>CM057094.1:6342815-6942815 GCA_029959045.1 Taenioides sp. WSHXM2023
GCAATAATAAGAAAGTGAGATTTTACCTGACGAACAATGGCAAGTTGTAGAGCCAGATACATCGCAATCTGTGAATCCTGAGGGTCCAATGAGTGAGCTCTGAAAAGGAAGAGAAAACGCAAATGTTTCTTATTATTAAAGGGGGTGTATTTTATGTAATAAAGTAAAACATGTACAGATATATTTTAAAAAGCAGCTCTAGGGGATAAAATGAAACTGTTGTGTGCTGTCTGCATCTAATTATATAATGTTTTGATTTTCTATGAACCAGAAAGTATTGCTGGTTTGCTGTTAGCATGCTAGTTGTTAGTAGCATTACCATGATGGCAAAACTCGACTCGCTGGAAGTTCAATGAAAAGCACTTGAATAAGTGCGGACCACTGCAAACCATTTAAAATACACTACTATTGTTTTTTGTATTTTAAGAAAGGAAAAATCAGATACAGCACCTTTAAAGTTATATTTAAAGCACATTTACTGCAAAAATAGTGGAGAACAAAACTGCTGATCTTAGCTTTTTGAGCCTTTCAACCATTCAAACGGCAATTATGAATTTATTGCGAGTAATTGTACAGCCCTACTTTAGCTGCCTTGTTAGCTAAAGCAGGTATTTACATTTTATTGAAAACATCCAGTATTACCACACTATAAAATATATTGTCTAAAATGTAGAAGGTAAAGACCATATCACTCACTTTTTAAGAGCCTTTAGAGCTCGCTTGTTAAAATTATCCCGGTCTGCTTTTAAAGAGGCTGTGAAAGAGGAATATTACTAAAGTTAATACAACTTTAAACATAATGAAAAGACTGAAATGTATATCCTAACTGACATTTTCCAGTGCATTCATGTTCATTGTGTTACCTTCGGTGGCTTGCAGGCTGCAGCAGAGCCCTAAAGCCAGGTAGGCTCTGGGCAGGAACTCTCCGGCCTCCTCCCCCATGGACACCACCCTCTGAGACAGGGACACGGCCTCCTCATACTGGAGACAGGAGAAAGACGCGTCACTCAAGGACACAGGAGTGAAGTGGAGAAAACTGAGGTGGCAAAAATAAACTTCTGAGAAATGACTAGAATGGCAACGTCTAGAGACTGGAATGGGACGTCATCTTGGATTCTAAGAACAAAGCAACTTCACAGAGACAAAGCCATTCAAAAAGACGGTCAACAACAAAAAAAAAGAGCCACAGATCCATTTTTACACAGCTGAGCCACTACAGGTACGTTTGGGAATTGAACCAGTGATGGTGCTGACATGGTTTCTGTCACATCACTTAAAAAATAATAGTTAACTGCTATGACAACGGTCTTTATTTCTCATCTCTCTGAAACACATTGGTATAATAATGTGCTGATGACAGTAGCAGGTAACAGCAGTTCTCATCCTTAGTAGCATCACTTTACGGTCTAACTATACTCTGCCACATTTATTTTAATTAGTTTGTAGCCATCACGTTTTCTCATTAAAAAATCTAGCATCTATTGTTTTTAGCCTCATTTAAACAGCTTCACACATCAGAACAATAAGGCTGCAGTTCACCTTTCTCTTTTTTCTCTTATCCCTCCTCTCTTCCTCGCACTTTCTCTCTCAACTGTCTCTTTTTTGAGTCCAGAACACAGACAGTCTTTAAAAACATAGTCCAGGGCACATCTAAGGATTAGTTGCCCCACCTCCTCTCTCTCCTCTCCTTCTCTCTCTCTCTCTTTCTTTCTTTCTTTCTGTCTTGAATGATGTAAAATAGGAGCATGTTGTAGTTGGCGAGTAAAAACCATGTGCCCTCCAAAAATGCTTTTTAGGAATTGAAAAAATCCGCTTTGCTTCTTTCACAAACACAGTCTTGAGCAGATGTCAGAGGACGGGCTGAGGTGTCACTAAGATCCTGTTTTTGATGCCCGGTTTACAAGACTATAGTTTAATATTGAGATGGCGGATAGTTAAGAATTCAATGGTATTTGGCATTTAACTGTCAGACTGCTGGTGTTTTGACCCAATTAAAGGTTAATATCTTTGTAATTAGGCCTATCCTCTTGGAACAAAAGCTCCAAATTCAATGGTTTCTCTGTTAGCACAAATGAGCTACAGGGAAATTATTTTCTCATTAGCTCACAGTAGCATGAAAAAGTAGTTGTAACATTTTGAAGATTATCTGTTCTTGTATTTCTTTCAAATAGGAATTGGAATTGGAACTGCCAGTCTCTGCTGAACTAAAGGTAAAAGGAGCTTTTAACCTCAAAACTACCACTTCATGAGATCACAAGGTGGAACAGAGCGTCTCCAGGTGTGTTTTTGGTGAGGTAAAAGCATTAAAACATGGCTTAAAGCTCACAAGAGTCAATTTTGTGTAATATAGGGACTTTAAAGAACTAACTGAGTAATGGTTCCCAAACTGTGGTATGGGTAACTTCATGGGTTTCACAGAATGAACCAAGGTGTTTGCAAATAGAGTTATGGAAAAAGAAAATTGTCTGTTTTGGTATTATATATAATTGTAATTCTTATTTGATAAGAACTTTTTAATATAGACTAGTTTAAATTATTTAAATGTAATGCACACAATTGAATATAATATATCACAGTAGCGTGCAGAGACTTTTATGGGTAGGCAAGCAGACTTGCAAATCCACGTCTTTCCCGGAAGCGGAGTAGGTCCAGAGCACACACATGTTCCTCCACACGTGTGTAACAGTCACACACTAACACACACACGTGTGTAATAGTGCTGTTATTCCACGGACAGTGTCGCTCCTTCATAAACACACAGACGAGGCGGACTCCTCACTGCCCCAGCCGCTCTCACTTCACTGCTCCATCCAGATCCTCCATTTCACACAAACTAGCCCTGAAACTAGCTCACTGTTTGATTAAATGATGGCCTGTATTTCTAACTAACATCTAATCATTACAAATGCAAAGCTACAAACAGTAACTTGTCACTAAAAGTGAGTTATTTTTAGACACTTGTGTTGAAAGTTGTCATCTCCTGCTGCACATGCGCATTCACTGGGAATCGCTGCACATCTCCGGTTCCCATCAGGTTCCCATGGTGATGATATGGGTTTATTCAGTGCTGTTTGAGCCTGCTGTGGTCGTCAGTACGCATGTGCAAACCTCTAAAACAACCGGCTGGCCTCTCCAGTTGAACAAGCGCATGTAGAAAGCGTAGACTGTAATGACTGCCTCCGTAGAAGGACAAAACAACATGGGACGTTCGGAACCGCGGTTGTTGCAGTTTGCTCAGTGACCAGAAGAGTGTAGTAAAGGACACCACCACTAAAGGACACCAAGGTGGTGCACTCATGCTTCACAGCAGGAAGTTTCTGCGTTCGATCCCCGGGTTGCCCAGGCCTTTCTGTGTGGAGTTTGCATGTTCTCCCCGTGTCTGAGTGGGTTTCCTCTGGGCACTCCGGTTTCCCCTATCAAACCTAAAAAACATGCACCAGGGACTACAGGTGGAAATTAACTCTGGTGCTACAACCTGCACAAAGCATCTCTCCTGTTAGTTAATGTAGATTGTGCACTGTCCCTGTCTCATAAATAAGCTAAATAAACAAACAAACTACAAACAGACAGAAGTGAAGGGAAAACGAGATTATTTGGATAATTCAAAACAATTTAATTATATTTTGACACGTGATGACTTTAGATTTTACTGGGCAACCACTGCTTAACTTGATTCCCCTGACCGCACGCCACTGATATTTAATAAATACACTTCCTGTTAGAGATTGTATCATGTGTGGATTGTCTACAGGCATTTTCATGACTATAAACAGTTTGGGAAACACTGCCCTGGACCTCAAAGTTCAACAAGGGCACAGTTTTGCATTCTTAAGATATACTGTAGCACACTCTTAGATGAATAGTATGGAGGACGACAGTGGCCCAGTTGGTTGTGATGTAACAGTCCCATGCCCATAGTGTCCTATTGTGATTAAGGCTTAAGCTCCTTAGAGAGTACAGCTGTGGACAGATGTGCTCCGAGCCATTCTAATCCTGACCCCTTCTCTCTCTCTTTTCCTCTGTCTGACCTGCATCACCGCCCAAAACACTCTCCATGTGACCTGCACCCTCCCCCATCATGTAAATAAAGGGTTTCAATTTGAGCTATGATGCTGTATTTAATGGGACTATGATTTGTGGTCTATGTTGAATAAGTAGGATTCTGTTCAGAGTGTACTTTGTAAACAACTCATTATAATTCTACTTTTGAGAGAAGACTGAATTATGAGCCAGCACACTCATGAATTTCAGAACATCTTTGTAGAGGTTTAGAACGCAGCTACAAAAAGACAGGATATTTATTATTTAGGATTATATAAGCAAGTGACGCTTAGACCAGAAAAATGACATAGTGAGCCTTTAAACACAGATTCATAGAGGAAACTTGGTGTGCTATATTGAAAAAAGTGAAAAAATATTGCAGTTGTTGCAGTGGAATGCACAAAACGATGATTGAAATTAACAGTAAAGTAGGTTCATTAATTATTATTATTAATTTATATTTTTTCACTTTTGGGGTCATTTCATAGTCATTTTGTACAATATTTTTATGAAAACGACAACATTTACAGGCACATTTTAGCAGATTTCTGATGGATTGTCACTCAGAATACATTCAATCTCACCCACCTTTACTTTTTGCTAGTTTAGTTATGTCGCTTTTTCCTGTTAAACTCAAGGACTAAACGCACTGGTGTGGATTACATGAGTGTGTGTGCATGAGGCGGAGGTCGCATGCAGATTTGTGACGATTCATTAGCTCCAGATGGACAATGGGCCCTGATCTTCAATCTGTAAATTATAAAGCTTTACATTACCAGCCCACATGCTGCTTTTTCAATGCAACACCAGTCAGGCTTCACTGATAATTTGAAAAGCCGTGACAATTCATGCATTTTAAAATAAAAAATTTAAATACTTGATGAGCAACATGAACAAATATAACCAAAAATGCATGTTATTTATAAATAAGCACTTCCCTTACAAAATAGGACTTCCAATGTGTGTGTGGTCAGTGATAGATTCAAGAAAACAACTGTATTGACAACATCTGTTACTCCGTATTGATAATTTAAACAAAGCAGCAGTTTTACTATAGAAGCTGAACAGTGCCCCCTACAGGAAATCACTAAAACAAGAAAGAAAGTTCCTGGGGATGGGTGATATAAACAAAACTGAATGTGATACTGTATATTCATATTTTTTGGGAGCAGTCTCACTATTATCACAATCAGATGAGATTTTTGCAATCCTTAAAATGTGCCTGCAGCTGTCTTGGTTGAGGTTCAAAAATGTGAATAACTTGTAATATTAAAGCAATATTATGCAACTTTTTTGATGGTGGTATTGTCTGGAATGTTCCACAGTATAATATTAAATTTATCTATCTCCCATTTATTCACATTATTATTATACAGGTATTTTATAGCTCAAAATTACATTGAGTTTCAGTGAGCAGGCTCGCCTAACTTAGAGTCACTTGCCTGTCTCCATAGAAAATATTTTTTATTCAATTCAATTCAATTTTGTGAAGCTCAAAAGCACAACAGCAGGTCTTGCAGATCTTTACAAAACCATTGATTTAACCAACAGAAAGGTAGAAAATCAAAGGATAAGGTAAGGGTCATCCAGCCAGGTGAGGGAAGGGGAGGAATCAGGTCCAGTGAACAGGAACAGGACGTAATGCCATAGTGTGGAACATTCCAGGTTGCACAATAACATCTCAAATGGAGACAAGTAGGTGGCGGATCCTACACTTCCCTCCCATTTTTGGCATAAATGCAACTAAACTGTGCTTTCTTTGTGGTGGCACTTCTGGTTTAGAGAGAATACCATTATTTTTTAATTGAGAATTTGTGAGTTTAGGGTTAGGGTAAGGTTAGGGTAAGGTTTTGCCACTAAAATATGAAATAAAGTAGGTTTATTTACATAAAAAATGTTCAATCTTCATGTGCACCAACAAGTCAACACTGCACTGATTCTCTGGGGGGCTTTAAAACGGCTTTGTGGTCCAGATAGAACTTATTTACTGTGGAGATCGGCAGCCCCATGTAAAATAATCCAACCCCAATGACGATGCAACTTCCAAGATAAGGTGAATATGAATCACCCAACTTACTAGAGTTTCGGTGTTGGACCATAAAGCATTAGATTATGACAGGTGAATGTGGAAGGACCAAAGAGATTATCAGATTACCATTGCACCTGTCTCTGCTGGGAAATATTACACAGAGGGTCCGTGTTTTGTCCTTGGAGTAAAAGAGAGAAGTCTGAAGCTGTTTCTATGCAGAAGTGGCCATACCGGCCTGTCAAAGCCTGATCTCGTCAGATCTCAGAAGCTAAGCAAGGCCGGGCCTGGTTAGTACTTGGATGGGAGACCACTGGGAAAATCAGGTGCCACAGTGGGGCGCCAGTCAAAAAAGCTGTCGTTGTGTTCTTAGGCAAGGCACTTCATCCACATTGCCTAGTATGAAAGTGGTGTGTGCGTGAGTGATGGTGGTGGTCGGAGGGGCCGATGGCGCAGATTGGCAGCCTCGCTTCCGTCAGTCTGCCCCAGGGCAGCTGTGGCTACAGTAGTAGCTTACCATCACCAAGTGTGGAATGAATGAATAATGCTCTGTAAAGCGTCTTTGAGTGTCCTGAAAAAGCGCTATATAAAACTGATGCATTATTATTATTATTATTAAGTAACTATGACATCATCACAAGGCCAAATCTGGTGTGTAAGAGAAAAAGGTGTTATTCTGTCTGTGAATATCATAAGATAAGATAAGATAAGATAAGATATACCTTTATTAGTCCCACAGTGGGGAAATTCCAGTGTTGCAACGCACAGTTCAAGAACAGCAGGAAAATGGAACATGCAATAAAACAAGATAATAGATAATAGCTAAAAAAAGAATAATTTAGAAATAGACTTAAAGATAGACTCTAATTTTGTTTTGGTGGAGCAAAAATATAAAATACAAAATATAAAATACCAAAAAATACTACTATGTACAATAAAAGTAACAGTGCAGCATATGAACAGAATAAATCTCAGTAAAGTGACTTCAGTATATTATGTTATTTACAGTAATGACTATGTTTATGTACAGACAGGATAAATATCAGTAAATGACATAAGTGAATTGTACCAGAGGTCTTCAGTATTGCACATAGATAGAGTTGAATGACACGTGTTCAGTGTTAACAGTGTTCATTGTACAGTCTGACAGCAGCAGGAAGGAAAGACCTGCGAAATCTCTCCTTCACACAGCGAGGGTGAATCAGTCTATCACTGAAGCTGCTCTCCAGAGCAGACAGGGCGTCCTGCAGGGGGTGACACTCATGGTCCAGCATAGAGATGACCTTAGCCAGGACCCTCTTGTCCCCCACCTGCTGCACTGAGTCCAGAGGACAGCCCAGGACGGAGCTGGACTTCTTGATGACCTTGTCCAGCTTCTTCCTCTCCCTCTCTGTGATGCTGCTGCTCCAGCAGACCACACCGTACAGGATGGCTGATGCCACCACAGAGTCATAGAAGGTCTTCAGGAGTGGCCCCCTCACTCCAAAAGACCTGAGTCTCCTCAGGAGATAGAGCCGACTCTGGCCCTTCCTGTACAGTGCATCTGTGTTGTGAGTCCAGTCCAGTTTGTTGTTCAGATGAACACCCAGGTACTTGTAAGAGTCCACTCTCTCAATGTCCCTTCCCTGGATGTTCACTGAGGTGACAGTAGAGTGGCGTCTGCGGAAGTCCACCACCATCTCCTTGGTCTTCCCTGCATTGATGATGAGGTGGTTCTGCTGACACCAGTCCACAAAGTCCTGCGCTAGTCCTCTGTACTCCACATCGTCATCATCCTTAATGAAGCCAATGATGGCAGAGTCATCAGAGAACTTCTGCAGGACGCAGCTGTCCGTGTTGTGTCTGAAGTCTGCAGTGTAAAGTGTGAAAAGAAAGGGCGCGAGGACCGTGCCCTGGGGCGCCCCCACACTGCAGGTCAGTAGGTCAGACACGCAGTTCTTGGCTCTCACAAACTGGGGCCGGTTTGTGAGGTAGTCCAGGATCCAGTCTGCCAGGTCACAGTCCACACCGGCGGTCTCCAGTTTGTCCCTCAGGAGCAGTGGCTGGATGGTGTTGAAAGCACTGGAGAAGTCAAAGAAGAGAATCCTCACAGTGCTGCCGGGGTTCTCCAGGTGAGACAGTGAGCGGTGCAGCAGGTAGATGACGGCGTCCTCCACTCCGATGCCAGGCCGGTATGCAAACTGCAGCGGGTCCATCGCTGAGCTCACGGTGGAGCGGAGGTGGCCAAGGACCAGTCTCTCCAGTGTCTTCATCAGGTGCGATGTTAGAGCCACCGGCCTGAAGCTGCTGGGGTCTTTAGCGTGCGGTGTCTTAGGCACTGGTACCACGCAGGAGGTCTTCCAGAGTTGTGGTACCACCCTCAGCTTAAGGCTCATGTTGAAGACATGCTCCATAACTCCGCACAGTTCGTCTGCACAGGACTTAAGGAGCCTGGAGCTGATGCCGTCTGGTCCTGCTGCCTTCCTGGGTCTGATCTTCTTGAGCTCCAGTCTCACCTGGGCTGTAGAAAATGACAGTGGCAGGCTGGGGGGATGGGTGAGTCCATGTGTAGTGGTGGGCTGAAGAGCAGAGGCAGAGGTGTGAAGAGGTGCAGGAGTTCCCCATTGTCCAGCTGGGGAGGTGAGAGCTGGCAGCTGGGTGGGGGGAGTGGTGGGTGATTGATCAAATCTCAGGAAGTGAGAATTGAGCTCGTTTACCCACCGCAGATCCCCCTCCGTCTGGGCAGGAGGCGCTTTGAAGCCTGAGATCGTCTTGAGGCTTCTCCACACCCCCTGGATGTTCTTCTGCTGCAGCTGTTGCTCCATCCTTCTCTTTTGGCTGGCTTGGCTCGTCCTGATTTTCCTCCTCAGCTCCTTCTGTGCAGCCTTCAGCTCCTCCTTGGTCCCTGACCTAAAAGCTCTCTTCTTCTCCTTCAGCAGAGCTTTTATGTCAGGGTTAATCCACGGCTTGTTGTTTGAAAAACACCGCACCGTCTGGGAGGGGACGATGTTTTCAAAACAAAAGTTGATGTAGTCCGTGATGCACTCTGTCACTGCATTGATGTCCTCCCCATCAGTGCATTTTATTGGGTAGGTGTTATCATTAATGAATTGAATATTATGTTTTGACATAATATTAAAACCACAGTGTCATATGAGCATTATTTTTTCAAGTTAACAGCTCCTTTTACCTTTAGTTCAGTAGAGACTGGCCATTCCAGGGCTGAAATCATCCAAAAAGGTGTTTAAAAACACAGTGAAACACTACCTGTATTACCACATGACATCACAAGGTGGAACAGAGCACAAAACACAACCCCCAGCTATGCTTTTGATGAGGAAATAACATAATAAACATAGATCAGAAAATAGTGTAACATGAGCTCTTTAAAGGTTCACTGTGTAACCTTTTTTGGAGGCTCTGGCACCTGGTTGTCTCTATGTAGAAGATTTTATTAATTTGCCTAAATTTTTCCAAAGTACTTCCTCGTCCATGGAAAGAAGCAGGCAACACCACCACACCAAGTTACAGTTCAGATCAGATCAGCTAGAATGAATGTTTTTCAAGGTAATTTTTCTTTACAATAAAACACCTGTAAATGAATAAATGCAAAGTAGGTCAATTAAACGCCATATACCATGATGATTATTAAGCAAAGTTGGTCACTCTGTAATGAATTCTTACCAAAAACACAAAACAGGTTTGATTCACGCAAGGCAACCAAATCAGCCCTTGTCAAATGTATTAAATTAAATGTTGCTTGTGTGTGATTTTACCCAGTGCAGTTGTCCGATGCAGATTTTAGCAGCGAGCAGCGGCAGTGAAGGGTCCTCTGGTCTCATCCGTGCACACTCCTTTAAAACGGACACAGCTGCAGCCCCCTGAAGCATAAAGACACATGTTGGAGAGGGACATTCTGGGAAGGTCATGAAAAGCACAAGCAATTACAAAAGTTTCAAATACAACAGATGCCACGTATTTACAATTAGTAGTACTTGAATCGCAGTTTCTCCAGATACTTTTTTAAACTTTTACTTGAGCAATTGCTTGGATCATTACTTGTACTTCTTGAGTAATATTATTTTAGGCAACAGTACTCTACTCTACTCACCCCTGCTTGTGTCAACGATTAGTCTGTTAGTTTAAATCAAAATATAAAGTCACAATAATGGTGCTGTAATAGTCAATGCGGTTATCCAATATCATGTTATTTTATTGTGCAATCCAACTACATAACTATTTTGACAAGTACCATCTTAGTGATTTCAAGATGCTGCTTAAAAAGTCAAACATTTTCTATGGTAAAATACTTAATTCATTAAAGGTGCAATCTGTAACTTTTTCTGGAGGAAAACACTACCTGCCTGTCTCCATGGAGATAGCTTGGCCTGAAATTTTTTACAGTATAGCATTAAACTTATCAATCTAAAAGCAGGTGATGCAACCAGGCCAGATTACAGGTCAGAAGGTATTTTTAGCAATTTAAAAAAATGCCAGAAAATTGGGGAGTATTCCAGGCAAGCCAATAACATCCATGGTGCAAGTTACACAGTGCACCTTTAATCTAAGTCTGCTCTTGTCTCCATCATGACTTCTCTGGTAGTAGCTGTATCATGTTCTGTCCTGACGCAGCCCTCCTAATAGTCCCATTTAGACACACAGTCATTTAATACAAGTGGGTCAATCATTATGTCCTGAAATAGTCGTGGGTCTGACGGCACTGAGGTGGGCCCTACTCCTTCTAGGGACCAGCCTATTTGCAGAGAGCTCCATTGATCTGCAGTGTCACCCTATCCCACGCCAGGATCAATGTCTCTACCTCACACACGAGCGCACGTACACACAGAAACGCAATACCTGAGCATTACTATTTCAACAACGTCCAACTTTTGTTCATCTGAGACCACAAGGTTAATCAGCTTTTAAATCACACATAAGGTTTCTCAGTATTAGAATATGCTGCACTGTTTAATATTCATCTGGAGAACAGATCAAAATTGTGTGGTCAAATTTAACTTTCAAAATGCAGACCACAGAGACAAGATATTTTTTTCGGGGGGCAAACATCTAAACATATTTGAAGTGGAGAGCCACAGACTGTGAGTTGTGAGTGCATTAAACACAGCTTTGACTGAGCCACTGTAGCTTTAATAAAACATTAATTTTAGGTCTGTTTAATGCAATGTGATGTGTACATTTATCATAAAAACGTACTGCTTATGATCCAATTTGGTCCAATTTAGCAGGGGGCTTGAGGGCCAATAAAAACTGCTCTGAGGGCCGCATTTGGAGTAGTTTGGACACCCCTGGACTAGAGGATCTCTGAAAAAAGCAAAAGTTTTACCGCCGAAACATGTCAGGTATTTTAACATTATAACTTTTTGTACCTGTTTGTACCGGTCTTATCTTGAACTGGTTTTAGTTGTCAGAAATGTCAGAATTAACACTAAAGTTACCATATTTATAGGCAATATGTAAAGTATGATTTCTCATCAATCCTTAGCGAATTTAAAAGCAGATCATGGCAAAATAAGAACAAAGAATAAACAAAGAAGAAATAAAATATGTGAAGAATTCAAAATGAGCTTTAAATGAATTCAAATTTAGCTTTAAATGAAATTAATTTATAAACAAAACTATAGAACATATTAGTATTAAAGTAAAAGGAAATAAATTAGATAGTAAAATATATATATTGTATTTCTGTATTCTTTAGAAATGATGTCAACTGTCTTTGGAATCTGAATCTGGTTCAGCCCTTACAGGACACATTTTGTGGATGATATATTTAGGACCTGTTTCCTGCTCCCACGGCCCATGTGCTCGTCTGACGGAGCGCACATGTGTGAGAGGGTCTGTGTGTGTGAGAGGGTTTCTATTACAGTGTAGGGACTCAAATCTATACACACACTCACAACATGGGGACCTGCCTCCCTTAAATCAGGTCCCCATGATGTAAATCCTTTATTATTACATCAACAACATGGTTTAAAATTCAGATATGGGTTAAACTAATTTAAGTTTAGGGTTTAGGTTAAGGTTGGACAAGTAGTGACTATGGTTAAGGAATGGAAGTGTCCCTACAGAACACGTAAACCCAACAGAGCGTGTGGACATGTGTGAAATGGGTGAGTGGAGACAGAGGAATGTGGAAGGGGACAGGACAGAGGCGCGTCCCAAACACACATGTCTCCTCTGGGTGTGGTAGGGACACTTTTAGGGTGGGCAGCTGTGAGGGGTGACATAGGGGCGAAGGGGGCGGTCGATTAGTCCATTCTGTTCAACCCAGTGGTACTCACGAAGATTTCAAGTTTAAAAGAAATGTGGAATTGAACAGTAGCTTGGCCCAGGTTGGCTTACTCAAATGTCCGCCTTTCTGTCTACTTTTATGTGCTTATGTTTAAGAGCATAAGTCAACTCACCTGTTGTAGTTCCAGCTAAGTCGGTTCCTTATATTCCGATTGTGTTAAAACAAACCTCAGATTAAACTCTAACATAAGTAACAGAGCTTCAGACAGAGCAGTTCATGACATCAACTGCAAAGTATGACTAGAAAAATACGTAGAACACCCCAGTAAAAGTGTGCAGTCTCAGGGTGAGGTGTAAGGGGTGTGGAGGTTTGGTGGTTTGGGGCTCCTGGGTGTATCTGAGTTTATCTTGGAGGATGAGCTCACCTTCCCCGCGGCCATAAGGGACAGGCCGAGCTGGTGCCACAGGTGGAACTCATTGTATGAGAACTTCATGGCTCGCTCCAGACACTGAGAAACAGAGAAGGGATGTGTGTTAGAGGAATAATATTTCTTTGCTATAATTTCCTTATTTTTTTCTTATGAGGTGCATTTTATGTGCATGTGGCTGGAGAACTCAAAAGGTTAGAAAAGTTAGAAACAAGCGCATATAGTCTAATTTGTTGACTTTTTTCAGGTTATAGGCTATTGTTAAACCATTTATTTGACCAAAAAAAGTTGGGTATACCAATAATATGGCAAGGCAATTTTATTTCTCTATACAAATAAACTTGCCATGTCCTGCCTATTTTAATTAGAATCCATAAATACTTGGTGCAGTATGTAACTTTGTGTCCTCCACCTGCTTGTCTCTATGTGGTGTTACTGATGCTTAGGACATTCCACAGTGTGGCATTACACTTATCTTTCTCCATGGAGATACGCAGGTGACGCCTCCAGGTCACATCTCAGATCAGCGGAGAGGTGACCTCGCTCACCATGCATAATTTTGAAGTGATTTTTTTTACCAATAAAAGCACCTGTTATTAAATAACATCCAGATAGTTCAAATCTAATCTATACAGTGGAGCATTTTGGGCAAAGCAATAACATAAAGTCAAGCAGGTGTCGGACACATACTGCACCTTTAAGATAAAGGATGAACCTCTTTAAGTTTCTGGCTATGTTACATTTAGCACTTAGCCAAATACCAGTGCTATTAGGCACATTTTGGGAGGTTTAAAAGCGTTTAAATGGCTGTCAGTCTCTGCTCACCACCCACTCGCCTCATTCACCACATAAAGAGGTGATTGATGCATTTGAGGAGCAGAGGAAACCACAGAGTTTTTCAATCACTGACTCAGCCACAATGAACCAGAGCCAGAGCAGAGCCTGAGATTTGATAATATGCAGAGACGCTGCTGGACACAGACAAACATGTCCTACAGCACAGTGTATGAGGAACACTCATTAGATTAACAGGTTTGAATTCAATGAGGTACAGGGTCCAGTGGAGTAAGACAAAATAATCATGTAATGTATTTAAGATTGTAATAGTTAAAGGACCATATTATGTTATTTTCTGATCTATGTTATAACGTTTCCTCATCAAAAACCCTGGAATAGCCAATCTCTACTAAACTAAAGGTAAAAGGTAGCTGTTAACTTGAAAACTACCAGTGCATGACATCACAAGGCGGAACAGAGCATTTTGAGCTTTAGAGATGTAGACATTTTAATAGTTCAGGATTACTACACGTGTGGATGAAGGAAAACCCAACTCCAGGCATGTAGGTATGTTTTGATGAGTAAATAGCATTATAACATGACTTAAAACTCACAAGAGTCAATTCTGCAGAATAAAAAACCTTTAAAGTAAGTAAGGTAAATATGGTAAGTTACATTTTATTGTCTCTGTAGGGAAATTTGACCTTCAAAGCCTGTGAGGCAACTTGTCAGGATCAGTAGGTGCCACAGTGCAGTCCTGGGGATTATGGCCAGACAAATTTATCACAATAAAACTTCTTAGCTTTCAATCAATTTCATGAACACAAACTTTATTTATACACAAAAATCTAAATTTATACACAAAAATCTAAACTCTGCCACAGTATAACCACAGGCTTATACTGACAGAGGAATGGCTGAAGACCGTGATTAAACCCAGGCCGATCAAAACTCCTCCTCTTCACTAACTAGTTCAGTTATTCATTCATTTTTAAGACAAATAAATATCAGATTCAGCCACTTTTACTTCAAACCAAACATATAGATCTTTGGCAAGTCTCTTAAGGTACAGTATTCCCATCAGCATTGACCTAAGTGTCTTGGAGCTGTGATGGAAAGAGCTAAAAGGAGAGAGATTTGTCTTTGCCAAACTTTTTAATGAATGTCCTTATCTCTGAGACACAGGGATTAAGTGTCTTGTCTCACATCGTTCAGTCTTTTCTTATTTTTATCTTGTCCTTACACTTCCTCTCATCTTCATCTCAATGTCACACTATGTTGAGGTTTTTGACATTAGTGATGGAGTCTGCACGGCCTCCCTGTGAAAAACACTGGTTGAATCTTTTTATAAGAGTTATAAGTAGGCCTGTCCTGATAATTACCATGTCGACTTATCGTTCAGTATATGAAAGCTGGAACAATATATTTTGAGGCTCAATATTTATCGTGGGTACATTTTCTTTGCAATATTGAGGAGATTTTCTTGCCATTTTTATGCAATAATGTAAGATTTGAGCTTTAGAGTGTAGAATAAATAACTTCTATGGCTAATAATTGGTTCATTTATTGATAGCTTTGTTTTGTTTTTTTTTTAAATTATACTGTCTATTTAAAATTGCTTTACTGGCATTATCCTACTTTAGGTCAGTGGCAATATTATCTCAATATTTCTCTATAGTGATATAGTATTGTGCTTCAAAATGTGTTATTGTGACAGGCCTAGTTATAAGATCATTAAAATTACTTGATTACTTCATTTCTTTCTGATCATGGTTCCTCTGATTAATCTGAGTTTACAGTTTGCATGTCTTTTAAGTAATTTAAAGGACCCATATTTTGCTATTATCTGATGTACATTATCATTTCTGCATCAAAAACACACCGGGAGTTGTGTTTTGATTCATTTACACGTTTAACACATACAACCTGCATATTTAGGCTGTGTTTTCTCAGACAGAAAACACTCCACCTTGTGATGTCATGTGGAAATAGAGGAAGTGCTCCACTGTGTTTTTAAACTCCACACACCTTCACTAGAATCGTTTGGATCATTTCAGTCCTGGAATTTCTAATCTAAACTGAACTAAAAAGTAAAGGTAGCTGTTTACTTGAAAACTACCACTGCATGACATCACATGGTGGAACAGAGCATGTTGAGCAAAGGTGTGAATGAAACAAAACACAACAATAGGTATATTTTTGATGAGGTAAAAACATTTAACATATCTTAAAGTTCACAAAAGTAAATTTTGCATAATATATGACTTTTAAAGCTTAAGAAATCAGATAATATTCAGAGTTGTGCATATAAACTTAGCCAGTGAATCTCCCACATAGGCCCGTGTCCACCATATGAAATCATGACATAATCAAACTCTAAACCATGAACACAGAGTATTTCAGTCATTGCTGCACTGTGCCTGTTAGAAACAGGAGCAGTAGGACTTCTCTGCATGTAGACAGATGGTACAGTGGAGCTGGTGTTTTATGGTTCAGAGGCTGAGAGATTGAGTTTCCTTTACTGTTAGGTCAAGGTGGAGGTTAAGGACCAGGCTAAGGTCATGTGTCAGGCTAAAATCAGCTTAAGAATGCATTATGTCACTATCTCTGCCAGTCTACAGAGACATATGTGTACACGGGTTTGGATGGATCACATTAACAGCAACTTTAATTTAATTTCGGAATAAACAGCAAGTTCCCAGCTCTACATAAGAGCTCTTACTGTTTAATGGTACCAATACAGTTCTGAAAACTGCTACAGAAAGAATACTTTTGTTTTGATAACTATAATCAAGTTTTTGTGCCTGGTGGTTACTAGAAGAAAGTTACAGAAAGTTAGCAAACAGTGTGGCCACAAATGAGTGATGAAAACTAAAGAAATTATATTCAACAGAATTTATAGATATTATAATTCTTATTTATCATTCTACTGAAAACCAGCTATTGCATGTATAGTCTTACTTAGTCCATGATACAGTACAATGAAGTAGAGTTGCCCAGAGTCGGAGTAATATTCTTTACCTCAGACAGCATGGCGTACTGCCCCCTCCTGGCCATGCCGATAGTGAGCAGGTCGTACACAGAGGAGGCGTCCTGCAGACTGGCCTGTCGAGCCTCAGCCTGGTCAGGCATTCGGCTGAGCACTGCCTCTGCCGACGTCTAAGGCACAGGGAAATATAAAAGAATACATTTTATAACTACACTGAAAACCTGTATCTTATATTTGTCCTAAATTTTATATCAGATGACTACTGTATTATAACTATAAAGGATTTAAAAGGACATTTAACAAAAAGAAGAGAGCGTGGTGAGTTACCTGGAGATTTGGGAGTGAATTGTTAGTTTATTCTATTTAGTATTTGTTTCTATTTAATATTTGTTTCATACAAGAGCATTAGCAAAATTATATGACAATAATGATGGTTCTTACTACTATTAACACACCATTTAAATGTTCACTAGGTAACTCTTCTGATGGGGATTTCGGACTTGCTCGTCTCCATGGAGATGTTATTGCTTTGCCTGAAATGTCCCACAGTATGGCATCAAACTTGCATTTATTCAATTAGATGACTGCCTTGAAAAACATCCATTCTTACTGTGAGCAGGCTTGCCTCTCCAGAGATCTGAGCTCTAAATTGGCCTGGTGGCGTCATCTGTTTGTCTCCGTGTAGATAGGAAAGTTTATTGCCATGCTGTGGGTCACTCCAGGTAAAGCAATAACATCTCCATGGATACAAGTGACAGAGCCTCTATTTAAGTTACACAGTGCAGCTTTAAATTAGAAAAGCATTACCCATAGTGCTTTTAGATTAGAAACTTATTAATACCAACATAAATTCAGTTGAAAATGCAAAAAGCAAAACTATATCTAATTCATAAGCACATTACAATCTGTGACCGAATGTTTGGGTCTCACCATTGATTCTGTGATGAGCAGCAGCAGCACGGCCTCTTCTACCACGTCTTGGGGACAGAAGCACCTACGCACAGGAAACAGGAAGTAGATGTAAAAAAACAGGAAGTGTCTCGGATCACAGTCAGATCCAGGGTCAGATCTGAGTCTCGAGTTTCTGTAACTGAAGACTGTCTCCTGCAGAGGATCCTGTTCAGTCTCAGGTATCGCACTAAACTCTCCTCTAGGTCTCCTCTTCCTCTCACTTTCATTTAGGCCTATCAAGACACAAATTTAAACTCTGATATTTTGAGTCAGAGGTGATAAGGACAGACGTTGGACACTCTTTTGACTTTGGATGACTTACTGTGCAAATATGTTTTATCTGTAATGTAACTTTCAGTCCAGATAAGAGAAGATGATTTATTTGACCTCCCTTTCATTTTCTGTCATTTAAAGAAGACGTAATGTGCTTGTTTCTGATATATAATAATGATCTATGACACTCATGGATCTTTATGTTAGAATTTTCACTTCACAAAATCTGAGAAGGGGAAACAACTATAACATGGATAAAAAGAAAAGTTGATTCTGCATAATAGATCTGCTATAAGCTCCATCACATAACTTTTGCCAAAAAATAGACTCAAATAAAATCTTCAATGTCTTCGACAAGCTTGTCTGGAAATGTTCTTTTGGCTATAATAATACACAATAAGATCATAATATAAACATAAATCTATCTATTACTGTATCTATCTATAAGTTTAGTTTTAACTTTCTATGCAGGTGACCATCTCCAGATAGTTATGAATTACTTTAAGCAAACAGTTAAAACTAAATTAAGTTAATTATCAGAGATCTGACCAAAAGTGACAAAATGTTGACCCTTAGGAGCACAGAACGCCTCTAACCTGCTGAACCTGGACCTGAGATCCTGGACCTGAGGGGGTCTTAGCTTCTTAATAATCACTGAGCTATAAAACAAACAGCTTTCATTTCACTTTGGACTGAGCGATTTACTCAAGGAAATCAAACCCACTGGCATGCAAATATAAAACAAATCCTTTTCTTATGATACTGCTATTGAAATTACATTTGTAATACTTTTATAAACAAGCTTCAGTTCAGAGGAGATTTTTTTTTTATATTCAGAAGCATTAAGAGTGAGAGACACATTTCAGCACAAGCCTGGTGAGCCAGCCTTTTTCTCTGGTATGTGCCCACCCTTCTGTGTTGTAGCGCTGTGGGGGCTTGACCGTGGGGTAAATGGCGTCTTTAGAGGCTGCTGCCCCCTCTCTGTGGAGCCAGGACGCCGGAGGGGGGCCCAGAGGGGGCCAGTAACTGTCCTCACCCACAGAGCTCAGCAAAACCTCTGCCAGCTTCCTCGCTGCAGACTGAGAACACAAGAAGGAGAAGCTGTTGTACACTGACTAGGAAAGGCAAGTTTATTTGTACAGCACAATTTGTACACAAAGTAATTCTAAGTGCTTTAAAGAAAAAGAAAGACACTACAAAATCACAATGCAAACAAACCAAAACATAAATAATCATAAATTAATTTTAAAGGAGAAAAGTGCAGAATAAAATATCTGTATGTGTCATAAATATTAATATTTTAAGATTTAGATTAAGATTTTAAGGAAAAGGGGAACAAAAATACTGTGGAATTAATTCTTCACAGTATGATTTACGTAAACATTTTGACACACCCATTTACTGTTGTTCTATCTACAAAACAAATTGACTCCCTCTACTTGTCTCTATGGGGATGTTATTGCTCTTCTATTCTAATGTTTCTAATGTTTCTGTTGCTTAGAAATACCAAGAAAAAAACACAACTTCTACTGTGAGCAGGGCCTCCTCTCCACAGATCTGACACAATAAGATGAGCCATGGATACATAGTGCTCCTTTAAATTAAATGAACTACAATGGTTCCCTGCCTGATAATCTGACCTTCCTGAAGCTTTGGGATCCACGGGACTCGACCACCCTCATCACCCTCCTCAGCTGATGGGCGCCCTGAGCCAGATGCCTGCAACAGACACATAAACACTACACATGATTTATGAACTAAAAACAGGCTGTGGAGGAGAGGGACGAGAGAGACACAGTATGACACAGAATGTTCAGAATGTATTGGGAAAAACATTGTAAATTTCAAACCAAATGCAACAATATTATATAGATGATAAACGACAGACTGATGCTGGGTTAAATTGAAACAATAAATTCCTTGGCTGACTACTTTATGGTAGACCAACGCTGACACCTAGTGGTCACAAACAGAATCCACATTTGCACTGTTAAAAGTTTGGTCTTATGTAACTCCTCTTATCTGCACAGCTACTTCAACTTCAACCACTAAAGAACTATAAACAGTATTTGCTCATGCAGTAGTTGACCATGTGCTGGACGCTGGACTTACCCCCTGTGCAGGAGGCAGAGGTAGGCGCTCTGCAGTGCGGCCTGGAGGAAGTACCCCAGCTCCATCTCAGCCGGAGGGGGCAGAGGGCTGTGGGATTTGGGTGTTTTTGAGTGGGGCGTGGTGACATTCTGCAGATACAGGAGAGGTGTAAATAAAACTGTATAATTTTAAGTTAGTCAAGTAACCATAACAACAACAAATCACAAAACTGGTTGGCCAGCTACAGTTTCATTGCAAAGGAAATTTAAATTCAATTTCAACTCATCTAACAGGCTTCTTCAGATGAGTCACTGCTTTTTAATCTTTTTGAAGGGAGGAGTAAACTACACTGAAACTAACACACCCTGGCTGCTTACAGTAAAGAGTATTTGTTATTAGCCAAGTTCATATTCTCACACGAGTCATATTTTTGGATTATCAGTTTTATTGGACAGGAGCCCTTTATGCAAGCCAAAACATATTCACTTTTACAATGGTTTAAGTAATCCACATTTGAACATCTAGTTTAGTTTAGTTTGAGATTAACATCCCCCTTGCTTGTGTAAATCATACAGTCTCTGCTCGTACCTTCTCCAGCTCCTGTAGGAAAGACAGAGCAGCATCACAGGCTTTGAGGAAACAGGACAGACTCTCCTCCTCTCGCTCGGACAGACGAACTCGGGACACGCCGGACACTGTCTGATGTCCCAGAGACAGACCTGGAGAAAGAGAGACACTGAATCAGACAAAAGAACAGCACCAAACAAGAGGGGAGGACTACACATAAACTTTAAATATATATGTAAAATCCCTCAGTCGTCCAGGTAGAATCCATGGCAAAAAAAGGAGAAAATTTAATTTGTCAACTGGACATAGTTTATTTGGTTGAATACGTTTCGCAGCTCATCCAAGCTGCTTCTTCGGTTCTGGTCAGATGCTGGCGGACACTGCTTTATATCTGCCTGAAGGGAGGAGCTTAATTACAATGAAAATTACTCTGAGACAACACATATTTAAATACAGTTTCAGTTGGTCAGGTGATACAATATGGAGTTGCAATGTGGTCTACTCCATTCAGTGTAGTGAAGACTGCAGTGAGCGCTACATTGGAGAAACAAAACAGCCACTTCACAAAAGGATGTATCAACACAGACGGGAAAACCAGGGTGGGCCGCAATCTGCCGTACATCTCCACCTAAAAGCCACAGGCCACTCCTTTGAGGACAGCGAGGTCCAGATCTTGGCCAGAGAAAAGAACTGGTTTGAGAGGGGAGTTAAAGAAGCTATTTTTGTCAAGAAAGAGAATCCTTCCTTGAACAGAAATGGGGGTCTCAGACATCATTTGTCTCCCATCTATAACTCTATCCTCAAACCTAAGTCAAAACAAACTGGGAAAACAATGGGACTAGCCAGGTCAGGTCCAGAGGTGTGAAAACACCCATCATGGCCCTGAATGGATCTGCTAACTACTCCCCCACTCCCACTCCATATTGAATAGACTCACATGACTAACAGAAACTGTTAACAACTCCATATTGTATCACCTGACCAACTGAAACTGTATTTAAATGTGTGTGTCTCAGAGTCATTTTCATTGTAATTTAGCTCCTCCCTTCAGGCAGATATAAAGCAGTGTCCGCCAGCATCTGACCAGAACCGAAGAAGCAGCTTGGATGAGCTGCGAAACGTATTCAACCAAATAAACTATGTCCAGTTGACAAATTAAATTTTCTCCTTTTTTTGCCAACTTTAAATATACTGAACTTTACCGCCCTCTCACGAAGATGCTAAAGTAAAGTGACTGTCACAACTGTAATTAACTACTTGCACTGAGCTTTTGCACTGTTTGTATTGTATATATAAGGTTATTTTTTTTTTACCTTATTTTAATACATGCCCTTATTTTTTATTTTATCAGTTTATATTATTCTGTGTTTAATGTTGCACCATAACGCCAAAGCAAGTTCTTAATTTGAGAATTTTGTCACATAATTGTTTTTATGTTATTCTTTTATACACTTTTTGAGCATCTCCCATGTTTTTTTTTAAATAAATATTTGTTTTTAGTTAAGGTATACAGTTAATATTTTTTATCATTTATTTATTTTTGGTCGGTCTGATGATTGTTGTGTTCTTCACTTCTGGAAATCAGTGTGTGAGGATGTTTGGTGTATAAAACTAAAATGTTCTAATAAAAATAAAGGTATACAGTTAAGTACTAGATGAATAAAATCACTTTATTTGCTACTCACTTGCAATATAGGTATTTTATTATAAAGAGACATGCATTATTTTTGTCTAAAAATGACAAATCATCTCAGTGGGCCCACACTACATGTTATCTAATGAAAAATGCATATTAGAAGACTTTGTGAGGGGCCCCTCCTTGCACCGGGCCCTGAGTAAACAGCACCCTTTACCCCCCAGTCTGATGCCCCTGATTACAATATTTAAGATGGTTCTCAAATAGACCTACAGCTAATACTTGTAGTTAATTTCATCCAAGTTTTTTTCTGTTTTGATTGAACAGGAGCCCTGAGACAGACGCCAGGCTAATCAAATAAGCCACTTCCCAAAGACAGGATACCATGGTACAAATATTACATCTTATTTACGCTTAAACAATATAGTTAGAGCTGATAACAAACAAGGCTCATGAATTCATTGTTGGAAAGCACTTTCAAAGTCACTTTCAAAATAATGAGATGAAAATATTGTAGTAAAATAATTGTGGTTTTGTGGAAGCTGTGGCTGAGCTCATGTCCGACCACCAGGAAACAGAGGAGTGTAATGACTTGATAATGAAGAGTTTAATCAGATTATGTAATGTCCTCAATACTATTACCAATCTAATGCTCTGGAGCTGCCACCCATGAGGTCATACCGTAGTTACAAAGAAAAGCTAATTTACTATAACAATTAACATCAGTAACTTGTTTTTGTGTTTTATTATGGTTATGGTTAAAGGTGCACTATGTACCTTTAACCTACCTTTACTGCTTTACATGGAATGTTCCACAGCATGGCATTAAACTTCAATCTCAGTCACCATAAAGACAACCAGGTTACAGATCATGTTTGTGGAGAGGCAACTCACACTCCTAAGTGAATAAATACACTGTGGAACAATAGAGGCACCACAATAGCATCTCTATCTTCTATAGTTTGAAAATTTACAATTATTCACACAATTTGGTACATTATTCATTCAAATATCATTTATACTCAGGTACTAAGATACTTCTCTAGCCACAGCTGCCCTGGGACAGACTGAAAGAAGCCTGGCAGCCAAACTGCAGTCCCCGCAAAAACCACAGTCGATATCAGGCAAGGAAGATTAAGTGTCTTGTCCAAGAACACAACTGGTAATATATGCAATGTTGGTAGTGTTCAGATTAGTGCAGTAATTGTGAAATAAATTGTGAAAAGTAATTACTGAATTAATCAACAAATAATTACACCTTGGGGGTATAATGCTAACTGTAGGCTCTGCTCTGTCTGGGGCTTTATTTTAACACAATCTGACTATAAAGAACTGACTTAGTTGGAACCACAGTACATCAGGTGAGATGATTTGTGCTGTTGAGCGAGTCTCTCACACATAAAATTTGAGTCACAAGCTAGCATCAGCCAGCAATGTTTCACTTAGTCACACTCACAAATTTTGTTGAAAATCAAACGCCTAAACCGGGCCATGAACACTCGTATTGATCACAGGCTCCTGAAAATGTTTGTGTGTGTGTGTTTTTTTTTTTTTTTTTTTTTTTTTTAATCCATTTTGTGTTTTTTTCCTGAGTTTTCAGACAATCTTAACACTTTTTTTTAACAGGTTTTTGCTAATTGGATTAACTGTCCTCGTCCTGCTAGATTAGTAGTTTCATCTGCCTGTCCGTCCTTAGGAGTGGATCTCTCCTTCACTGTGGTTCTCCTCGAGGTTTCTCCGTTTTCCCACTGGGTTTTTTGGAGTTTTTCCTTGCCGAGAAGGAGGGTCTAAGGACAGGAGATGCTGGGACAATCATCCATTTGCCTGCTTGTTGTTGAACATTCTGTATTTGTGTTTTATGAATGTTTCTTTATTAATCAACAATTTTGTGAAGTCCGCCGAGATAACTCTTGTTGTGATTTTGGGCTATACAAAAATAAATTGAATTGAATTAATTGTGTCTCCATGGTAACTCACATTAACTACACATTCACCTACATGTAGAACACCCCCAGCGTGATGCCACTGCAAAGTATCAATAACCAGATTCAAATTCACATCATGTGGTGGGAAAATATGTTTTTATCACAAAGACAATGAAACAAAATATGCTTGTGAATTTGTTAAAAGCTTGTTTGTCTGTCAGCATATAGTAGTATATTTTATTTTGTCTATCTAGATGAGTTATGGCCAAAATAAATACCAACTTCTTATTGACCAAAATGACCAATATTGTCAGACAATAATAATAATAGTCTACATATTTGGATGATGATACAATTCATGAGTGTCTTAAGTTTAGAAGAAAACCTCAAAAACAAGGTTAAACATGCAATGAAGAAGAGAAAGTATTAACTAAGAGGAAAAGGCCATTTAGTTCTATCCAAAATTACAGTATCTCATTACACCTAGTCCTTCAAAATGGCATCCAGACTCATTCCTTTGGCTCTGGGCTCTCCCTGTACTGAGGCTACTGTCCACTCAGCCTGATCCTCCCCAGCTGCAGTGCGTTCACTGGGATGGCTCTATTTCACCCTCTGTGGCCAGTCCAAGTGCCTTACAAGGTCAGCGAGAATACAGGTCTGTAATAACTCCAACCAGACGCAAGGAAACTGATCATTTGGAAAGAAAAAGCTTGGGTCAGTATTGAATCTTAGAGGAGGGGGTTAAAACACTAAACTGTATCTGTTCAAAGACATACAGTGTTTTATTAATTGAAAGTTTTAGATTAGATTAGATTTACAAACGCAATGTAAATTAACGCTACTGTTTTGTACATTTGCCCCATCAGTAATTGAGTAATTTAAAGTTCCTATATTGATTGATTCTATTGACATCGTAAGGTGAAGTGTTTTCTGTTCGAGAACTCAGCCTAAATCTGCAGGATTTGTGTTTTAAACATGTGTGAATGAAACAAAACACAACTCCAGGTCTGTTTGTGATGAGGAAACAACATTATAACATACATAAGAATATAGTGTAATATAGGCCCTTTAAAGGTGCACTATGTAACTTTTCTAGACTCCAAGCTTGTCTCCATAGAGATGTTATTGCTTTACCTGAAATGTTCCACAGTTTTACATTAAACTTACATTCTTACTAAACCAAAGATGTTCATTTTGTCTTCTTATGTACTTTAACTTCTTGGTTCTTTTTTTAAAGAGAATACGGTAAATTAGATTTAAAAGAAGTTAAATTACATTCTTACTGTGAGCGGGGTCATATTTCCACAGATCTGACTTGTAACTAGGGCATGGTAGAGTCTCTGGCTTGTCTCCATGGAAGTAAATGCGTTTAATGCAAACTGTGGAATATTCTAGGCCATGGCGATGTGTCCTCTTCACGCCACCTTCATGGTTTATGTTGAATGTTGTCGACTTTGTTTACAAAAGAGTATGGCGTCCTGTAATCCTGGCTGCATATTTTTTACTTTCCTCAAACTGAAGTGAGTTTCTAAATAAGTACAGTGAATGATCGAGTCTGTCCTACTGGCAGGACTGATGCTGACCTACAGTTTGTTGGTGCATGTTAATGTGAATCAGTGTGAGAAACACATATATGTGAATTTTAAATGTATACATCGCTAATCCACAAATGTGTGACAGTCACTGGTACATTTGACAGTGTATAATAATGTATTTGCAAAGATTTAGCTTGAAACTGACAACAGAAAATACCTAGAGAGAGCTATAGAGCGCACAATTACTAAGCATTATAATGATGTTTCAGTATTCTAGCATATAGATGTTTGAGAGTAGAGAAACACTGAAATTTAAATAAGAAGTGGGCAGTAAATCAGCGTAATGATAATATCGTGAATGTTGTTTTGAAATGGCAAAAACAGTTGATAAAATATTAAAATGAACAAACTTATACTGTAACTTTATGAAAGGATTTTATAGGATTTCTGCTCTTCTGTTTCTGTGTCGGAAATGTTATAGTCTTTTCGTATTAGCTGACATTTAAGTATAAGACAATTTAAAGACACATTTTAGCAAGTATCTTATATCTTATTTTGTGTTTTTATGATACTTTCATTATACTATTTGAGGATACTGCGATAGTAAGATATGGCCAATTTCAATACAATTATTATACCAAAGCAAATGTAAAAGAAGAAAAGACCATACAAATCTACTACCTCCACTAGCACGATGAACAATTAGCAAGGTAAGCTAAGGTTTTCTATAGATCCCTAAGGTGAAGTGTGTTTTGTTCGTACCTTTAATAACAAAAGCCTCGGCGAGCAGTCTGAGGTGGTACACAGGCTGGTCGTCCTGGGTGAGCTCCTCCAGTCCCACCCGCGCACACATGCCCTGAGCGTCTCTGTACCTGCCCTGGACATAATGCACCTTCGCCATCAGCAGCAGAGCCTCGTTCAGGTATCTGGGCTAAGAACAGAAGGGGGTCAGAGAATACAGTATTATGCTATTTTCTGACCTATGTTCTCATGTTTTTTTGTTTCATTCACACATATTTAACACCCTAATCCTGCATATTTAGGCTGAGTTCTTCTCTCAAACAGAAAACACTCATTCCATGTGGTAATACAGGAAGAGGCCCATTGTATTTTTACACTCCATACACCTTCACTATAATCATTTGGATAATTTCAAGAGCTGAAATAGCCAAATTCGATTGAAGTAAACGTAAAAGGTTGCTGTTCTCTTGAAAATTAACACACTTAATAATAATTACCAAATAATAAAGTGTTACTCAAGCATGTGTGAATGAAACAAAACGCAACTCCAGGTCTGTTTTTGATGAGGTAACAACATAATAACATGATTTAAAGCTCACAAGAGTCAGTTTTGTGTAATATAGGACCTTTAACTTGTAAAATCCGTTATCTGGATTAAACTCATGATGCTGAGTGTACGCACCGTGAGACGTCCCCTGCTCAGTATAGTGTTGAGTAGAGCTTTGGAGCGGCTCAGTTTGGGCAGAGTCTTGTCATCCAGAGGTTTACACCGTCTGAGCAGCTCCATGTTGTCCTGAAGACACTCCTCCAGCAGAGACTCAGCCAACAGCAGAGTGCCATAGTCATCTGAAACACAGGGAAACGGTCATCAGTCCAGGAGAGAACAAACTTTTTTACTCAGCGGGCTGCAGTGAATACAATAGTGAGTGAGGGGTTTCTTCTTTATGGAAAATGTCAGTCTGCAAATCTTAAAATCATACAGTTTTATCAAAAGATTTACTCATTTCAACACCCTCTAGGCCTGTTAATATAATTACTGACTTATTGTTCAATACATGATAGCTGGAATAATATTTTTTGGTGCTCAATATTTATAATGCACTTTTTTTTTGCTATTTTTATGTAATACAAAAAGATCTGAGCAGTAGAGAGTTGAATTAGTAACTTTCTATGACTAATTATTGGTTCATTCTGCCAAAGGTGGGACCAAGTCTTTGTTTTGCAGGCCTCAAGTAAGTCTCAAGTCTTTGACCTCAAGTCCGAGAAAAGTCCCAAGTCTGTGGCCCACAAGTCCAAGTCGAATCCAAAACCTTTGCTTTGAGCATCAAGTCATTTAAAATATTTAAACTGAAGTACCAAACACAGCTTGTATTTTTGTTATTTAAATGATTTTTAAACTAAATTGTAAGTCATGGTATGTTTATACTAGTATATGCAATATTTTAGAGAGGCTTAAAGAGTTAAATCCATAGTAACAAAGAGAACAGTGGAAGGGACATGTTCCAGTTTGTTCCTGTAAAATTAAGCACTGTAGCCTCAAGTCACAGGGCTCAAGTCCAACTCGAGACCCAAGTCTTAGTCCATATTATCAAGTCAAGTCTCAAGTCCTGAATATAGTCACTCAAGACTGTCTCTAATCCAAGTCCTCACCTCTGTATTCTGCTATTTATTTGTTGCAACTCATATGTTTCAATGATAAAATGCACTGTGATTGTCTTGTTTTTATCGTTATTGTCTCAATGGCATGAAATACTTTTAAATATTATCATGTTTATCTCTATTTCTCTGTAGCAATGTACCAGTATTATGCTTCAAAATGTGTTATCCTGACAGGCATCCTCTCACAGGCCAAATAAGATCCCCTACAGAGGTCCAAGTTTGTGAAAGTCTTATGTATGTATCTGTCTACTGCTACACAAACATCTGCAAGAAAGCAAAACATACAAGCGTGTGTCCAATATACACACATTACCGCTGCTACTGTAATCACTATCAAGACCTTTTCAGAGGCTAGCATCTACCTAATCACCCAAGCATTTCATATTTTCTGCAAAAGTTATTTTTGCTCTCAACGTCATATTTGTAAATCTTAAAGCATGTTTTCCCTGTTGTATGCCAAAAGGAGAGAATCTATGTTAGGGGTCAGGGGTCATAGGGGTCATTTGTGTTTGCGGCCAACACAAACTCATCACGGCATTTCCCAGCAGTGTGAGTGGTTCAGATCCAGAGAGCTGAGGTCTGAAGAAGCAGTGGCTTCCTTAAATAGCCCTGACTGGCCCTCCTCACACACACCTACAGAGAATCAGGGAGACTACAGAGAAAACCAAGCAAAACTACAAATAAGGGCACTAAGTAGATGTGGGCGATATTGACAAACTGAATACCTTGTTTGGAAGACTAAACTAAGCAGTCTTTTTGCAGTAATAGTTATAATTATAGATTTTCTCTTGAGCTGTTAAAGACCTAAATGAGACCTAAAGAGTAGCATAAGTTTTGAGTGCCTTGAAGGTGGAAAAGCCCTATATAAGAATATGGCCATTTACCATTTTAATTGCAAGTAATCGATAATTGAAATAACTGTCAACTAATTTAGTAATAGAATAATCCTTAACTGGTCTATAAACACTCAAAAACATGTCATGAGCGGACAGAAGAGGTCAATTCATTCAAAATCACCTTTCTCATTTGTCTGCGTATTCTTGTGTATTTACTTTAACTTGACTTAACTTTATAAATTGAGTATTCCTTGGTCATAACTGTTCCTGTACCTCTGTCCATCTGCACTCCTCTCCTCTGTGCACACGCCCTGTAGATTTAAGACTTCCTGTTTAGATTCAGATTTGGTTTGTTTCTGTTCTTCAGCCAAGACTGAAGCTCGTGTTTATATGGAGAATCAATTCACATTTTTCACTTCACTTTCATCATAAGAGGCTATGAGCACAGAAGTGACACACTAATAATTCATGTATTTCCATTTTCACGTCTCTCAGAAAAGTGCTTGGCTTTTTGTCTTATTGATGTTCAGTTCAACTATCATGCAAATGTGAAAGTACTGTCAACTTAAAGGTGTACTTTGTAACTTTTTCTGGAGAAGTGTCTGCCACCTGCTCATTTCCATTGAGATGTTATTACTTTTCCTGGAATATTCCACATTATGTTATTAAACTTAACTTAGTTATTTCCATGGAAACAAGCGGGTGATGTTACAGGGCCAACTTACAGGTCAGTTCAGTGGAGAGGCAACCCTGTTCACTTTAAGAATGCATTTTTGTACTAAAAACTTTTTTATCCATATGTTTTGCAGCTTTATAGAAATACATTTTCCTAACTTTGCATATTATTTTCACAACATTGTACATACAGTATTACTGATTTCAATACATTGTCCATGAGTGCGGTTATATTTGGAACGTATATGGCAAAAAACAATGATTCTTTGTAACCAAACCAGCCACTTTGTGTGCATTCACCCTTGCACATATACCACATCAAAACTGGGACCAAACCTAGACTAAACAACAGGACTACCAAAGGACCAAAACAAGTCTACACCAGGACTAAACCAGGATCAAACCAGGACGAGTGTGAACGCACCCTTAGTATTCAGACAATCTCTTTTGTTATATCTGTTCCTCCTGTATCGACCCAATGTGAAGGGGCTGTTACTCCTCTCACCTCTGCAGACTAAATGCAGGTGACTCTGTGTTTCTCCCTGAATGAACAGCCAATGAAGTGTAAAATCAGTCTTTCTTTGTGCGTGCAGTGAGCTTACATGAGCAGATCTGAAGATGAGTCTGCGCTGGGCCCTGTATCTAAGAGAGTATTGTAGATTAGAGATAGAGGAACTTGAGCAGCAGGTACAGGAAATATGGGCTACAAACACTCAAACCAACAGTGTTTTTGTAACTAGAAATGGACACGGGATGTAAAAGGGGGACCTGTGTACACAAGAGATAATAGCAGTATGATTTATGACAAGGCATACTGAGTTTACATAGCAATATATGTAGCAACCATCAAAGCAGGGCTACAACTAACTATGATTTTAGTAGTCAACTAGTCAGCAATTAATATTTCAATTAGTCAGCTGTAAATTATTTCTAAGGATGTACCGATGCAGCTTTTTCAGTTCCGATATCGATTCCAATACTATGGCTTTAAGTATTCACCGATACCCAATATTAACCAATACCATTCCAGACACTTTGTTTCCTTAAAACACAAATACAATAAGCTCTAAATCTGTTATATAGCTGTTATTTATCTCTAAAGTCTCCACAGAACAACTTTTTGTAAATGCAAATTCAAACATTATGAGACTTTCTGGGCCGACATAGTCTTATTACATCAATTTATATTCCCAACCAGGATATTGGATTTTTTTCAGTATCGGTGCCCATATCAGATTGGTGCATCCCTAATTAATTCTATTACAATGAGACTTTAAATACATTGTCAGCCACATAGAGGGTGAAATATGGTGACTGAAGTCTTACAGGCATTTTAATGTAATATTGCCATTATTTTTTCATATACGTGTTTTAGAGCCTGTATTGTCCAGATTCAGACTGTCAAAATATGACTATGATTATTTTTATTTTCAACTATATGACAATTAGTCGATTTATCATTGCAGCAGTGCATCAAAGCTGAAGTACTATTTGATATTTTATACTATACCCGTTCGAGCCCTGCCGCAGCCTTAAATCCTCAGGCAGGTCCCTATTAGCTGTTCCAAAGTCCAGGCTCCGGATGAAGGTGATCGAGCCTCGGCTTTGGAATGACCTGCCTGAGGAGATAAGGCTCACACTATCAGTATCATCTTTTAAATCACTTCTTAAAACTTATTTTTATCGGTTGGCCTTCCTTTAACTGGTTTTACCTTGATGTTATTCCTTATTTATGTTATTCTATTTTAATAACTGATTTATTATAATTAACTGAACTGTTTGCATCATTGTCTGTATGCTATTTGTGTACAGCACTTTGTAAACCTTGAGTTTTTAAAAGTGATTTTAGAAATAAAGATGCATTATTATTATTATTATTATTATTATTATTATTATTATTATTATTATTATTATTATTATTATATCCCAATTTAGCCTATTTGTAAATTCAGACATTGCCCCGTGAACCACATCTAAACGAACATGTCTATGTCTGAACAATGACACAGGGTCTAAATTATTACTGCTATAGTTGTACATCTACAGCAAATACAACTACAACAAATATTTATATAAATATATCTACAGCAAATACATACTTTCTTTACTTTTTTGTTTTTAAATGTGGAAAAACTGACCTCCACACAAATCCAGTAAGTAAATCTTACTGGAAATATGAATCATACTGTTTGTTGGCTCATCATAAACAACAGAACTGAACCACATTTGAGTTGACACAAAAAGCCAGTCCACCAGAGATTTCCAACAGGCGCGTGCTACATTCGCTTTTCTTTCACCTACAAACATCTGCAGACACACGACATTCTTTAGAAAAAAGGCAGGAAATGTACTTCATACTTTAACCATATCAAATGAAGCACTTTAGTTTAGTTTAGTTTAACCCGACCCTGATTTTGACCTGTTTATGTTTAGACTTTGGCAAATATTCATAATAGTCACTTTACTATTTCATGCATTATTCATTCAGGTTGTAACCACAGCTTCCACCACTCACACAGCACATTAGGGCTGGGCAGTATGGCAAAAAAAAATCTACAAATTTTCTCCTCATAGTGGGAAAAAAAAAAAAAAACAACAATTTTCGATTCAATAAAAAACTGTCTTATCTCTGTTTTTCATGAACATAAACAGAGAGACACTGTGCCATTTAAAACAAAATAACAGACAAATGTAATCCTCCAAAGTCTGACTCTGCTCCAAACCACATGCTTTTACTGGCAGAAGTTTTGATACCCGATATCAACCGATACCAGTGCAGAGACTGAAAACGGCATTTATTTCCTTTAAACTACAATAAAACACGACACAACTGATCCAAATCTGTCATGTATCTGTTATTTATCTCTCAAGTAACTACACAATATAACATGATATTTTCTGGGCCAACTACAAACAGTAAATAAATCGTCTTTTTACATCAGCGTATATATTTATCTTCTGAATCGATATGTGGAATTCGATACCAATCCTGCAGAGTTTTCTGTATTGACGCAGAATCTGTGCCTCCCTAAATCTAATAACTGTCAATTTAAAACAATCTCATTTTTATTACTATTTGATTACTCGCAGCCCTTCTGATTTAAGCGTCTTGCCCCAAGGACACAATGGCAGCACTGGCAGGAGATTGTTGAAAATAAGTTTGAAAAAAATCTGGTACCATGCCTTTCCTGAATCCTGGTTTAGACCTTGACACAACAAAAACATGTGAATGTTTTTCTTGGTGAAATGAGTTACTGGAAAGCCTTTATTTCAGCTGGTCTTTATCGCAAAGAAAGTCCAAAGTCCGGCTCCACTCAAGGTTAATGTAGCTGTGAATACCTCTGCAACACACTGCCTCAACAGTGTTTGAATGGCACTTTAAGTAAAAACACTTACAACAAGATTAAAACGTGGATGTCCGTCACGCAAAATATGGTTAAAAACACTTTTAGGAGCTACTTAATGAGTTCATCCAAGGCTTCCAAACGGCCTAATTGTAGCTCATTTTCAATCACTAATTTAGAAGAATAGAAGAATGGAGTTATAAATTAGCAGATGAAAACGTGAACTTCCACATGTAAACATTCAATATAATAAAAGGAAGGAAGGAAGTTGATCGGTGGTTTCCGAATAGTGAGAGCGTCCATATTGGTTTGTAGAACGCTGTGGCTCAAAACGTTTACGCTGCAAAAATGAAAATATCTCATTTTTCACGGGTTTCAGTTTCCTGTTATAGGCAATACGCTGGGGACTTTCCCGTTCAAAATGATGTTTTTAATTGTTAATTGCTATGGCAACAGCTGTCATTTTTCATCATTCTGAAACCCAGGGATAGAATGTTGCCCTGAATTTCTTTATCTTAAATTTTGTTATTTATTTTGTTTCGAGATGTCTTTAGTTACAATACAAAGCTTCTCTTTTCATTAATAATGTGGTGAGAAAATTAATTTATCTTCAAATTTTAAGCTTAATTATCTGAAAACTAAATTAAACCTTATTTTCCACTAATGTTCCAAAGTATTGCATTTATTCAATTACCAATTTTTACTATAAGCGGGATTGCCTGTCCACAGATCTGACTTGTTACTTGGCCTTGTGGTGTCACCTGCTTGTCTCCATGAGGACAGATATGTTTAATGCCATACTGCGGAACATTCTAGGCAAAACAATAACACCTCTATGGAGACAAGCAGGTGGTGGACCCTCCAGGATTAACGCTCTGAATTCAGCTAAATGTACCTATGTCAGATGTGCTTTTTGCAGTGTAGTTGTTGCACATAGAAAGCTTTTATATGTATGTTTTATGCCAGATGCCCTGCCTGATGCAAAATACACTCTTAAGCTGAACTTGTGCATAAAGAGGGTTCATTTCTGAAGCAGACTGGAGGTAGTGGCTTCATTTGAATGTTTATTCGACCTCCTCGATGGTTGACATGTCACTCAGGCTTAGAACTGACCGAAATACTTCACTCACTGGCTTGTCTGACTTGTTATTGAGCGACGTTAGGTGTAAATAGTGGGTCAGAGAAGATCATATTTTGACTCCGCTCACTTATGTCACAGGATGTAAATGGAGTAAACTGTAGCCAGTAGCAATGTCATAATACCGAGTCCTAGGCTATTGCAAAAACGTAAAATGACACCCAAAATAACCTTCAGGAAGGACTACTTTGTTTGAGTTTCTGCACAGATTAGCAAAAGGTAGCTAGTGTTAGGGATGTGGTTTATGAAAAATATAGGCCATTAAGAATTTCCACAGAATAATCCAACAAAATAATCAAAACTAAATGCTAAAGGGCTCATATTACGCTATTTTCTGATCAATGTTAATGTTGTTTCCTCGTCACAAACAGACCTGGAGTTGTGTTTTGTTTCTTTCACACATGTTTAACACACAAACCCTGCACAATTATGCTGAGTTCTTCTTTCAAACAGAAATCACTCTGTTCCACCTTGTGATGTCATGTGGTAATACAGGAAGTGCTCCACTTTGTGTTTAAACTCCATTCACCTTCATTACAATCACTTTGGTAACTTTAGCTCTGGATTTGCCAATCTCTACTGCACAAAAGGAAAAAGGAGCTGTTAACTTGAAAACTACCGCTTCATGACATCACAAGGTGGAACAGAGCATTTTGAGCTTTGTAAATGTACACAGACTAATAATGCAGGAGTACTTAAATGTAGTGTACTCATTTATACTGTAAATGTAACAAAACACAACTCCAGGTATGTTTTTGACGAGGTAAAATTCTAACATGGCTAAAAACTCACAAGAGTCAATTTTACGTAATATAGAATCTTTAATATATGAAACTAATGTCACAGATTTCTTTGGCTAATTTGAATCATTTGAATCGCCTAATAGCTTAGCCTAGATATCAAAATTAGCCATGTTCTACAAACTAGGGCTGCACAATAGCTTATATCGCAATCAGATCAAAATCGCAATTTGACTCGGCATTAGGCCTATGCCACATTGAAAGGAGTGCAGTTATTAAAGTGCACGTTACTCTATTTTCTCATCTATGTTATAATGTTGTTTCCTCACACATTCAACACACAAACCCTGCATACTTAGGCTGAGCTCTTCTCTCAAACTGAAAACACTCCGTCATGTGGTAATTCAGGAGGTGCTCCACTGTGTTTTTAAACTCCATGCACCTTCCCTAGAATCATTTGGATTATTTTAGCTCTGGAATTGCCAATCTCTACTGAACTAAAGGTAAAATGCAGCTGTTAACTTGAAAACTACCGCTTCATGACATCACAAGGTGGAATAGAGCATTTTGAGCTTAGGAGATGTAGACAGTAATAATAAAGTGTCACTTAAACAGGTGTAAATGAAACAAAACAGAACTCCAGGTAGGCTACAATACTATAACATGACTTATACAGGACCTTTAACGCTCCTATGATTATTTAAAATGTGTACTTTAACATTAAATCCCACTTTTTTAACATTATGTCGCAAATCTAATCGCAATAACTATACGATCAGTGTCAGAAAACAATCGCACTTAACGCAGCTCTACTACAAACTTTGCCAAACTCTCCAAACTCCAGGTAAAGGTGCTCCAGACCGACTCACCGTCCTCGTGTATGCGCGCCGCCAGCATGTGCTCCACCGCCGCCGGGATCCTCTCCCACTGGCACTCGGCCCGGTACCGCTCCAGCTCCGCTTCTACCCGGACCTGAGTGAAGGAGATGCGCACTGCCATGGCCGGCTTGTCCCGCTGATGGAGCCCGCACTGGTAAGAGTAGTCCCCGGACACGATGGGAGTGACAGCCGACTGAGAGAGAGGAGAGAGCGGGGAAAGTGCGAGCAGGAGGCGGGTGGAGGGACCGAGGAGCGGAGGTTGAGTCAGTGTAAACAGGCTGTAAATGTGACAAACTTCAACAGGCGAGATAACAGCAGTGCAGAGCTTTGTACTCAACTATAATGTGGACTACTTTGGCCAAATCTGATCAGACTACACATGTTTAACCACGTCTCCAACTTTACGCATAGAAGCGCACGTTGTAAACACAAAAAGACTGAAAATCAGGCCTAGTATTTACTAAGAAGACATTTTTAACAACAAACTAGAGCCAACTTTAGTGCAAATGATGTGTTTCCAAATGTAGAAAACACAACTTTACTAAATTATATCCAATCAAGGGCAAAGAGGGAGTAGAGTGGGAAGGGGAACTCTTTAATGTCAGAGTAATTTTGTAGTTGCCTACTTGTTTATAGATTGGTTTGTTTTATGCTGTTTGTGTTTTGTATGTCTCAGGGACTGCAGATGGAGCTATAGTTCAGAGTTCAGAGCTAAAATCTGGTTCAAATGTTTCTTTGATTAATGCTCTTGTACATGATCATTAAAATAAAATAAACTTAAGTTCATAGGCAGTTTTTTTATTCTTTTACTTTTTGTAATAGGCTCATTATCAGTGGAGAGTTTTTGTTGTTTTAATTCCCTTGCTAATGATAATTATAGGCTATATAGGATCTCAACTTTTGATAGTCTCCTGATAACAATAATTAGATAATGAGTATATGAGTATATGTATTTGCAGCCTGTAAGAAGTGAGCTTAAACATGCCTGTAATTGTTTTGGTTGAGGTTCAAGTATCTGATTAGACTGTTGAAGAAAGGTCACTTTGAAAAATGACACTGCGTGTTTCTGTTCTTTTTTAACTTGATAAACATTTACCAGATTTAACATCGCCCAGATATGTTCAGATATGAATAGTCTATATTTAAGGCCCTGCATTACACAAAATTGTTCTTATGAGCTTTAAACATGCATCAAAAACAGACCCGGTTGTGTGTTTTGTTTCATTCACACATGTTTACGGGCCAGAATCATCCAAATGATCCTAGTGAAGGTGTTTGAAGTTTAAAAACACAGTGGAGCACTTCCTGTATTACAATTTTTTTTTCCGTTTGAGAGAAGAACTCAGCCTAAATATGCAGGATTTGTGTGTTAAACATGCGAGTGAAACAAAACAAAACAAAACTCCAGGTATGTTTATGATGAGGAAAAACATTATAACATAGATCAGAAAATAGCGTAACATGGCCTCTTTAAAGTCTCACAGATGTTCTTTTTGCAGAGCAGTAAACCTGAGTCTTAATGGTTTGTTTAGCTGCTGCTGCATGTGGGCTGAAAACTACCTGACCAAGCAAGTTCTGTTTATTCCAATACATTAAGCAAATGTAAGTGAGTGTTTCCTTCATGTGCAGTTTAGCCCGTCTATAACCAAGGCCCTATGTTCAAGAAGGATTTGACTGTTTTGATATTTTGCAGTGACATTACGCTGGGGGCGCTCTACATGTATCTCTACTGGTGCAATGTTCAGCAGCTGCCATGGTGACACAACGCACACATTAGCAAACACTGACAAAAAGTACAAAATAGCTTTAACCAGCACATTTTCAGGAGCCTGTGAAAATACGAGCGTTCATGGTCCTGTTCAGGTGTTCGATTTTCAACAAAAAGTGACTGAATGAAAAACTAGTGGCTAATGTTAGGAAGCTTATTTTAATAATTTAATTTAATATATGTGGGGTGATCAGACTGGGGTTATCAAAAAGGTTCGGGGCCAAAACAGATTGCCAGTTGAATTTAAATATAGTAAATGTGTGGTAATATGTGTATCAGGGGGTCTGGGGTCCTTCCCACGGACATTTGGGGTAAACTGTATGTATCATAATTGATTGTTTGCATTGTTGTATTACTGTGGTAGATGTTACAGGTCTAAAGCCACAGCTCTTTAATATAAGCCTGTCCGATTTATTCGACTCAAGAGTCCATGCTTCCTGCTCTTGTGCACCTGTCAGACAGGAGCCTTTAGCAACGGTTTAGCAGCTATGGAAACAGCCAATATATAACCCCAGATTTACCTGTTAATAGTATATTTACACATTTTGTCTGCCATTATTACACTTTGTCAAACTTTCAAAGTTTAGTTTATCTAATTATGCCATGTTAGTTATGTTAGAGCGCCCACCTGTGGGTTTTTGATGTAACTGCAGGTCTTTTTTTCTCCTATTCATGGAAGTTGTATAGTTTAATGTATATATTTTTTGTCTTTTCAGATAACCACACACACAGCTACACACTTATTATTAAACCTCACAACCAAAACCAGTGCCAGTGTCCAGTGCCTCAATATGACCTGCTCCATCCTCCTGAATAAACACTGAACTATACACCTGGAGCTTGTTCCTTCTGACCAAGAAAGACTCAGCTGAAGATCCACCAGTGATCAGTGCATGACGGACACAGTATCTTAAACATATATTTGATCTCAAATTGAATTGCACTTGTTTTATATGTTTTAAGGCACGCATATAAAATTAGGTTTCCTCAGTATAAATAAAGAAATACATTGTCTTGATTTCCAGCTTCTGCAGATGTTGTCTCCTCTCTTCAGTTGTATATTTCAATCAGGAGAATCAGTCCTCTGGTACACTGCGAGACTCTGTCCCATCTAACTTCTTAGATTTGTTCTTTTTGTCGTTTCTCTTTCTGGTGGTAATGGTTGAATAGTGGATCTCCACCTTGTCACACAGGGATTCTTGAACCTCATGTAACTTCAGCTTCAGTCTGTGTTGTCTCCTGAGTGGCCTGGACCTTGTTCTTCTCCACTACTGTGATCTTCTGATCTTCAAACAAGTCCTTCATCCTCTGGTAGACGGCAAATTTTACTTGCCATAACTTCTTCTGAATCTTGTCTTTCTTGTTTCTTCTCGTCTTGTTTTTTCTCTTCTATTTGGTGATGTTCATAGGTCCATCCTCGACTTGCACCTCATCAAACTGGGTAACTTGAACCACGCTGAGAGTAGAATCAGGTTCTGCCAGTGCTGATTTGTCGTTTTCAATTATCTGAACAACCTCCTCACAGTGAGGTCCTGTTGTATCTTCACCGGTTGATTTACAGGCAGAGGCGTCTTCTTCTGGATCCGCTTTGGTCATCTCACCTTCGTTCTCAAGTGAAATGACCTCTGCATTTCCAGAAATTTCCTCTGCTGCTGGTGTCTCTTCCACAGTCTCAGAAGGAGCGCTCAGAACATCCTCTGGTGGCGTACACTTCTCCACAGTAACGCCACCAGCCCCTGAATACCGAGTTACCTGGTCATGGAGGCGAGTGATATTGGGCACCAATATCACTCTGGACCCTTCCTCTTTGTCAATGTAAATACAGAGTTTTTCTCTTTTCTCGGAGCAGTTTCAAAAGAAGCTGCTTCCAAACCTAAAAAACCTGCACCAGGGACGACAGGTGGAAATTAGTTCTGGTGCTACAACCTGCACAAAGCATCTCGTCTGTTAAGGTGAATGTAGATCGTGCACTGTCCCTGTCTCATGAATAAACTAAATCAAAATCAAAATTCAAATGTTACTGATAAAAATGGTCATGTTGATTTGTGTATAGTTCCAATACAGATTTTACACGCAGAAGTTGCCTCTGTTTACATTTTACATTTTGATTCTCACGCAAATCATGTAATAATAAAGCATCTTTTGCAAATTCAGATGTGGTTGTGCTGTAGTTTTGTCTAGAGTTTGTCTCCCTATTCTCACTGCCCATATGAACACATCCCAACCTTGAGTAAATATACCAGCCCTTCTTTGTCAGAAACAAAGCTCTTATATAGGTTTACTCCCTTGGCAACAAAACATTTACTTCTGATGGACTTTTACATGTTTTGCAATGGTTTATAAGATCAAGAATGTTTTGAAATTATCCCATGGTTTATCAGTCCTGTTTAATAAGTTTATGCATATGATCTTTTTAGTCCTTTCTTGTCTTTAATATATAAACTGTATTCCTGTTACAGCTGATCTTGCACCACAGATTAGCCCATGTCTGCTCCTTTATCCAAAACATTTGCTTTTTTAATTTACATTTGATTTTATATTGATAACAGTAGGCTCTGCTCTGTCTGACGCTTTATTAAACTTTAATCCGTTTTATTTTAACCCAATCTGACCACACTGCCCTACAACGAAATCTTGAGAAATCTTGATGCGAAAAGTGAAGTAACAACAATTTCTTAAGTGATACAAAGGAAACAGCGACAAATGTTGTAACTGATGAACTGAAACACAGATACTTCACTTTTCTGTTGTGTTTTTTCTGCATAACTCGCAGATACTGCAACCTAATTCTGAAACGGGACAAAATACAGCCTTGAAACTTTCACAGTTTCTTATTCAATATAAACTAGAATACTGAATGTTTTTGATGGTGAAAGATCTCCTCAAATATGTTTTCTCACACTACCTCATTTTCTGTACTTAAACTGTACATTCTGAGGTCAAAGGTAAAATCTGTGGCGATGGTTGTGATTGATAAATATTACCTCATCATATGGTGACACATAAACTCACGGACACTGGTGAACCTCTGACAGACACAAGAGGGACACAAGAGGGACACAAGAGGGACACAAGAGGGACACAAGAGGGACAACATCTAAACCTGAAAGAGATTTTTTACAGTTTAACAGTGAGCGAAGATTTTTCCTTTGCAGAGCAGCGTAAAGAACACAGCTGAACTACGACAGGTGAGCTGATTTGTGCTGATTTGTGATTAAATAAGTCTCACACTTATTGCAGTCACAACATTAACATTACTAACATTTTCATTTAGACACTCCCATCTTTGTGCTGAAAAGACCTAAAACACCTCAACAGGACCATAAATGCTCATTCTGATCACAGGCTCCTAAAACTGAGACTTTTAAATCAATTTTATACATTTTAGGCACACGTGTATGCATTATGTCACCATGGTAACTGCCGAACTTTCCCCCATTAGAGATAGATGTAGTAGAACAAGCCCAGCGCGATGTCACTGCAAAGTATGAACTGTCTCTACCTGCGTTTTCAGTGTGTAAGAAGTTGCCATAACAAGTGAATTTCTCCGTGTTTGTAATTAAAGTTCTTTTCTGCGGCTTTAACTCAGTGGTTTTCTTGGCCAATAAATTGAAAACCAGTGCTGCAGATCACATGTAAAAAAGTATTGCCACCTCTGTAGTTTGGTGCAATCGTGAATATTGAACCTGCTCCATTGCTTTTCACTGGGCTTTGGTGGATAAAGGTCAGTGTTTGAAAAGCACATGGCATTTGAAGAAGGCTTGATCTGCGCTGCTGCTGTGAGCAAAAGAGTGAGGGCTGCACAGTCTGAGCCGCGATGCTAATCTTTAAATGCAAACACTTTAACAGGATCAGGGCGAGCTCAGAAACAAGAGCAACAATACATGCAAGAGCTACTGACAGTATTAGTATGTAGTATATAAAAGTACTGCAGCATTCCATGGAAATAGAACGTTAAAACCATATGGGAACATTCTTCATGGAGATACATCTGCTTTATCCCATAATGTGGCATACTATAGCCAAAGGAACTACCACGGAAACAAGCAGAAAGTCCTTCTCCAGGCTAAATAAGGGTCAGGTTTGTGGAGATCCAAGCCTGGTCAAAGTAAGGATAGTTTTCTAAGTGCAATAAAAACAAACATGAAAAGAATATGCTTGTTTGTTTGTTTTACATGCTAATAGTAGTGATATAAGTGATAATTATGATTTTTAATTGCACAATATATTCATAAATAAATACAATTAAATAATAACATTTTAGGTGATCTATAGACAATGTGAACAAAAGAAAATTATGGATTTCACCAGCCTATTTGGTCATGATTATGGTAAATTATCATAAAATTGTGATATTTCTTCTGACAATAATTGTACCACATAACAGTACTGTGACTTCTTGAGTTAATTAGTGAACTTACTAAATAACTATGAATCTATATGTTACATTTAATTTATCTTAAAAGCATTTGGCATGTGTGATAATGACTCTACCTGGAGGCACGCACATGGCAGGAGGCTACAGGCTGCACACACGGGGATTTGGTCACTGTGGAGACTAAAGACCTAATCAGGGGCTTTCTACAATCTTTAAATTAATGAAATAACCTCCAGCCGTTTGAACAGAGACATGGGCCCGTCATTTTCTTTCACAGTCGGCGACTTTTCGGCATCGGACTGAGAAAAGCGTCGGGACATCTCTCCTGCTGACCTGTGACACCCGGCCATGGAAGTACAGATCCACGCCCCCTGCCCGAGGAGAACTGATCCATGTGTACGCCCCCTGCTGGCGAAAGAGAGAAAACAGAGAGGTTTTATTTAGACAAGATAGTGCCGTGCAAAGGACAGTCCAAACAGGCTATGGCAGGGGTCTTCAACCTGTAGCTCGGAAACTACAAGGAGCTCTCCAACCTCTTCCAAATACTTCTGAATTATACATATTGTGTCAATTGACTACAGTTTTATGAATTAAATGCCTATTGCCATTGTAAATGTATAATTTTAATGCCTAACTTTGCGCATTAATTAATATATAATGTTTTTTAAGCATGTAACTGTACCCCATCTAAGGCTCTCGTATACAAAATCTCTTGCAACCGCCAAAATGACTAGTTTTCTGGCATTTTCGTTTTGTAAAGGTAGTTCACCGGAGGAACCCCTGGTCTATTGGATAGTCTAAGAGTAAATCACATTGTAATGAACACTGGACTTTCATTCATAGATTGTGGCCTAAAAGGAAACAAACAGTGGCTATGTCAAAGGCAAAAGTCGCTGTTTTCAGTCTAACATCAGAGCTCCAGCTGGTGGTGGCCTTTACTGTGGCCGGGCCTAAGCTCTGAAACGCTAAAGACAAGCACACATTTTATAAAATACCAAATCCATTCATAAATGTGTATGTATTCATTTATTTATGTATTTGCTTTATTTATTTATCGTTTACTCAAGTGAATTTGAGTTCCTAATAATCTGTACTATTTTGTCTCTATTTTACACTCTTTGATTCGTTTGACCAATCAGAGTGAGCTGTCGTGTCCCAGTCCCTGACGGCAAGCCACAAGGTCCAAAAAGCTGAAATCTTCCACTTGTAGTTCAATAACATTACTGTCTTCTGAATCAGGTAAGAAAACATTGTTTTAAGCCTTTTTACGGCATTTATTCTAACATTTCAAAAGCCTCCACGCTGTAAACTGGACAAGCTGACGCACGGAGTAAATTACGACTTTAGTCAAGATTTGAGCAAACAACACGGTTTAAACAAGCTTGAGGCTAAATTTACCCAGACAGTTTTTCTGGTTTTATAGAAAATATTGGCATTGCATCGTTTTTTCTTGTTTTTGTTACAGAATCAAAACAACGTGTCAATAGACTTATGTTGATATCTGTAACGATCTATTGCCATGCATGCAGAAAGTAACAGTTTTGCTAAAGATGAGAGGTAAGCCATAGTATAAAAGGATGTCTAACAATATGCACTAAAACTCCCAAGTGCTCCCAAACATTGCACATAGGTTTGTATTAAATCTTGACTGGTGTTCAGATAGAAATGAATTGGTTTAAAAATCTTATTCCATATGCAGAAGTGATCATCCATCTAATAATGGTCTTACATTGAGTTGGTCAAGTTAAAATATATGACAACAATTATGAAATTTGTCTAATCTATCCACATTTGTACAATACTTGAACCTCCTTCTCAACTAAGACATTTTCTGACACATTTTAGCCTATCTCTGGTGAATTGGATCATATAATTAAATTCCTTGATGACATAATATCTTGCATGTTGTCTCTCTTTCTCTTTTACAGTATGAGGAGGTCTTTTCCACTGTCCGGGGGGCTCTGGGTGGTCCTGTGCTTTTGCCTGGTGACAGTTCACTCTCACGGGGATCATCATGAGCAGCAGCAGGGGGAAGCGGCAGGGGAGAGGGCAGGCCACGTCGCCACTCACGGCCGATTCGACAAAAACATGGTTCAGGACCAAGAGTGAGTGACCAGTGATAATGAACTCAAGCCTTATTCAAACAAATGAGTGAACTTTATAACACAGTGACATGAGAAAGATTTGGTTCAGTGAGATCTTCTGCTGGTTCAACAGTCTACATTACAATATTTATTTGTTATGAACCTAAAATTTAATTTAATCAATACAGAAATACTGTCTCCTATTTTAGTCTTGCATCTGAGAATAAAAATCCACAAATACTGAACCTTTTCATTTATTACTGGATATTTCAGAACTAAATCACACATAAACAGTTATTATCCTGCTATATATTTCTACTATATTCAATTTTACAGGCCATTATCTTATCACTATGCTTGTCTTCATGGTTATTGCCACTGTATGGTAATAAACGTTTCTATCTTACATTTATTCAATTTGTTTTTAGTACTCAAACCTCGAAAAACATGCATTCCTATTGTGAGCAGACTCTCCTCTCCACAAAACTGACCTGTAACTTGGCCTCGGGTTGTGACCTGCTGGTCTTCATGGAGAGGAATACATTTAATGCCAAACTGAGGAACATTCTGGTCAAAGTATAACATCATGGAGACAAGCAGGTGGCAGTATAATATGCATAATGATAGGAATAGTATTATTTTATTTGGTCATTAACACAACATTTATTAGAGCACAATAAGCACGGCTGTAATACTAAATGAAGCCATAGGTATGATGTGTTTGAGGAGATATTTAGACGATATTTTGTCTTCAGTCACATCATGGAGCATTTGGAGGGTGTGATCGACAAACCAGAGAAAGACATGACGCCTCAGGAGCTGCAGCTGCACTACTTTAAAATGCACGACTACGACGGGAACAACCTGCTGGACGGACTGGAGCTGGCCACGGCCATTACACATGTGCACAAAGAGGTACTGTGGACTTATACCGCAACAATACAGTATTTTTTACCAGTGTACCAGTACTTGGAACATGCCTGGTTTCACTATTACCTGAATGTCAGTAGCTATTGCTGTATTAATCATCATATTCATGGGTTTCAGCTTGTGGTGGGTGATATTGGTTGTTGTTTTTGTTGTTTTTGGCGTTATCATGATCACAATATTCAGACGATATTTTATAAAAGCGTCAGTAATGTGCTTGTAAATGCATTTGTAAATGTATTTGTAAATGTATTTGCTGACGTATCACTCCTACGGACCATAGAATTAACCACAAAAGTACAGAAATATCACATTATATCTTTGTTTGGGACATTGTTTCATTTATAGACAATATTCATAGACAATATTCTCTGTATTCTATTACGCATTTTTCAATATAGAGTTTCAGCTTCCTGTTATAGGCGCCATTTTGAGGATTTTTCACAATTCAACAGATATAACAGGACCACAGCGAATCCTTCAAATCAGGGAGGAAGCCCATGAATAAAAGGACCAAACAGAAGATTTGTGGGTGTGGTGAAAGATGATATGATTGAATAGATACTTTTATTGCAGATTTGTGGTCCAAAATAGCAAGTTTATTTAGTTAGCATAGTTTATTTTACTTTGAAATAAGAAAAGATGAAGTTTGCACATAATACACTCAAAATCCAGCAATTATTATTTCTTTTCAGGAGAGAGGAGAGGACAGTGCGCCGATGAAGGAGGAGGACCTGATCGCTCTCATTGACGACGTTCTCAAAGATGACGACAAAAACAACGACGGATACATCGACTACGCAGAGTTCGCCAAATCCCTGGAGTAAAGTCTGTGAACCTCTGTGAACCTCAGTGACCACCATGTGGCGCTACAGACTTATTTCAGCTCTAAGACTGTGAGAACACAACAGCGGTTATCAAACATTTCACACCGAGTACTGCCTACGAAAATATTTAGCCTTCAAAGTCCCACAAGATCTAAATTAGGTCTATAAACTAGGGCAAAATTAGACCTAAAATGGGGCTACAGAAGTTCTAAACAAGGACTAACCCAAAGAAGGATAAAAATATGAATAAAATTTAAACTACGACTAGAATTGAACTACTAGAACTGAAGGAAATTGCGTGTACAACCTGAACTAGCACACATACCCCCATTTGAGAACCTCTGGTCTACAGATGATCTAATTTTTTAAAGATCCATTATGTAACTTTTCTGGTGGTGAGTCTGCCTCCTGATTGTCTCTATGGAAATGTCTGTACGGCTTTAAACTTGCCCATCTTGTATTCGGCTACAGTTTGTTTGTTTTTTATTGCGAAATGCATTGAATTTGGGTTTATAGTGTAATCTCCTTATTTCCATAGAGATAGATAAGTTCACTGGCATACTGTGGAACATTCCTAACAAAGCAATATCATCTCTATGGAGACAAGTAGACACAGCGGACCCTCCAGCAGAAAAGTTACACAGGGCACCTTTAATATATTGACAAAACCAAATATTGATGAGCTATATTTTTGCAATCCTTCAGAAATGTGTCCAAATGTGTTTATAGATGTTTTTGTTGAATTTTAAGTATTGCACTTAATTTGAATGAAATGTGAAATTAAGCAAACTTGTCTGGATGATTTAACTGTTATGTTTCTTTTCTCCTCATTTTTGTATTTTCTTTTTACTGCTTTTTGAAGACATTTAAAAGCACATTTTTGGCACTGGCATTTTTGGTCTGATGGATTGCAAAAATATCATTGCAGAGAGTATCGAGCTGTTAACTTTCTACTAGGAACTAAGAACTAGGTCTGAAAATGAAAGCAACTCTTTAAAATGGCAAAATGAGTCCGTGAGTTCATCAGGAGATTTCAGAGACCACGCACAAGACTGCCTCTTAGATTTATAGCTTTAATTTTTCAATATTATTCTTTTTAATTGACCATTTTGACTTTCATGCTCTGGAGTTTGCAATAACAATCTGCCTTGTGTGCACTGATTTGCATAATGGTTTTTGATAAACTTCTGTCCTTTAGCCTTTTTTATTAGATAGACCACAGATTATGAAACTACTTAAGGTATATTACAGTTTCAGACTTTCAACTGCTTTTCAGATTCAATTGGTCCATTTTTATTGTTTTCAAAGAGGATTCTGTCAAAGCTGAGAGACCTAGTGTGTTATTGGTTAATTTCCGAACAGGACAGTTATTAAAAATCTGAGCTCTGTTGCATCCTGTGGCTGTTGAGCCATCGTCATGGACCAAACGAGTGAATGAGTTTTGTGTTTTGTGAGATGATGAGAGTAGATCTTTGTGGCCTTTAGTCTTTACAGCAGAGTGTGTTGTTTTGTTTACAGATTCATGCAGCATTTCAGTCCGGCTCATATTCAAGATCAGAATCATTTCTGAGAGAATGTACACTTTGAACTTTTTACACTGTAAGATAAAGTTAGAACCAGTTTAGTCTTTTCTAGTGTGGTAAGCTACTGATGGTTTCCCTGATCAATCAAACTTTGGCCACATCCTGTTTGGAGAAAAGCACAGACCTCTGTCTCGTCCACAAATGCTCTTTTTGCTAAAATGTTCTGCTAATATTCAAAATATTCTGTTAAAACAGAATATTTATGTACAGTATATATGATGTACTTATTTTGCCAACATGTTTGTTTTGAATCATTTGGACCACAGAGCTGCTCTGTGATTGGTCGTCCAGAGCTGTACAGGTTTGTGAACTATATCATGAAAATGCATCGTCCTCTGTAAGTGTCACAAACGTGCTGTGTGAAATTTAACAATCTCAAATCTTTTCGCCATTCACCATGTGATGCTGTCGCTCTCGTTTGACGTTTACATTCTGTAAAATCTGATTTGCTTTATGAGTTTTATGTACAGATCTATGGCTCTTCAGAAGTTTGCTGTCTTTAGCACAGATACATTTCAGAATGTGAGCTCTGTGCCTAAATATTTCAACATTTCTAGTTGTTCCACGTCTCATCTGTTTGTGTGAAATGTGTTTATGCCTCAGTGTTGACTTGATTCATTCAGATGACTGAATGTACGTATTTAAGTGTAAAAACATCACAGACGCAACTGTGTTGTCTCTGTTATGTCAAATATATATTGCAAAATAAACTTTACAATTAACTGAGACATTCTTTATTTAATTTTTTTATGATCAATTTCTCTAAAAAAAAATAAAAATTAATAAAGTAATGAAACTAATACTAACTAATAATGAAAAAATAGGCAATTTTTTCTGTTAAAAAAAAAAAAAAGTCTTTAAAATGTTTGATAGAGTTTCAGTAAATGTTTTCTATGAATCAAGGAATAAGAGATTAAAGAGATCAGTTCTTGTGTAATATATGACTAACTACACATACTAAAGTGATTTTAGGGCCTGTAGACTACATTTAAATAAAATAAACCAAATTCCAGCTCAGGGACATCACTGCAGTACAAACTGATACGTGAGACCTGTGTTCCCTTTAGCTCCAGTGGGGGGCAGTATCGAGCGGCTGCACAGAGGTCAGGGAGAACACAGGAGGGGGCAGGTTGGTTCGGAGGGGCCCGTACCAGTCCTCGTGCTGCATCTGAGGGGGGTTCTGGTGCCCCCCTGGGGTACAGGGGTGTCTGGGGTACGGCCCGGGCTGGAGCATGGGGGGCAGGCGGGGCAGGTGTGGCAGCGGCTGGGGGTAAAACTGACGACTGATGCTCCCTGGTGGTAGAGAAACCCCCCCCAGCAGAGCCCTGTGTCCCCCCAGAACAGAGAGCACCTTCTGGGACGCACGCTCCTTCTTCCTCTGCTTGGCTCGTCTGTTCTGGAACCAGACCTGAGGCAGATGAACGACGAGGGAGGGTCTTATCGAAACATAGAAGAAAACTGAGCTATAATAATAGGTTTTTATACAAACTGAAGAATAAGGACCGTTGCCATGGTGATTAACAATTTTAAACAAAATATAATGTGTTCTGAATAGGGAAAAAGTCTAGAAATTGTTGCATATAACAGGAAGCTGAAGCCATGAATATGCCAGTAGATTTTGTTCCTTGTCTGTATGTTGTGCGTGCCTGTATGTTGTGTTTGTATATTGTATGTGCTTATATACCTGTAGTTTTGTATGTTGTGAGTCTGTATACCTGTAGTTTTTGTATGTTGTTCGTGCTTGTATACCTGTAGTTTTTGTATGTTGTGCGTGTCTGTATACCTGTAGTTTTTGTATGTTGTGCATGTCTGTATACCTGTAATTTTTGTATGTTGTGCGTGTCTGTATACCTGTAGTTTTTGTATGTTGTGCGTGCCTGCACACCTGTACTTTGTGTTCCTGACCTGTATGCGTGCCTCGTTGAGTTTAGTGGCTCGGGCCAGCTCCTCTCGGTGGTAGATGTCTGGATACTGGTTCATACCAAAGGCCTCCTCCAGCTGCTGCAGCTGCCTGTGGCTGAAGGTGGTCCGGTGGCGTCTGCGAGAGGGGGAGGGGTACACTCTGCCCCTCCGACCATCACCAGGCAAAACAGGACTCCCATACAGGGGAGGCCTCCGACCAGGCTCTATGTCTGTGCACAGGTCAGGAGAACAGAAAAATATATATGTGTTTAATTATTTTGTGCAGTCGCCGTACCAGACCTAAAATACACCAAAAAAAATGTACACAGTGCACCTTTAATATATTTAGATCTGTGTATTGTTGATTTGGTTGACCTGAAGCTGATTTTGCGTTGCCAAATCCACAACTAAACACACTTTTGTAGTCATTTTTTTGTGTGTTTGTTGTCTGTAACAGACAGTAACAGGCCAATGTAGAAATCAACAGCTGCTGTTGACACTGCTCACTTTATCTTCCCAACATGTGTTTTGAGGACAGAGAGGACAGCACAATCCAAAAACAGTCCCAAAAGTATTCCAAACGAGGGATTACACGTCTGCGGAGTGCCCGGCCGGAGAATGGACACCCGAGATCCACCAGATTTAGAGGAGAACAAACACTCGTGAGAAGCAGACACCAGAACCGACCAGGTTTAAACCAGATTACAGCACAAAGTCACTAATCTGCAGAAACGTCCACCCATCCAGCTCATCAAATTAATGGAGAGGTGCTATCTAAACTATTGTACAACTTCAATTTTCTTAATTTAAAGCATGCAGTTTCTTAATTAGCACACACCAACAAATGAAACCATTAGAATAACATTCTATAACAGTCTTTTTTTAATTGTTTCCCCTTTTGCAATTTGTATTTGCTAAAAGTTTATTTTGAAATAACAGTTGTAAATTTAGTTTTCTCCCTTAGTCACCTCAATATCAAAAAAGCAACATTCAAATATGAACATGAAATGCTGTATTAAAGGCCAACCACATCACTTTTAGCGCTAAAAATATATTAAAACAAAAGCACGTTGCATTGAAAAACGTGCGTCCTTACATCCAGATTACATTAGTTTTTTGTTACTCTTTAAAAATTGCAATTTCAAAATAACATACACAGAAAAAGCGTTCATGGTGATACGTTTTTACCATACCATATACAAGCGCTGCTACCAAATAATCCGTATTTCATGGACTGTATAGGACCAACCTCATCATTACTAAAACAAAATTATTATGTTTTATAAATATTGTGTTTATTTGGCTCTTACCTGCAGTGGAGCTGACAGTTGCCATCTCAGAATACAACTCCTGGTTCCCCTGTGTCTCCTTCAGCTGGGACATGTCTGCTCCTCTGCTCCAGACCTGCTCCTCTCAGGTACTCTCACCTGAGCACCCACCACCCTCCTCACCACCACCCAAACACCTCACCCCCTCCTCACCTCTGACCCACCCACACAAACTCCACAGTACGGGGACATCTCCAGCTCCAGACCTGCTCCTCTTCCTTCGGTAAAGGGACTATCACCACCTTAGTGTATAAAGAAGTGCATCCACAGTGTTCGGCTCCAGGCAAATGAAGCTCTCAGTGCCGAATTTGGAGAAGAGTTCCATGTTAGGAATGGGATTTGATTTACGGACAAAATAGTAATAGTAATAATAATAAAAAACACCAGGATCATGTAGGGTGGGTTAAAACAAACATTTTAAGACCAAAATGACTGCAGCAGTTGCAGAGAGAGGGGTGACATTTTTTATATAAAGTAAATTGGCGCCAGTGTCATGGAGCCAGAAGTTCGCCCATGCTCACTTCCTAATTGGAACTCGGCAGCTCGCAGGTTAACTATCTCCATTCAGAAACTGGTACCATAAGCTTATTTCGATTCTATACTTGTCTTGCTGCACATGCAACTCAGAATTTTGATTCATTTAAAACTTAATGTGTTTTATTCACTTACTTTCAATTTACAAATTCATAATTTCAGCTACTACAAATTAACCAACAGATGGCGCTATCATACCGCTTAGCACTGTTACACTCACATGGATCTAAAGTTAAACTCCTCTTTTCTTTATGTCAGCTCAAGATCTGGGTGTGTCCACTGCCTCTAGTCCACATATATCGCCCCCTGTTGGTCTCTGTGCGTCTCTACGGTACAGTCTACTACCTTTTCAACTCATGTGAACTTCAGCGTCTCCTCTTTTGACCTCTATAATCTGCGCCGCTCTCGTGTGGACGGTGGATGACAGCAGGATCCGCTGGACAGAGGAGCTTAGACTCTAACTCATCCCTAAAACTATAGCTGTCACTCTGTGGTATTTAGAGGCTCTCTGCCCTGCGTGCCTGTGTTTTATGAGGGTCTCATGAGGTTCAGATGGACAGTCAGTTAAGGTGATGTGAACTGCAGATTTCCATGCCTGTCATAACAAATTTTGAAGTTCAATGCATTGCTGAAGGAAATATACAATAGAAAAACAAATACTGAAACTCATTTACGGCACAGACATTATAACAGCAGGTTTAAACTACAAAAACTATTCCAAATACTATAAAAAAGAAAAAATCATGACCTGCAATAAATAAACAGCAGAATGAAACACTTTAGTACTTAGTTTGTATCTGTAATGAGTCATAGAAGTCTTCAGTTCAACTTTCACAAATAAAATCTTTCCAAATAGCCAAAAAATAATAAAAAAAAAAATTTGCAGTAAAGAAAATGTACACATGATAAATGTTGACCCCCCAAAAATATTGTTCCATCTTTCATATACTGAGCGATAAGTTGATAGAGCAATTATCGTGACAAGCTTAATGCATATGCTTCAAAATTATGAAAGAAATAGGGCTGTTGTCATAGCGATTCGCATTTTTGGAATATGAAGAGTCCTCAAAATGTCGTAGATTGGTGTTTTTCAGATTCTACATTGTGACGAGGTCATACTCTCAGTTTAACTCCACAGTTTGCCACTACAGGCTCTATTCAGGCTTACGTGACAAAACGGAAAACGTTTGGACACATGCGGATGACGATTTCCTTTGGGCTCTGCTGACGATAGGAACTCCCAGTTACTACTGTAAATCTGGGAAAACTGAGAAAATGGCCCGGTTTTCTTCATCTAAATGTCACTGTATTCTTTCTTTTTTCCTTTAGTAAATTGCCTATTTATTTGTGTATTATAATTTGTCTAATTTAAGGAAAAAAACAAAAAAGATGTCATTGTAGCGTTCCGTTATGTTCGGCAGATCAGCAGTTACAACCAGCTGCCTGTAAGTGACTTCAAAGACGCGATTAAAGTCCCGTCCCCCATGGAAAACTTTGGCAGGTTAGGTTCCGGTAAGCGTGAATAGAGCCTATGGGCATCTTTAGCTCGACTCATGAGACCAGGCTCCACCTCCAAGGCTCCACCCCAAACACCTTGAACCAAATGTAGGACAAAAATGGCCACAACACAGATGGAGGCAGGGGATTGTTTTTCCCTATTGATTACATTGTACTTTTCCATGAAATATCAAAAAAGATAAAATTACAATTGGTTTAATTAAACCTGATCATTTCTCTGAGTGACTAGACCCAAGAACTCAGTGTATTACAACAAAAACCTGCATTTTAGCTGCCCTCCATCTGTATTAAATGTGACTGGACTGGAGAATGCTGAGATGAAGCGCATACTCGACCAAATTTTCTATTAGTCAACTAATTATTGTCGTAGGATTATAAGGGTTTATATGGACCACAGAAGAAAGGAGTTTTTGGAGTGACTGCACAGTTTAATCTGCCTTTTCACTTGCTGTTCACTTGTAATTCCCTGTACAGTTTTTCCTAATAAATCCTAATCATCATCATCATCACTGTGGCACGCTTCCTTTTAGTGGATTAATTAAAAGACCTAAATTCTAGAGATCGACAAATATGGTTTTGTTTCTTGGCCAGTACAGTTTCGAGTGGAATCCAGAGCAGCCAAGGCCGATGAGCTCGGGAGCTTTAAAGAAAAGTTACACAGTGCATGTTTAATGCCTTTAGCTGATGTACTAAAGTGCAAATATCATCCTTTGTAAATATTCGTAATTTCATTTTTAGATCTTAATACAAACCAACTCAAAATCATGAAATGATGTGCTGCTGTGCTTAAGATGTTTTGAATATAATCTGTCAACTTCATAAGAACAACTACACATTTAATAGTTTTAATAAAAGATGAAGAAAGTTTATATTTATACATTTATAATAAACAGATTATAACAGTTTATTAAGAATGATTCTTAATTCTTAATGACAGAGCATATTATTAGGCGTTAGGATTAAGGTATTAGTTACTAAGCCTGAATCATTCTTAATATATGTTCATTATGAAATGTGTTATTAAGGTTAATTAAAGTGTAATTATAACGCGTTAACTATAATATTTAGTTCATACATTTTACTGTGACCCTTTGTTCCTCTCCTTCATTGACTCAAACAGTATCCTTCATTCTGTCAAAGTGCAGCTGATTCCAGAAAAGTGACTCCTCTGTTACACATACCACAGCCCTCGTCACGTCCTGCTCCAGAATCTCCTCACAGACCATGGCTCTGTGCTGCAGCAGTTGGTGCTCTCGCAAGAAGGTCCTGGGTTTGATTCTGATTCCGAGGTATCCACAAGAAAATATGCACAATAGGCTCCCCTGAAAAAGAGATTCTTATGCTTAATCTCAGTGAGCCTATCCAGGTTAAATAAAGGTCCTGTTCTAGACTCACAACCCACATAATGTCACGATAATTACTACATGGACTTATCGTTCAATACATGATACATAGAACTATTATTTTTCCTAGTGGAGAACTTTTTGTTTTTCAAGGTTTAGAAAGGGTAGAGGGTTGAATAAAATAACTTCTACAGCACATTAGGTGTTTTATTTATTGCAGCTCGTGTTCAATACTGCACATACAGAATCATTTTATGGGGGTAAATCCTGGTTTATTGTGATCGTGTAAGTGGCATAATGACACTCAGTATTATCATTTATTGTCTGTATTTCCTTCAGCAGTACCAACAATACTAGCAATACTTCAAAATGTTATAGTTATAGTGACAGGCCTAAGCCCACATCACATCCTGCTCCAGACTCTGGGACAAAACAACACATGTCTCATTGTTTCACCTTTGACTCAGTTTTGACTCACTAAAACAGAGTGGATTTGTCAGAGTCCCATGGGAGTCAGCGTAGCTCAGTTGTTATTGTTAAAATAAATAAAAAACCCTTTTATTTGTTGGAACAATCTTGTGCAAATTAAATATTTGGAAAACAAAAAAGATTTTAGTGTTTTAATGGATGCTATAATTGTAATTATTTACGACCTTCACCAGTAATTTCTCCCTGGAATTGATACTTTGCAGTGATATCATGCTGGGGGTGTTCTACATGGATCTCTGTTGGTGGAATGTTCAGCATGGTGACACAATGCACACATTAAAAAGCCTGTCAAGAAAGTTTTAAGATTGTCCGAAAACTCAAGAAAAAATACAAAAAGGATTTTCAGGAGCCTGTGTTCAATACATGGTGCTGTTTAGGGGTTTGATTTTCAATAAAAAGGTAAGTAATTTTATGTGAGAGCACAAATCAGCGGGCTTTCTTTTCCACAGATCTGGGACCTCATTTATAAAGCTTGAATACTCACTAAGCATTGCGTAAATAGGTCCAGTCCCCACGCACATTTCATAGCCATCCTAAAAAATATAAAACTCTGACACAGTGAGAAAACAATTTGGCCATATCTGCAAAGACGCTCTGCTTAAATATTATAATGTAATTTAGTCTGTCATTTTCTAATTTAAATAAAGAGATCAATCATTGCAGTTACTTTTATTTTTTCGTGTGTGTTTATTTTAAGCCTTTGACGTGACTGCGTGGTGCTGCGTGGGGCAGCTGCTCCTCCTTCTCTGTCCCGTGTGTCTCGGTCAAACCCACTGATTATCGGCTCATGTTTAGGTAAATCTCAGGCTTAGGGAAATTCCTACGCAGTCCTTTATAAATGAAAAAAAGTAACTGAAAGCTATGTGCATCATGATATTGTCCAAACTGAGTATATGGGTCATTCCTGAAAATCTCCAGAAGAAACTTTCTAGAATGAAATGAGGGTCAAAAGTTCTGAAAAAACATTCAGAAAATAGAGCAGGGAATCGAATCTAAGTAAGTCTAAGTAAGTATAGTGAGTATATGGACCATTCCTAAAAATCTCCTGAAAAACATTGAACTGAGAACATCCTCACTCTGTATCTGTCCCCAGGGCTCTGTTTAGGAGGGGTGGGGGAATCTAACCTGCGAGTCTAACCAAAAGTTTAGTATTGTTCGTTTATTCATGTTCCCTTTAGCTGATTTTAATGAGTTTTACTCTGGGAATCTCCCGGAGTTTTTAGAGCTTGTGTACAAATCAGAGTAGCAAGTATCATCCAAGGTTACGGGTAGGGCAGCACTAACAGAACAAATTTAGATTTTTATGGTTTTGCTTTTATTTGATTTTATTGGTTTTATTGTTTTAGGACTAGTATGACCAAATTTTAGCAATTTACCTTTTTGTTGTCTTCATTTTATGATTTCTGTGCAGCACTTTGGAAACTGCTTTGTTTATAAAATGTGCTGTATAAATAAAGTGGATTTGGATTTGGAAAAAAGGTGAGCGGTATAGGTAGGTTTGTGTGTGTGTGTGTGTGTGTGTGTGTGAGGGTGACACAGCACATGCGTAGCCTCTGTGATGATGATGGTTCTGCAGCAGGAGCCAGTGCACTCCTTCTAAACTCTCAATCTCAGTTCAAACAGGCAGTGAAGAGCTGGGGGCAGATATTATGGAAGAGAATACTGCTGACACATGCATCCTTTACTCACGTCTTCACAAATGATCTGATGACAGAAGTCACACAAATGTCATGGAGCTCAGTAGTAAAAACTCATTGAAATGTTAATATAAGAATAATATGTGTTGAGCTCTGGTTTAGGCATTTGGTTGCATCACATACGCAAAGCTCTGTGCCAGCCTTAGTGTTCTGGGACCAATTTTGTATTTTCACAGTTAATTTGTGAACTAGGCTAATATAATTTCCAGGGATTAAATTATCTACATATGTACGGTAGGTGTACGGAGTTTAAAAACACAGTAGAGCGCATCACAAGGTGGAACAGAGCGTTTTCTTTCTGAGAGAAGAACTAAATCTGCAGGGTTTGTGTGTTAAATGTGTGAATGAAACAAAACACAACTTAGGTATGTTTTTGATGAGGAAACAGCATTATAACAGAGATCAGAAAATAGCGTAATATGGGCCCTTTAAAGTAGATAGAGGTGGGGAAAGATCCATATCAGATGCTCTTGTTCTAAGTTGAGCTGGAGAGAGTTGCCTTCCTCTGTTTATCTGTCATTGGTGTGGTCCAGTCGCCACATTGTGTTTAAGTGTTGAGTCAAACGTGGCCCTCTCCCCCCACACACAGACCTCCATTCACATGTTTCCTGTCCCAGATGTGACACAGTCAGAACCAGGTCATGACTCAACCAAATCAGGCAGCTCAGTGTATCCATTCTCGGAAATCAAACAAATGAATACAGAGTTCATTTTAATTATCAGGCTGAACTTTTGGGCTGTTCCATGTCCAAGAAGGGCTACAGTTGGTTGAAATTTTGCTTGAAGTGATGTATTTTCTGGTCCACGTAGACTTTATTAATCTTGACTGTATAGCAAACTGGGGGTGAAGATTAGGGAGAGACATTCAGCAGTTTGTTGGTCATTAACGGTCCTATATTACACAAAATTCTCACGAGCTTTAAACCATGTTGTGTTTTGTTTCATTCATGCATGTTTGAGTAACCCTTTATTATTAGTTTACATTTCCAAAGCTCAAATTGCTCTTTTCCACCTTGTGATGTCATGTTGTGGTAGTTTTCAAGTTAACTGCTACTTTTGGCTTTAGTTCTTTAGAGAATGGCAAGTCCAGGACTGAAATCATCCAAATGATTCAAGTGAACGTGTATGGAATGGAGCACCATGTGACATCACAAGGTGGAACAGAGTGTTTTCAGTTTGAGAGAAGAACTCAAAATATGCAGGGTTTGTGTGTTGAACATGTGTGAATGAAACAAAACACAACTCTGGGTATGTTTGCGATGAGGAGATGAGAAAAGAGTTTAATATGAGCCCTTTAAAACTGTGAGTGCATTGTTCAGGCTTGTTCAACAACTTAAATATACACTGGAATTTCATGACATATCTTTTAAAATAATGTAGAAAAAAGCAAGTCATAATTAAATTCAAATATCTACGTTTACAGGCAAACTATTGAGAGCTGAATGAGCACACAATATGGACTCACATATCTAATAACCTTGTGTCCTTAGTGCATTGTGACCGATAGGCCTATATGCTATAATTATCTATATATAGGCCTATATTGTACATGCCATAGACGTACAATGAATCCCTTTCAATTGGCTGAATTAGCAGTACTTTCCATAGCAGCAGAGACACAGACTTCCCTTTTCTCCTTCCTGTAAGTTAATCTCTTTATCTTTCTATTATTAGCCCTCAGTGGGAGCCAGAAGACCAGCAGGCAGCAGCCATCCACTGCAGAAACTAATGCAACAGAGACATAGTTTGTGCGTACAGTATATAACACAGCATATGTATGTTTATGTGCTTGGCTTATCCTCTCTACAGTCAGAAACCCCTAACTAAAACTGCAATTAAATAAGCTATGCTACAGGGCTGCAATTAACACAAATAATTAAAAAATACATAAATAAATAATCATGTATTAGTCTTGTGTCGTGCTTTTTCCAGATGCTTAGAAACCAACACTGCCAGTCTGCGCCCATCTTCAGCCATCGCCAACATCCACACACACTACTTTCATACTAGGCAATGTAGGTGAAGTGTCTTGCCTAAGGACACAGTGACAGTTTTGCCACTGGTGCCCCATAGTAGTAATAGTCCAATTGTCAATGATTCATTTGTTAATTAGTTTATTGTAGTCAAGCGAATATATTTCTATTGTACACTGAGATTTTTTACCAGATAAAGGCTGAAATATGGACACTGCTGCTTCAAAGAATATTTACAGAAAGAAAAAGAATAAGAAAAGAAAAAGAAAGTATATTATTAATGAAAATCTGAAATATTTGGATTTAATAATACAGCTTTGTTAAAGGGTCTGTAATGTGTTTTAGAGTCTATATAGTCCAGACAACAATATGGATAATCAAAAAACATTTTAACAGTCAACTACAGCCATGATTATTCTGATAAATAAAGTCTGTCAGTGTACAAAGATAAATAATGTAAGAATCTATAAGGCAGTGCATATTAAAATTCACACCTCATCCAAGTAATAATGCAATTAATATTTTTTATTGCCATTGTTGGTGAGCCAAATTCACAACTAGGAATTTGCTTTAGCCAAATGGTGCAACCAGTGGTGCAACATATCGCCTCATTTTGGTTAGTTCTTGTTTACTCCTATACTCAAATCATAGTCTTCTTTTAGACTTGGTTTAGTCCTGCTTTAGACCTGGTTTAAAGGTCCTATATTACACAAAATTGACTCTTGTGAGCTTTAAGCCATGTTAGAATGTTACTTTATCAAAAACATACCCAGAGTTGTGTTTTGTTTCATTCACAAATTTTTGACTAATCCTTTATTATTAGTCTTTTAGTCCTTCAGGGACCTGTGCTGCAGTGGTTTAGGTCATATTTAACGGATAGGACATTCTCTGTTATGATTGGTGACCTCTCCTCAGCCCCTTTGATCTCTGGTGTGCCACAGGGATCCATTTTGGGCCCGGTTCTATTTTCTCTGTACATGTTGCCTTTAGGTGCAGTTATCTCAAATCATAATGTGTCCTTCCATCTGTATGCAGATGATTTACAAATCTACCTGCCAGTTGTCCCTAATTCCAGTCTGGAATCCATCAACAGATGTTTAGATGATATTAAACTGTGGCTGTCCCAGAATTTTCTCTGTTTGAATGAGGACAAAACAGAATGCATTGTGTTTGGAACATCCAACCTGCCCAGTATCTCAGCTCCAGGTCTTGTTGCTTTGGGCCCCCACTTTAACCACATTGTCAAAAATTTGGGGGTGAAATTGGATACCAGTCTAAAATTTGATAAACAAATAGATTCTGTGGTCAGAGCAAGCTTCTTTCAGCTCCGCCTCCTGGCAAAGGTTAAACCCTTCTTGAGCCATGGTGACCTGGAGAAAGCTATCCATGCCTTTGTTAGTTCCTGCATAGACTATTGTAATGCACTCTATGTGGGGATTAGTTAAGCTGGTCTTCACCGTTTGCAGCTCGTGCAAAATGCTGCAGCTCGCCTGCTCACTAACAGTCGGAAACATGACCACATAACCCCTGTCCTGTACTCCTTGCACTGGCTCCTTGTCCAGTTCAGAAATCATTTTAAAATTTTGATGTTTGTTTTTAATGCAGTCAGTGGTCTTGCACCTTCTTACTTGTGTGAGATTTTGACTCCTCACCAACCCAGCAGAGCTCTACGATCTGCTGGGCAACATCTGCTGGAGGTCCCCCGGTCCCGGTGCAAACAGTGGGGTGATCGTTCTTTTGCAGTGGCCGGTCCAAAACTCTGGAACTCTTTGCCCATTGAGTTACGTTCAGAAAATAATATGGGCTCTTTAAATCTTGTAGTACTCAGAATGCTATAATGCTATATTTTCATACGTTTTGAAAGCCAAGTTGATTATTGAGATGACTTCAGGTTAGAAATACTCATATTGGAAAGTCCAATTCTCCTCAAAATAAGAGCAAACTCTGTGAGAAAACTTATAAACACTTCAAAAATGGCAAAAACATTGTATTTTGAGAATTTTATAACTGCATTTTGCACATAGTTTTGGTCCTGGCAGGAAACATTATTTTTGCTTAAAGGAAAAAAGATCCATAAAAGACAATGTGAATCTTTGACCATGTCCGTAGCAGCAGACACTTAAAGAGGAAATTCCTGCTCGGAGATTGAACTGGGAGTGACCTGGTTGGCAGACAGACAGCCTGTATGGAAGGAATGTAACTCAACTCTTCTCCTTCTTCTCCTCCTCCTCCCCTCTGCATCCATCCATCCAAAAACAGTGTCCCGGCCCAACTGTGGTGAGAGGGGAGAGTGAGGATCCCTTTAATCCCCCGTCCAAATTCATAGAAGAAGACATATTAACTTGGAATCGAGGGGGAGTTGGATGTCACTCTCTGGTTTGGTGATGTTGGAAACCTTGGCGTGGGGTTTGTGAACAGGCAGTCACTAGTTCTATGGCGGTGAGTAAAGAGGTTCTTGGAGATCACAAGACTTGGTGCAAAGAAATGGGGTGAAGTGGAGGTCAGCTAAAGATATTTTGGTACTCAGATCCGATGTTCAAACAGGAGCCTGATGAAGTTAAATATATCGTTACAATTACCACCGCAACTTGTGATTATTTTAGTAGTCAACTGGTCAAACGTTGAGAATGTTGATTTTTTCAAATAAAAGTTGAACTATGATGACTTAAGGGCTCTAAATAGAGAATGTGAATTGTATTTGTTATGTTTTTATAGGTGTTTATTGCTGAAAATCAGAAATAGTTTATTAATAATAAATAATCATGCATCAAGATATATATATTGCTTTTTTGGACACTTTTGGATGCTTCACGTTATTCATTATGCATCACAGGTCCCTCCGACCACCACCACACACTCACAAACATCACTTTCATTCCAGGCAATGTGGGTGAAGTTTTTGCTACTGTGCACCTGATATACCCAGTGGTCTTCCTTCCAAGTACTAACCAGGCCTGGCCCAAGTTTCTGAGGTCAGGCTTTGACAAGCTGGTATGGCTCAGCTGAAGTTGTACAAGTTGATAACGTCCAGTAGGGTGACCACCTGTCCTTCTTGTGGTTGTCCTGCACAGCCATTTAGACCCTGGTTCCCCGTCTCACTGATTTACAGAAAGTTACACTTTTTCATTGATGTCACATTAATTTTAAAAAGTGGATTAAAAAAAAAGATAATTTTTGATTTTTCTCACAAAGAAATCAAGATTTGGGCGCATTGGCTTTCAGTGGTGTAATATGTTGTTTGTTATTCCAATCTTTCTCTGTTACAAGTGATAAAAACTGAAAATCATACTGTATATTTTAAACTTCTTAGGTTCTTTTTAAAGACAATACAGTAACTTGTATTTACCTTGTTGACATGTTTCGGCTGCTAGCTGCGAGCCATCTTCAGAACTGTCACCGGTGTTGGTGGTGACATGTCATATATCAGCAGTTGTTACTTCCTGTAGGCGTGGTCAGCCTGATTGACCTGGCAGGTCGCTCAGACTGACCACGCCTCCCGTCGCCTGGTGGTCTCTGGAGGAGGGTGTCCCAGGTGTGTGAAAGGAGGAACGCTCCGTCATCACGGTTAATGCTGTCCGTGCCTCGTTTCTTGATTTCAATGGCCTCCCTGATCCAGCGTTTGAACTTGTTGTTTTCCGATCCGATGACCTGTGCCCCGTCCCAATCCATAATGTGGTTATTTCTTTTACAGTGGTCTGATATGGCGGATTTTAGGTTTTCCTGCAATGCTTTGTCTTTTTCTGTTCTGGTGAGTCTCCCTGATGTTTCCTTTTCACATTCCTTTTGGTGTTCCTTTTTTCGGATGTGGAAAGCCCGGCCTGTTTCCCCTATGTATGATTTATTGCATGATTTGCATTGGATTTCGTAGATGGCGTTGCATTTTTGTTCTTGTGGGATTTTATCTTTGGGGTGTACTAGTTGTTGGCGGAGTTTTGTGTATGGTTTGACTACAGTGCTTATGTTGTGTTTTTTCATGGCTCTCTGGATGGGTTCAGTTATTCCTCTGATGTTTGGTAGTGTGACTGTGTTCTTGTGATCCTGCTGCCCTCTATTGGTTTGTTGTGTTTTTTGCCGGGGTTTGTTGGTTTTATTGTTGACTTGTTGTCTGCCTTTGTTTATGGCCCAGTTGGGATATTGACATTGTTTGAGTGCTTGTATAATGTGTCTCTCCTCCTCTTCCCTGTCGGTTTGGTCTGTTATGAGTGTGGCCCGTTCGAATAGTGTCCTTACTACTGAAAGTTTATGTGCAGTGGGATGTTCGGATGTCCAGAGTAGATATTGGTCGGTGTGCGTGGGTTTCCTGTATACTGTTATTTTGATGCTGCCGTCTGCGATGTGGTGGATTTTAATGTCCAAAAATGATATTGCTCCGTCTTTCTCCTCCTCATGTGTGAACTGAATGTTACCGGTTCTGTCTTGTGTGTTGAGATGGTCCGTGAGTTCTTGGGTGTGTCCTTGCTGTATTTTTTCCAGGATGTCATCTACGTAACGTTTCCAGAAAGTTAAACAGCATTGTGGTGGTGCTGTGTTGAATGCTTTTTGTTCCAAGTCCTCCATGAAAAAACTGCTCATTATTGCGGATAGTGGATCTCCCATTGCGAACCCCTCCTTCTGTCTGTAAATGATGTTATGGTATTGGAAATATGTAGATTTGGCCACGAAGTGTAATAGTTGTGTAATGTCTTCAACAGTTAAATTTGTGCGTTTTTTGAGTGTTTTGTCCTTTCTGAGTTTATCCTGTACTATTTGTAGTGTGACATCCACGGGTGTTTTGGTGAAGAGTGAGATGACGTCATGTGATATAAATATTTCGTCCGGCGTGGTCAGTCTGAGCGACCTGCCAGGTCAATCAGGCTGACCACGCCTACAGGAAGTAACAACTGCTGATATACGACATGTCACCACCAACACCGGTGACAGTTCTGAAGATGGCTCGCAGCTAGCAGCCGAAACATGTCAACAAGGTAAATACAAGTTACTGTATTGTCTTTAAAAAGAACCTAAGAAGTTTAAAGTACATAAGAAGACAAAATGAACATTTTCGGTTCATACTGTATATATTTTTTTTTGATTTTCAGTCTGGATTTCAGATGTCTTTATATTTAATATATGTTGATATTGATATATTCTTAGAATGTAGATTTTTGTTGATCCATCCATCCATTTTCTTCCGCTTATCTGCGGCCAAGTCACGGGGGCAACAGTCTAAGCAGGGACTCCCAGACTTCCTTCACCCTGGACACTTCCTCCAGGTCCTCCGGGGGGACCCCAAGGCGTTCCCAGGCCAGCCGAGAGACATAGTCCCTCCAGCGTTTCCTGGGTCTTCCCTTGGGCCTCCTCCCGGTGGGACATGCCCGGAACACCTCCCGAAGGAGGCATCCAGAACAGCCATCGGGCCTCAATTTTTGTTGAAATATAGCAAATTCTGAGGTCTAATGACTAGAAACAATGAAGTTCAGCATTTGTGCATTTACCTTTTGGATATTTCATATGAAAGACAATGTAATCAATAGGGCGAATCTGGCACCTACCCCCCATCTCCCATCTGGTATTATGACATAATCACATAGAAGCTCTAAAACACCAATTACCAATGAGTTTAAAATGCCAAAGTCCGTCTTTCTATGCCCCACTACATTCAGCATTCCTTTTTTTCTTCAAATGGAAGTGGTGACCCTATAATGGCCAGATACAAAAGACAGTGTTTTCTAGGATCTAAGGACTCAAGTCCCTAAACCACAAGTAGTACATACGAGGTCAGCCATAAAGAACCCAGAAAACAGTCCTGTCAGTGTCATGGCAACAAGAATAACAGTAATATGCAGCTCTAATGTACAGTGGACACAAAACCCACCAAAACACAGGTTTGGTTTTCAGATGCTAACCCTGAGTCCAGTCTTTTCCAAGGCTCTTATAGCAGTGGCAGCCTTTCTCTCAGGGTCAGGTCAGACTGCACCACTTTTTCCTTCCACTCAACAGTTTGACCTTTATATATGAACTTTAAATTATGAGTCATGTGAAAATATGTATAATGCAAACTTTATGACAAGTAAAACTCACAGCTTCACCTCAGTTTCTCTAATTATATTATTTTTAGAGTAAACTTTCTCAACAATACATTGATTTGTGATAATATATTATTGATTTTATTTAGTCATACATTATCATGTAGGTGCAGATTGGCAGCCTTACTTCCGTTAGTCTGTCCCAGGGCAGCTGTGGCTACAATAGTAGCTTACCACAGAGGGTAAGGTCAGTGAATAATTCTCAAAACTGTGAAGTGACTTGACTTCCTGAACATTTGGAAAAGCACTATAGACTAATGCATTGTTATTATTCCAGTTACATCTCCTCTTGCCCATTACCATGGAAATGTTGTTCTTTTGGCTATAATCTTCCACAGCATGGCATAAAACTTGTCCATCTCCATGGAGAATGTTCCGAAATTCTTTTTCCATGGAATTATGTAGGTGAGATGGCACCTGCAGAAAGTTACATACTGTTGCTTTAAGGGGCAGAAAGTTCAGGAATCACCCCGACAACCCTCTGGCTTGTTGCACCAACCTGACCCCCAAGTGGCTTATTTTGTTACTAGCTTTTTTTTAATCAATTACCTCTTAAGAATATAACAACCATGTATTAGCACCTTGAATGAAGGCTTGTGTTACATTTATAAAGTGTTAGACTTGGACAGTGATATTACCCCATCCATCTAATTACACTGGGACTTCTCTCAGACCACAGCCCATCAGAGCCTGCAGCGTGACTCAGCTGCCCCATCGCCTGTGCCATGTCCAGGACGCACTGTTCTTCTCTGACCTTTAGCTCAGGAGGGCAGCGGGCTGTGTTACCCTGCCCGCCTGGGGAATCTCATCTTTCAAGACATCGAAATAAAGCCAAGAATGCCACGTTTGAACCGGACAGTTTGTTCTCAGAGCTCTAAAAATGTCCTCCTCGAAGTAACACTGCTCCACCATTCTCACCTCAGAGATCTCAGCCGTGACATGACCTACTTCCACATAAATGATCCAGGAATAATAACATGGAGAAACAAACAAACTAAAGCTCGGTTGCTACTCTAATTAGAGGAAGATTAAATTTGAGAAATGTGATATTGGTGGATCGCATTGTATAAGGCTGTTTAGCTTCTTATTTCTCAGCTTTCTTATTTGAAAGCTGAGAGTGAAGTATACTTTTCACATTTATAAAGCAATCAGACAGACAGGATCTAATCTGATCAAGTTTCTTGCCAGTGATGGGAATCTAACCATCAACCTAATAATGACAAATAATAGATTGGGTGCTATCAGAAGTGTTTACGGTTGACGAAAGGTAACATGCGAGGTGTGGAAATGCAGTCTGTAATTTCGAGAAATGTTTTTCATAGAGACCTGGTGTGGATGGTGTGGTGTGATTGTCTGAGGGTCATGAGGAGTAGAACCATCAGCTGCTTTGGCCCCGGTCTGTGTCTGGATGCCTGGTCTGGACCACTCTCCCCTGGACTCGCCTGGTGTCTTCTTTCCCCAAATGAACAAATCCCAAAGTCCACAGCTAATTTAGAAGAAGGATCGGCATGAGACTAACTGCAAGGATAAGGTGTATTAGTACATTCTGAACTCTTACAAGGGTTTTTTTTAGAGGGGGTACTCTAACTTTTTGGAGCTTTCTCATCAAAGCTCTTATCAAAAACATGCCTGAAGAGGTTTTAGATGTCATCCATGCATGTTTGAGTAATCTAGCAATCTCTCCCAGGCCCTTTTCGAACCCTCTTTACGGTTAGCTGCAATATTCTATGCAATGCTCCCACATAACAGTTCTCCATAAATACACAAAAGCATGATACAAAACTATACACTACAGCTTTACAAACCTGATGCGATGTGCAGTAGTTTCATTAGTGGAACATACGCTGATTTTAATGTGAGCGCTGTGAACGGGGAGTGACTTTTGACTCAGAGCATCAGTGAAGTGAAATGTTATATTTAAAACAAATCAAAGTTTCCATTTTGAATTCAAGTAATTTAAACTATCTAGGAATTATTATCACAGAGTTAATCAAAACAAATTGGGCTTATTAAACTTTTGCAGCCAACATTTCGCTATCAACCAGATGGCTTCTTCTGAGCTTTGAGGAGAGAAGTACCTGTGGTTTAGCCTCCGCAGCAGAGAGCCACAGTCACAACACAGTGGATGGCTACAAAAGCTTATTAAGTCCAGTTGTTTTGATTAACTTGGTGATAATATCTTATTCCTGGATGTGTCAAGATTTGCTTCAATTGATTATCCGGGAATTATGAAAAATTGAAAACAAAATTGTATATCCTTTGAATTAAAAAAGTCCTCAAAATGTCCTTAAAAACTTTCTGACAGGCATTGTGTCACCACGGTAACGGCTGAACATTCCACCATAGAAATGTAGAGATATATGTAGAACACCCCCAGCATGATGCCTAGTATCAGTAGAATGTTGTGATGTAATTTGAAACCCAGCAATTGGTACATCTCCCCTGGTTCCCCTGACCTTTTTACAAGCCCAGCTTCAGTTCTCCACACTCATTAAACTCTGCTGATCTGTGCCTGAGGACTCGCTACAGCTTAGAGCCCCTCTCCTCTTGGATGAATCGAAGCACTGACTAATTAAACCGATAATTACTCACATGGGGGTAAATTTAGACAGAAGACCAGACTCTGCTGCTCCACTTCACCCCAGGGTCATAGGGTTTGAGTTCAGCAAGACCAAAAAGCCATGTGCAGTTAGTTCAGGAGGTTCTCTTCCTGTCTAATAAAGCATCTGATGAGGCTAATTTCAAAAAATGATATTACATTATTAATTACTGAAATAAGTTATAAGGTGCATGAAACTTCTTGTATTTCATTGGTTGGGTGTACTTAAACCTTTGTCCTATCGTGGAAAGCCAGATCAACACTAAGGGATAGAATAGTTGTTCTATAAAGGAACGGTTGATGGTTCAAATCTTGCTGTTCTTGGGCAAAACGTGGTTGACAGTTTGATCCCAGCTCTGACCAGTGAATATGTTGTTGTGTCATTTTCACTCTTTGTCTACCTGGCTCACACACTGAGCAGTTTTTGAAACTTTTTGTTTTCAAGCTCAGCTTTTAATATTATATCATGGTATTTTAACCCACTAAGACATGCAGAATGTGCAGTTCAAAGGGCACAAGTAGGGGACTGTTGGATTTTGTGAAATGATCTGTTATATTTGTTATGAGCCTGTATAAAAGGCTAGCAAAAGACCTTTGAGATGCTACAGGCTTTTTACACCAAATGTGGCAGCAAATGTGGCAGTAGACCTTCCAGAGGAAATAGTTCGAGGGAATGGACCATTTCATCACAGACTGAAACAACAGAGCGGAGTGAGAGCGTGGCCTTTTCTGTTGTGTCTTCAGAGTTCACCCGGCTCATCTCATCTGGCTCATGCCTATCTTGAAGTTTGGAAAGCACTAATAAATATGATCATTTACCAGTTATTGGTAGCTGCATGTTTGTCAGTACACCCCAGGGCAACTGTGGCTGTGGATATTATATTAAATCAATGCACAAAATTGTCAAGTTAGTTTGAACAGTTAGTTGTGAGACAATCTCTGAAGATCATCAGAGATACAGGGTTCCTTTGTGCAAAAAAAAAAACAGGTATAAAAACTCAGTGCCTACCCCAGTGCATAAAATGAATTAACAACATGGACTGACTGTGAGTGATTGTATATTGCCCAGTTCTACGATTTTCATTCACACATACAAACTGATATATGCTTCAACAAAATGCACCATTAAAAATTAACTTAAATTTTATTATTTGTTGAAACAGGGACAGAGCACCATTTAACCTTATCAAGAGCAATGCATTGTGATCGTTTCCCTTTGTAGCACTAGTGTTGATTTCTATCTCCAGTTATTAATTCAAACAGCAAACCAAATAGGCCAATATGTAATTTAATTTAGCTGGACAAGCTGTTCAAAGCCTGGTATCTGCCCTACTAACCAAAGGCCACGCAGTACATATGATCATAGTGACAGGATACATTATACAGTAGACTGAGGATAATTAGCAGCTTGCAGACATGTGTTACCTAATACGCAAATGCTAATATTAGCCCATGAAGCAGCTAACAGTGAGAGCCCATGTTGAATTAAACATACCTCACTATGAGACACGAGAGGGACATTAGAGGGACTTGAGAGGGGGACAGGCTGCTAACATGTACCAGGGCTAAGGGGCATAAGGGGCACAGGGCGGAGGGGCCAGGAGGGGTCATCCAGTTCTGATCAGAGGACTCATTACTGAAGAATATTAGAGAAGTGGGCAATTTAGCCAAAAATGTGCTAAATTAAAAGTACTGTTATTTTAAAATAATATTGCAAAGTGGAAATAGAACAATAAACTTATCTGGAGAAAATACTCAAGTAATAGTAACTGTAGGGTAGTGGTGCGGATGTCACATTACATTTTTAATTTGAAGTTAATGTAATTGGACAAAGGACATACTTTAAAGGTGCACTGTGAAACTTTTCTGGAGAGGGTCCGCAACTGTCTCCATGGAGATGTTAATGCTTTGGTTTAAATTGTCCACAGTATGCTATTAAACTAATCTATGTTGCATTTATTCAACTACAGGTGTCATTTATTGCTCAAAAATATCTTCAAAACATTAATTCTTACTGTGAGTAAGAAAAAAGACAGCAAATCTAACCTGTAATTTGGCTCGTATGTCTCCATGGAGATTCTTAAGTTCATGTTCATACTGTGGAACATTCTAGGCACATTTACATGGAGACAAGCAGGTGACGGACCCTCCACCAGACAAGTTACACAGTGCACCTTTAAATGAGTCACAAAATTTGGACAGACTGGAAAAAAAAAACAAAAAACTATCATGTATCATATTTAAGCAGTGTAAGAAACACAATAACCAACCACAGTATTGTCAACATAAAACTTTTGTCAATTGCAATCAAAGTGGGAAGAGTAACCAAAAGTTTTACCCAAGTTAAAGTACTTTTACACTGTCAAATATATGCCTATTACTGAAGTAGTATTAGTACGGTATTTTAAGACTAAGCACAATTTGTTCAAAAGTTACTCAAGTAAATGTACCTGCCTACTTTTATAGAATTCATTTAGCACTCACAGTGACTGGGTAGTTTTGAGTTGAGTTTGGAGCCCATAAAAATAAAATATAATCCCAAATTGTGGTCATTTTGATTTATGTGAGGATGAATTCACCCCCCCATACGATCCATATTGACACTGGGCCCTGCTGTGGTCCCCTGGAAACATAAATACCATTATAATCAATGATAGCACATGTTACAAAAGTCTCTGACACATTTTGGACTTTTGTTATTGTTTTGTCCCATTTCCATAGCAACAGCAGCTGGTCTATTGTCTCTTTCTGACCACTAAACCACTGGACCTCACCACTCACTCTTAAACACTTTCTTTTCTCTCCTTCTCGCCCTTTTCTCTGTCTCTTCCTTTGTTTCTCTCTTCCTCCTGCTCTTTTCTGTCTATCCCGCAACCTTCTCTCTCTTTGTTTCTCTCTTTGTCTCTCTTTCTCTTCCTTTGTTTCTCTTTGCCTCCCTCTCTCTCTTTCTCTCTCACCCTCTCTTTCTTTGCCTCTCTTTAAATCTCTCGCTCTTCCCTCTTGTCTCTCTCCTACTCCCTTCTCTCTATCACTCTGTCTCTCTTGCTGTATGTATCTCTCTCTCTTTCTCTTCCTTTGTTTCTCTTTTCTTCCCTCCTCCTTCTCTCTCTCTCACTCTTTTTCTTTTTTCTCTCTTTCTCTCTCACTCCCTCTCTTCCCTCTTTTCTCTCTCTCCTCTGCTCCCTGATCCACGCTCTCCTTTTTCTCTCTTTCTCTCTCACCGCCTCTATCCCTTCTTTCATTTCCCCTCTCACTCTCTTTCTCTCTCTTCCCTCTTGTCTCTCTCCTGCCCCCTTCTCTCTATCTCGCTGTCTCTCTTGCTGTATGTATCTCTCTCTCTTTCTCTTCCTTTGTTTCTCTCTTCTTCCCTCCTTCTCTCTCTCACTCTCTTTTTCTTTTTCTCTCTTTCTCTCTCACCACCTCTCTCGTCACTGCACCTCTCTTTCCCTCTCTCTATGTCCCTCGCGCTCTCTCTTCTCTGCCCCTTGTCCCTCTCTCTCTCCCTTTTCTCTTCTTCTCTCACCCCCTCTATCCCTTCTTTCTTTTCCCCTCTCACTCTCTTTCTCTCTCACCCTCTCTTTCTTTGCCTCTCTTTAAATCTCTCTCTCTCTCTTCCCTCTTGTCTCTCTCCTGCCCCCTTCTCTCTATCTCTCTGTCTCTCTTGCTGTATGTATCTCTCTCTCTTTCTCTTCCTTTGTTTCTCTCTTCTTCCCTCCTTCTCTCTCTCACCCTCTTTTTATTTTTTCTTTCTTTCTCTCTTTCTTCCTCTGCCCTCCTCTCTCTTTCCCTCTCTGCATGTCCCTCACTCTCTCTTCTCTGCCCCTTGTCCCCCTCTCTCTCTCTTTTGTGTTCCTCTCTCACCCCCTCTATCCCTTCTTTCTTTTTCCTTCTGTCCTCTCTCCATTGCCCAAATCTCTTTCTCACCCCCTTCTTATTTCTCCCTCTTTTTCTCTTCATTTGTTTCTCTGCCTCTCTCTTTCTTTCTTTCTTTTTTCCTCTCTTTTTCTCTCTTTCTGTCGCTTTATCTCACTAATTCTCTCCCCTGTCCTCTCTCCATTGCCCCACATCCCTTTCTCACAACGTCTTTTTTTCTCCCTCTCTTTCTCTTCCTTTGTTTCTCTCTTTCTCTCTCTTTCCATTGCTTTATCCCACTCATTCTCTCCCCTGTCCTGTCTCCACTGCCCCTCTCCTCTTCTGTCCTCTCATCTCTGCGCTCCATCCCTCTCTTTTTTCTTTGCTGGGCCTGTGTAGAGTTACTGCAGTCACAGAACATATTGTGGTCCCATATATGGAGACTATATTTAGACTATATGGGTATGTGCTCAAATGTACGAAAGTGATATGTCACTTTTTCTGGAGGAGGGCTTGTCCGTGGGTCTGTTTATGCTTTGCCAATGTTCCACAATATGGCATTTTTATCTGAGAGGAGCAAGTGACATTATCAGGCCAATTTACCAGTCATATCTGTGGAGTGGTGAACCTAAACACAATAAGAATCTATGTTTTTTGTGTTTTTTGTTGCAATAAAAATACCTTTTACCTCATCAAAAACCTGGAGTTGCATTTCATTTCCTTCACACATATTTGAGTAATCCTTTATTATTAGTCTCTCCAACCTTGTGATGTCATCAAGTGGTAGTTTTCAAGTTAACAGCTATCTTTTACGTTTGTTTAGTAGAGATTGGCAATTCCAGGGCTGAAATCTTCCAAATGATTCTAGTGAAGGTGTATGCAGTTTAAAAACACAGTGGAGCACTTCCTGATATGACATCACAAGGTGGAACAGAGTGTTTTCTGTTTGAGAGAAGAACTCAGCCTAAATACGCTTTAAGTTAAACATGTGGGAATGAAACAAAACACAACTTCACTAACACGTTCAAATATCTTTAAGTCGAGAAATCATAAATGGTATTAAACAAAAACACATGGCTAATTTACTATATTGAATTAATTAAAAACCCCATTTTGATGTACATATAAACAAAATCTCTGTGAACCTGCCGCTCTGATAAATAGGAAAAGATCTCAGTGAAGCTATTATTAGAGCTATGTGGATGTAATGCTATAATGTAATGTAGATGCTGCAGCTAAAATTAGCAGCACGGACTGAAAAAGAACTGGAATATGTCTACCCCAGAGCCAGGGGTTTGGGTTTCTTTCTGGCAAAGTTTGAACATTTTTATTTGTCTTGTTAAATTTAAGATTATTTTTAATGACATGTTATAAAACTAGTATAATTAAAACAACCAATAGGCTTCTTCCATTCAATTCATTCCTCATAATTATCGAGTTCATATGACTTTATGGTGCCAGTTAAGGTAACACAAAGTAAAAGTAGTAAAGTACTGCATTTAAGTATACATTTTTGGTATATGTACTTTACTTAAGTACATTTTAAAGTGGATTTTTTTTTTTTTTTTTACTTTTGAAGACCTCAAAATCTACATGAAATACTTTACTTTTTACTTTTATACTTTTACTTTAATATTTTTTTCTATTATCTGCACTTTTACTCAAGTAACAAAACTGAGTACTAAAATGGGACTTTTAGTTTCACAAAAATGCAAGAACCGGCATTGGTTTTGAAGACCCATTAAAGGAAAACTATGTAACTTTTCTGGTGGAGGATCTGCCGTCTTCTAGTTTTTATGGAGACGTTATCGCTTCAAGTGTTCCACAGTATGACTTTAAACTTACAAGTGTGATGCCATATTGTGGAACATTTCAGACAAAGCTGTAACGATTCTATGGAGACAAGCAGGTGACGGATCCTCTACCAGAAAAGTTACACAGTGCACCTTTAAGTGAGAGTAATTGTAAATAATTTTGTTGACATTAAACTTATATCTTGAATTTAGGGGTCGTCTCTTCATAGATCCGATCTGTAGCTTGACCTTGTTGCGTCACAGTTTTGTCTCCATGAAGACAGACAAGTTAAACGCCATACTGTGGAACATTCCAGGCAAAGCAACAACATCTCCATGGAAACAAGCAAGTGGCAGACCTTCCACTAGTGCTCCTTTAAAGAACCTATATTATTTTCAGATCTATGTGTATGTTATAATGTTGTTTCCTCATCACAAACAGACCTGGAGTTGTGTTTTGTTTCATTTACTCATGTTTAACACACAAACCTGCATAACCCTGTTCTCTCAAACAGAAAACACTCTGCTCCACCGTGTGATGTCATGTGGTAATACCAGCAGTGGTATTTTTTAACTCCATATGCCTTCATTAGAATAATTTGGAATCATTCAAACCTAGAATTGCCCAAAATGTAGCCGTTAACTTGCAAACTACTGCTTCATGACGTCACACGGCGGAAAAGAGCATTTTGGGCTTTGGAGGTGTAGACAGACTTATATAAAATAACTGCTTAAACATGTGTGAATGAAACAAAACACAACTCCAGGTATATTTTTGATGAGTTAACAACATTATAATATGGCTTACTGCTCACCAGAGTCCATTTTGCGTAATACAGGAACTTTAAGAATAATAGAGAGTAGTTATAGCCCAAATATCCCCTTAGCATCCTCCTATGTGTGCGAATAGGAACAATAAGGCCATTTATGGGGTGAATACCACAGACTTTAACAAGGGCTCTTAACATATTAATCACGTGACCTACTGTCAGACCAAATTCAACTAAATATTTCAGATTGTCGCAGGATTTTCCCATTGATTCATACGGTGATTACAGAGATAGACTCATTTAGTTGTCAGTGATTTTATTGTATTTATAGTAGTTAAAATGAAACAAATATATTCACTGAATTCTTGTGCATGTGTGGGTAGAAGAGCCAAAGATTTAAAGCATGAAACAGTACCATTACTTCAAAATTATTCCAGTGAAGTAGAAGTACAAAGTGGTCCAAGAAAACATTTCAAGCTGCACTGTGTAACTTTTGTAGTGGAGGGTCCGCCACCAGCTTGTTTCCATGGAGATGTCATTGCTTTGCCTGGTTTGTTCCACTGTATGGTATGTATGATATTAAGCATAGCTATTTCCATGGTAACAGGCAAGTAACGCCACCAGGCCAAGTTACAGGTCAGATCTGTGGAGATGTTACCCTGTTTACAGTAGGATTGTATGTTTTTGTATGTTTTGTTTGTTTGTTTGTTTGTTTGTTTGTTTGTTTGTTTGTTTGTTTAACTTGTGAGCAATAAAAAAAAATCTGTAACTGTGTAAATGTAAGATTAAAATTGATTGTCATACTATGGAACATTTAAGGCAAAGTAATATTTTCATGAATACAAGCAGGTGGCAAACCCTCTATCACAAAAGCTACACAGTGAACCTTTAAATAACATCTACAAATATATATATAATATACATAAAATAATAATATAAAAAAATATAATATAAATATAAAAGTATTTAAGTATTTGTGGAAAATACTCACAGGTGCGCTATTCACTTTACTACTTGTCCCCGTGATGTTGTTGTCTTGCCTAGAATGTTTCACAATATGGCATTAAACTTACCTATCTTCATGGAGATCCCACCAAGCAAAGTTACAGATTGGATCTGCGGAGAGGCGACCCTGCTAATAACGCATGGTTTTTTCAGCTATAAAAGCACCTGTATATTGAATCAATACAAGATAAATAATGTAATGTAATGCCATACAATGGAATTTTCCAGGCAGTGCTAAAACATTACCATGGAAACAAGGTAGGTGGACCCTCTACCAGAAAAGTTACACAGTGCACCTTTATGTAAAAAATTACCTAGCTGTAACTTCAGATTTGTGTCCAAGGCAGGTTCAGAAAACATATTAAAATACACAACCTTAAATAACCTGCACCTAGTGAAAATGCCTTTTTTAATAAATCTTTAAATATTTAATAAAAACAAGCTTAAATTGTGATTAAGTGTTCTGTTTAAATGCTGGGAGCAGTGGTGACTTTTGACCCACACAAGGCTGAGCTGGTGTGATGTCATCCAAGAGCAAAACAGGCTGTGTAGGAAAGAAAAAAAAACTTAAATAAAAAGTGAACCATGAATGAGCAGAAATAATTATATGAGGAGGGGTGGATCAGGAAATAGCTCTGGGTTTGGGAACGCAACAGTGTGAGGGAGCGCTGCCATGAGCTAAACCAAAACAGCATTTGAAACAGAGGAGAGAGAGAGTGGGGGAGGACGGAGGGAGGAAGAGAGAGGGAGGAACACAGAGGAGAGAGAGAGGGGAAGAGAGTGGGAGGAGAGAGAGAGAGAGAGAGAGAGAATGAAAGAGGAGAGAGAGGAAGGAAGGGAGTGGGGAGGAGGCAGAGAGAGAGATGAGAATGAAAGAGGAGAGAGAGGGGAAGGAAGAGAGTGGGGAGGAGAGAGAGAAAGAGGAGAATGAAAGAGGAGAGAGAGGAAGGAAGAGAGTGGAGAGGAGGAAGAGAGAGAGGAGAATGAAAGAGGAGAGAGAGGAAGGAAGAGAGTGGAGAGGAGGAAGAGAGAGAGGAGAATGAAAGAGGAGAGAGAGGAAGGAAGAGAGTGGAGAGGAGGAAGAGAGAAGGAGGAACACAGAGGAGAGAGAGGGGAAGGAAGAGAGTGGGGAGGAGGCAGAGAGAGAGAGAGGAGAATGAAAGAGGAGAGAGAGGGGAAGGAAGAGAGTGGGGAAGAGAGAGCGAGAGAGAGAAGGAAGAGAGTGGGGAGGAGAGAGAGAGGAGAATGAAAGAGGAGAGAGACGGGAAGGAAGAGAGTGGAGAGGAGAGAGAATGGAGAAAGAAAAAGGAGAGAGAGGTACGGGGTGAGGAGGGGTAAAGGGCGAGAGGGAGAGGAGAGAAAAAGAGAGGTGGTAAGAGAGGAGAGAAAGAGAGTGAGGACACGGGCGATGAAGAGGAGAGAGGAGAGAGGGAGGTGGGGAGACTGAGAGGGATGGAGGGAGGAAGAGAAAGGGACTGAGGAGAGGGAGGGGGAAGAGAAAGATAAACAGGGATGGATGAGAGAGAGAGAGCGAGAGAGAGAGAGAGAGAGAGAGAGTTCAAGGCCAAACTTCTCCACACTGGGACGGGGGTGCAGGGGATCCAGTGGTCAGCCAACAGAGACCCTCCTCCACAGACCCAGAGCTCAGAGTCTGGACGCTGAACCACCGCAGGAGCTTTTGTCTGAAGACGACTTTATGCAAATGTGACTTTTAAACTTGTTTTAATTGTTTTCCCTTCTTATTTACCCAGTGTACGACAGAACCCCTTTGAAAAAGAAATGAACATTTAGAGCGATTCAAGCATGTTGGGTTGTGTTTATGTAAGCTGTTACAAAAATGTCTCCTTTAAATGTGCTCTTGATCACATATGAATTTTTATTTTTATTTATTTCTGACCTCAAGTCATGTTGGCAAGTGTTTTTTAACCATTAGTCAACCTGTATAAGTAACATTATAGCTGCAATCAACAAAGCTTAGCAAATACTTTATTAACTCACATTTACCTTTTAGCCTGAGTTATATTCTTGAACTATTAAAACATGTGTTCATAATCTTTCTTTCATACTTTCATGCTCTAATCATGCTTTATTAAGGCTAATTAAGGCATATTATTATACAATATAACTAAAAGACAGTGAAAAGAGCACAGTGCAGGTGATTTAAAACACATGCATTCACACTTTTTTCACTTTTTAAAACATGTCTGGTATTTGTTGTGGACCATAGTGTTGACCTGTGCCCTCTTTAGCTGCTGTGTCCACTCCAAACCTCTGGGATCTCACACGTTTTAATGGGTATCTTCCCAATCATGTTTTTATGGCAGGAAATTTCAGGTCACCACATCGCGTGAGCTGAGGCCTGCTCCAATCTTAGCTCTGAGAGCCAGTGCCAGCACCACTGCAGACTGCCAAAGAGAGAGGGAGAGAGGGAGAGCGGGAGAGAGGGAGAGAGGGAGAGAGGGAGGGAGAGGGAGGGAGAGGGAGGGAGGGAGAGAGAGTGAGAGAAGAAAGAAGGGAGACGGAGGGCAAAGAGAGAGGAAAGAAGAGAGAGGAACAGGGATATAGAGTGTAAGGTGAGAGGGACGGAGAGAGGAAGAGAGAGAATGAGAGAGGTGAGAGGTGAGAGAGAATGGGAAAAAGGGAGATGAACATGAGATATAGAGAGGGGTGAATGAGGGCAAGGAAGAAGAGAAAGTGTGAGGAGAAAGCAGAAGGGAGGGAGAAAGACAGAGCATAAGAGGAGAGAGGAGAGAATAAGAGAGTTAGGGGAGAAGAGAGTGGGGGAGAGAGAGAGGGAGAGAGAGAGAGGGAGGAGAGAGGGGGGAGTGAGAGAAGAAAGAAGGGAGCAGGAGGGAGAGAGAGCAAAGAGAGTAAAGAAGAGAGAGGAACAGAGGGATATAGAGTGTAAGGAGAGAGGGAGGGAGAGAGGAAGAGAGAGAATGAGAGAGGTGAGAGAGAACGGGAAAGAGGGAGATGAACATGAGATATAGAGAGGGGTGAATGAGGGCAAGGAGGAAGAGAAAGTGTGAGGAGAAAGCAGAAGGGAGGGAGAAAGAGGGGGAAGGATAAGGGAATAAGAGAGTTAAGGGAGAAGAGAGTGGTGTAGAGAGAAAAGGAAAGAGGGAGAGAGGGGTAGAGAGAGATGGAGAGAGGTAGATGAGGGGAAAGAGAAGGAGAGAAAGGGAAGAAGAGAAGGAGACATAGAGGGAGAGAGAAAGGGGGAGTTTGGTGCCAATACAAGAACTCCATATTGCACTTCTATTGTGTAACAGGTATGGGGAGATTTAACTATCAAATAAAATGTGAAATTATGATGTGGTTTAAAGCTATATTTTGACTAAGATTTTCTTTTAAAAATCACAGTTTTATAACACTTCATAAATGATCCTTTAAAAACAAGCTGAGCAAAGTTCTGTGCCTCAAGTTGTTGCACTGTGGTTTTGGACTGGTTTTCTTCATTGTCATAGTAAAATCGGACTAAACCGATTCTTTTGAGTAGGCGAACACAAAAAGAATCAAATCTGACTGGTAAACAAAACATAACAGCTTATTTACGTGCACAATATTGCCCATAATTAAACTTATGTCTATGTCTGTAATCATGTTTTTCATTTAGATGCCATTATGTTTGTCAAAAGTATTGAAAATCTGATACTAATTGATACTAAAACTGATCTAAAACTAGATACTCATTTGCAGTGGTGGAACGTAACAAAGTAAAAGTTGTAAAGTACTGTACTTAAGTATATACTGAATACTTTTTACTTTTACTTCACTACATTTGAAAGCAGATATTTGTACTTTCTACTCCACTACGTTTTTGAACTGGACTGAAAAGTATTTTTTATGATAGTTTAAGACCTGCTTTTTTATAAACACATTCATAGTCTGAGGAAACAAAAATATAACAACGAATTAAAAAAAAAAAAAATGAAAAAAGCTATAAAACAGAATTAAAATATCAATTCATTTCAATTTGTTTCTGTTCTCACTACATTTGAAGATTTATTCGACCTCAAAATCTGTGTGAAATACTTTTACTTTTTACTCTTTAAGTAAATTTTAAACAGGTACTTTAATACTTTTACTGAAGCAGATTTTTTCATGTGATACTTTTACTTATATATATATATATATATATATATATATATATTTTATTTTTTTTTCTCCGGTATCTGTACTTTTACTTAAGTAATAGTATCGATACTAAAAAGTCACATTCACAGAACAGAAATGAACCTTTCCTGAAATATAAAAGCAAGTACTGCGATTTAATGTTGAAAATCACATTCTATTGTCTAAATAAAGACGCCATCGTGACAGGAATCGGTTTTGAGTTTTAAGTCTATTCCTTAGTATCGAAATCAAGTTTGAAATTTTAGTAACATGACAACACCAGATGTCATTTATCCAAGCTTGGGAGTGGCCAAGAGAACATTATTTAACCTTATTAAAGCTATCATCTATGCAGTAATTCATGTCATTAGCCACTGTGGAACATATTTTATTCACTCGTTCCTAGAAGTACACATATTTATGAGATTTGACACAGCAGTAAAGTGAGAAGGAGGAGAACCAGGCTGAGTCACTGTGGCTTCAGTTCACAGGGCTCTTGTCAGCACCAACACCCAGCCCGGGACAGCTCATGTGGGGAGGAATCCAGCTCTGAGCCCCCTCCCTCCTCTGGAACACATGATACTAAACCAAGTCCAACCCACCACAGCCAAGGGTTATTAACCGCTTAAAGCTGGATACATATAGATTCAAGTATATATTATTTAAAAGCAACTTTGTAAAATTATCTTCTTAAAAAAATTAAGGATCTCCACTGTCCATAAGGGTTCAAATTCAAACTGCAAATCTCCTGTGTTGCTTAATTTTAAGTTGAACTATGTGTCTTTTCTGGCTCAGGGTCCTCTACCTGTTTGTAGATGTGATAATTTTGCCAGAAATCTATCTATACTGAGAAATAACAGGTTACATCATCAGGCCAAGCTACAGGTCAGATCTGTGGAGAGGCTATATTAGAATGCATATTTTTCATCATATGTTTTTTAGTGATAAACTTACCAATTTAATAGATCTAAGCGGTAAGAGGTATCAGTAGCTCAGAAGGTTGGCAGTTCGAATCTCTCTCTCAACATAAACATCACTGGTAGAGTGATTAGATCCACTGACACAGATAAATGTTAGACTTAGACAAACTTTATTGATCCACAAGGGAAATTATTTGGATACAGTAGCTCACTCATCACAATATAATATAATAACAGAAAGTAACAAAAATAGATGGTATAGCAAAAAGAGCAAGTGAAATAAATGTATATGTACAAGTCAAAATAAAATAGAAAAATAAGTAATAAACTATAAAATAAACTATAAAATCACAGCTATAAACAAGAGACAAGAACGACAGTGCAAACACTATGCTGATTGACAGGGCATAGGTTATCTGTTACTTGAGATTAAGTTGTTGCACGCTTGTAGGGAGTATTATCTGTTACATAAGGGTGAGTTGTTGTACAGTTGTAGGGAGTATTATAGTATGAATGTAGTCCTGTATCTCTCACTGTTTGAGTGGAGCTGAAGGAGCCTGTTGGAGAATGAGCTCCTCTGTCCCTCTATAGTCTGGTGGAGTGGGTGAGTTGTTGTACAGTTGTAGGGAGTATTATCTCCTCTGTCCCTCTATAGTCTGGTGCAGTGGGTGAGTTGTTGTACAGTTGTAGGGAGTATTATCTCCTCGGTCCCTCTATAGTCTGGTGCAGTGGGTGAGTTGTTGTACAGTTGTAGGGAGTATTATCTCCTCTGTCCCTCTATAGTCTGGTGCAGTGGGTGAGTTGTTGTACAGTTGTAGGGAGTATTATCTCCTCGGTCCCTCTATAGTCTGGTGCAGTGGGTGAGTTGTTGTACAGTTGTAGGGAGTATTATCTCCTCTGTCCCTCTATAGTCTGGTGCAGTGGGTGAGTTGTACAGTTGTAGGGAGTATTATCTCCTCGGTCCCTCTATAGTCTGGTGCAGTGGGTGAGTTGTTGTACAGTTGTAGGGAGTATTATCTCCTCGGTCCCTCTATAGTCTGGTGCAGTGGGTGAGTTGTTGTACAGTTGTAGGGAGTATTATCTCCTCTGTCCCTCTATAGTCTGGTGCAGTGGGTGAGTTGTACAGTTGTAGGGAGTATTATCTCCTCTGTCCCTCTATAGTCTGGTGCAGCGGGTGAGTTGTTGTACAGTTGTAGGGAGTATTATCTCCTCTGTCCCTCTATAGTCTGGTGCAGCGGGTGAGTTGTTGTACAGTTGTAGGGAGTATTATCTCCTCTGTCCCTCTATAGTCTGGTGCAGCGGGTGAGTTGTTGTACAGTTGTAGGGAGTATTATCTCCTCGGTCCCTCTATAGTCTGGTGCAGTGGGTGAGCAGGAGTGTCCATGATGGAGAGCAGTTTGTCCAGTGTCCTCTTGTCCCTCACTGTGACAAATGTCTCCAGCTCACAGCCGATCATGTAACCTGCTTTACGAATCACAAATGTTGTTGCTGTGTCCTTGGGCAAGACATTTAACCCGCCTTGCTCCTCATGTCTGTGTACCCTGGTGTATGAACGTATGTGTGAATGAATGAATGAATGAATGAATGAATGGGTGAGTGGTTCCTTGATGTAAACCTCTTTGAGTGCCTTGAAGGTGGAAAAGTTCTATATAAAAATGGGATCAAGAGAAATACCGTATGTTTAATGTCATACTGTGGAACATTCCAGGCAAAGCAATAGCATGTAGGTCAAGGGAATGTGCAATCAAAACTGCACATAGGCTTAGGGAATGTGCAATTATTAATAGAATATAAGACTGTGACATGCCTGAGTGTATAGAGTGACTTAAAGGTCCTGCTGGTGTATCACTTATACTTCAACTCGGACTCTTATGTATTTATGTTCTGTGGTGGATGTTTGTATGGGCTTATGTTGCTGTGTTGTCTTGCACTTTTGTATGTTGATATCTCTGTGTGGAAGATCATTTGTTTCATCAAATTTTGAATTTTAAACAGCATTGAATTTCTCACTTTGAATGTTTTAACTCTGAAAAAAACATGTTTGAATTTTATTTATTTTTTTTAATGGCAGCTGATTACTTTTTAAGCATGCATTTTCAAAGTGTTTACCAATTCAATATTTAAAAAAAGCTTTGAAAATATTCAGCACAAATAATTTCAAAGCCTCAAATTCAACCAAGAGCCAAGATGCCAAGGCAGAAGCAATCGATCCTAAGATATCTGATTTAACTTAGTAACAAGCAGAAAATGGTGTAGTAACCCAATTAAATCTGATTAGAATTAGCCTCATTAAAAACTTTAAACTTGTCTTAACCCCTACAATTGTATGAGTGAGCTACTGTATCCAAATAATTTCCCTTGTGGATCAATAAAGTTTGTCTAAGTCTAAGTTTATTTCGTAAGTGTAAACCCCGCCCACAAATGAGAACGGCCAATAGGAAACAGCCTTTGCCCTCCTTCGTCAATTTTTTATTTTTTCACTGCAAATTTTACACTCTGAAATTTGACTATTGGATTTGAGGGCTTGTGCTGAATATTTAAAAGGTGAAATTTATATATATATATTGAAAAAGTGTACTTAAAATTTGATGGAACAAATTATCTTCCATACAATCTGTACTACGAACTTAGTCTGGCTTATATCACAAATTGAATGCTTAAATTGCAGTATTTGTCTCCAACTCTATAGCACAGTACTTCTCTCAGGTACACCTCCAGCTCTGCCCCCTCCTCTCGTTCCCCATCTTGGTTTTACTCTGTCCCAGAACAGGCCGTGGTTTTGGCTGGAGCTTTAATTGAAATAATATTTGCTGTAGTGGCCTCCCAGACTCTATTCTCCCTTAACAAACGACTTTATTTTTAGCTCAAACTTTGTGTTATTTCCTGTTCACTTCTCTGCGTGCTCAAAGACTCGCTGTGTCCGACTCCCAGCTCACGGCTCACCTGCAGGAAGCCCACCCATTCAGCAAATAATGAAGTCATGTCATTTAATAGCAGCCTGGGTTAATTTTAAATACAAAAGACCAACTATGAGAGAAAAATACTGACTTGTCACTGGATATTTTCAGTCAACAACAGTAAGTGAAAGATATTAATATGCCAAATGATTACTTAACTCCAACAGTCTTCATTAAAGCAGAAATATTATGCAAAATCGACTTTTCTGAGCTTTTGACCATGTTATAGTTGTTTCCTTTTCTCATTTACCCTCTTGAAGTTGTCGTTTTTAATCACTTATTTTCAAGACGCCATTTTGCAGTTCAACCCACTGCTCTGTTTACTTTGTTCTCCAATTTTATTTTCTTAATAAGTGGTACGTGCTGAATTTGACAATGTTGCAGAGTCATTTTGGGGAAAAAAAAGTAAAGTATTTCACAGATATTTTGAGATCTAATATAACGTATCATATATTATCAATTTTTTTTTTCTAACGTTTTTTATTTGTATATTTTTGTTTGTTCAAACTACAAATGTGTTCAAAATAAACTCCTCAGCCTTTTCAGCAGGTCTAAAACAATAATAATAATTACAAAAAAAATAAATAAATAAATACTTTTTATTTCTGCTAAAAAAAAATGTAGTAGAATAGAAAGTACAGATACCTGCTCTCAAATCTAGTGAAGTAAAAGTAAAAAGTGTTCACTTCAAAATTTACTCAAGTAAAGTTTAGAGTTAAGTACAGTACTTTACTTTTAAATTGTTACGTTCTGATCTGCAGCTGTTCCTCAGAGGTGCTGACTCCAAAATTGCAAATTATAACATAATGATGCACGGGTGTCGTAGATTTTAACTATATAACAGGCTCAAGCACAATATATAGACTTACAAAAAGTAAAAATAATAAAGCTGTATCTCAATATCACAAGCCAGATTCAGACAGCACCATGCGATCTGATTCATACATATCTCAGCTCAGATTAGTCACTCCTTCATCCGCAATGTTTTTCCAGTCCTGAGAAATTTTCTTTTCTTTTTCTTTTTCCCTCGTAATTAGCCATATTTTGTTCTGATAGAAAAAGACCGTGCATGTCCCTGATTGGCTAATCTACCTGTCAATCACACCCATCTGAATTCTTGGGATATACACTGGTGACAAAACTCACATCTTTGTTCATTGGAGAAGTGTGTATTCTGGATCTCAGGTAAGTTTTTATGCACTACCCTGTACTAAAAGTTGGTTGTTGTGTCTTTAAATGCTAGTGTGAAGTTGCTGAACCAATGTAAAATTTTGTACAGTAGAAGTGACTTGTAAATCTCATCTTTACACATTTCCTGCAGCAATTTGTCTCCATTTACGCATTAGGGAGCGACAGTAACTTGAACCTTATGTAGCTCCAGGCATAAACCACAACATAGACCCCGTACAGTGCATCTTATTGAAAAACCGTGTTATATTTGTCATGGAGAAAACATTATTGGACTCGGATCTGTTTGCATGTGAGAGATTCTGTTGAGCTCTGCAGAAAATACCACTTAAATGCAATAAGTCCTTCTATTGGAATCGCTGTGGTCGGTTTAGTCAATAATAAAAACTATATTTGTTAATAATTATGCTCCCCACATGAATCCAGGGAAGCCAGAATAAAGCATGGACAATGAAAAACATCAGTCAAACAACATTAATAAAGGATCAAGAACTCACTGTGGCTAAAGTTTGACCGGAATAGTGAGTTAGTTTGCTCGCCAGGGGTGTCCTCAGAAACCAGCAGGAGGTCTTTTAGCATGTGGACAAAATAAATCAAACATTTTTATTGGCCCATTTCTGTTTTGGCTGAAATACTAGACTTTTAGACTTTGTAGACTAGACAACATAGGCTAAACTTACAACTTTATTTAATACAGTTTTATTTCAGTGCAATATTATATTTCTTTACGCTTCTAAGGGTATTCATTATTAACATAATATATTTAGATTATTATATATATATTTTATTGTTTTGAAAATGTTATATTCGGACAAAATGTTTAATTAGCTTCATTTTTATCAGGTTTATCTAGGCTAGGTACCTTTTACACTTACATAAATCTTTACTTTCCTTAAGTTTTTGCATCATTAATAACTCTTCATTCTTGCTGCTACTTTGCTGTTTCTACTATGGACAATATAAAGTCACCAGTTCCATCTGTGCATGCATATTAATCTGCTAAATCTCCTGGAGTCAGTTAGATCTCCTTGAACTCATCAAGTTTAGTGTGAAGAGAGGACGTATTTTATTCTCTCTGCTACATCTGGTCTCATCTCCCTCACTGTTTACACACTGTTGACATGTTTTATTGAACTGGCTCTGGTCACGTGTAAGTCTGTCATCAGGAGATAAACCTTGTGTTATATGGGCTGCTTCTTCACATTCTCCTCCAAAAAAAAAAAAAAAAATGCTGACGCTAGAAAACTGAGCCTGAACCTGGATCCTCTGAGGGGGTAGTAATCTGCATTGGACTAAATTATCATTAATATGAGCACTGAGCGCTGCCATAATGTTCTTACACTGTCCATATCCTTTTCCATTAGAGGGGAGCTCTAGGGTTTACACTCTTCACATTAAGATCATCAGCTCTGCACACTGTCTGTGTTTAAAGGCACTGTCTTAAAAGCGTGAAAAACAAGTTCATTTTAAGTTTTAGTTCATTTTAAATGGTTTGCAGTGGTCCAAATTTAGTGGTCCTAACACAAATTTTTCACAGTGATGTGTTTAAAAGTGCTATACTGGTAGAGACATGCACATCCAATAAAAGTCACAACTACGCGCCAAAAACAAAAATTGTGCAAAAAAGAAAAAAAACATGATGTCTGAAAAAGTGCTTGACCCAGAAACGTTGCGTTGTGGTGTCATAAAAATAAAAAAATAAAAATAAAAAAGGGTGCTCCAAAAAACTAAAAGCGTTATACACAACTTTCAGAGGCCAGAGTGAAGTTTCAAGTTTGAAGTCAACTAGCATGCTAATAATGCACTTCCTGATTACTGGTGTGTTAAAACGCTTTATAATTAGATGCAGATGGTACACAGCAGATTTATTTTGACAATTATACACAATTTCGCTCAAAAACATGAAATATAGGACTATGTTTTGCTCTATCGCTTTTCTGAATACTCATTAATGGTGTTAGAATGATCAATGGCATTAAGCTTATCAAACTCCATAGAAACAAGCAGTTAATCCCACCAGCCCAGATCAGATCTGTGGAGAGGGGGCCCCGCTCACAGAATGCATGTTTTCAAAGAGTCTCCAGAAAAGTTGCATATGCAGCATTAAGGAATACTAGACTGGCAAAACCCCGTGTGTTGCCTTAGAGTAAAATATATGAAACATTTACAACTTTAAATTGTGTGTTTGAACTTCGTCTCAACACTTGTATATGTTCTATGGCTTTTTCTGTCAGTTTAGATAACAAAAGAGTCTCCTAAATAGAGACTAGACTATATATGTAACTGCATTGTGTCATTATACTTAGCTAAAAAATCACCACAGTATGTTAGGGTGACAGTGACACATTTATCCAGACTCACTGTTCCCACACAGACCTCACACAGCCCACAGTACCAGCCCTAGACAAAGTTTGTACACTTAGACTACACAGACTTCTCCACAAATATACATTGAATACAAAGCAAAGGAGCGATGGGCATTTGAGCTCTGACCCTTTCTCTGAACCAGGAGTCCTCAGGGGCCTATATAAGGAGTCAGCGTAGACAGAAGGGCAGGGGGCGCTGTTCAAACACAGGGTTATACAGGGCCCAGTGTCATGGGATTTATGGCCGATGAAATACTAAAGACTGTTGAGAAACGGAGGCTTTGTTTTCACTTGTGCATGTGGCTGGTTGGTCTTGGATAATACTAACTTGAAAACAGACTTGTGGTTCTTTTATATTGTGTGTTGCATATTGGAAACTGGTTTTGCCTTTTGGGCTTTAGTGGGTCTATTTGATGAAAATATTTTATGAAAAAATAGCTGCAGCTTTAAGGGTAGAGGGATGTAATCAAAGGAGACAGTTGTATTTAAAGCTGCACTGTGTAACTTTTGTGGTGGACGATTCGCCACCAGCTTGTCTCTAAGGACATGTTATTGCTTTGCCTGGTATGTTCCACAGTATATTGATTTCCATGGTAAAGGCACCAGGCCAAGTTACAGGTCAGATCCGTGGAGATGTTACCCTGTTTACAGTATGAATGCATGTTTTTCATTGAACTTTAAATGTATTAAATGTAAGATTTAGGTTTAATGTCATACTATGGAACATTCAAGGCAAAGTCATATCATCTCCATGGAGACAAGCAAGTGGTAAACCCTCCACACCTGGGCACCTGCACCTGTAGCACATTTTATGGTGCTTCCACAACATAGTTATAAACATATTTATTTTGCAATTATTCAATTACAGCCGTGTTTTATTGCTAATAGAAGAGCTTTTCTTACTGTTATGAGGCTCAACTTGGCTTGGTAGCCCATCTCCATGGAGACAGAAGGCTTCACCGTGGAACATTCCCATGAAGACAAGCAGATGACAAACCCTTCATCAGAAAAGTTCCGTAGGACACCTGTAATAGTAAAATAACACACACATTTATGGATTGTGCATTGAAGTTGAACCTTGTTTTCACTGAATTTAACTATTATCCAGGTAGCCTTTCCCATGTTCTGCTTGTATTTCTGGCTCTACATTTTATGCCAGTTGGAAATTCTGAAGCAGGTCTTCTGGGAGCTTTTCAGATTTTTGTTTTGGCACTGAACGCTTGTAATTTTTAGTCTCCAAGGTCACCAATTGGTCATGATCGCATTTATATTACTTTAAATGGTTCTTAGTGCAAGTGAAAATAAAACCAAACTAGCCTCTAATGGACAAGCCTTGAGTACCCATATTAATACGCAAATGACCAGTGTATTCCCATTTCCAGTTATATAGCCATAAGAAAATATAACTTCACCACAAGGACCTTCTAGATCCCAATTTGGTGCACTCTTCTCCACAACAGCTATGGTCCGCAATGAGAACCAGGGATTAAATATGAGGCTCACATGTCAACTTTGCAACGTAACAGAAGCGAATGAAGGGGAAGGAATTTGTCAGGACTCCATAAACACATAAGTTTGACACAAGTTTCCATAGGCCACTGCAGAGAGAGGCTAAAGAAAAAGGTAAAGGAAGAGCAGGGTTTAAGCAGAGGACAGCCAAACTCTGAGCTCTGTGCTGGGGTTAAGGACACACGCCGATGGAACGGTTGGAAAGCACATTTGAGAAAGATATATGAGCTATACTAATATTAATAATAATTTAAAAATAAAAGCACACACACACTTTAAACAGTAATAATGTATTGTGTCAGATTTATGTTTTATCTAGTTGCCCATCATTCGTACCAGGTCACAGCAGCAGTCTAAGCACCAACTTTCCAGTGTATATCATCTTTTTTTGGTCAGAAAAGAGTACAGCGTAAGTAAAAGTGCAAGAATGATACAAGAGTAAACTGAGAAAACTTTGGCTTGCAAATGCAGAATAATATCTCTCTTTATTTACAGATTTATATCAGTCTGTCCACACGCCCTCGGTGGCGCCTCAAATGTGATCGTCCAGTCAGATTTGTTTCTTTCAGTGACGCTTGTGAAATAAAGGAGCCCACTGGTCACCTATAATTAACAAATAAAATCAAATTTGACTTATCTGAGCAGACTCACACATTCATAAAATATTATAGAAAATATAGAAGTGCGTGCGTAGTATGTATTCTCAGGCAAAAGAAATCTAAGCTCCTGTTGTGCTTTTGGGCAAGGCATTTGATCCATGTTGTCTTAAAATGCTCATAGATGAAGAATAAGCACATCTGGGTCCAACTGGTTTGTTTTGATGTAGAGGAGCAGAGACTCTATCCTAAGCTCCTCCATGCTCACTGATGTCTCTAGCCTTCACTTAAACTTCTACTTCCACAATAATAATAAAAAAAACTGCAATGGGCATTATGTTTGGTCACCATAGTAACAAATTAACTATTAAAAGTATTTCTGCTTCGTACGATTTGAATTGCAATGCCGACACACCTATTTGTAAAACGTGTATTCTAAAAGTGTGATCTAATCCCGGAGCAGGACTACTGTAAGTTTGAGAATGAGGGTTATGGAGGAGGAGGGGGCAGAGGAATTAACAGGACATGCCCAGCTGAAGTTTCCACTGCTGCTGCCAGACCAGAAAAATACAAGAGGCGTATCCAGATGCCGAGGGTTCACATGTGGTTCAAATGTACGGGACTCTGCTGGAGCTCATTACTAAAGCTCTATATGATCATAATGTATAGATGTAAATAGGCTGTGTCTTCATTTGGTTTGAAGAGAACAAATAGAGCAGGGGTCCAAACTTTTTTCACCGAGGGCCAAACTATTTTTTAGTGGAGGGCCGCAGACTGATGGTCAATACAGGGGTCATTTTACATAAGTTTGACAGAGCTGCTGCACCTATAAAAAGGCTTGTAACATATATTTTAGGTCTGTATTCTAATACAATGTGATGTTATTAAGGTCATAGTGTAGAAATACTTCACACTGCAGCAAAAAAGTAGTAGCCATAGTTTGGATGCGACTAGAGAATGTCAAAGGCTAAACTAATAGAATTCATTTTACAATACAACTTTTGTTCACTGGACCCTGTCTGTATTTTATATGTATATTATTCAAATGTATTTTTCAATAAAGAAGTGTTTCCCAACCTGGGGTATGGTTTCAGATTTTTTAAAAAGGTCGTCCAGGCCTTTATGTGTGGAGTTTGCATGTTCTTCCCGTGTCTGGGTGGGTTCCCTCCGGGCACTCCGGTTTCCCCCCATCAACCCCCAAAAACATGCACCATAGGTAAAAATCCTCCAGTTTAGGTAGTCCTGACCAAGCCTAGCAACAAGATCATGGAGATGGGTCACCGGGCGCCTGAAAGATGTGCTGCCCACTGCTCCTGAAAAAAAAGGATAGGTAATGCAGAGAAGATAAATACAGGATGATAATAATAATAATAAAAAACTCAAGACAAATAAGGTTGGTAACCACTTTTGGGAACCAGTATTGCTCTTGATCTGGTCTTGGGTTAATCAGAACCCCACTTGGACCAATGCATACTGTTGTTGTGTCCTGAGGCAAGACACTTCACCCACCTTGCCAAGTATGACTATGGAGTGTAAGTGAGGTATTGGATGTGGTCGGAGTAGCAGATTGGCAGCCTTGTTTCCGTCAGTCTACCCCAGAGCAGCTGTGGCTATAACATAGGAACATACAGTACCTCAGAGAGTATGGAGTGACTCTGAGCACATTAAAAATCACAGTTTAAGACTAAAAATACCAATAAAAATACTTTATATTGTCATTAATCATAAGCAGGCCAGGTTTCATCCTTGTTTTTAGTTTCAAGGACCTCAATATGGTGAAATTTGCATGAAAGAAAATAAAAAGGACTTCCTTGGTATCATATAAATACATGCATAATAAGTGTGAATGGATTTTACAAAATTCATAACCAACCAACCAAACCCCGCCCACATCAGCCCATCCACCAATCACGTTTGACGACTGCAGTGGGTGTAATTTAATGTTGGCCGGATATTTCTCTGCTCTGAAACATGGATGCTAGTGCACGTACCGATCAGGAGAGGTCATCTGGAGGTCAGCCACAGCAGACTTGGCCTTGTCCAGTCTGTGCGCTCTCCTGCTGCCTGCCCCCTGCCCGCGTGAGCTCAGATACGGGGAGGGAGAGCCAGAGCGAGCCCCCGAGAACCAAACAAGGCCAAAAGTTTTCCCCCAAATGCAGAGACGTGCAGAAAACTGGGCTATAAAATGAACCTCCCAGGTATTACAGCTACAGTAAAAGTTAAAAATAAAATCAAACCGTGCCAGCGTGATTCCCGGAGTGGTCATCAACAAAAGATTCAAAACATGTCCTAATATACTGTACGCTCGCTAGAACATGGGAGGCCAACAGAAAAGTTGCAAGTTCTTGATGTTTCTTGGGCAATAAAGGTGCACTAGGTAACATTTCTAGTGAAGGGTCTGGCACCAGCTTGTTTCCATGGAGATGTATGTTATAGCGTTGCCTGGAAAGTTCCACAGTATGGCATTAAACTTGTACTTGAAAATAAGAAGGCGGCACAGGTGAAGCTGCAGGTCAGAGCTGCGAAGAAGCAACAAGAATAGATTTGTTTGTGATCTATAAAAAACTTGTAATTGGATAAATGCACGATAAGTTTAATGCCTCACTGTGGGACATTTCACTCTTGCTTCTGGGTTTGCAATCAATCTTTATCACAGTGCCACTTTTACAATGTATTATTTTAACATTTTAAGTACCCCATCTATAAAATTAATCTTGTTGTACACTTTCAAAACAATTTTACAAGGAACTTTGGTGCCAACATGTCTATAAAAAGGCCATACAAAATAAAAAGTAAAAACATTCACATTTATTTATGAATTATGAATGATTATGGATTTTGCTTTTTAATTAAATGCCTGTTTATTACAATTATTAGACACTGGGGTTTCTTGTCTTATGTCTAAATTTGGAACAAAATGTTGCATGCTAAATTATAATGCGCGTGTTTTGGAAAATAGCTAAATTAGAACAGTTGAAAAACGTATCTTAAAAGTCGTGCGGTTTAATCGTCTGTGTGAACGCTGCATGGACTCTGTGTTCTCAGACTCACTTATCTGATGTGGTCGTGGTTCTCTCCTCCTCTTGTCTTTTAAATACACATGTGTCCACAACTGCTCAATGTGGTAGAGGCAGATACGGGCTACAGTTATACACCGGGACAGAGGAGCAGACGGAGCAGACAGGGGCAGACAGGAGCAGACAGGAGCAGACAGGAGCAGACAGGAGCAGACAGGGGCGGACAGGGGCGGACAGGAGCAGACAGGGGCAGACAGAGGCAGATACGGGCTACAGTTATACAGCGAGACAGAGGAGCAGACGGGGCAGATAGAGGCAGACAGGGGCAGATAGAGGCGGACAGGAGCAGACAGGGACAGACAGAGGCAGATAGAGGCGGACAGGGGCAGATAGAGGCAGACAGGAGCAGACAGGGACGGACAGAGGTAGATACGGGCTACAATTATACAGCGGGACAGAGGAGCAGACGGAGCAGACAGGGGCAGATAGAGGCGGACAGGGGCAGACAGGGATAGACAGGAGCCAACAGGAGCAGAGAGGCAGATAGAAGCAGACAGGGACAGACAGGGGCAGATAGAACCAGACAGGAGCAGACAGAGGCAGACAGAGGCAGATAGGACCAGGCAGAGGCAGATAGAACCAGACAGGATCAGATAGAGGCAGACAGGAGCAGAGGCAGACAGGAGCAGAGGCAGACAGGAGCAGAGGCAGACAGGAGTCGACAGGAGCAGAGAGAGGCAGTTAGAGGCAGACAGGGGCAGATAGAACCAGACAGGAGCAGACAGGAGTGGACAGGGGCAGAGGCTTATAGAGGCAGACAGGAGCAGACAGAGGAAGGTAGAGGCAGGTAGAGGCAGATAGAGGCAGACAGGAGCAGACAGGGGCAGACAGGAGCAAACAGGAGCAGACAGGAGTGGACGGGGCAGAGGCTGATAGAGGCAGACAGGAGCAGACAGGAGTGGACAGGGGCAGAGGCTGATAGAGGCAGACAGGAGCAGACAGGAGTGGGCAGGGGCAGAGGCTGATAGAGGCAGACAGGAGCAGACAGGAGTGGACAGGGGCAGAGGCTGATAGAGGCAGACAGGAGCGGTCCAAGACGATAACGATAACAAAAACAAACAAGAATTCTTACTGAGCAGGCCCGCCTCTACACTGATCTTATCCGTAACTTGGTCTAGTGATACCACCTGCCTTTTGTCATGGAGATACATAAAATTAATGCCATACAGTGGAACATTCAAGGAAAAGCTATTACCTATATCTCTGTGGAGACAAACAACAGACGACAGATCTACATCATGAAAGTCCACCTTTAAGTCGTAGAAAAAGTTACAAAAACTCAAATAGTATAGTATTTTACAATGTTAACTAAATCAATATTTCAAATTTTATTGAATTTGATGTTTTTTTTAGTGTGCTCTCGCTATTTCAGTGGGCACTGTGAAAATAATCTTGATGGATTTAGATGAGCACAAATTTCTACAAGCTACAAGAACAATAATTAAGTCTTCCTTATTAGGCCAAAGGATTTCTGTGACTGTTTTGGTTAGACTCTCCTCAGCTGCCCTCTGTTATAAAACCCATTCGTTACAAAACAGCATATTTTCTTGGTATATGCTTTTTCAAATCTCTGTTCCCAGCCTAAACTGTATTTATCCGTGCTACTTGTTGATACTTGTTTTGGTACATTTAATTATCTTGCCCTTATTTTAAACCCTTTTGTCATTAAACTCTGCTTTACCCTCCTCTGGGGCAGCTTCAATTATTCACAACCAGCCCAGTGTAGCAAGCATGATAACCCACATGCTATTTATACTGGATTTAAATGAACAAAAACATAAGTGTAAAGCTCCCAGGACTCTGCGCTGAAAGGATCTGTCCCAGAGCGGGGATGGAGAGGGCAGTGGGTCAAAATGAATTATTTATTTCTGGTTTATGTTATAATGTTGTTTCCTTATCACAAACAAACCTGGAGTTGTGTTTTGTTTCATTCACACTTGAGTCATGTGGTACATACATACAGGAAGAGCTCCACTGTGTTTTTAAACTCCAAACACCTTCACTAGAATCACTTGGATGATTTGAGCCCTGGATTTGCCAATCTCTACTGAACTAAAGGTAAAAGGCAGCTGTCAACTTAAAAAGTACCACTACATGACATCACAAGAGCATTTTGAGTTTTGGAGATGTAGACAGACAATAAAGACAAATAAAGGATTACTCAAACATTTGTGAATGTGTGAACAAAACACAACTCAGTTCTGTGTAACGTTAGACCTTTAAGCAATCAAGAGCAAGAAGTTTAATGTCTGCTACTGCGCTGACATACTTTCAAATATGCCATATGAGATGTTTAAAGATTGCATAATTGTAAACAATGTACAAGAGAAAGATACCAAGCAACAGGCCTACTAAGAACTAATAAAAAAAAATACATGCAAGAATAAAACTGTCTTCAAACTCTGCCTTTAACATGGATGGGTTATAAGAAACTGTTTTTACACTGTTTTATTCATGCATATTTCTTTGGCACTTTGTTCTTTTATTAAAAACATAATTATATTTGTTTATAGTCAGTTTTCTCATAATGTGCACTTTGTATCTGATGGTGCACTATGAGAATAAAGATCTATCTTGTCTCTGGAGCAACTGTTGGAGGATGGGTCAGTTGGCAGAGCTATAACAGAGCCATAATGCTGTCGTGCTCTTGGCCAAGACACTTAACACACCTTGGCTCCAGTTATACAAAAGTGTGTGTATAGTCAATTGCATATTATTGGTGGTTTTCAGATTGTAGAAAGTAACACAAATATATTTCTTTTATCCTATGGTAAAAAGTCCTCAAAATGGAAGAGATCCCTCCCACACATGATCAGTGGATAAATGATCTCACGTGTTTCTTGCACATTGAGAAGATGAGGTGTACACTTCAAAATAACATGGCAGCCGTTTTTGAAATACATGGACACATATAAAATGGGCACCATACCTTAGCATGATTGTGTATGTCTTTTTGTTTTGTCACTAAGTATTTATCTGTCTTTGAATTATCTGCTGTTTTTCTTTCATTTATTATTATTATTTTGTGTGTATATGCATGTGTATGTGTATATATATATGTATGTATATATATATATATATATATTAAATGAGTATAAAATAAATATTAGTATCACTGTTTTTTGTGTTTATATATATATATATATATTACATTTATAATTTTTAAATTTATTATTATTATTATTATTATTATTATTATTATTATTATTATTATTATTATTATTATTAATTTATTTTTACTGTGGTTATTTCTGAAAAAAATTTGCAAATATGATGTTTGGTACACATACTTTGTAATTTGCTATTGAAATGTATAAATAAAATTGTAAAAAAAAAAAAAAAGTCCTCAAAATGTTGTCCAAGAAAAGGACTAGATTACATGAACCGCATGTTTACGTTGAACCTGGTAATAGTATAAGTGTAATAGTAATAGTAAATATTATTGTACCTGATGATAATACAATATAAATCTGCTTTTTAAAGTTGCACTATGTAACTTTTCTGGTAGAAGGTCCACTCCGTGCTAGCCTCAATAGAGAAGGTATTGCTTGGTCTGAAATAAACCACAGTGGCATTAAACGTATGTATCTTGCATTTGTAGAATTAGAAGTATTTTTATTGCTTGCATTACTTGAGCTACATTGAGAGCTGAATGCCATACCCCATGGAGAGAAGCAGCTGGCGGATTCCCCACCAGAAAAGTTACATAGTGTGCCTTTAACAATCTTAATTTTATTTGCCCCCCATCTCCATTACAAGCTAGAGAATGTCTTATGTCATCTGAGACCGTAGACTGTATGTATAAATGGACATAGCCAACCCGCTAGCCGCCACGTTCCAAATAGGAAGTGAGCATCTAATTCATTTTGTATTTACTGCTGCAGTGAGCCTCATCATTTTGGTCTTAAAATGTTCGTATTTACCCGCTCTACTACGTATTATTTCGCTATTTTGTCCGTAAATCAATTCCTAATATGGAACTCCAAATTTGCTTATATAAACGCTCGCCCATGAGCTTTATATGTCTGAGATCCAGAATTAAGTACATGGTTAGGAGGTTAAAGAAAACATATTATGCAAATTAGACTTTTAAGAGCCTTTTAACCGTGTTAGTTTTTTTCCCGCACACAAAGTTATATTAGAGTGATTCACGCATGTTTGAGTAATCGTGTTTGGGTGATTAACAATGTCCAAAATGTAACATGACCTACTGCCATCATAGATTATAACTATACTGATACTTTGCAGCTGATGTCATCAACATTACCTGGGGGCGTGATGCTAACTGTAGACACTGCTCTGTCTGAATCTGTGTTTCTTGAGTTAGACTTAAATCTGAGCTTTAAGTTCACACAATCTGACTATAAAGTGAAATGATTTGTGCTGTTCAACAAGTCCCTCTAAAACTTTTTTTTTTTCCCCCTGGTATCTCTAAAGCAATGATCAGACTTCTGCAAATGCGTTTTAAAATCCATTTGCATTTTTCTTGAGCTTTCGGATTATCTTAAAATTTATCTGCTAATGTGTGCGTTGCGTCCCCATGGAAACTGCAGAATATTCCACCATAGGCATACACGCGGAACACATCACTGCAAAACATCACTAGAAGACAATAGCACAATATGCATGCTAGTATTAGAATAAAAAGGCGGAGTCAGGGTGAAGTTTCGGGCCAGTGTAGATTACACTTAACAGTTTTATTTGGAATATTAAGACAATGAAGCATAAGCCAAGCACCAATAGTGACAGCTACAAGTGTCATAGCATCATACGGCTCTTTCAAATGAACAGGTATTTACCGGAGAAAAACAACAACTTTCATTGTCTTTTAACCAACGGTGATGCAGTTACATTGAACAGACTGTGAAATGTGACCAATGAATATGCCATTTACACGCTCCAATCCTATACCTGACATCAGAGAGAAAGAGAGGGAACCAAGAGCAAGGAACCATGGGACAATTATTAGCAAATTTAGCTTTGTTAGCCTGGTCTGAAATCAGCTTCTGCAGTAGGTTGCGTCCACAATATTCTATAATTTAATGTCATCATTTAGGATGGAGGTCGGGGACTATGTAACTCACTGTTTTTGAAAGAACTACCCAAATAGAGAAAACTATAATATTGAACTTTCTACCTTTGTGGTTAAGAATGGGCCCAAAAATTCCACACGTTGATTGTGTCTGGGTGAAAAAGGCCACCACTTTGTAATACTATAGCGAAAAACAAAATTCACCTTATTTCATTTTTGCTATAGAGACGATTTTGAACTTTGTGCCAGTTTTTGTTTCATGTGGATAAGCCCATTACGTAGATGTTAACCATAAATCAGGACAAAACTGCATTTTTAAAGTTAAAAGGCAAATTCTACCTTAAAATTCTCCCCTGCCCTCCAGTTTAATAATAAACTATGGATAGTGTAAAATGTTTTGGTGTCAGTCGAATGAACACAACCTATTAGCTTCGTTAGCCAGGTCTTAAATCGGCTTCAGTGATTGGTCGATATGGCAGTCCCATGACAACAACCACATCCCATAATAATCCTCTTTTTCTTTCACATCCAGACAGAAACTTTTGTGCACATTCAGCATAAAGTGACGGGATTTCAACCATACCAACTCCGTATTTGCATAAGAGATCAGGAAAAATAATTACTCTAAATATTTTTTTTTTTTTATAGCACCTCTTAAATATATATGGGAAACATGAACTTTTTAAAATATCTTCTTAAAATTTGTTGTACCTTTAAAATGCTGTGGTGAAACTATAAGGACCAGACCCAGTTTTGAGGCTCTGTTAGGTTAGATAAATAGTTTCTTATTATTGACAATAAAAGATTTTCATGGCGTTTTTCTCCGTTGGGAACAGAGAATTCAAGTTGACAGCTTTCATTGCGTGGACCTCTTTTCCACCGAGTTTGGACTCTGTTCTTTGATTATGAAATTACCATTTTAAGGTTACAGTTTTGAGATTATTTTAAAACAATGGGCTATTTGAAACTAATGTAAAATTGTAATAAGGACTGTCATAAATTGTAATGTATAATTCATCTGAGAAATGCAAATTGTTGGCCTGATTTTCACTGACCTCTCCAGGAAAAAGTCCACTGGCTTAATCTGGTATCGGATTTTAAATCAAAGTTGAGTACATATTATAACTCTCATTCTCAGGGATGGTTAATCGGTTATTTGTGATACTGGAGGATTTCCTCAGATATCGGTATTGGTCCAATATTAAAAATTGTGCCGATATTTGACACCAATATTTTGTTTGCATTGTTTGTTATTTTAACAAAAGCGAAAAGTTAATTTGTGAACTTGACTGTAACATAACATACATTTGGTCATCGATATGGATTTTAAAGCTTAATATCGATATCAGCAAATATCGGCAGAGAAGACAGTAAAATATGAATTATGTGGATATTATTGGAGATCTTACAATTGGAAAAACTTACTGTTGTTACATGTGGCTTTCATAAAAGGGGGCATGTCTTGTGTATAATAAAAATAAAATAAAATAGTTCAAGTCTCAGCCCAGAAGAAGCTCTTGGTTTATCTCAGTGGAAAAGAGGTCTTGGGGAAAGCGGGGATTCTGGGTAATGTGGTCCATTTTACACACCCTTGGATTTAGTCTAGACTCCAGGTTTAGTCCAGGTTTAGTCTGGCTCTGGGTCTGGTTTGATGCGTCAGACAGTGGAAATGCAGGTGTCCTATCTCTATCTGCAGCGCGTGTGCAAATGGGTTCATGACAGTTAATGCACCACAGAAAATATCGTCTTTTCATCAGGCTCCTATTACATATAATTCATCATTCGTCATACATACAAAGTCTTTTTTATTCCTAAAGCTAAGGGGTTATATGGCAAACATGTGCTACGGTTAATGTCACAAATTTCCCATGGGGAAAACGGGGCATGAGGGTCCAGGGGTTGGACTCTCGAAGCGATGGGGGGGTAGGGGCATCGGGTGGGGGGGCTGCCTGAGTTCACGGTGACGGGACAGGAGATGGGGGTGAGCGGGGTGAAAAGGGGAATTGGGGGGATGGGGGGCAGAGGGGTGGTTCATATAGGAGTCAGAAAAGATCCCCTCACTCCCCTCTGCATCACAGGACCCTCCATGTGGCTCTGTCCAAGCACCTCCCGAACACGCACCAGCTTTACCTACACTCTACACAGTAAAAAAGATTATCTACTGAAAAGAATTGAAATCAGGGCGTTATTTATCTTGATTTATTATGATTCAATATAGTACAAGTATATGTATATTGTAGGAGAAGTATCTAAAAATGTGTAATATCGCAATTCTTGTTTTTGGATTTGCAAAATTAGAATATAAACTAAGAATATATAGTCTTTGTATAACTAATCTTGCAATATAGTCTTTCAAATAAAAGCATAAAGTGATGTTTCTGAAATGTTGGGGTTAATTTTACAGTTCATTCACCTTAAACTTCAACAAAGACATTTCTGATGGACTGCTGTCATATTTATCAGTAATGTCCATCCGTAGTTAATTCTTAGAACAAGAAAATTGCACTTGAAGCAAGGAAAACGTTTGACTTCGCTGTCCGGCAATTTTGCGTTCTTAAAATGTACAGACAGGAAATTGGTCATAAATGTCTTGAATTCTTACAAATTTTTAAAATAATAAGTTCATACATCTAAATAAGTTGAATATTGTTAATGAAATCCAAGGTTAATACACAATAAGATGTCATTTTAATTTATCCAGATAATCTTTTTTGCCGTGTAGACTTTAAATAATATTGAAATCTTTTGAACCAATGGGGCTATAGTTTTCCCTATAAATATCCATATACTTCAAACTAATAGAATTGTTAACATAATGTAAGTCCTGTAATTAAGAATAGATGTGTCCAAACATTTGAAAGTTGTACAAAATATTAACATTATATGGCAAGTAAAGTGCAAACTTCAAGTGTAAAAATATGAATACTGAGCAATGTAAACCTACATCTTAGGTTCATAACGGATATACGGTTTGTTCAACGTATTGCAGATGTTTGGACTCTGAAATGTAAAATACAAAATTACAGGAACTATGTTAAGATAAATTAGTTAATCAAAATTAATTTAAAAGCTGAATAAAAGTTGTCCTTTGAATTCTATAGCCACTAACTGAGCTGTGAGGAGCAGTGAGGACTTGTGATTCAGGAAATGCAGAAAAATGTGACTTTTCTGAGTAATTATCAAGTTTAAAAGCTTCAAGGCTCATGAGCACTGAACATAAAATTGTAACTAAAGTCTATTTCTGAAACTTGATTAGGTGCAAAGTGAAAAATATGTTTTGCTGTAGTTTCAAGTTTTCAAGATATTTTCAAATAAGGCTACAGCAATTGGATTCCCCGTATCTGGTAACCTCCACTAAGCCACTAGCAACGCTTGTAACTTTTGAATATAGGCAAAATTAATGAGAAATCTCCAGCTATTGTCGATGTCCATGGACTTAAAACGTTATTTTTGTCAGCAATCTTATTTCCAAATCTCGAAAAATCTGAAAACTTTGTGACTACATTGTACGCTGTTATAAAACGCCTTTCCCCATGCTAACATTACTGAGAGCCCTTGTAAACTTAATCTCTCACCCTGACAGTTTGAATAGCCCGGGACTGGGGGCACAGCGGGACAACTCAACGCTCTAAATCACGTTCTTATCTGCGCGACATAGACAGATGGAGCAGAAACAGGTGGAGGAGTTACGAAAAATGGCCTCCTACAGTCACATAGCAGCCTCTGAGAATCATCATCTCACTTGGAGAAACGAAGCTGTGATTATAGGGCATAGGACAGAGGTGAGGGTAAGCCTGTGTGACGATAACAAATTTTGATGTGCGATATATTTAGGGCTGTCATCCACTAATGAAATTCCTGGTTGACTAAAGACGTGGCCTGCTGATGGGTGAGTCGACGTAAAAAGGAGTGGCAAAAGCTCTCAAAACTATCATGTATCTCTTGACCCAAACTGCACTCATAAGACTACAACTGCAACTACTAAAGTACCAGGAAATGATGAATTTATATAAGGACAGATTAATTAATTATTATTAATTATGAGTTTAATCTGCCTTTTTTCATATAGACACAAAAAATACCAAATAAATATTCATTGTGAGACTGTTAAATAGCAATATAACGCACTTCAAACTTGTTATGGTGACAGGTCGTGTTCAGACTGCGCTTTGCCTGTGGTTGTCTATGGGAAAATATATTGGGAAAATGGCTATACTTTGCTATTAAGCTGTTATTTGTTTTTAATGACAATACGACATTGCATTGATCCTTTGAACTGTACTAATTTCAAGTACATGCGTAACAGACAATCTACCATGGTTATGTTATGTTATAATGAATTAACAACATCTGTCACTTAATTAAACAGTACATTTTGGTCTATCTTTCTCCATATCATTCTGGACTAACCAATTTGTAAGTCCAATGGATACAATACATTAAATATTACTGAGGGATGATAAGTTGCTGTCAAGAACTTACTTGTGACAGACCTACACATTGGAGGAGGGTTGGGTGGCTCTATTGAAAACGGGATACTCAATGTTCATGAATAATGCCTTGTCATTAGTCCTAATATCCGGTGTGTATCATAGACTCATATGCAGTGGAATATGAGCCCGTCTGAGACCTCCAGCTGAACTTTTCCGGTTTGTGATCTCATCAATATTTCACATTTATGCCACAGTTTTACCTACTGTTCTCTCCCACCACCATAAAACAGTCCTGAATGAACCACTCTAAACTTATGTATTAATAAAATATCAGATTTATCAAGATACAGTCGTTATAAACTCACTGACAGCTGTATTTACTTGACTAGATCCAAAAAACTGACTGAATATAGGCTAATATAGCCAGTCTTCAACGTTGCTACTTTTAAAATATACAACATAATGTTTAAAAGTATACGTCATGTACTTTGATATTGGCAATGAAAATCTGTGTAGTAGCTTCCTCTATGGGAGTGCCACCGGAGCACACTTAAGTAAATGGACCGAATGCTGCTTTAGTACAAAGTGGAGTTGAAGATAATCTTATTATAAGTAGGACGCTGCAGACTGATCCATTATTTAACACAATTAAAGCGACTTTTGTGAATGTTTCTTTTCCTTGAAGCAAAGCCTTCACCCCTCAGAGATTAGCACCAAATATAACACTGCAGTCACATGATTTAGAACACTATCTAAAAAACTTCAAACGTGATCAAGACATCTTTTAGTCTTCATTAGTTCTAGGACCAACAACATTTCTGATGAGCTGTGTTTTAGATCTGTCTGATTATAATAATTACCCTACTTACGCACCCCTCGTGGTGTCTGCAGAGGAGCAGAGCCTGATACAACTCGGTGCTTAAAGACAAAGACATGGAGAGTGCACTGTACAGATGTGACCACTGGGGTGACAGGGAGGCATGCAGGTCACAGGCGGGTGGCGCTGTGGGGTCAGGCAGACATTTAGCACAAAATGAAGAGAAAAAACACAAAGTGCTGATATTTGTGCCTTCCCTCGCTCTCAAAGAAAACCTGTTACACAAGCCGTGTGCTTGCCGTTATACTGAGTATAATCATATGTATTTGTGATGTAAGTAATAACTAAAGATTAGAATGAATCTGGTATAGCTTGTTACATTTAATTCCCACCACAGAGCCGTAGTCTCCTGATCAGGAACATCTCTAGTTCAATTAATCTCAGACTATTTGAGCTTAACCGGAGGCTCTCGCTCCAGCCAGCGCACTCGTACTTTCTGTTTATAATGATACTCCTTTAGGAAGTCCTGCAGCGTGGGCGGCAGAGGCAGCGCCCCGATGCCGTCGTATGAGGTCCGGCGGCAGATGGCGGCGCGTGCCAAGTGCTGCAGCGAGAAGGGGAAGGTCCGGTGCAGCGGAGCGGTCAGCAGAGGCTCAAAGAACATGCAGGCGCTGGGGTCTTTATAATGCTCCAACAGCCCCGTGACCGTGGACGAGTGGAACACGCATGGGTCGTGAGCGTCGAAGCTGAAGTTATGATTCCACTGCTCAATGCGCGCGTGCAGCGAGCGGTTGTAGCGCCGGAAGCTAACGGAGAACAGGTAGTCCTCCTGTGCGGAGTCCCGCAGCAGAAAGGTGCCCTCGGGCCGGCCGTCCAGCAGAGCCTCTGCCTCGTAGCGGTCCATGACGCCCCAGTAACAGGGCAGCGCACTGATCTGCAGCAGGTCTGGCACCAGGCAGTGGATATAGTCTATCTGAGTATGCACCTTCCAGGGCCCCGGCTGCTGCCGGCTGTGGCCCTCCCCCGAGGCGTGCCTCTGTTTGGGGCGTCGCGCCTGGAGGCACAGGGTGGTGGAGTCCTCCTCAGAGTCACAGTCCTGAGACGAAGCCCCAGCGGCCCCCGAGCGGCCCTCGGCCTCAGCCAGGCCGGGGGTCATCTTTGGTCCCAGTTTGTAGAGCGTGGAGGAGGGGACGGAGGCCTCCAGGGTGTGAATCTGGGCGTTGGGGGGCGGGTCCACACCCTCCTCAATGCTGAGGCGACGCCGCTCGCGCAGACGCTCCTCCTCGTCCTCCGGAGACGTCTGTCCCGGGTCAAAGGCGTCCAGCAGAGCTGTGGAGGAGTGGGGGCTCACGGGTGCCGTGTGCTGTTTGATCAAGTGCCACTTATGAGCCAGGTCCGACCCCGGGGGGAAGGGGCAGGTCTCCAGCATCAGCTCTGTCAGGTGAATCTTTCGCTTGGTGGAGATTGGGGACTTGGCTGAGCGGGAGCGCCTGTGCGTGGGCAGAGGCAGGCACAAGCCCACCGTGTCACTGAGGCGCTGCCTGAGGGTCCGGCTGTTGACCCCTCGGCCTGGGACAGAGTCGCACATCTCTGGGGCTGAGCTGACCCCATAGCGCCTCTCTCTGCGGCTGCTCCTCAGCCTGCCCGAGCGGCCCTCCAGAGAGCTTTGAGTTTTGGTGGAACATGAGTGTTTTTTCTTGCCGCCCCACGGCGCGTGCCGAGAGTACGAGTCTCTACGAGCCAGGGCCACTCCGGCCCCTCCCCGTAAATCCTCTGTGTCCTTGTCTATGGAGATCTCCACTATCTGCGGGATGTCCGACACACAGTTGTGATGGCGCCGCCCTGTGGCGGCTGGGGCAGGCTGCGGGCTCCGTGCCGGGCTGGAGGGGGTAGAGGGTGGAGGCTCAGAGGGGCTCAGCTCCACCACACAGTGTACCTCCTCAGCCTCAGGACGGCCCTCTGCTGCGGCACTGTTGCTGTGAAACAGGGTCTGACATCTGCTCTTCAGGTTACTCCACATGGTCCCTCTGTGCTCAGAGCCGCTGGGACCTGCAGGAGACAGGAAGATCAGATTCAGACACAAGCTCATAGTAGGTGCACATCAATGGCCAATGTAAGTGTTTAGAGAAGGAATTCAACAGAAATAACTCAAGACTCAGTGAGATGATCAATGACTGACTGATCATATCACTGATTAAAAGTTATTTGTTTCTAATCTTTACCGAAAATCTGTGACACAGTCTTCGGAGAGGTTCCGTAGCCCCAGGTTCAGAGCATGCAGAATGTTCTACATTTAAATTCCCCAGACTGCTGTGTATCTAGTAATTAGACATGGTTTGGGTGCTGGTGTGAGAGGAGAGGGAGTCGAGCGTGAGGAGTTGCCAGGCAGACGTGCAGCAGCACAAGGCCACAGCTATAAATGAACGGGGATCTGCTCACAGCTGATGTGAGGTATGTACTGTATTACTGAGCCAGTCTAGACCTGACCAGGCCTGGCTCTAACACACACCCTGCTGCTGCTGATTTATCTCTCAAACAGTAGTTGACATGTATTTGGACGTGTAGCCTCGTCACAGTGTTGACACATGAAGCACATTATACAACCACCAGCCACCGGGAAGGCGCTACCCCAGACACAACCACTTTATGGGCTTCTAGACATTTTTGTTGGATAATTGTTACTGACAAAAAGCCAGTCCCTGCAGGAAATGGGACAGCCAATTACCACGACATGCTGACTCTGCAACTTCTTATTTTAATTGATGGAGGGTTCAGCATAAATCTAACAGCTATAAATTTTGCTGTCAGGGCCAAAAGAGCTGCCTATCTTTCCTTTGTCTGGTTTCAGTGCACTTGGCTTAATTTTTGCTCTAATTACATCCTTCATCTTGCCTTTTTTGACCAAACTAATTCACTGTCCAATAATACAGTACAAAGAATGAAAATCTGGATATAGAAAAGGTATGTTCAGGGCTAGACGGCTAAACTATCAAGAAAGTCTAATTAAATCAGCAGAAAATAAAATAAAATAAAATAATAACAAATAAAATAAAAGTAAAAAGAAAATCAATTATATATTATAATGTACTGGATTGGAGGTGTTTTTGACATTGCCAAGGTAATTCACAAAAAATTAAATAAAAACATTTTACTCATTTACAAGAGAAAAAAAAGTTCAGTACTGCAGCTTTAATGGGATTTAGTACTTTTCGTTGTCAGGTTAAAACTAGTTTAAGCATGAATCACCTAATAACACCTCAGCCTCTCGTCTGCCATCCAGGAACTTTGGCCAACAGCGTTGATCAAAGACTCCAGATATTTGTTCAACCAGATTTAATACAGTCAAATCTGAGTCTGAAATCTCTGAGCATATAATGAAAATAAATGATCAGTAACTAAACTTCCTGAGGCTCTTTGAATCAATCCACAAAAAACAATTAAAAAAAAAACTATGTGGAAAGGAAGTTCTGGTAATTTCAGTACATATCTTTCACATTTACCCAAGACAATGACAGACTATTCCTGAATACAATTAACACTTTGCAGCTGATCTGATTTGCATCAACATTCCCTGGGGGTGTGATTCTAACTAGAGGCTCTGCTCTGTCTGAGGCTTTATTAGACTTTAATCTGTGCTTTATTTTAACACAATCTGACCATAAAGAACTGATTTAGCTGGAACTGCAACAGGTGAGCTGTTAAACACACAAAAAAGTACTGTCAACAGCTAGCTAGATTGGCCAACAGTTTTTTTATTTACTCTCATTCACCTTTTTTGTTGAAAATCAAACCCCTAAACAGGACCATAAACACTTGTATTGATCACAGGCTCCTGAAAATGTGTTATTTAAATCCATTTTGTATTTTTTCTTGAGTTTTCAGACAATCTTAAAGGTTTTTTGACAGTGATTGTTACTGTGTGTGTATTGTGTCACCTTGGTAACTCCTAAACATTGCACCATTAGTATTACAGCCCCAGTGTGATGTCAAGTATCAATATGGACAAGAAGCTCTGGCAACTTGAATACGGTACGTATCTAGGAAATTACCACTGTTGTTAAATATAATAGTCTTGATTAAATGAACTGACTTCTTTTGCATCTTTTTACACTGTATTTCCATGTCCAATTGTAAGGCAAACAATCTGCACCATAATATAATGTGAAATTACTTAAATAGCCAAATAGCTAGGAAATAAATACATTGCAGTCCTGTTTTTCATCTGGCAGACAAAAATATGTTTGAATTGAACTTCAGTCTTATTCAGCCTTGCTTGTAAATCCAACTGTGTAGCACAATATTAAATAGAACTTCATCAAATATCATTAATTTCCTCACGTTATGAAGCCCTGCTAAAAAACTACAACACTAGTTAAACTATTCAGAGACAGCTAAGTCCAAAATGTACAATAAACAGGTCAAAGTTCAAAGGAGCATGATTTCTTTATGCTAAAAAATGCTACTAAAATTATATCGAGTCATGTTAGAGATCGACTGATATGGATTTTCTCAGTCCAGAGAAACCGATGGACGATAAACTGTACCGATATTTTTTGGCTGATATGTAGGGCAGATGTTGGTAATTTTCTCCAAATGATCTAATTTTATTTTAGTACAAACTCAAACTCAACCTTGTTTTACTACAAACATAAGAGAGCAGTGTAGTCACATTCTTGCCGTACCCTCGTTGGACTAAAATGTTAGAATAAATAAATAAAGCTTTATGCATAGATTCTTTATGCATATTTAGGCAGCTGGTTGGGCCAAACAAAATATCGGCCTTCACTAGAGATTTAAGGCTAATGGCTGATACAGTAAAAAGTGAAAATATTGACCAGCCGATACATTGGTCTAATTCATTTCATTATTTCACGCCTAACTGAGCAACTATTTGTATGCAGGGAAAAGTTGATTCATTCTTCTATAAATGCCACTGATTTGATCTGACCCTAATTCAAACCCACTTAAAGGTGCCTGGTGTAACTTTTTCAGTTGTGGAGTCTCCATGGAGATGCTCTTGCCTTGAATGTTCTTCAGGTGTAGCATTTAACTTTTCTATGTTGCATTTTTCTTCAATTACAATTATATTTTTCATTAAAAGTTGCATGGTACACCTTTAAGATTGGTCTTTCCTTCCTTTAAGTGTTGGATAATTTCTGTCTGAAGAGAAGGATGCAGAGCTGCCAGAGAAACTGCTGATGCACACTCTCATATTGTAACTTCACACCGCGCCGGGTCCAATGTAAATGTAAGGCACCTTTTATCAGGAAATCTGAAAATGCCTGAATTTTCCAGTGAGGTTAGCATTCGACTTCTGTTAGCTGTACACCTAACAATACCAACCACTGTGATAGGGAGTTCAGTCAGGAGAACAGCCCAATCCCTGTTACTGACAGGGCCTGACAGAAAATGTACTGTTATTTTACAAATAACTTTAGGTAATGCATCCACTAGAGCAAAGATAAAAATTCAGCACAAAGAAATACTGTGTATAGTTTATTTACTGAAGTATAGCAACTATCCAAACAGGCCCACTCCATCTTCTAATTTGCATAACTTGAAAATAATAATTATCTTGTAGTATAGGGGTACACAAAGTTTTTCTCTTGAGTCGAGGGCCAAACCAAATGAGTTTGCACATAAAATGTTCTCCTGCAAAGAAATTAATGTATGATTAAATTGACTTTGAATATTAAGAAAAGAAGACTGGCCTCTTTCCCATCTCAGTCTTTTCAATACAAAATTTAATCAAAATACATTACTCTTCAAGATTATTCTTTTTAAGAATAATCAAATTATTATAAAGAATATTCTAATTATAAGTACATCATTAATCTAATTTGGCCTGTGACAAATTAGAGGACTGGAGGGCCAAGTTTGGCTTGTGGACCCCACTTTGGCACCCTTGTTGTAGTTGATAATGTATCACCCACTTCTAGTTGCATATATATTCTTATTCAAATGTAGTAAATAATTTGTCTTATAATTGTTGGATGACAGCCAGACTCTGTGCCAGGCCTTCACCTCTGTGTGAACTGCTGAGCTGCTCCAGTCCACTATTCATTTGTACTTAAAGGAATACTACGTAACTTTTCTAGTGGAGAGTGGTGCCATCAGGCCATAGTGCCGAACATTCCAAGTAAAGCAATAAAGGAGAGAACCCCCTCACTAGAAAAGTGACATAGTGCACCTTTAAAACACAGAAATGGTAGAAATAGATGTTCTTGGTCTTGAATCAAATAACACTGCTATTATTCATCATGCACCCTCTAAAACAGCTTGGAGCATGCAGTCATTAGAGTGACTCATGTTGAGTTGTGGAAATGAGTACAATTTGTATGTGAAGGCTTCGGTCCAGCACAATAGAGAAGAAATGCCAATGATTAATACAGTCAAAATTTGCACCAATTCAAATGCCCAAAAGTGTAGTATGGGAAACCCTAATTTGAATGGCATTCTAATAATTACTTAATTTCACCATATGCTTAAATTACAGCAGTGTAAACCAACAACAAACTCTGCAAATTCTGCTACAGACAGTACCAACGTGAGATAAAACCTCAAGAACATACCTGGAGTTGTGTTTTGCTTCATTCACACGTTTGACAAACACTTCATTATTAGTCTGTGTACATCTCCAATGCTCAAAATGCTCTGTTCCACCTTTTAACTTTAGTTCACTAGAGATTGGCAATTCTAGGGCCAAAATCATCCAAATTATTCCAGTAAAGTTGTATAGAGTTTAAAAACACAGTGGAGCCCTTCCTGTATTACTGCTTGACATCACAAGGTGGTAAAGGGCGAGAGAAAAACGCCAAAAATATGTGTGCGTGTGTCAAACATGTGCGAATGAAACAAAACTCCGGGTATGTTTTTGATGAAGGAAACAGCAATATAACATAGATCACAACTAGTGCAATATCTGCCTTTAATTGAATAAGACAAGTAATTTTAGCTCATCTGATATTGCAAATAAAAACACTGATAATACAATAATTTGCATTATTTAACAAAGGCAAAAATAACCACAGTAATCTATCCTGCATTTTAAAACTTATGCATTTATCAAAAAGTCTGAGTCACGTTGATGTCTTACTGCTTTATCTGAGTAAATCCTTTTTTCTCAGCATGTGCCATGGTAGTCCAGATAACAATCATTCAATCGCTAAATAAGTTACAAATATTGCAATAATTGATTAGCAGAGATTCAACCAATTAAATATTCCAACCCTAGTTCAAAGCATGCCAGTCTTGAATGCAGCTCTCCCGTGGCATCCCAAATAAGAGGAGGCATGTGGCTGGAACCGTCTCAGCAAAGTCAGGATTAATAATTTAAACAACGCCTAGTCTATATAATCCTCCCTGTATGTGGCATTGATAACAAAACGCCACGCCAGCCGAGTGACCCAGTCTTTCTGCGAGCTGCTCAAAAGCCCAAAGTGGAAAATACAAATAGTTTTAGGCCAAGTCCAACACACACCCATTCTCCAGGGATCACAGTAAGCGCAGCAAAAGAACTGGAGAGGAGACAAGATTAAGGGAGGACGCCTTTAGACCGACCACATCTAATGAGATACGAGCTCGTGTCGTGTATTCATAGATATAAGCGGCACTAATATGGCTAATGACAAATAGGCGTGACTCTGACAAGGGTAATTGGTTTATCAATTTCTCGTGATTATGAGCATGACTGATTGAAAATATACAAATAATCTTTACAGCGGGGCATCAAATTTAGAAACTGTTCCCAAAGATTTTAAGATAATTATTATAAGGAAAAATCAGCTCATAAAAAGTACGTCTTTTGTAGCCAACATATGAATAAAGTTATAATAGTTAATTTATTATGGTGAAATGCTGCTGAAATACATACAGATGTAGGAATTCTATTCTACAGTGTTCCCCAAAATAAATCTCAATGCTCAGCTTTCAAATTGTCATATTGTTATTGCAATGTTCAACTATGTAAAGCATGTTTTCTTAATTTAGTGCAAGTCTTTAGCCCTGTCATTCAAAACAGTGTTGTCATGAAGCCAAACAGAATCTTGTTCAATTAGTCAGGCACATGTTCAGACCCCAAAGCCCTTTCCATGTATAATTCTAATTATTTTTGGATAAATGTAGGCTGTAACTTTTAACACATCATTTAAATTTATTGCAACTTGTTACTATTGTCATTCATACATGAGTATATAAATAAGCCCATTATCACAAAGCTATAATAAGATAACAGAGTTCTATTATCTAGAAAACAGTGAAATGTACACTAAAACCTGGCTACTTTATTACAAATGGTCCAAAATCTTAAACTTAAATGATCAAAATTAAAATGTCTCACAGAAACAAACCCCTATAATACAAATATAACAACTGTGTAGTAACCGTGCTAAGAATGCTTACATATGATGCAGAGGCCCTAGTGATTATGCTGCCACATCTCCAGAGAACCACCTATTAAGGTAAAGTTTGTTATATCAGGGATATGATAGCGGGACCAAGGCCTTTTGGGCTTAAGGAGGCCTCATAGCATCCACAGTCAATCCCTCTGTGCAGCTCCAGTCCCTTCAAACGCTTCTCAACAAAGTTGATCTGTCAGATCTGCATGGCAGCTCAAATAACCACAACTACAGCGCCCCGATAACAAAAAAGGGAGATTTTATTGTGCTAGAAAACACCATTTATATCCAATCTGTCAAAATGCTAACCAGGACTCTGGAGAATGGGACTGCAGCTACCCAATTCGCATCACTGCCCGATTAGCTTCAAGACGCGCTCTGCGCATGCGTCCGCTACTTTACCATCCTCGGTACGGGAACTCTACATGGACAAAACTGCTCAAGAATCAAGTTAAATCTGATTCTTAACTAGACAAAGCATCTGTTTCGTAATATATAACAGCGTCGACAATATATTATACCACTAAAACAACTGGACACGTAAAGACAAGACTAAACGGCAGAGATTGCGAGTTAAATTTAGGCAATTAGGTGTTAAAATCCGCATCTTGCATGCGGATTTTAACACCTAATTAAAAAAAAAAAAAAAACTATGGATAATTGCATAATCTGGCCTCAGTTATACCCTTATTGTTTTATGTTTTTGACAGAAAGTGTCTCTTTCTAAATATTACGGGCCATTGCAACGTTATAACTGCTTTTTGTCAAAGCCAGCAGCACGCCTGACGCAAATCGGGTAGTGACAGGGATATTAGCATGTTAGCTCGGGAAAAATCGACGGAGAAAATTACTCAACTAAGTTTAGCAGCTGTGCAACGCCGATCTAAGCCGAATAGAGAAGCGTGCCATGCGGGATAAGTACAGGATTCTTTCTCGAAATGATGACTTACCCGTGTGCCTCTTTGAAAGCACTATTCAACAGCTTTCTTTGTCTGCAAAAAATGGCTATTAAGAGAAGTCAGGCTTATATCCCCCTTGTGGACCACGGCGTCGGATGAAAGCGCAATATCTTCACGTGTACTTGACGGTAACATCCCTAAATCCTTTCTAATGGCCAATAAATAAAACTAAAGTCCTTTAAAATATAAATATCGTTGTTTTAGGCCGAAGGGAGGCATTTCTTCGTCGTGGTGGGGGTCTAGCCAATATGACGGCGGAGACTGGAGCGGACACAGAGCCGGAGAGGCGGACCGAGAGGGAGGCGACTGACAGCGGGCCAGGCCAATGGAGAAAGCCGAGAGGACAGCCACTTCCGACGGCCAGGAGAGGATAGGGACCGCAGGGACGAGCCATAGGACGAGCTCGGAGTGGGATCCCTGTGATAGGCGTCTCCCAGCGCCAATGAGCGGGGCAGATAGACGAGGCTCTCCGCTGGCAGCTGCTTGGAAACGTGGAGAGGTGAGTGGTTTATAAAGGCCAGCCTCACTCACACACTGATGTCATACAGGTTCAGAAGAAAGACAAATGCAAACCAAGGATGCTATTTGCTTAAAAAACCATTCAGCCTATCTTTATTCCCCTAGCCTATTATAACTTTGAAATATAACTTCCTGAAGGAGATTTTTATTACCAGCAAAGCATCTTTATTTAAAAAAATGCCATGTGCAGAAAGACCACCAATCCTGTGGCTCTCTACTAGTTAAACCTTCACATTTTATAACTAAGACACACTTGTGAGGAATATATATTGTGAGGGCAGCACGGTACAGCAGTGAGCGCTCTTTCTGTGTGGAGTTTGCATGTTCTCCCTGTCCCTGCTGCTAAAAACATGCACAGCAGGCTTCCCTCTGATGCCATGACTCCTGCTGAGAGACTTTTTTTGGTTAAATAAAGGTCAATATGTCCTCTGCATTTGACCCATCCATCAATGCCACTGGGGTAAGCTGTTAGGAGCAGTGGACACCAACCGCTGACCCATATCCAGGTCTTGAGCTAGGCTTGGTCAGGACTACAGTAGGAGTTGTTGTTATAGAAATAGGGTGAAGTTTGTATTTTATATTTTTCTTTTAGCATGTCCTGGAGTAGCCAGAGGAAACACAACCAGGCATGGAGAGAACATGCAACTTCACACAGGTCAGAGGTGGTCTGAGAATCCAACTGGATCTTTGCTGAACGCTCTGAATTAACAGAGATGAGTACATGAGTGACCAGCGCCAATCCTTCTGAAGACAAAATGGCCTCTTTTGCCAGCTTCAAATCCTTTGCATTATTACAGTCACGTTTCCCTCCATGTTCCACCATATTCATATACAGATTACAATTTTTATTTTTCATCTTTCTTAACATCTTATATTATACTTAGTCATAGTCATATTTATATAGTATTTACAGAAGTGTTCTGCTAATATTGAAATGAGGTGTAATCCCTCATTCACCCATTGTAACAAAGGATTCAAAGCTAGTCATCTGGACACTGGTTTAAGATCAAGGCAATTCAAAGGTCTTTCTCTTCTGTACATTAACGCGATTGACCTTTTAATAATTCATTAAAGAACACATTATTCTAAATTAACTCTTTTGAGCTTTGAACCATGTTATAACATTGTTCCCTAATTAAAAACACTGCTGGAGTGGTATTTCACTTCGTTCACACTGGTTTATGTAATCCATTCTGTAAAAAGTCCTTTGCCTCTGAGCCTAACAAAACACTAATTCTGTTTGAGATTTCCAAGATTGTGATGTCACAGATAGAAACCCTGCGCAGATTTAAGTCCATAAATCATCGTCAGACTTGTTTTAAGCATTTCTGCCATTAAATCGCGTCATTACTGTTGCGTGCTTACATTAACATGTCCGGACATGTTCCTCATTACTTAGTGCAATTGTTTTAGCAGTAGATGCATCACATCAGCGTATACTGAGCACTGAGGCTATGCAATGTTATTTTTTTTAATTAGCCCTTATTTTAAGTTCTAAATCATGAAATTCTAAAGCAAAGGCACTCAAGACCACGTGTAAACCCCTTTAACAATCCACCATATTTTTTCTTGAATATAAAGACTTCAGATGTGTCAGCTTCATTTAATTCTGTGGACAATAGCAGCCTTTCCTACAGCAGATGCAGAACTCCTCCATGCCCCGTGTTCATTCAGTCCAGGCCCTAAATATAACCCTGAGAGCTTCATAATTATGTGTCATTATCCAGGCCACAGCAGACCAGTGCATGTGTGTCACGGCTTGTACCACAGTTAATCCAAGAACAATTAAAACGTCTAGAGGGAGCATTGCGCGTCACATCACCCACACATGAGGTCATCTCCTGGAGCGCGCTCAGTCGCAGTCTTCAGGACCGGAGGAAGCAGTCTGAGTAATGCAGTAAGTGTAGGCTGAGAGTGAGGGGGATCACAGCCAACTTGGACACATTCACACAATGCAGTTCCAGGGTGTAGTTAGTAGTAGTTTAATGGGAGGGAAGCTGCAGAGGTGGATTGGAAGAGTCGCTAAATGTGTGCTCAAATTAAAGTACTCAAATAGTAAAGTATAAAGTCATCATTCAAAATAGTATCCAAGTCAAAATACTGCTAGGTATGTTGTATTGATACTTTGCAGTGACATCACGCTCGGGGGTTCTACGTGTATGTGTATTGGCCAAATGTTCACCAGTTACCACGGAGATAAAATGCTCTGATCAATACGAGCATCCTGTTTAAGTGTTTGATTTTCAACAAAGAAGGTGAGAATGACTAACTGAAAAACTGTCACTGTAATGCTATTTGAGAGGGACTTTTTTAACAGATCATCTGCTGTAGTTCTAAGTCAGCTCTTTCTGATCAGATAAAGTCTAACTTGCATAACAGACAGAGCAGTGCTTACAGTTATAATCACACCCCCGGGGAATGTTGATGTTATCAGTTGCAAATTATCAATTCGTGGTTTTAGAATTTTCCGATTCTGTGATGATGTCATATCCTCAGTTGGGGGGCCGTATGGATTACATGGTTGGCCCATTCTCATAAAAATATATATATTTAAAAGGTAAATTCACAAATGTTTAACCTTATATTAGTGACTGGGCCTAAAATGTTGCTAGAGAAACAAAAATTCATTTTAATAATATTCATTTAGGCAGCCCCCTGTCTATGTTAAATGTTACTGGCCTAGATAATGTTGTGATTTCATAAAAAAAACAAAAAAACAAGCTTCAAGTAAACATGTAAAAATAACAAGGACTTCATTTTTATAAAGTAACATTTGACCTTTATTTTTATTTTGCCAGGCAGAACATTAAGAACAAAGTCTTATTTATAATGCTGACCTGAGTGAACTTTAATAACCAAATAAACAAAAAGCTTGTCTGTCCATCAAATAACCGAATCACTGGAGGCAAAAATCCCAAAGTGGAGTGACAGAAGATTCATTGTTTTTACTTTTCAGAGTATGGGGACAAAATGGGAAGAGGGAAGTCAAGTCTAAACATCTGCATGAGCCAGTTATTATTAATATTTTTTAATATTATTATATTTTATAAAGACAATAGAATATAACATTTAACAAAATACAATAATAAACATAAAAACAAAACACAAAAACATAGAAGAATACCTACAAACAAAAACTGTCCACTCCTAACCACACACACACCCACAAATTTAATTAAATAAAACAAAAATAATGTGGTAGTGCAGCATAACCACACTGCTAGGCCTTCTTATACATACATATTTTGGCCAATTTATAATTTAATTTCCCTTTCTCTCACTCTTTTTTTTCATTTTTTAATAAACGCTTTTAATCAGTATACTTAACTAATATTATTTTCACCATCATCATTTCCCTTCATCGTCATAGCTGGTTATGCCCCTGGTCTAACAGAAAATATGGTTTTTCTTCAAGATATAAAACCAAACATAAACTTGCATCACTCACTTATTTTTCACACCACTTCATAATAACTACACCTTAATTAGCCTTGACAAACCATGAACAAAGACTTTCATAATGAACGAATTGTTTATTAGGAGCGATTCAGGCTTTGCACCTACTTCCTAATCTAACTCCTAACTTAATTCAGTAGTTACTAAGCCTGAATCATTCTTAAAAAGGGAGTATTATCCTTTTATGGGGTATTAACTGCAAAACACATAACATATTTAGATCACCATGTTGTTTTGAAAATGCTATGTTTGCCGAAAACAACATATTAACATGTTTTATAAATTTCACTTTGGTTTTTGACATTCTGGGTCTCCCCTCGGTGCTAAGTCACTCCCCCTTCAGAGCACTATCACAACACAATCAGCATGCATCCCGCTAATGAAACTACTCAGGTTTGTCAAGTTGCTGTGTACAGTTTTATATCACGCTTTTGTGTATTTATGGAGAATTGTTTGGGAGCATAAAATCTTACAGTTAACCACAGGGAGGGTATGTTGTTTTTTTTTTTTTGTTTTTTTAAGTTTTTTTTTTTTTTTAAAGTTTATTACGACAGGGTACAATTACATTAAGCACTGCAATGTATTTATTTATGCTTTATTAAGGCTATTAAAAGTGTAGTTTGTGGTACCATTTTTTTGTTACTTACAAATTGATGCCAACGTTGACTTTAATCTTATACATTACTTATTATTTTTTACACTCTCGAACTGTTTTGTTGTTAATAGTAAAAATGAGGCTGAATTAGATCACCGCTGATTCACAGGTTTGAAGGTGGACCCCTGCCCCGTGTCTCATCCCAAACCAATTCCTATAAAAGCACCACTGAAGATCATTACTATTACAAAATGTGGTAATTTTGTGATTCAGAAATACTATGAGTCACACTTACCCTTTTCTGTAGAAATTCACAAACATTTCTTTCAACACCATTTCATCTCTCAGGGCCATCTTTTTGACAATGCTCTCATAATATGAAAAATATTTAATAGTCCTTTTCAACAGGCAATGTTTGGTTTAAACTGTCGCTAAGCAATCAAAACTAGGAAGTAAGGATGCCAGATTATGATTTTGTTTTCTCACGACACATGTAGTTTTTTTGCCATCACTTGCGTCTGTTATTACATGGCTAGTTTCTTATTTCAAAATATGACAGTCAAACCAGTAATCCAAGTTTTAAAATGGAAAGTTAGAGACACCGCTATTTTGCTATTTTCTGATCTACGTTATCTGTGTTCTAATGTTGTTTCCTCATCACAAACACACCTGAAGTTCTGTTTTGTTTCATTCACACATGTTTAACACACAAATCCTGCAGATTTAGGCTGTGTTCTTCTCTCAACTGTAAACCCTCTGTTCCACCTTGTGATGTCATGTGGTAAAACAGGAAGCACTCCACTGTGTTTTTAAACTCCACACACCTTCACTAGAATCAGTTGGATAGTTTCAACCCTGGAATTGCCAATCTCTACAGAACAAAAGGTAACAAAAAGGTACTGTTGTTTCATTACATTTGACAGTGCATTTTGAGTTTTTTTAATGCAACAAATATTTCTAATTTCTAAAATTCTCAAATTTACTTTCAGGGGAACAACATGATGGCCTGCCATATGATACTGTATGTGTAAAGAATTATCCATTAAGCCTGTCTGGATATTTCACAATAGGTTTAAATGAGACGTGCTTCACTGGGTGTTACATGTGCAAATTGAGGTAAAGTAATGGACCATAAAAGTCAAATGCACTTTAAAAGCTCTTACTGCCAGTAAATGTGATAGATAATTAACTTCTATTTCGAAACGGAGAAAATACTAGCTGATGTTGAGCTGTTCTGTCATTAGGACATGTATAAAACTAATAGACCCTTTAATATCATGTTATAATAATGTTAAAAAATAACAGAATGGACACGACTGGAGGCAATATTAAATGGACCATAGCACACTTTCAGTGATTAACTGACATCAGATCAAAATGCAAATGGATTTATATAAAAAATAAGATACAATTTTGAATTTCCAGGGTAGAAATGAAATCCTCACAAATAGTGTAATTTGTGGTAAAGTATGTAATATTTTTGTAGATAAAATGAAAATGTATAGTGCGTTCAACAATTCTGTAAGTATTTGTTCAGTAAAACCTAAAAATGTATGTGTAATAATCTCCTATTAAAGGTACACTGTGTAACTTTTTCTTTGATGGTTCGTCTCCTGCTTGTTTCTATGGATATGTCACTGCTCTGTCTGGAATGTTCCACAGTATGACATTAAACAGTTCTACTTTACATTTATTCAATACGGGCGGTTTTATAGCTCAGAAATACCTAGAAAAACAGGCATTCTGACTGTGAGGGGGGTTTCCTCTCCACAGATGAGTTCCACCAGAAAAGTTACGCAATGCACCTTTAAATAAACAAATAATGTAAAAACAATTGCAAATGTCTTTAAACTGGGGCTCTGATATCACTCACATGTATCTGAGTGGGTCTCATTTGCCAAACACACCTTGATTTTTCATATTTTGTGATATTTTGTGATATTCTGAGCATTATCCTGGTTTCTCCTTTGAAATGCCTCCAGTTGCTTCCATTGTAAAGTTTAGTATGTTTATTATTATTAGTCTGTTGATATGCTGCAGTGACATCATGCTGGGGGTGTTTTGACTGTATGCCTACGGTGGAATGCTCAGCAGTTACCATGGTGACACAATGCACACTTAATTGCCAAAAAAAAGTTTTAAGAGAGACTGAAAATTCAAGAAAAAATACAAAATAGAATTAAACTAACATTTTTTGGAGCCTGCGATCAATTCATGGTCCTGCAAAGTATCAATAGATTTTAAAGAAATCAATCCAAGGCACAATGTTACCCTGTGTGTACGTGGGTCTTTATTTCTAAAACACAAGCAACATCGCCATCTAGTGGAGGCAGAACGAATAAAACGAAATGCACAAAACTGAAGACAGAATTAACCTGTAATACTTAATAATATCAGATATAATACTGAATACTTTAAATGTTGTCGTCCTCACAAAAAAATCAAAATGTAATAAATTAGCCTATACCACATGTGTGTTAAATGTGCACTGTGTAACTTTTTAGTTAGGGGTCCGTCACCTGCTTGTTTCTATGGATATGTCATTGCTCTGCATAGAATGTTCCACAATATGACATTAAACAGATCTACCTTACATTTATTCAATTACAAGTGGTTGTATAAAATGTAAAATACCTAGAGAAACAGGCGTTGTGACTGTGAGCGGGGTTGCATCTCAAAAGTAACTTGGCCTGGTTTGGTCTCCATGAAGATAGAAAGGTTTAATGGCATTCCAGACAAAGCAATAACATCTCTGTGGAGAAAAGCTTTTGATGGTCCTTTCACTAACAAGGTTACACAATGCACCTTTAAACTGAGGAGTTGTGTTGGACAAGTTAGTTTTGGTGCAGGACTGTATTAACACCAAATAAGGCCAATAGTGGTGGTCAGGATGTGGCTGGTGAAATAGTGAGTGCAGATTAGCACACAATCTACAGTGCGCAGTTGTAACATATAATACAGCTGTGCACTTCATTTTATGGCCACTGAAGGGCGCTCATGGACCACAGAATCCCCTTTGAAGCTTGTGCCTATCACCTTAATATTATCTTAAAACAGAAAACATTAAACGTGTTTTGGAAGAACAGTAGCTAAGAGCTCAAGGATAAATACTGATCTAAAAATGACTGAAACTTGGCATGGATTTAGTTTGGTCCTGAACTAGTCCCTGTTGAGTCCTGATTTTCATCATTTAGTCCTAGTTGAAGTGAATGCCCCGGTGTTCTTGTTGAGATCCAGGTCAGTCTGAGATTAGTTATGGGTACATTTTTCATTAGACTTTATTTAATCCTGGTTTAGACCTGGTTTAGCCCCTGTTCTGCCTTTTCATATTGGTCATTGAAAGATAAACTGTCTGAGAATCATTGCATTAGTATTATTATGTGTATATCAATGTACCTATCTCTACAGAAATGTCAGAAATACATTATTTTACACTGTATGAATATATAATATAATCTTGAGCTTTAACATGAAATTGATTTTCTTTTTACTGTTTCTGTTGGTTAAAGTTTACGCAAAATGGATTCTTGTGAGCTTTAAACAATGTTATAATGCTGTTACATCTTCAAAAACATACCTGGAATTGTGTTTTGTTTCATTCACACATGTTTGAGTAATCCTTATTTGGCTGTCTTTATCTCCAAAGCTCAAAATGCACAGTTCCACCTTGCGATGTCATGAAGAGGTGGTTTTCAAGTTAACAGCTACATTTGACCTTTTGTTCAGTAGAGATAAACAATTTCAGGTTCAAAATCATCAAAAATGATTCTAGTGAAGACGTATGGAAATTAAACACAGTCGAGCACTTCCTGTATTACCACATGACAAGACATTGTGGAACAGAGTGTTTTCTGTTTGAGAGAGAAACACAGCCTTAATATGATTTGTGAATGAAACAAAACACAACTCCAGATATGTTTTTGATGGCAAAACTAAATTATAACATAGATGAGAAAATAGCATAATATGGGCCCTGCAAAAACCTGAAAATCCCCAACCATAAACCTCCAGCAAAAGAGACATTTTGTAAAATATTTGACTTAGTTTTAAGTAGTCTGTTTCCTTGTGTAACTCTAACATTTGTTTTAAAGTAAGTAATTCAGTGACCTGTTTATCAAGTGAACCATTAGAGCCAATTACCATATAATGAATAAACTACCTTCTTTAATCAGTGAAGTGGTTCAAGTGAAACCCTCAGAGTCATGATTAATAACACAAAGGACACATTTATTCAGGAGCAGTATGGAAAACAGACGTCATTGGCTGCGGCACTTTAGATCCTGAGTGCGGGACCTTTTCACAATAAAAGCAAGCAGGAAAAAATGTCCAATAGGATGCGTTCACGTGATAGCACAACATCGCAGACTCCCTATAGTCTGAGCACTGAGCTGGAGGACAGGTCTGAATTCTGTGGTGGAGTTTGCTGTTTAACTGATTGCAGATTTGTTGACCTGGTTACGTGTTATTTCTCTGTAGTTACTGGTTCTATCCACATGAAACAAAAATTGGCACAAAGTTTAACATCTTCTCAGTACACATCAACAAAATAGCTTCAGCAGCCGGTGCCATTATTCAACTCCAAATATTGTTGTCAGATGAAAGGATTCTAAGACATATAGCAAAGGAGAAATTCAATTCTGTCAACTGGACAAAAGTTTTATGGTTGAATAAGTTTCGCAGCTTATCCAAAGCTGCTTCTTTAGTTCTGGTCAGATGCTGGTGGACTCTGCCTTATATCTGCCTGAAGGGAGGCGCTAATTACACTTAAAATATTCCAAAACAACTTGGATGAGCTGTGAAATGTATTCGATCAAAAAACTTTTGTCCAGTTGACGGAATTGAATCCCTCCTGTGCCTTGGCTCCTACCTGGACGAATCTGGGATTTCACAAACACTAAGACATAGGATTAAAGTGGCACATTTGTGGAGCCAATCTCAAACAAAGAATAATATTAAACATTTGTGAATCATTTCAAAATTTTTCAAATTTTGGATTTAGTTTTAAAAGCAGTGAATTTCCCATAGAGGCCCCTGCCCTCCATCTGAAGTCATGCCATCATCAAGTTCTATAATGTGAACACAACCTTTAAAGATAAGGTATAAACATGGACCATAAGAATGTGCCATACCATGGCTATAAAGAACAGCAAGAGCACCGCAACATTAAAGCTTAAGAAAGTTGTCACACAAAACTCAAGTCATTTAGCAAGAATTGGCACCTTTGAGTATTAAAAAAGAGTTAACCCCCAATAAAAATGCATTAGAAATATTAAGGTATTTTATTTTGAAAGGAATTTAAGTATATATTGAGAAAAGAGTATTGAGTAATCTATGTCTAAAATGTTTACATTTTATTGTCCCCATATATAGGAAGTCTGTTCAAACCAGGAGAGTTGGAATATTGTGCATGTGCATAAATCTAACAGAATTTTATAATCTTCTTGAATTCATAGCCATAAAGTTTCATATGTGTGCAAATATTTAGTAAGTAATAATGTGGGTTTTCAGAAGTAGAGTTCGATAGCTACATTAATTATGACACTAGTGCTTTTTATGCTAACTCAATGGGCAACAAACCAGCTAACTCCCAAACCAGCATTAAATTAAATCATTGTAACATTTCTGATTAATACATTGACTGATAATGATCACTGTGGACTGGACCACCAAACTAAACCAAGACTTACCCAGTGTAATCCAAGACTGAATCAGGTCTAAAACACACAGAACACCCATCAACACTGCTAAACTAGATCTAATCCAGGACTAACCAAATAATTCTGTTAGATATTGACCAAACATGAAATAGCTGCAGTTTTGGATTTCCATACCTTCTGGAGACATCACATCCCCAGAAGTGGACTAAAGGAGTATCTCTCTGTCACTCATAGCGTTTGGCTCCAGTCAAAAGAAGCTCTCTGAGGCTTGGAGTTATAAGAGTGAATTTGGAGCCGAGCTCCCTATTGGGAATAGGAATTGCTTTACGGACAAAATAGCGAAATAAAAACACCAGGGCCATGTAGAGCGGGTTGAACATTTTGAGACCAAAATGACAAGCCTGACAGGAGCAGTTATGGAGAGAAGGGTTTTTTTGTTTTGTTTTTTTCAACACAAAGTCAATTGCAGCCGGAGTCAGTGGAGCTGGAAGCGCACCCATGCTCACTTCCTCTTTGGAACGTGGCAGCTAGCAGGTTAGCTATGTCCATTTACAGTCAATGCTTTAACCGTAACTCTAACCTTAACATACTTAACCCATAGTAAACTCGTACTAAAATCGTATTGTTGATCTAATAATAACAGATTTGTCCCCATAAAGGAGACAGGCCCCATGATAATATCTGTTAAAATTGTCAGCTCATGTCAAAATGCTATGCCTGATTGGTTTTACATTTTGGGGTTTTGACTGAAACTGTTTTTGTATGTGGTTTAGCAGCAGTAGTGTTCAAAAATAGCAGAGCACAAGTAAAATGGGCGTATAATGTGCATTTCCCTGTTACAATTTTAGACTGCTGCTGCTCAGAGCTCCCCATAGACTACTACTACTACTACTACTACTACTACTACTACTACTGGCAATGAAAGTGAAACTCTAATCCAAAAACCCAAATTATCACTTGTGTAAAAGTATGCAGAGTCCTTTGAATCTATAGCCAATATAAAATGTTTGTGTTTACATATATCTCATATCTTTAAAACAGGCTCTACATTCAAATAGCAGACAAAGGCCATATTGTATGTAAGTATGTTATTCATATTTTTTCTCTATTTTTGGCTCAGAAAGAACAATCATAATCATAATTTCATCATTTACACAGTATGGTAAGTTCACCTCACACGTTATGCTTTAAATGATAGAACCATTGCAGCACCACTCTGTCTTATGAGACAAAGCACAGTTAACTGGAACATAAAAGTGGATATTGACAAAAAATGGTGATAATCAGACGATGTTTTTTGCAAATTGTCAGAAATATGTGGGCAGATGTGTTATTGTTTAAGCTTTCTTATCATTACATCTTTGATTTAGTATTGAAACTAGTGAAAATACAGTTATAAAGTTCCAAAAAGTTCCAATTTTATTTTTCCAACAGCTCTTAACAGATTTTTTGTGAAACTTATTTTTCATTTTGGATACCTTTTTGTAACATCAGTTTGGAAATTTGCCTAACTCCCAACAATAGCTTACGATTACTTACATTACTTATATTAATCACTGGTTTGGTTGAAACATAGACCCCACAGTCCAAATTACTGTTTATTTCCCAAAGGAATTGCATTTATTTCAAAATTGTAACTTAGCACGTCTTTATTGGTGTAATTTTATAAATGCATGTACCCAAAATTCACCCTAAAATGTCCACTTATCTTCAATGTTATGCTAGCTGTATCTTATGTTTAGGTAGCTTTGTAGGGCATCATTGACAGTCTTATACAGAGAATACTTTGAATCTGTGCTATTTATGTTTGTGACCAGGTTTATATAGAAAATAAGATTCAGATATTAATACTAGTTGCATTAAATGGAGTTGTTATAAAAAGCGGCCATTGGAGGGAGCCTAATCAATGTGCTTTGGAGACTGTGCTTGAGTTGTGCATCTGGTTTACAGTATTGGTCTGTATAACTGTTACAATGAACCTGTGCCTTTAAATCTTTGGATATGAACAACTTTAAAATAACATCAACATCTTAAAGAGACAGGGCAGCTTTTGTCAAAATGGTACACCAGCATTTCAATTCATGCACAATTTTATCATTCATATGTTTCCTCATCAAAAACATACCTGGAGTTGTGTTTTGTCTCATTCACACATGTTTGAGTAACCATTCATTATTAGTCTCAATATCTCCAAAGCTCAAAATGCTCTGTTCCATCTCGTGATGTCATGCAGTGGTAGTTTTTAAGGTCACAGCTACGCCTTTACCTTTAGTTCAGTGGAGATGTGCAATTCCAGGACCGAAATTATCCAAATGAGTCTAGTGCAGGTGTGCGGTGTTGTAGGGTTTGTGTGTTAAACGTGTGTAAATGAAAAACACAACTCCGGTATGTTTGTGAAGAAACAACATTATAACATAGCTCAGAAAGTAGCTTAATATGGGCCCTTTAAATATATGATTTTCTATTGTAGAGAGCTATAACTTGATTTCATTTGAGGTAAATTATCTTGCTTTATAAATTGTGAGTTCTGTTTAAAGACGCACCATGTAACTTTTCTGGTGTCAAGTCCTCACGTTAGTTTCCATGGAGATATTTTGCTTTTCTCACAGTTTTTAGCTATAATAATATCGGAAACCTTAATATAATAAATGCTAGACAGATCATTTTAATGCCATATTGTAGAACACTCACACACATCTCCATGGAGACAAACATTTCTTTTTGTAATGTTTGTTGATCTGATTTCTATTTAGATTACCACAACTTGAAAAACTGCACTGCCCCTTTTGAAACAATAGAATAGATAAAACACAAAATAAAGCATTATGTGAAAAATGTATTGGCTCAATAAAAAAAAAATCTAACTATATATTTATGGATAATTAATTTTCGTCACCCTTTAGTTACAGTAAGTTTTCACATTCCACACTAAAAACACTGCATGGGGTTCTGACCATAGACTGTATAAAGAAGTGGACTAAGTGAGTGTAAGATTACCCACAGCTCCAGTCAAATGAAGCTCAGCGAGGCTAGCAGTTATAGCGGTGAATTTGGAGCCGAGTTCCACATTAAGAGTAGGAATTGATTTACAGGCAAAATAGTGAAATAAAAACACCAGGATCATGTAGGGCGGGTTAATAAGAACATTTTAAGATCAAATAAAGCGCCAGCAGTTACGGAGAGAAGAGTGATGTTTTGTTTTTTTTTAATACAAAGTGAATTGGAGCCGGAATAAAAAACATACTTGGAACGCAGCAATTAGCAGGTTAGCTATGTCCATTTATATATACAGTCTATGGTTATGACATAAGGCAAAAACACACTTTAAAATCAAACTTTACCACCGGGGCAGCTTCACAAAAGTGTTTTAGACTTGTCTGTTTGACTTATTTATGTAGATTTTGTTTCTTTAAAATGGAAATAAACACTAAATCAACTTTCACAACTCGACTCTGTATATGGTGATATAGAAGCATTATCTACTGTCATTTTTTGGCAACTTTTAGTACATTTAGTACATTTGCAGCTTCCTGGTTAAAATGTAAGTTTCTATAATTTACAGTAGTTGAGTAGTTGGTGACATTACAAAAAACTGCCCCACCCCCCACTCTCTTCTTTAGTCCTACAGGTACAGTGTGGTTATGGGCAGAGTTTAGGGGATTTGTCCCACTTTAAGTAGTTTATTTTTCATTACAGTTCATTTTTAGTTTGGTTTTAGTAACTTAACATCATTTGTGTATTGTTAATTGTCCCTGTATTGGGGAATTTGTCCTCTGCATTTGACCCGTCCTTCATTGCACCTGGGGCAAACGGTGGGTACATATATTTGGCCAGTAAAAAACACATAACTAGAATAATCAGATAACCCCATAATCAGATTTCTAGTGTGTATTTACATTTTCAAAAGAAATCTGATAATCAAAAACACTTATCAGTGGATTTTTGGTCATTGAAGGTGATCCAAATGTACCGTTACCATGGATACAAATTCTGAACCAAATTTTAACATTTGGTTCAATTTTTCAGTAGTTTCTATGGTTACACATTTTTTAGAACACATTATTTGGTTATTTTAAACAAAAGGGAGTTAAATGTACAATCATATTCTAAATAGTTCTAATTTTTGTATTTTTCTGAATGAAATGAGTCACACTAAAGCACTTGTGTGAAGCTGAGCCAGCTTTCTGACCACTGTTTGTTGATTCGTCTCATTTTCTGCACAAAGCAAATGCAATTACCCAGGATCAATTTGAACAAACCTGAACGACAAATGATGAAAAATCTGCTTGAGCGGAACAGGTTTGGGTTGAAACGCAGCCGCAAATTAAATTGAGGTGCAAATTAGCTCAACACTATGGGCGGAAAAATACACAAAACCTTTAAAATATATTTGAAATAATCTCATATGATGGTTCCAAAGTGGGTTTTTGAAGCAGGGCTATAGCTAGTAATTTGAGGTGTACAATTAATTGGACTTTAATTGGCGATGATATCATTAGGTCAGAGGTTCAGATATTGGAAAGACAAAATTTGTACATTTTTTTGTGTTATTTGGGAATGATTAAAAGTCTCTATTGTTTATGTTCAGGAAATGAATACTGAAAGCTGTTTTATATAGACAAAATAAAATAAAACTATGAATTAATTATGAAATTGTGCAAAATTGTGATTAATTAGACTATATCCTCACAACTATAGTCAGCCATAGTTTGTGCATTATTGGAACTACTCGACCAAATCTATAATTGGATAACTGCATATTGTGAGTAAACAACAATCTACATTCTGCACTCTGAGCAATGAAAAAGTTAACTCATTTAAAAGTGTAACGCAGCCACACAAGCTCACCACAGGGGTCTGAAACTAATTAACTACTGCAAATTAAATGCTATGAACTTTAAATGCAGGAATTAACAACGTAGCGCCAAATTGCATCTGGATGTTAAAGGTCCTATATTACACAAAATGGATTCTTTTGAGCTTTTAACCATGTTAGAATGTTCACACCTCCTCAAAAACATACCTGGAGTTGTGTTTTGTTTTATTTACACATATTTGAGTAATCCTTAATTTTAGTCTGTCTGCATCTCCAAAGCTCAAAATGCTCTGTTCCACCTTGTGATGTCATGTAATGAGTAGTTTTCTAGATAACAGCAACATTTTACTTTTACATCAGTAGAGATTGGCAATTCCAGGGCAGAATTGATCCAAATGATTCTAGTGAAGGTGTATGGAGTTTAAAAACACAGTGGAGCATTTCCTGTATTACCATATGCCTTGTGTTTTCTGTTTGAGAGAAGAACTCAGCCTAAATATGCAGGATTGTGTGTTAAACATGTGTGAATGAAATAAACACAACTCCATTTATGTTTTTATGAGTCAACAACATTATAACATAGATCAGAAAATAGCGTAATATGGACCGTTTAAATGTGAATGTGAATGAAACCAGCAATTTGTGTCATATATTCAACTGGCTGGACAAAACTGCATTCTCCATTCTCAACTATAGACATATCGCTTTCTTTCAAATGCTGCAAATCATGTCAATGGAAAAAAAAAAAATGGGTGCAAGTTTGAATTTCCTTCCAGGTCTCTTTATTTTGGGTCAAAACAATTTGAGTTTGTGGCTAGTAATCTGCCTGGAATCCAGAATACACACTTCTTCAATATTTTATGAAGATGTGAGTCTGGTCACCATTGAATCTCCCAGAGTTCAGATGGGCGTGATTGACAGGTGAATTAGCCAATCATGGAAACACAAATGAGAGAAGCGCTAAACTATGTAAAAAAAAAAACTGTGTAAAAGTTTTGTCTGTATATGATAGTTGACCAACGAGCTCCTTTGTGTCGCATGCTTCACTGAGAAAAAAATAATCTGACTGGCAATATAGTACTTGGAAACCAACTATAATGCACTGATTAAAGCCATACAAAATATCGGACGCAAATTCTTATTTTTGACAATGTTGACAACCCAAACCTTTGCATTTTCTCTACTCAAAACTATAGTCTTACTTCAAAAATCCATCACCTTGAACCCTTTTAAATGATATATCTATTTATATGGCAGCTTTATACAGGAACAAAATGATTAAAAATGGTTATAAAATAGGCATAGAAGTCTTTGATAGAAGAGACTTGGGTTTTGTGCTCCTTTGGTGTAAACTGCATTTCAAACCCGGCCACGTACAGCAGCCGTATCCAGTCTAGTCTGTGCATAATCCCTTTAGTCTTCAGTCCAGGTTTAGTCCCAGGTTCAGACCCGGTTTAGTCCCAGGCTCAGTCCAGGTTTAGTCCAGGTTCAGACCAGGTTCAGACCAGGTTTAGTCCAGGTTTTTGGCCGCTGTTGTCTCTTGTGGTTGGTTTTGTATCACGTGATGAGGCAGCAGTTTATGCATCTTGGGCCCAGTCGTCTCTTTAGCGCTCCCTTCTTTCTCTTGGGGGTTAAAATGGCGATAATGGCCTCGTCAAACACAGTCTTCAGACCTTTCTGTGTCAGAGCTGAACACTCCACATAGCAACATGCTCCAATCTGAAAAAAACAAAACAAAACACAACAACAACAAAGTCAAATAAATACTTGAAAGCCAATACATTCTTACTGTATGCGGGGTATCCTCTCTACAGATCTGACCTGTAACTTGGCCAGGTGGTGGTTTCTATGACAACTACAGATGAAAAAACTGCCCTCTGACTAACGGGCATATAATTAAATGTTGATTAGCCGTCAGTTTAACTTTTAAAGGGCCCATATTACACTATTTTCTCATCTATTATAATGTTTCCTCATCACAAACAGACCTGAAGTTTTGTTTTGTTTCATTCACTCATGTTTAACCCACAAACTCTACATATTTCTCGGTTCCACCTTGTGATGTCATGTGGTAGGAAGTGCTCCACTGTGTTTTTAAACTCCATGCATCTTCACTAGAATTATTTGCATAATTTCAGCCCTAGAATTTCCAGTCTCTACTACACTAAAGGTAGCTGTTAACTTGAAAACTACCGCTTCATGACATCACAAGGTGGAAAAGAGCATTTTGAGCTTTGGAGACGTATACAGCCCTAAAATGCAGGATAACTATTTGTGAATGAAATAAAACACAACTCCAGATATATATTTGAGAAGGTAACATCATTTTAACAAGGCTAAAAGCTCACATGAATAGATTTTGCGTAAGATAAGACCTTTAACATTAATTAATTCATCAATAAAGACTGGCAATCAAACTCACAACCTCCCTGCTTTAATTCCCAGCCTTAGAGCAACACTACAGCAAAAATAGGAAATAGGAAATCTGTATGTGTGGAGAAATTGAAGACATGGGCCTCTCCTGCTTTAAAATCCAGGTAATTTAAACAGCCAGGATTATAAATAGACATTTAATACTTAATGTGCAGTGAAGTGCTGTGGGCTTGTTTCCTTGTTAAGGGTGAAACATTGTAATATATTATGGTTTCATTTTGCAAGGAGCCTATTTCAAAGCAATCACCGAGAGCCACTGTCATTAATTCTGTTTATTCCACCCTTGTTATAGCCTCATGCAGACAGCTTATGCAACCGGACACAGGCCTAGAAAAGCAATGGAGGGGATACAGGTGCCCTATATTACGCCATTGTGCATAACATCGATGCAGCAACTATAAGACTTTGAGGGAGGAAAGTTAAAAAGTAAAAAATATCAGATTGCATTCTGCTGATAAGTATTACAGTTTTGATTAGACCGGCAATGCATTTAATAACATCAAGATTGAGAGATTAGAGGCACTTTCAAGCATTCAAGCATTTAAGATTAAAGTGAACTGTTGAACTAACACAACAATTAAGAGATTGACTCATATGTTGTTGTTTTTTTTTGGTTGGTTGGTTTTTTTGCCAATATACGGAACCGATTTTGATCATTTTTACCCAAATAATAAGATCTGAAATGGTAATAAACGTATCCACAGCCTCATGTCACTGCAAACCCGTCAGAGAGTGGTGTAGTCACAGTTTGAGCAGTGGCCTCTTTGCGTTTAAAAGTCACCTTGCTTGTCTTCGTGATATGTTATTGCTTTATCTAGAATGCTCCAGGATAGAGATTACGCCTGTCTATCTCAAGAGAGACAACTATAGGCTACATTGCAGGTCAGATCTATGGATAGGCAACCATATTCACAGAGAGAAACACCCGTAATGAATAAATGCTAAATAGATGTGTTTAATATCATACCATGGAACATTCCAGGCCAAGCAATAACATCTGCATAGAGACAAGCATATTTCTCGGTCTGTCGAACAAGCATCATATGCATTTCAGAACATGTTTGCAGAGGTGTAAACTACAGCAGCATTGCTTAGCAGCCTTTGCTAATTGTAACCACACTGCAGAATGTGTGACAAAGTGCATTAATATGTATTTGAAAACGGCTGACAGCTGCTTTGACTGGTACAATGGCACAATGTAAAGAGGTAACACAAGACTGAACATATTTGCAAGAGGAAGTAGTCACATCCTGAATAATTGTTTTGAATACCTGAAGCAAAAATAACACTACAACATCATGCCACTGACATCATGTGGTTTCATTTTTAGTGTTCAAATGTACACACAAAATTATAGAATATTGTGTTGCACTATTTTAAACCACAGACTGTATAAAAAGGTGGACTACGGCAGTGTGACGTCACCCATGGTGTTCGGCTCCAGTCAAATGAAGCTCCCCTAGGCTTGCAGTTATAAGGGTGAATTTGGAGGTCAGTTCCATATTAGGAATAAAAAATGATTTACAAACACTATATTGTGAAATAAAAACACCAGGATCATGTAGAGCGGGTTAATACAAACATTTTAAGACCAGAATGAGCAGTCTGACAGCAGCAGTTTCAGAGAGAGGGGCGATGTTTTTTCAATACAAAGTGAATTTGAGCTGGAGCTAATGAAGCCGGAGGCACGCCCATGCTCACTTCCTATTTGGAAGCAGGTTAGCTATGTCCATTTATATACACAGTCTTTGCTTTAAACCCATAGTCATTGCTGTCCTTAGCAACATGAGCCTCTAGTCAAGGCTGCATGGTTTTAGATTTTAGCCTTGAGACTTATTCAGCATCAGATTGAATGTCCAAGGTTGGAAATCACTCAGATGTGCTCTAATTTTAGTATATTTCTTCACATAAGTGGAATTTTCACTTTAAAGTCTTTTTGTATGGGCTCTCTAAATGCTCTCAAAATGCTATTTTAAAGGGGCACATTATAACTTTTCTGGTGGGGTGTCTCCATGGAAATGTTACGGCATTTGACGGTACAGCGTTAAATTTAATCTCTAGTTATCCCACATTTACTAGTATTCAGCTACAGAGGTGTTTATTGCTAAAATACCTTAAAACCTTTATTCATTTATGCTGTGAGCTGTCACCACTCTCCACAGATCTGACCTGTAACTTGGCCTGGTGGTGTAACCTGCTTGTGTCAGTGGAAATGGATAAGTTTAATGCCATTCTGTGGAATGTTCTAGCCAAGGCAATAAAATCTCCATGGAGACAAGATGGTGGCGAATCGTCCACCAGAAATTTACATAATGGATCTTTTGTTGTTGTTTTGTTGCTCTAGTTTAGTCATATTCTGTGGATGAATATGGGTTTGATCCTGGTTTAGTCCTGATGTAGACTTAGTTTGGTCCTGTTCTAGCCTTATATAGTCCAGGTTTAGTCCCTGTTTAGTCCCGTTTAAGTCAAGTTTTAGACCAATTTTGATGTGGTGTGTGTGCAAGCTTCAATTCACTATTATGTCCAGTCCTTGTCTAAATGTTTTACTATAATATTAAAGTACTTTTATTATTTATATACTTTACTTACTCCTATTTTTCTTTACAAAACAAATTCATTTTAATTGGTTTGCAGCAGTCCTAACGCTTCCTAGCATCCTAATTATTCACCGTAATGAGCTGAACTTTCAGTTTAGTGTTAGAGGTCAGACCGTATCAGCCTTATTTCCTGGTTCGCAGACAATAAAAACAGCAAACAGTGGTCTCATTTTGACCATAAGAGCTGCTTTAACAATCTTATCTACTGGGGTAAAAATCTTACTTTATTTCATGAACAAAAACCTTTAAACATAGCTGCTACATGTTTTTTATATTGTGAGACAATTTTGCAGGAAATTACTACATTCATTTGCACTGGAGTAATGCACAGATGTCTTTACTTCCCCTCAGAGTCCTGCAGGCCCCTCTCTGGCTGTATAAGCAGGCCTGACAATCCAACTCTCCAATGGTTAAACAGTGCTTCCCACAGACCAAGTAGCATTGTGTGGCGCCCCCTGCTGCGCCACAGATTGGTCTACGTATGGGAAGCATTGTCAAAGTGAAAATATGTGCTACTGTTGTCAGGATGAAATTTCAATCTCAATTTTGGTAATAAGGAAAAGGTTTGACCCTTGATACTGATTCTAAAATAAAATTTATCTGTTGAATGACTGCCTCTTGTAATAAATACAAATTCAATAAATAAATTAAAAAAAAAAGTTAAGTAGTCATCTTTATGTGATTTTTTTTAGTAGTTTTCTAGTATAAACACAGAGTCACAGACCTCCTTGGCCAGCTTCTGCCCCTGTTCCGTGGTGAGGGGCTTCTCCTTCAGGTCATTCAGTTTGGCGATCGTCTTGGGATCATCACGGAGGTCGATCTGAAATTAGAAGAGAAAGGTTGGACCAAGGTAATGCTTTTGTAGCCCAAATATGATCATTTGTTTTGACTATCTGCCCATAGCTGAAGCCAGTGCTGATTGTTTCCTTGAAATAAAGTGAAACTTTTCATAAACTGTTCCATATACCCACAGAACTATAGTCTTTCATTTAAAGCTCAGTATAGGATTACTCAACCAGGAAGCACCTCTCACTTAGTAACTTATAACATGGATGTGCACTATGTAACTTTTCTGGTATAGGCTCTGCCACGTGCTTGTCTCCTTGGAGGAAACACCACCAGGCTTTATGTTTTCATTCTTATCATGTGCTATTATTTAAGAAATTGTAAACAACCTTAAATTACATTTGTAGATATCAAATTGTAATTGAACAATATCCCTGCTTTGCAAGAAAGTCATGAGTAAACTTGTTTCATAACAATCCTTGATTTCAAGATTTAGTAAATATTTATTTATTTTACAATAAACATAATTGCAACATAAATAAGTTTATACTGTTCATACTGTCGAACATTTCAGGCAAAGCAATAATATCACCATGGATACAAGCAGATGGCAGTCCCCTCATCAGAAAAGTTACACAATGTCCCTAAAAAAAGTCAACTATAGCATAATAAAGCCTGCATTTGCAAGAAGCAGCAAGTATTACCATATCTTCATTTAAAAGTAGCCCTCAGCCACACAGTGCATGTTGATTGCTGCATGTTTTCCACAGACTGGTGCAGATGACAGTTTGGTCCCATTTGCATGTTGATAGTTTGTCAGTTGAAGCATATTGCAGATTTGGTCTTGTTAGTGGAACAGGTGTGATGCTCCTCAGTTTCACATGGAGAGCTATGTTTAATGTTTTATTGGAGAGGCGCAGCTGCCAGTTTACGTAACTGGATTAACTGTAGCCATGTGTCAAGGCCCAGTGTTTTTCTGTGCCTCAAACTTGTTGGCCCACACTTCCGGCGCTTGTGCAAAACACTTCACACCACAAGGTTTTCTCAGGCCAGTGTATTTAAAATAGCCCACTGGTGGAAGTAGATACTTGTATATATTAATTAGGATTAGTTTAATAAGACTCTTTGAGAAGATACTACAAGCCAGAAAAGTAATATTAGTTCCAGTCATGAATAAGCATACTGAATAAGGAAGTGAAACTGAAAATAATTCAAATGAACAAACAAATAAATAATTACAGGCTTGTAGTGATATAATTAGATTCTAATAATGGCTATCATTTGTATTCTACTTTACAAGGTTGACAAGCCCTTCTAGGTGCTATATTATAGTCATTATTCATTCACCTCTCACTGACAGCAGTAAACTAGTTCTGTAGTCAGCTGTTTGTTGCAATGTTTAAAGAGGGGTATTGCACTTCTATGAGGTATTAATTGCATATATAACATATTTAATAACAATAACATATTTATAACAACACAGTCGTCCCGCTAATCCAACAGCTACATCGCAACAGGTTTGTGAAGTTGTTGTGTATTGTTTTGTATCACACTTATCACGTATATTTCTGGAGAATTATTGTGTGAGAGCATGGATGAGCACTGGACAGAATCTTACGCCTAACTGTAAGGAGAGTTCGAATAGGACCGGGGAGAGATAGCTCAATTACTGAAACATGCATGGATGACATCTAAAACCTCTTCAGACATTCGAAGAGGGGAACTTTTTTTTGGTACTATTTTAAAGTAGTTCAGCTTGATTTATTACTCCTATTGCACCTTTTGCACAGACACACACACTCATTTGAACAGTTGTAACCATTAGAACAGGCACCTCCATCTCACTGTGCAGTCAAGGGTACAATTAACCCTTTAGTGATTGCTATAATTTGCAGCTCTTTATCCCCCAGTGGCAGAACGATGTGTAAATTACGAGTACAGTGGATAAAACGCTCGTAAACATGATTCTACTACGTGGCTTCAGACTCTCGCCCACCCCATTCATCTGATACTGTGAGCCAGAGAAGAAGCAGCGGTTGCCAGGAAACAGACCAAAAAACAGACTTTTGATTTTCAGGTTTAGCAGTGGTACATATGCTCCGGGCTCAGTGAGAAGCACAGGCTATAGAGGCACAGATTAGGAGGAACACTGATTTAAAATAGGTCTGCTTTCTAGGCTGCTTTCTGTCAGTGGGCTGTGTAGCGGAACCGAGAAGCTATAGTCATAGTAGGGTATGGGATTTTGGATGTTTCTGTAACATTAGCTATAATTAGTTGTATCTGTTAGCGTTTAATAGTCATGCACCTTAATGTGTTTTTGTTTTGGTTACTTAAATAGGACGTGGTGTGTCCTAGGAAACACATCTGGCTTAAAAAGTTGACCCAAGAACATGCGGCTGTTGCTTTGCCAATCCATCTGAATGTGAGAATATAACAAATAATAGCCCAAAATATTTTTTTAAACAAGTGCCCAAAAAGTTAAAGATGAGCACCTGGCGTAAAAGAAAAGGCCAGATTTGAAATTGTTTTATAACCCAGAAAGAAAAAAAATGTCAAACTTATATTTCTATACATATTTCTAAACAATAAAATGTAACTAACAATAGTGCTCTAAATGCACAACCTCTATCTCCCATTGAGTCCATGACAGGCACATTAGTACAACTCCAGCAGCACAGAGGCTCATAACAGGCTCAGGGTCAGAGACAGGTGCAAGGACAGTCTGACAGGGTGAGGACAGGAGCAGGGTCGAGTGGTTGTCTCTGCTCAGCTCAAAACACCGTCACATTCACATTACCAGGAGAGGGCTGCTCAGGTTTAAGAGGAGTAGTTTAATGTTATAGCAGGCGCATAAAGTAGCAGGTGTCCGCACTTTACATGTAAAAGTAATGGGTCATTGAGGAGGGAAGGAGGTATAAATTAGAATAATAGCAAGGGTTACATTAGCGGGGGTGGGTATTACAATAGTCTTTAAGCATAGGATTTATTTTTATATTTAAACCAAGGAAGTTTGACTGGTGACTCCATCAGATGCCCTTTCTTTTGCAAGTTCAATTATATTAGCACTAAATCATAAATATACTTTAGTAGTCAGTCATTCTGGTCACTTCTTTTACTTGGGTACAATATTTGTTTACTTTACACAGCTCTACCAGCCTGTACATGGGTTTAAGGTTCCTGTTATCTGCAGAAGTATTTTTCTCATTCCCATTATCCCATCATATATATTTTTAAATTGTTAAAAGTCCTACATTGCATAAAATTGATTATTGTGAGCTTTAAGCCATGTTATAATGTTGTTACCTCATCCAATACGTGGTGTTATGTTTTGTTTCATTTACACATGTTTGAGTAATCCTTAATTTTAGTCTGTCTACATTTCCAAAGCTCAAAATGCTCTGTTGCACCTTGTGGTGTCATGAAGCAATAGTTTTCAAGTTTTCACATTTTACCAGGCTTTAGTTCAGTAGAGACTGGCAACTGCAGGGTTGATCCAAATGATTCTAGTGAAGGTGTATGGTTTTAAGTGTGTTTTCAGTTTGAGAGAAGAACTCAGCCTGAATATGCAGGGTTTGTGTGTTAAACATGAGTAGCAACATTACAACGTAGATCAAAAAACAGCGTAATATGGCCCCTTTAATCACTCTATGGCAACAGTCCTAATTTTTCATCATTCTGAAACCTATGGCTAGAAATAGAGACTGATAGAGACTGACCTGTGTTCCGATGAGCAGGTATGGGACACTGGGGGCGTACTCCTGCAGCTCTGGGACCCATTCCTCTCGGACGTTCTGGAAACTGGCCGGATTTACCACCGAGAAACAGATGAGGAAGACATCGGTCATGGGATAAGAAAGCGGGCGAAGTCTGTCATAGTCCTCCTGTGAACACAACAGACAGTAACGTTAAAGGAGACAGTTATGCTTTTCTGGTACTTAAAGGTCCATATTACACTATTTTCAGATCTGTGTTATAATGTTGTTTCCTCATCACAAACTGGACTTGTGTATTGTTTCATTCACACATGTTTAACACACAAACCTGCATATTTAGGCTAGAGTCTTTCTCTCAAACAGAAAACACTCTGTTCCACTTTGTGAGGTCATGTGGTAATACAGGAAGTGCTCCAGTGTGTTTCTAAACTCCACACACCTTCACTAGAATCATTTGGATGATTTCAGTCCTGGATTTGCCAGTCTCTGCTAAACAAAAGGTTAAAGGAGCTGTCAGCTTGAAAACTACCAGTGCATGACATCACGAGGTGGAACAGAGCATTTTGAGCTTTGAAGATGTAAACAGCCCAATAATGTAGGATTACTCAAACGTGTGAATGAAACAAAACACAACTCCAGGCATGTTTTTGATGAGGTAACATTATAACATGGCTTAAAGCTCACAATAATCCATTTGTGTAATATAGGACCTTTAATAATTGCCATTTAACACAAAAATAGTCCAAACCAAATGCTTTACTGACAGAGGATTGGCTGTATACTTAATTAATAGACCAATTGCCCTGCCTACTGCAATTAACGAGCACCAAATTACTGAAACTATTACTACTACTACAAAAAACATTCAAAAAGCACCATTGTTAATCTGTACATTGCTGCAACAGTCACAGGGCGGTCTCTCTGGCACTTTCATTGACCAGACAGTAGACAGTATTTATCCTGGGAACAGATCTTGAGTTTGACCTTCACATTTTAGTGGTTTCCTCCTCTGCACAGAGACAGCTGAGAAGAATCCCACGAGAACCACACGCCTGTGTACACCAGCTGAGCCCGGACACTGCACCAGCCACATACCAGATACAACTGTGCTCTAGTGTGGTTTAGGGGCAGGGGTGGTGACAACAATGAATGTCTTGGTATTTTATTGATAACAGTATTCAGAAGCGTCTTTAAAGGGCCCATATTACACTGCGTTATAATGTTGTTTCCTCATCACAAACAGACCTGGAGTTGTGTTTTGTTTCATTCACACGTTTAACACACAAGCCTGCATATTTAGGCTGAGTTCTTTTTAAACAGAAAAAAAACTGTGCTCAGCCTTGTGATAATGTGGTAATACAGGAAGTGCTCCACTGTGTTTTTAAACTCCATAAACCTTCACTAGAATCATTTGGATAATTTCAGCCCTGGAATCTCTACTGAACAAAAGGTAAAAGGTAGCTGTTAACAAGAAAACTACCACTTCATGACATCACCAGGTGGATTTTTTGGAGATTTTGGAAATGTAGACAGATTAATAGTAAAAAATTACTCAAACATGTGTGAGGTAACAACATTATAACATGGCTTAAAGCTCACAAGAGTCAATTTTGCATAATATAGGACCTTTAAAAGTTGAAGGTTAAATTATCAGAAACATCAGAAATGACAAATGTTTCAAATGCGATTAGGGTCCACACAGAAAACATTCTTAAAAGCAGTATCTTTTGTAGCAGGAGAAGCAGTAATCGCAGCAGTCATTGTAGTAGTAGTAGTAAAAGTATGGTAGTAATAATAAAAATGTGTAGTGGTGATAAAATACTATCTGACTGTCCTGAGGTAGACTGACGGACGCGAGGCTGCCGATCTGTGCCATTGGCCTCTCCGACCACCACCTCAAACATACACTACATTCATACTAGGCAATGTGGGAGAAGTGTCTTGCCTAAGGACACAATAACCCCACAGTACCATCTGTTATTCCCAGCGTTCTCCCATCCGATGGCATTAACAAGAAAGTAACAGTGAGTAATAGGATTTATTAATAAAGCCCCTCATTTCCTTGTATTATTTGCACCCTATGCCCTAAACTGTTTGATTGTCTAAACCACTAATTGACCTCTGCAACACTGTCCATTGTAATCTCCACCACTGGCTTGTACTGGCTGAATATAAAATCCTCTGACAGTAATTGAATATTCATGATGCATTTGGCTCTGAGGGAGGCCAGTAAACATCCCAATATATTTCGAGATGGATCAATGCATCTCCAGTAATGAGAAACGACTGCACTGCTCCAATCCAAACCAGGCCAATCAATCCAGCCTGCATGTCCTGTTCAGGGAAATTAGCTCCTAAACAGCCCTCAAATCAAAAACACATTGTCCAGAGAGAGGGAGAGAGAGGGAGTAGAAGAGAAAGAGAGAGGAAGAAGGGGAGTGAGTAAGAGAGACAGAGAGTGAGAGAGAGATGTGTGTGTGACAGCTTTTGATGCCCTCAAACATGGACAGAAACAAGGCGCTCTATAAGGGGATATGAAATAGGACATGTTCTGTTAGATTCACAAAAGCAGGTCAAGGTCACAGGACAGAAACTAATCCCAAAACTTTTCCCATATGGCCATAAGAATCACACTGTGAACTGATCCAGAACTCTGAACTGAACTCGGTCAGTTGTTTTTTTCATGGCCGATGCAGATACTGATTGTTTAGAATCCAGAGCAACGGATGGCCGATTAGACCTGCCAATATTTTTTGGCCAATCTGTAGGGTCGATTTTGATTATTTTCACCAAATGATGTTGTTTTAATTCACGATAAGCTCGCCTACAGTCCCTTTTTTACCACAAAAATTCAAGAGGACTACAAAGTCACATTTTGAGCAGTTATCTATTTGCATTACAGTGTTTAAATAAAGCTTTGTGTGTATTCTTTAGGCAGCAGATCAGCCAAAACAAAATATCGACCTCTGTTGGAGATTTAAGGCCGATTTGCTAAAAAGAGCAAATAACGGCCAACATCGGTATATCTCTACTCTGTTGCTGCTATGAACTTTGCTCAAACTATTACTTCACATGCTTTGAATTAATTGTGAACTACATATTTATTTATGAGTAACAAATTGTTGAACTTCAAGCCAAAGTATTTAACTATCAAGCTCTGTATATATATTTGTAAATATTGGATTTATATGTTCATCTATGCTCCCACACGACAATTCTCCATAAATATACAAAATGATATAAAAATGTATAGTACAACTTGACAAACCTGATGCCATGTGCAGTAGTTTAATTAGTTAATTAGTTGTTTTTGGCAAATATTGTATTTTTGAGGAGGCAAGTGAACACAGAGAATGTTAGAATAGGACAGATTTAACATATAAAGTAGCATCGGCCCTTCCAGCACTCGACACTTCTAACAAATATTAGCCTAGTCTGTGTAAAATCTCCATGTGACTGGTTACTATGGGAATAAAAAATGTCTCACACTTCGCACCGACACATTACGTTCCCCACATGATAAATCTAAAGGCACAGATTCTATTAGAGAGGACATGATAATTCTTCAGGCTGTGTCCACACTGTAGGGACGTCTTTCATACATCTACAACTGCCTCATTTACATTGTGTCGAATGGGGCTGTATTTCACTGGCTCCAAGACTGCGTTCAGCTCAGTTACACGCTCTGCAAAAACGAATATTTGCATGTGAGTTAAAATGACTTCAATTAAGAATATACAGTTCAGAATTATTTTTATTTTATTCTATTTTATTGAACTTGTGTTTTAAAGCTATGTCATCAGTGTCATTTATTTCATTATAGGTGTTTTTATTTCTTACAAACATACATTACTTACATACAAAACATGCACTCTTATTGTTATCGGGGTCCCCTCTCCACAGATCTGACCTTTAACTTGTCTCCATGGAGATATAGATAAGTTAAATGCCATGGAAGGTTCAAGGAAAAAGAATTACAGGTGCATTGTGTAACTTTTCTGGTGGAGGGTCCGTCAAATGCTTTTCTTCCTGGAGATGTCATTGCTTTGTCTGGAATGTTTCATGGGAATTCAACCAGACCAAGTTACAGGTCAGATCTGTGGAGAGGAACCCCACTCACTGTCAGAACGCCTGTTTGTCTAGGTATTTTTGAGCAGTAAAACCACTTGTAATTGAATAATTATAAGGTAGATCTGTTTAAAGTCATACTGTGGAGTGTAGGTGCAGCAGTAGGACAAGCAGGTGATGGACCTCCAACCAAAAAGTTACATAGTGCACCTTTAACATGTAGAGACCAGCAGGTGACCATCCACCAAGTTATAAAGCAGAACCAAAAACAACACTGTATATTTGAAACAAGTCAAATAACCCAGGTCCACCATGTATATAAACTTGTCATAATTACTCAAAACAAGATTAATTTCTGAATTCAAGTTTTTTATGCTTCATGAAGAGATTCGGTGAGTCTGTGTATCTGGACAGACTAGAGGAGGCATCTGCAGCTCCTCAGGGGCTGTGTTTTGACATGAGCTGTCCTAAAGGTTTACATGTGGCAGAGACAGAGCCATAATGAGTATAAAAATAGAGCTGTACTGACTCTGTGTGCATGTGAGGAGAAGACAGGTTAAAATCCACTGTGACTACTGTCTGTAAGGGGACACTGTGGACACTACAAAAGCTTAAAGGGCCCATATTACGCTATTTTCTGATCTATGTTATAAAATTGTTTCTTCATCAGAAATTTACGTGTAGTTGTGTTTTGTTTCATTCACGTTTAACATAGAAATCTTGCAAATTTAGGCTGAGTTCTTCTCTCAAATAAAACATTCTGTACGACCTTGTGATGTAATACAGGAAGTGCTCCACTGTGTTTTTAACAACATACACCTTCATTAGATTTATTTGGATCATTTCAGCTCCTGAATTGCCCATCTCTACTGAATGTAAATGTAAAAGGTAAATGTTAACTTGAAAACTACTGCTGCATGACATCACAAGGTAGAACAGAGCATTTTGAGTTTTGGAGACAGACTAATAATAAAGAATTACTCAAACATGTGTGAATGAAACAAAACACAACTCCAGGTCTGTTTTTGAGGAGGTAACAACATTATAGCATGGTTTAAAGCTCAAAAGAGATAATTCCGTGTAATATAGGAACTGTAATATACATTTGCACTTATAGTAGAAGTACTTGTATTCTTGATCTTGATTTTTGAATGGTTTTAACTACAGTTGTAGGTTTGTTCATTCAAGATTAATTACAAGGACTGAAATTTTTGAAAGACCATAATTTCCTGTACAAACGGCAAAAAATCCTGTCATGTTCTGCTTAAAAAAACTGCTAACCCTGTAGATCTTTACAAACGTGTACTGAAATATGATTCCTGTATTAGTTCCTCAGTTCATATTGCATTGTTTTTGTCAATTCTGCAGGCTGTGTTTAAAATGTGAACTTTGAAGAGAATCCTATTATTTCTGTATATCTTATTTCTCTGTAAAGTTTTAAGACAAAACCCAATGTTAAATGCCAGGTGACGATAAACACAATATAGTTAATGAAACAATAAACCAAGCCACCTAAATTTACTACCCCTTTATTCAAATCTTTAAGTTGGATGCCCTTCCATACTGTATTATGACAAATGTCTTGATCAGTACAAAACTTTGTTAACACTCAAACAGGAAGTGAGAATCGGGGCGCTTCCGGCTCCTTCTTCGTTTCCAATTGATTTTAAATTGAAAATTGTCACCCCTCTCTTTATAACTGCTGCTGTGAACCTCGTCATTTTGGTCTTAAAGTGTTTGTATTAACCCGCTCTACATGATTCTAGTGTTTTTATTTAGCTATTTTGTACTTAAATTCCTATTACTAATATGGACCTGGCTCCAAATTCGCTCTTATAACTGGACTTTATTTGACTGTAGCCAAATGCTACACTCCCTTAGTCTACTGTTTTCATTACGATTTTACATATTGAAACATTAAAATGACATTATACAAAAAAGAAATACTCACATACATATTTAGACCCTTCCTCCACCCTAAAACACACAGTTCACTTAATCTGAATTATGTAAATTCTTTACAATGCGCAAAAAGGGCAACCAAATGTCTTTAAAGTCCTCAAGTTTTCCTTTAGATATATAGCTCAACTTCTCCAGTGCCAAATTTACTCTGGGTCTCTCCATTTCCTTCTAATTAAGAGCAATAACACGCCTTAGTCTACTTCTTTCTACAGTCCATGGTTGAGTCTGTGTTGTATTATATTGTATTGAATTGTATGGTACTGTATTAAGTGTCAGTATTGTGCATATCCGTGACATTATCATAACAAATTTGACCTCAGTTTAACCCAAATGATTTCACCATGACTTCACTGATACATTACTCACATGTGACACATCTGTTCATGAATCCTCCTCTTGACTCATTATTGCACCATTTTCTGATTTTGAAAACTTCATTTTTTTACATTTGGTGTGACTCATGTCATCTGTCCTCTTGTACTGTTTTGGTTTTAGTTTTATTAGTACTTTGTTGTTGTCCTGCAATGGTCTTGCTCTTTGCTGCTGCTACACTGCAATTCCCCCCAAAGGTCTTCTCCTTATATAATGGCATGAGTATTTATTATTAGGAAGTGACTTTAATTCAGTGTAACACTACACTTTTAATTGGTACTTTGCAGTGACGTCATGCTGAAATGTTCAGAAGCTACAATGGAGACACAAGGCACAGACCAGCAAACCCTGTCAATTATTTTTAAGGTCTGAAAAATTCAATAAAAAATACAAAATGGATTTAAACAACACATGTTCAGGAGCCTGTGATCAATACGAGTGTTCATGGTCATGGTTTTATGCATGAGAGACGGGTTTAACAGCTCGCCTGTTGTAGTTTCAACTAAATCAATGCTTTCTGATCGGATTGCATTAAAATAAAGCTCAGATTAAAGTTTAAAAGAGCCTAAAACAGAGCAGAGCCTCTAGTTAGCATGACCTAGGGCGATATGGCATTAAAAATCTGATCCCTATGACAATATGCGTTTTGGTGATAATGTCTGTTTAATGAGGTTCTGGGCTCAAATGCAGGCACCTTTCCCCATCCACTCCCCTTAAGCTTTGTTTCCATATTACTTAAATATAATATATAGTTACTAATGTGCACAAATCGTAATAAAATAAAATAAAAACATATATAATTAAATAAAATTCGTAATTCATATATTATATATAAATTATTTTTTTACATACTGATCAGTCCTAGAGAAGTTATATATTAATGTACCTTTAAATGATCAAATAAATTATGTAATTTTTTGGTTGGGGTCCGTCACCTGCTTGTTTCTATGGATATATCATTACTTTGCCTGGAATGTTCCACAGTATGATATTAAACAGCTCTACTTTACATTTATTAAATTACACTTGGTTTTATAGTTCAAAAACACCTAAAAAATGACAATTTTTTCATCTTGATCTGGTTTTGTCTCCATGAAGATAGAAAGGTTTAATGCCATACTGTGACACATTCCAGACAAAGCAATGACATTATGGAGAAAAGCATTTGAAGGACTCACCATCGGAAAAGTTACACAATGCACCTTTAAGTCCATATTTTCCTGTTACTGTGCCGTGCTTTTGAAAGAGCGTGTTTGTAAAAGGTGCTATGAAAGTGAGTTGGTTTGGTTGGTTTAAAGATATTTGCCTGTTTAACCTTGTAGCCTGGAGTGGGCCCTACTCTGCTCTTTTTCACAAATACCAACATTATTATTCTGCACTTGAATTCAACAAAGTGCTACTACAAGTGCTGCTTCCCTTAGAAAATCAATGACACTGAACTGTTTGAGGTCTGAACGTTGGCTACTACCTGTTATTATAGTTCTTTATCGTAACACCGCTTAATATTGTACGTTAAAGGGCCCACATTATGCTATTTTATAATGTTGTTTCCTCATAAACATATCCAGAGTTGTGATTTATTTAACTGGCACATGTTTAACACACAAACACTGCATAGTTAGACTTCTTTTCGCAAACAGAAAACACTTTGTTCCACTGCACTTAAACTTATCCACAGTATGTTCCATGTTCACAGTACGAATGAATGTTTTTTTCTATGCAACACACATCGTTTAACAAATGCAATATAGATAGGTTTAATGCCATACTGTGGAACATTCGAGGCTAAGCAATAACATCTCAACACATGACAGATCCCCCCACAAACCAAAAAAAACAAAAACACTCATCTGCTTTCTACAAACTCTTTCTCCCTCTTATAACTGTTACTTCTCCTTTGGGACTTTGAAAATCTGGTTTCACTGCACTCCTGATTGTTAACCTGAGAAATGTTATTGCAAAACTCGTCTTTCAGAAACTAAACTGTGAGAGAAGATGGTTTTGTCTGGGCTTGTGTGTTTCTGCTGGTGGCCATTTTGAATCCATGACATGTCACTGCTGTCAAACAGTGCCACAATAATAAAGTAACAGAGTGTCACAGCATACTCTGTCATAAAGAATTACAGAACTATAGATGAGATAGCATGACTTGGCACTAGTAAAGGTGCACTGTGGAACTTTTCTGAATGAGATTCGTTGGATTCTATTTGCCTGGAGTGTCCCACAGTATACATCTATTTTACATTCATTCAAATCAGCTATGTTTACTGCTATAAAACCCTTGAAAAACATGCAGTGTATGGTAGCCTCTCAACAGATCTGACCTGTAACTTGGAACGATGGTAGGCAGCACTAGCTTGTATCCATGGAAACAGATTTGCTCTCATTTTTATCTGTTTCTTCATTTGTGTTAGGTCAGTTTGAGCTGTGTGAAGCGTCTTTGAGTGTCAAGAAAAGCGCTATACAAGTGTTTTGTATTATTATTATTATTATTATTATTATTATTATTATTATTATTATTAGTAATGCTGTAGAGAGAGAGAGACTGTCGACCCACTCCCGCACAGACGGGCAAAAGGAGTCACCTTAAAACAACCGGATTTGCATCTGCACAATCTCAGCAGGACAGCTGACCCTGTAAACTCAGCTGCCCATTGAGTAACCCTGGAGGTTCAAAGACCAACACATCGCTTCACTGAGATAAATGCTAAGATTACAACCAACCTCCTGTTAGCGGAACAATGATATATCCCACTCCTCTGTTAATATCGTGATCAGCCAAACACTCTAGCGCCCTGGGGAAAACTGGGGTGCCATTTGCCAAACCATGGATGGGTTTAAATCAGTAATTCACCATTTGGACTAATAAATGGTCCATCCCAAGTCAAATGAGATGTTCCTGCGGTGATGACGTTGCTCGAACTGTTTAAATAATACGCACTGTCTAACACCTCATGCTGATGTTTATTTGTACTAAATGCTTACAATGCTTCCCATTCATCTCTTCGCTCTCGCCTCTCTTTTTTTTCGCTGTGTAACTTTAGTCATCGTGGGCCGTCTCTAACTCGGGAGACGCAATGTCCCCTCTCGTCTCTTTAGGGACGTGATGAAAGCTGCTGATGCCCTAGTCAAAAGCGTAGCCATTATCTAATTTTATAAATATTTAACCGCTGCATTTTGCTTTTTGTTAAGTCCTTGGTGACTTTTATTTTTGTTAAAGACCACGCAAGTAAGAAATTCGAGAATTGGCCTTCAAAGTGGAAAAACTCCACTTCCTAACGCATGCGAATACGCCTGTGAGATTCGCTGACGACCTCCGTGTGGACCGCTGTGCCTGTGACCTGAGCTGAGACACCACCTCACCTGTGACCCGGCCCATTATCTACGACCCACACCGTAACACCCTCGGGACCAGGTCTGGCAATGGAGATTCGGCCGGTACCCTGGACTAATCCTGGCCTTTTGAAGTTGGCATATTAACATCAAATTGCGCCCCCCGCCCAGTCGAACGTTTAATAACTATACCAAGTTAGACCACAAGGTTGAATAAAGTTGAACCTCCCTTCGATGCGTAGCTGTTTGATTGAATGTTATAATGAGAACTTTGATATTGTTTGAATGCTTAACCTTTGCCTGCTTTGATAAAAAAAACACACCAAAGATTTCTGGTTTTAGTTAATTACAGAGTCCCTAACAGAGTACTTTTCCTCTTCAGACTGGTAGAATTGATCGGTTTGTGATTTACTGTTTCATTTTGAATTCTTAGGAGCTACTACTACTACTAAACCATTATGCCATATTGTGGAACATTTCAAGTAAAGCAATAAGATCACCATGGAGCCAAGAAGGTGACTGATCCTCGACCAGAAAAGTTACATAGTTTGTTTATCTTTTTTATCTTTAAAGGAATTTTTGAGTCAGTTTTTGGTTGGTGTCAATGTGTGTTTCTTATTTCAAACAATATCCCGTTCGTAATCGTCAAAGAGCTCATCGGACTAATTCCATACAAATCTCATTGGCTTTCCAAGGTAAACATTTGACAAATATGTGTATTTCTGAGCGAACTGTGCAATATGAGAAAAAAATTAGAAAACTGTTTAATCTTATATTGCTTGTATTTGTATAAGAGCTTGGAGATTTGTATCCTAATTTCCAAGCTTTGATTTAAAACTATTTCCCAATGTTACTGTTATTTTTGGCAGCGAGACTATACGAAACCAATCAAAATATTTACGGCCAACTGCTGACTTGAGAAATGGCTGTTGTGCAATCAGTGGTACAGCCCGAGCCTCGTGTCACCTTTACATAAACACACCAAACTCACAGAGATATGAGACAAAGTTAGGCCTGTTTACTGTAAACTGCATCTCTGAGCCCCACACTGAGACCTTTATATCCACATCTCACTGGGACCTGGAGAAACTCGCAAGAAACAGCCCAAAGCACAAAAGCAAGTCTATCGCACATATAGAGCTAAAATAAAATACAGCAGTATAGAAAATATTTACTATTAAAAAAAAGAAAACATCATTGCTAGAGCGGTCAGATCCACTGGTCGGCGGTGCGATTCCAGCTCCCACAGATGAATGCTGTTGTTGTGTCCTTGTGCAAGACACTTAACCCATTTTGCCCCCAGTGTCTGCGTACATTGGTGTATGAATGTGTGTGTGAATGGGTAAATGGTTCCTTTGAAGGTGGAAAAGCGCTATATAAAAATGTGACAATTTACCATAGCTATATTAGGGTCAAAACTACGGTAAGTATTGAAAGTCAGATACTAAAACTAGTATCAAAACTAGATACTTATTTGCAGAGGTATCAATATTAAAAAAAAAAAAAGTCTGTGGACATTTCCTGAAAGGCTTAAGAATTATCTTAACCTGTATCACAACAAGTATAAGGCCACTAGTACACGTCCAAATAGCTATATTAGGCTCAAAAGTAATGAAAATCAGACACTAATCAATACTAAAACTACTATCGAAACTAGATACTCATTTGCTCAAGTATCGATTAAAAAAAAGTCAGTGAATCTTTCCTGAACAGCTTTAGAATGATCTTGAGCTGTATCAGAACAAACATAAGAGCACTTAGACGAGTATACGCCCATGGACCACTGAGGGATTACACAGATATAACATCACATGGTAATATAAAACAAAGTGCTATGATTTAATGTTGAAAATTACATTCTATTGTCTTTTGAGTATCATTAAAATACTAATTTATATCTAATTCCACTACTTCATCTGTCATTGATTGAACAAAGTCTATACGCAGTGTTATAGCTTCTGTGTCTTTTTTTGGGCATTTTCTCCTCTTTTTCTCCTCTCGCCCCTTCCCTACCTGGTGCTTTTTATGAGTCTCTCATTTTGACTTAATTTGGAGGGATTATAACAATTAGAAATATAAATTATAGTTTTACACAAATCAAAAAGCAATTTGTGTAGAAAATTTGAAAAATATGTTGAAAATTACAGGAAGTAGAGACGCATTAGATTTGATGACACTGAGCTAGGGAGAATTCTGTCTAAAAGTTTGACACATTTTTTCTGATTCTTTAAACATGATTTCAGCTGTTTTCTGATATTTGTATTTGTCAGATAATAATTTCTGTGTACATTAAAGGAGTTTTGCTAGGTAGCAGTTATGGAAATCCTTAGTTTGATATCACGATTTCCAACCAGGAAGTAAAATTTTAAACCTAAAAAAATGTGAAAACGTGTGTGAATGTTTTTTGTTGTTTTTAGTAAAATGAGTAGTCTAACCTGACATAGGCACTTTATTTTTATATTATGTTATTATGTCTAATTAATTGTCTAATTAAAAACAAAACAAACTGCTTTTAGTATGCATTTCCTGAACATAAACAAGACAGACTTTTAATCATGCCTATAAAAAATTACAAACTTCTTTCTCCAAAATCTGAACTCTACTCCAAACCACAAACCTTTACTCACAGAGGATTGGCTTTGGACCTCCTGATTATGTAATTAATGATTAGAGATGAGCGAATCTTAAATTAAAATATGAGTTAGTTTATATAATAACTGATTTGACATAGACAGTCCCTTGTGATGACAGAGAACATTTCCGAGCAGACACAGAAATAAAAAATGGACAAAGCGTAAATTGAGTGTGCAATGTGCGTCGATCCCATATGTAAAACCCTGCTTTGTTTTATTGTACCGCGGGTGGATGTTTATGTCCATAACTGGAACAGAGGAGCTTTATCACATATCAAAGGGAATTTCCCAATAACATTATACTTTCCCAGCAACATGATGGAATAGAAAGTTGTTGTTGTTGCATTGTACACTGATCTAATGGCACATCAAACTAATATTTAGAGATATATGTTTACCAATAAAATATTTATTTTTTTTATCAATTATCTGTCTTTACCAAAACATGGCTTTAGTGTTGTCATGGTACTGAGGGTGTATTCAGACCAGAACAGTGTCAAGGTGTGCAGTTTTGTTCTCACTCTTATTTTTGCAAGTGAGCTATAAAAAATAAACAAATGCATGTGTATGACAATCAGTGCGCACAATGGACAGAACTGACGGGGCAGTGCAGCCTTCATTAGGTGAGCAGCCAATCATTTTTATATTTACTAAAGAACTGTTAATGTTTAGTTAATGTCAGTGTTGAAGCAGAGGTGAGGTGGCAGGTGTCTGCTGCAGATAAACCGAAGGAGCAGGAGCCCACAGACCATGAGCCAAAGGACCAGGAGCTCACAGACCGAGAGTCCACAGACCAAGAGCCAAAGGACCAAGAGCCCACAGACCAAGAGCCAAAGGACCAAGAGCCCACAGAACAAGAGCCAAAGGACCAAGAGCCCACAGAACAAGAGCCAAAGGACCAAGAGCCCACAGAACAAGAGCCCACAGACCAAGAGCCAAAGGACCAAGAGCCCACAGAACAAGAGCCAAAGGACCAAGAGCCCACAGACCAAGAGCCAAAGGACCAAGAGCCCACAGACCAAGAGCCAAAGGACCAAGAGCCCACAGAACAAGAGCCAAAGGACCGAGACCCCACAGACCAAGAGCCAAATGACCAGGAGCCCACAGACCAAGAGCCCATAGACTAAGAGCCAAATGACCAAGAGCCCGCAGATCAAGAGCCCACAAACCAAGAGCGAAAGGACCAGGAGCCCACAGACCAAGAGCCCACAGACCAAGAGCCCACAGACTAAGAGCCAAAGGACCAAGAGCCGACAGACCAAGAAATAAAAGAGCAAGAGCCAAAGGACCAGGAGCCCACAGACCGAGTCCACAGGAACATGAGGTCTGAGTCCAGTTGGACGTCCCTTTGGACCAGAGCCGTTTCACCTTCAAGAACCATGCGCCAACATGAAGAACTGCTCTCTCTGGGCCTGCTCACTCTGTATCTGGGAACAGCACAGACACTCAGGCTGCAGTGCTACTCGATCACGGCTGAATACTGTCCTTCAGTCATGTGTCTAACTTTTTTCCAGAGGAATGGAACAGTGGTCAGCTTCAGCACCTGGAGGCGTTTTGGGGAGTTTGGACTGTGCGTGCTGTTCCTGCTCTTCCAGTAAGAAGAAGTATGTGTGCTAAATAATGTTTGTATTTAGTATTAGTATTTAGTATTGTTTTGTGCTTTATGCAGCCTTTACACTGTGGGCATAAAGTGCGTTATATGATGGATACAAGGCAAACAGCCAAAAAAACAAAGCCTCTTATCTATCCATATATCTCAATTGCATAATTTACCCAGGGGGCGCTCACACATGAACAGCCCACAGACAGACCCCGGACATACACACCCCATGTCTCCCGGTCATTACCTGTCTCTCCGTGTGTCAAAACTCAATTTCAATACTTCCCTATTTCTTCTCTCTCTCCATCTGTCTATTCCTCTCTCAGTCTCCCTTGCCCTCTCTATTGTCCTCTCCTTTCTCTCTCTTCCTTCTTTTCTCTGTGTCTCCTTCTCTCTCTCTTCTCTTTTCTTTTTTTTCCCCTTTTTTTCTCTCCCTCCCCCTTTCTCTCTCCTGCTGGGGCATCTTTAGGATCATTGGGTCACAGCAGGACAGTGGGTAAAGTTGAGCTTTCACACAGAACTGTACCAAAAACACAAACTGGGTCAAAGTGGAATCATTTCACAACAACTGTTTCGATCATTAATAAAGTAATAAGCAGGTGACGGACTCCAAACCAAAAAGTTACACAGTGCACCTTTAATATTCCTAAAATGCCCAGAAAAATCACAATTAAAATCTAGGTATCTGTCTCCTCAAATTAGCCAGATGTTTTAATTTGCTTCAACATCATCATGTCTCAGTCACATCTGGTTTAGACAATCCACAAAAGCTCATGTTTTAATTGGACAGCTGTTTGGCATTAAAACTACAGCGCTCCACCCATAATGCGTCACCGTGACAACCGTAGTACCGTAGCATCTACTTCCTGTTTCCTGTTTCCTGTTCAGAGAGTCCAGAGTGCAAAATTGACTCTTGTGAGGTTTAAGTCATGTTATAATGTTGTTACCTCATCAAAAAAATCACACGTTTGAGTAATCCTTTATTATTATTAGACTGTCTACAAATCCAAAGCTCAAAATGGTCTGTTCCACCTTGTGATGTCATTAAGCGGTAGTTTTCAAGTGAACACCGACCTTTTACCTGTAGTTGTTTAGTGTGTGGGGGGTTAATGACAAAATGTTGGTTAAAACTTTCACAAAAGAAAATGACAGCAGATATAACTTCATTGTTCTGCCCTCTACCCTTCCTCCTTCTCTCTGTCTCTCTCTTTCTTTCTTTCTACCTCTCTCTCACCTTCTCTTTCTGTCTCTGTTCTCTCTCTCTCTCACCCTGTTCCTCTCTCCTTCTATCCCTCTCTCATTCTTTCCTTCTCTTTCTGTCTCTGTTCTCTCTCACCCACCTCCCTTTCTTTCTCTCTCATTCTCCCCTTCTCTTTCTGTCCGTGCCCCCCTCTCTTTCTCTTTCTCTCTCCATCTTGTTCTCTCCACTCCTCCATACCTCTCCCTTTCTTTCCCTCTCTCTCTCTCCTTTTCTCTGTATCTCTGTTCACCCTTTCTCTTTATTTCCCCTCTTTGTCTCTCTCTCTCTTTTTCCCTCCACCCCTCATCCCTCTCTCCCCCTCTCTCTCTGGAGTTCTTTGATCAGATGCTGTAGCTCTAAACATTTGCAGCTGGCCTTGTGCGGGACATAAAGAGGTCACTGGAGCTGGGGGCCACATAACTCATCTCTCGTTCTCCCCCTTCCCTCTCTCCTTCCCTCCCTCTCTTCTTTCCTCTCTCTCCCTCCTTCCTTCTCTCTGTCTCCTCTCAATTTTCTCTCCTGTCTCATTTTCATCTCTTCTCTCAGTCTCTTTATCTTTAGTGTCCCTTCCTCTCCTTCTCTCTTTTTATCTCTCGCTTACTTCTCTCTAACTCTCTTCCCTCCCTCTTCTATCCTCTCTCCTCCCTTCCCTACTCTCTTTCCCTCTCTCTTTCTTCCACCCTCTCCTCTCCTTCTCTCTTGCGCTATCTCTCTCCCTCCCTTCCTCATCTTTCTCCCTCTCATTTTTACTCTATTCCTCTCATCTTATTCCTCTTCACTCCCCTCTCTCTCCCTTCTCACTGCCTCTCTCACTCCCCTCTCTCCCCTTTCTCACTCCTTTTGTCACTCCTCTCTTCTTTCCTCCCTTCCTCTCTCCCTCCCTTCTCTCCTTCCTTCCTCACTCCCTCTCTCACTCCTCTATTCTTCCCCCTCTCTCCCTCACTCGCTCTCTCTCTCCTTCACTCCCTCTCTCACTCATCTATTCTTCCCTCTCTTCCTCGCTGTTTTCTCCCTCTCTTTCCTCGCTCCCTCTCTCCCTCCCTCCCTCTCCCTACCTTCTCTCCTTCCTCACTCCCTTTCACTCCTCTGTTCTTCCCCCTCTCTCTCCTTCACTTGCTCTCTCTCCTTCTTCACTCCCTCTTTCACTCATCTATTCTTCCCTCTTTTCATCTCTCTGTTCTCTCCCTCTTTCACCTTCTTCCCTCCCTCTCTCCCTTTCCTTCCTCGCTCCCTCTCTCACTCCTCTCTTCTTCCCTCTCTTCCTCCTCTCCTTCTCTCTCTCCACCGGCTGCTTGACTTCTCCATTTCAGCAGTCCCAGAGTCAGCTAAAACAAACCACACATTCAAACACAACACACAAATGTGCTGTTCCTCTTTTACACTCTAGTCCCTTCTGGTTTCTCTTGTCAAAATATTTCTCAACTGTGGTTCCACATAGGCCAAAAGATAAGAATTACCATATTATCTTCTGAAAAATCCACAAAATGTAAAAAGTTTTTAGGTGGAAGTGATCTGTCTTTATCTGTAAATGAACCACAAAGCAGTCGAGGGCTTGGTTCATGTTTACTGACCTCTTAAGTCTGATCTAAGCAGCTGCTTTGGCCCCATGACTCGATGGTTTTACATTTCAAACAATGATGTAAAATTAACCTCAATAACAGATGTCCCCTTTGTCCCAAAAATAAAAATCGACAACTGCATTAAATATAAATTATAAAATTAAATCTAATATCGAAATCGAACAAAAGAAAAGGATACAAACACGGTCACTTCATTTTAATCGACTTTGTTTCACTGTTGGGATGCATCGATTCGATATTGGTATCAGATATCAGCACCGATACTGAAAAATGTACTGGATCGGATATTGGCTGCCAAATACTGGTTCTGTCGATATCCTGGTTGGACATAAATCAATGTAATAAGACTATTTACTGGTGGTAGTCGTTCAGAAAGTCTCAGAGTTTTCAACTTTTATTTACACAAAGTTGTTCTGTGGATACATCAGAAGTTTTTGTTTAAAGGAAATAAATGCAGTTTTCAGTCTGAACTGGTATCGGTTGAGTTTGAGTATTGGCAGATACTTAAAGCTGTAGTATCGAACTCGGTATCAGAACTGAAAAAGCTGGATCGGTGCATCCTTAGTTCACTGTCAGCCCAGCACTAGTGATGTGAGCACACCTTCTATTCTTATTTATGAAGCAATACCATGAAAATTCACCTTATACTAGTAGCTGAGAGCAACTTACACCTTAAATTTGCTAAGAATTAATAATTTTTTTGTCAAGACAAGGCAAGCAATGAGCCAGTCTCTACTTTCTGTTTAAATACCGGAGAATCTACCCCATACATCATCAGACAATCATCCAGTATGCGAAGGGTCCAATCACAGACACTAATTTGTCACATCTCTCCAATGCTCTCGAAATCTGTCACTTCTTTTTTCTCAGAATCTAGTGCTTTACTTGTGTATTCTGTAGAAATCTGTGCTGTTTCTCACTCCTCTGTTTCAATATTACTTTCTTTTTTACTTGTATGCCGCCATGTTTGTTTTGACCCAGACAGACCGTGCGTTCCTGATTGGTTGATTCGCCTGTCAGTCAAGCCCATTGGATATCGTGGAGACAGGATTTGGTTCCAGACATCTTTGTAAAGCATTGTAAAAGTATGTAGTCTGGGCTGACCAAAGAAATGGATTGTGCAAATTCAGCAGAATGCACCACAACCTTCTTCCTATTTTACTATATAATATTACAATAATATATATATTACAATACCATCTGTTTTCTGGCGTCTAAATATTCCACATTTTTGCTGGTGTTTGTGAGGTGAGAATGGGCTGCAGGTGAAGGAGGCTGTGGGCTGATTTAGTTTTCTTCAATGAACAGAAGTCTGACCTTTCCGACTCTGGTTTATGTCTTTGAACGTCTCAAGTTTCCAATGGAGACTTGGGCAGACTTAACACAGTTCATTTGGCCCCTGGCGTGCCTGTCTATAGATCAAGTTAAAAGGAAGCTATGGGCCACTGGGAAATAAAGTCACAGGGTTTTTATTGGACGGTTGTGCTACTTTGAGATGAGTTATTTTAGCTTTTAGACATTTGCATTTAACTGAGTAATTACAGTAGTTTTAGATGCTTAAAGGTCCTATATTCTACTATTTTCTGATCTACAGTATGTTATAATGTTATTTCTTCATCAAAAACACACCTGGAGTTGTGTTTTGATTCATTCGCACATGTTTAACACACAAATCCTGCATTTTTAATTTGAGTTTTTCTCTCAAACTAAAAATTGAAAACTCTGTTCCACCTTACAGGAAGTGCTCCACTGTGTTTTAAACTCCACACACCTTCAGTAGAATCATTTGGATCATTTCAGCCGTGGAATTGACGATCTCTACTGAACTAAATGTAAAATGTAGCTGTTAACTTGAAAACTGTTTCATGACATCACGAGGTGGTAGACAAACTAACAAAGGATTAGTCAAGTACGTGTAAATGAAACAAAACACAACAATCCAGGTATGGCTAAACATGGCTAAAATCTGTCTTTTTTCATGAAATAATGTAAAATTCATTTTGCCCCATGCACATATAGTAAAAGCAGCTCTTAAAATCAAAGCTAAATAGTATATTGTAAGTATCACCATGACGACGCAACTGCTTTGGTCTATGTAACTTATAAACTCGTGAATAATTTGTCTGCAAGGAAATATGTAGTAAAGTGAGGAATAACTTTGGACAGCTGTTGCGTGCATGTTAAAATCCATGCCATAACAAAATAAGCAGCAGTGGCTCAGTTGGTAAAGCGAAAGGTTAGTGGTTTGATTTCAGTTCTCACCAGCATATACTGTTATTGTGTTATTGGGCAAGACACTTCCTGCACCTTGCTTATGTGTGAATATACAGTAATATAGTAACTGGATGGTGTCCTGGTGTTTACCCCATAGTGGGTCAATGGGAAATAAAGTGTTTTTCATCAGACAGTTTGGCGCATTAAGGTTTATCATTTTAATTCATTGCACTTTGACTTTGTATTTGCGCAACAATAAGCACATTTTTTTTGTTTTTGTTTCTTTCTCAGAGTGACTAACTATTGTGAGATGAGAAGTCGAAACAATGGTAATAAAAATGGAGGGGAGCAGGAAGGCCATCGGAACAATATGCAAATGAGTGGTTGATTAAAATGGAATAACAATAAGAAAGTAGAGAAGTAGAAGAAAGTAGAAGACTAGCCCCAAAAAATGAACACACTGAATATTTTCTGTTATTTGTCAAATATACGCATTAGAGACTGACGTTTTGCCGATGCCGACACCGTTTGGAATACAAAGCAACCAGTGGCTGATATTTTTCGGCTTTGGATTATTTTCCCCAAATTATATAATTAAAATTTACTACTAACTCACACAGCCAATTTTTTTAACCACACACCTATAAAGGACCATATTTTATAGTTATCTCTTCACATTAAAGTGTTAAAATAAAACTTTATGTGCACTCTTTAGGGCGCAGATTGACCAAAACAAAATAGACTGAAGGCCAATAGTCTCTGAAATATATAGACCCTTTAAAATCCTCATCAGAATGTTCAAAATTCTGAAATGGAGGAAAGAGGAAGCAAAGTGACGCAGACATAATGTATTTTCAGTGATTAACTGATTAACAGATCTAAATGCCAATGGTTTTACGACATTATAACAAAAAATAAACAACAATTTGGAATTTCTAAGGTACACATATTGCCTCTGTTAAGACGGATGGAAAAACACAATTTTCTAACCTCAAAATTGTATTTGAGCTTCACAAAAAGTACAGTTTATGATGAAATGTGTAATATATCTGTAGATTAAGTGAAAAACAGTTTATCATAATGTCTTCTTAAATTAAAAGATAACATAAAACACAATTGTAAATGTCTTGACACAGCAAAGACAAGGCAAATAATGGTTGCAATTTGTATTTATGTTAATTGTCAGATTTTTTTGTTGTTCTTTTTATACTGATGCCAACAAAATAATAGCATGAGCAATAAATAAATAAATAAAAACAACTCACATGGATCCAAGTGTTTTTCAGTTGCCAAAATTCCCTGGATTTTTCTGATTTTGTGGTATTCTGTTTCAGTTTTTCCACTGAAATCAGATTACGTCCTATAGATTTTAGCCAATAGCCGATACGCTAAAAAGTCCAAATATCGGCTTAATATATCGGTCTATCTCTGGTATTTATTCAGGAGGTTCTGATCGTGAAAACTGATGATTGTAAAAGTTACCAAAGGAAAAAAAGCTCAAACTGTATTCATCATGTGGTGAAAATATCTGACCTCTTGTAATATCGAACAAGCTGTTACATAATACACTTCTGCAAAAGACAGGCTTACAAAGTGTGTGTAAAACATTGTTAAAATAGCTTTCATCAGTCCGTTATGTATGGATAAAACCACAAAAATGCAAAGCCAACTGTAGACAATATTGTGTAATTTCTCAGGGACTTTCTGCTCTATCTCAACAGTTGGATTACAGAAAGTTGCCGTTTTATTTCCCCATTATAATAACCACTGCACTCACCATGGACTTTTGTAATTGTACCACATCCACAATATTTTAATCACACACACAAATAGGCTACATCAAACAAGCTGTACTACATAGAAATACAGTAGGGACATTTTTAACTACACAAATACTGCGTTTTTGCCCAACACCACAAATACTGTTATAATCAACCACAAAGTAACAGTGAGCCATTGTAGGTTGTTGTTGTTTTAAGTGCTCAATGGTCGCCTCTCCACAGATCTGACCTGTATCTTGGCCTGGTGGCATCATCTCCTTGTTTCATTGGGGTTTGATGCATGTGGTGTATCAGAAAAGTTACATAGTCCAACTTTAACTTCCATTAAGACAAAAACATTAGCAGTAGTGGAATCTAACGAAGTACAAGTAGTAAAGTACAGTACTTAAGTAAAAAAATATTAGGTATCTGTACTTAAGGAGATTTAAAGTAGATACTTTTTACATTTACTTCACTACATCAGAGAGTTGTATCTGTACTTTCTACATTTTTGAACAGGACTGTGAAGAAATAAAGTATTTTTTATGATCGTTTGAGACCTGCTGAAAATCCTGAGGGTTTTACTTTTATGTTCATAGTTTGGGCAAATAAAAATATACAAAATATAAAAATATACAACAAATTCAACAAATTCAACATCGCTACAAAATACTTTTACTGTTTACTTGATGTACATTTTTTAACAGGTACTTTATTTTATAAGTAAGTTTTTTAACGTTCTTTAAGTATATTTTTTCATGTGATACTTTGACGTTTACTTGAGTATTTTTTGCTCTAATATCTGTACTTTTACTTAAGTAACAAAATCAAGTACTTCTACCACCACTGCTGATCAATCTGTACGCACCAGGATAAGATAAAAATATATTAATAAAAATATAAAACCCTAAACTGTGGAAATAACCTTTTAAATCCGAGTATAAACCTGCATGACTTAGTTTGAACTGGTTTCTGTGACATTACCAATTCCTCACAAGAGTCTGGTGACATTTAGAGATTATGTGTCCACTCCAAACACAATCTGAATCACATTTGAAAATTCATGAGCAGGCTCTAGTCTCTGAGATATTCTGTCTTAGCCTGGAGCGATTTGTGCAGCTATGTTTTCACCAGATGCCCTCCCGGAAGCACTGCTCTCCATTTATCTCAGCTTGGGACTAATGATTTTGGCTAACGATGGATAAATGTGGTCGTCCCATGAGAAAAGGTTGTTGGTTCAATTTAGCGATGACCAGAGCATAGTGTTGTTGTGTCCTTTGGCAATACAATTCACCCATATTAAGTGTGTGTGTATCATGAGGTTAACAGACAATTAAGGACAAAATTTGAGTTGTGTCAGGATTTGTGTTAAATTACAACACTAAAATTTCAAACACAATTTCTAAAAAAGAGAAAAGAGCTCAATACTATTCTGTTTTTCACCTCAAAATGTGTTATTACGCAAAACTGGCTCCTGGGAGCTTTTAGCCGTGTTATAATATTGTTACCTCATCAAAAACATACCTGGAGTTTTGTTTCATTTACACCTGTTTGAGTTATCCTTTTTATTAGTCTGTCTACATCTCCAGAGCTCAAAATGCTCTATTCCACCTTGTGATGTCATCAAGTGGCCTTTCATTTAGTAGAGACTGGCAATTCCAGGGCTAAAATCATCCAAATGGTTCTAGCAAAGGTGTTTGGAGCGTAAAAACACAGTGGAGCATGGAGTGTGGAGTGTTTTCTGTTTGAGAGAAGAACTCCGCTTAAATATGACTTGTGTGTTACTGTTAAACATGTGTGAATGAAACAAAACACAACTCCAGTGATGTTTTTGATGAAGAAACGAAATTATAACATAGGTAAGAAAATGCAGAATATAGGCCCTTTAATATTACCATGTGATCTTAGACTAGCTGCTAAAACTGTTCAGGAAAGATCTTTTTTTTCCGTAGTAGTACTTGTTGAAATGAGTATCTAGTTTTGTTATTGAGAAGTATCTTGGTCTTATTATACTCTTATTATTACTGCATTATAACCATTACAACTATGCCATTACTGTGCTTGCCCTTATAGTAAATTGTTGGGCTTTCCTCCACCCACAGCGAGCTTCTGCTGAGTTGAAAACATGATTGTACACGCGTCGCCCACAGTTTTACTCCTGTTTTCTGAATGCCACATTGTCAGGGCCCTATTAACAAACCTCTGACATCACTACTGGACATAGTGGGCCCTGTTCACTGCATAATAGATGTATTGAAAAGCCTTTTGCAACCAACTCTGTCTACCACTGAACCCCTTTCCTCTCCACAGCCCAGTGCGGAAACCATCACCTGTTGCAGCTTAGCGTGGATAATTCGTGGCCTTTTCTGTACGGGTGGGTGTGTTAGGCTAGACACACATCAGTCCCATAAGGAGGGAGCATATGCGAGTCAGAGAGAGAAAGAGAAGGAGAGAAAGAGAGAGAAAGAGAGAGAGAGAGAGAGAGGGAGGGATAGTCCTTGACATGCTTGGACCAAGGCCAAAATAAAAAAATAACGCCCCTACCTGACCAGCCGTGTCGTATAGCCCCAATAAATACTGTTTGCCTCCAACGTTGACACTCACTGCAACGACATGACAAAGAGGATTTTTTTAGTGGCTGAATGAGGGAGGGGGCGCAGATGCACGAGACACGGGGAAGGGAGGGGGGCGCAGGGTCCCTCAACCCCAGTCAGGCAAACAAGTGGTTTTCATTATAGCAACAGATGCAATTCAAAGCACTTCAGAGGGAGTGCCAGATGTAAAAATTCCATCCAACTATTATGCGTAACTTGTATTAGCGTTCAAGTTGTCAAAACGAGTTAATTTTGTACGTTTTGACGTTTTATTCCAGGCTATTGTTTAAAAGGAACAATAGAAAATGCCATGCTGTATACCTACCTGCGTAATGGTCAAATACAGTTGGCACATACTCCTCCGGGAAGGCGTCGTTGGCATAGCTCATGAGCAGACACGTTTTGCCCACTGCACCGTCTCCAACCACGACGCACTTCAACATGATCGTACCGGTTCCGTTTGCCATGATGATGTTACCGACCCAACAGTCCGCATCATCCGCCCCCGGGCGCCCTGTGTTCCCGACCGCCTTCTAGTCCTCCTCGCAGCGGGCATCAGCAGCATCTGAGGCGGGCAGAGGTGTGCGCAGAGTCGGGCTGGAGCTGCTGCATCTCCTCCCCTTCACCGGTTACACTTTCCAAATTTGTCCGTAGAAGACTTCCCGTTTCTCACGATAAAACAAACTATTTTTAGTCCTGTTATACTGTTACAGGTAGTTTCTTTGGTTTTGTAAAAGAATAGCCTCCGCCGTGGCCACCGGTGCGTCTGCGCTGGTTCCCCGGTGAGAGCTCCACGCCTGTCGGTTTCTTCTGGCGCACTCTGCCGCCGCTGCTCCACACAAGCGGGGAGCGAGGCTGGAGGGAGGGGCCAGTGTTTGAAACCAAGGGGCTCCGGATAAAGTGCACTCCACCTCCGCTGCGAGTGTGGACTTGACTCTAGGCCAGTCACGATAATTACAATATCGCCATGTCGTTCAATACATGACAGATGGAACACTAACCTAGTTTTTGCTGTTTATCGTGGGTTTTCTTTGTACTAGTGAAAATTGTGTTTTTTTTCTGTGCTATGATGGAGATTTGAGCTGTAGAAGATTGTCTTATGAACTTCTATGACTTATTATAGAAAATAACTTAGTTTTGTTATTGCGCTTTTGTATAATATTAATAGCCTATAGTTATAATTTAAGAAACCCGTGGATTATTAAGTTATAGGCTAATTTTCACTTTTAAAATTGCAATATTATTCATTATTACATGTCTTTTTTTATTTATTTATTTATTTATTTATTATTATTTTTATTTTATTTTTTTTCATTATTACGGGAGCTGACGTAGCAGTAAACGTCACTAGAAATAGAGTAGTGAAGTTGTTGACGCTTTCTATGGATAGCCACAGCCTTTTTTTTTTTTTTTTTTTTTTTTTGTTCTCAATAAAATGACTACATATCACAAATTAAGAAAATGAAATTGGAGAACGAAGTTAGTACAGAGCAGTTGGTGTGAAAACGGGTTCATTGGCAGTATGGCATCTTGAAAATAAGTGATTAAAGTTTACTCAAACATGCACAGATCATTCTAAATACAACTTTGGGTGAGTAAATTATGAGGGGAAAAAAACTATGACATGGTTAAAAGCTCTGGAAAGGTTGCATAATAGGTCTCCTTTAAGTGCTGCATTCTGTTATTTATTTATCGCAGCTCATTTTTAACAATATTTTACATTTAGAATAACTTTGGGGATAATTCTGCTTCATGATTTGCTTTCAGTATTATAACTTACCATCTTTATTTACTTCAGCAATACACTGAACTTCAAAAAGTGTTAGTGTGACAGGCCTACTTGACGGAGAGTGGACTAAAGACAGTGCAGCCTCTTGTGCCGTTGTGTCATATTCAGACTAAAGGGAGGAAACAGGCCCCAGCTGATGAAGCACACTTCTGCTTTCACAGCTAAACCTCAGGCCCCGTCTTCCTCGTGGTTTGTACAAATGAAGGTTTCATCTTAATGTGGTGAGAAGAGAAAATGAAAAAGGGCAGGACAATAGAAGTTTTCCAAGTAGTAAGCTTTTCCAAAGTTGACAGTTTTCTCAATGTGCACGGATATTTTGTCTGGGTCCATTAACACTGTATTTATTGGTTCATTGTAATAACTATTTGCATGGAGAAGAATTGATAGTGTAAATTCTGTATATTATTTGTTGATAATATTTTGCATTCACTTGGAGGTTCAATCCCAACTTCAAACTCTTTGGTCATGTCATTAAGCAAGACATTTCCCCTGCCTTGGAGCTAGAATTCACAGTTAAAGGTCCATATTACACTATTTTCAGATCTATGGTATAATGTTGTTTCCTCATCACAAACTGGAGTTGTGTTTTGTTTCATTCACATGTTTAACACACAAACTCTGCATATTTAGGCCAAGTTCTTCTCTCAAACAGAAAGTATTCCACATGTCGTAATACAGAAAGTGCTCCACCGTGTTTTTAAACTCCATACACCTTTACAAGAATAATTTGGAAGATTTGAGCCCTGGAATTGGCAATCTCCACTAAACAAAAGGAACATTCCAGGCAAAGTAATAAAATCCATAAGACTTTCTACCATTCTATCTAATTATCATGAACCACTGCTATAACTGCTTTGTCCTGGATATGTAAATTTGAATCTTTTTAAATATCCTTATTATGAGATTGTGTGACTTTATAATGTACAGGAACCATACTATAAATGTATTTCTTACATGCATAACATGGGGGTAGGAATAAATAAGTATTACTTCATCCCACTCCCTTTCGAGCAAAGAGACTTTAGTTTAACGACATTTTGTATATGTGATTTCAAAGATGTATTATTGTTCGTTTTTTTCTTCTAATGTATGGAAAATAATATTTGATCAATGCTCGAAATAAACAAAATCATCACCATGTTATGTTATATTAAAACGAAACACTGCGAATATAGCATTTTCAAAACAATAAAAGGTAACACAGAGATCTAAATATGTTATGTGTTACTAATTAATACCCCATAGATGTGTACCCCCTCTTTAAAAACACAGTATCTTTACTTTAAATAAATTGTGTATAATCCATCCCTGTTTAGAGTAGAGGACACTGGCCATGTTTACATGATGTTTTTTAATTCCAAATTAATTGTTCCGAATTAAATAGTTCGTAATTAAATTATTCTCCTTCGAGTTTACATGGAAATAATCATTCCGAATTTAATTTTACATGGAAAACACGTTAAATCGCCTTTATTTAATTCCGCTCAACGTCTGGGGGTCGGTAAAAGTTCTGATTGGACAGGGGGCGCACGAACGTATTTACGTCTACGGGAGGAAAACGCACACTTCAGTCATTTTCTGTCATCCACTCTTTTCAGTATTTGTAGTTCTTCCAGCGAACTTATTAAAAAAATTGTTTCAGTTCGAGACCAACGTTTGCTCCAGGCCGCCATCTCGCAGTGCATCATCGCATCAGAAGGGCGATAATAAACGTTTACATGATCTAGGAATAAGTTAATTTGTCTTTAAAATCGGAATAAACCACCTACTTAATTCCAAATAATCATTTTCAGTAGGAATTAAGTGTTTACGTGATCTTTTTAAAGCGGAATTCATTTTTATTCGGCATTAACTTACGTTTAATCGGAATTAAAGCTCTCATGTAAACGTGGCAACTGTGAATTTGAGTAATACTTGGACATTTGCACCACACCACGACACAGAGTCCTGACCTGTGCAGGAGACAGTCAGCTGTGCAGGGTGTGTGGACCTGTGCTGGAACCATCGAGAACAGCAGTCTGCCTCCTGAATTTGGAAAGGCATGGACTGTACGCTCACAAACGCATATCGCTTTACTGTCTCTGCTTCTCCCTGGACAAATGTTTCTTAAAGAGCCGGCTGGGAATTCAAAGAAGCCACGGCGAACAACTGTAGGAAGTATTTAAAGTTTGAGCTTAAAGTTACAGAGGGACGTCTTATGTTACGAAGGAGAAATAGTTACTTGAGAAATTCATTATGATGCTTGTAATGATTATTAAGGGAGAGTAAATCCTAAACCATCGACCTTAAAATCGACATATGAGGCTTTTGTCTGCTGTATAGTTATAATCTATGGCACCCGTGCATCATTATAAAAATTTTAAATTGCAATATTGATACAAAGCAACTTCATAAATCAGCTGACCTTTGCTAAAATGGCTACATGGCGCTGCCCAATCCTATGTGTATCACCGTTTAAGAAATTAAATCTGGAGAATGACGATAGACTGTATAGAGGGATTATTTGTTTAAGTGCCTGTGCGATTAACATGAAGTTGCAGCATTAGCTAGTGATGTTGTCAGCACTAACACACTTTATCGCCGTGTGATAAAATAAGTTATGATGCTACATTAACATTAGTGAGTGGGATACGTCTTAATGACCCGTATTCGTGTGGGTGCGTAAATGACGAGAAGAAATAGCTCAAACTTCAGTAGCCGGACATCCATTCATACCTGATCGACACAACTAGAGCCTGAAACCTGCTGAAATTCTACAAGACCCTACATGATAAAAGACAGGACAGCGGCTCTTTCTGTAGGAGACATGTGCAGTAGAGCGCGAAGTGTCGTAGTCTGATAATCTCTCTATATAAACGGACATGGCTAACCCGCTGCGTTCCAGATGGGAAGTGAACGTGGGGGGCACTTCTGGCTCCATCCACTCTGTTTCCAATTGACTTTACATTGAAAAATTGTCACCCCCCCTTGTGAGGGAGTGGGTGCATTCAGGCAAAGCAATAACATCTCCTTGGAGAGAGGCAGTGACAGGGTCTCCACCAGAAAAGTTACACAGTGCATCTTTAAGTGACATGCATGATAAGAGACATAGCTTAGTGGGTTTTTTTTAGTAGTAATAATGGTGTATTATACATTGCTTCTTTAGCCATTCAAAGCTGTTTTACTTTACTCATTCACTGCCAAAACTTGGTGGTGGTGGTACTACTGGAGCCGCATCTGCCCTGGGCTGACTGCAGAGACATGGCTGTCATTCTGCACCAACAAACTCCAGCTGCACTTTGAGAATGTCATATTTACCACAATGCACAGAGAGTTTTTGTTCCCCATTTTAAATGTTTTACAGTAAAAGAGAACGCAATCTGAAAATACCACACTGTGAAGTCTGGAGTGACTAAAATGTCAACACGTATCATGTGTCAAAAACTCCATGTATTTGAATGTTTCTTTCATGCGAGCAAAGTATTTTAACAACAACCTCTGTTTAACCAGAGCTGAGGCACTGACACTTTATTTGTATTTGTGTTGCTTAAAGGTCCTATGTTATGCAAAACTGACTCATGTGAGTTTTAAACCATGTTGTTACCTCATCAGAAACATACCTGGATTTGTGTTTTGTTTAATTCAGACACGTTTGAGTAACCCTTTATTATTAGTTTATCTAGATCACCAAAGCTCAAAATGCTCTGTTTCACCTTGTGATGTCATGTTGTGATCGTTTTCAAGTTAACAGCTAACTTTTACCTGTTCAGTAGAGACTGGCAATTCTAGGGGTGAAATCATGATTCTAGTGAAGGTGTATGGAGTTTAAAAACACAGTGGAGCACTTCCTGTATTACCACATGACATCACAAGGTGGAACATGTGTTAAACATGTGTGTGTGAATGAAACAAAACACAACTCCAGGTGTGTTTTTGATGAGGAAACATTATAACATAGATCAGAAAATATCATTATACAGACCATTTAAGAAATACCTTGAAAAACATACTTTCTTACTTTAAGTGGGAACGCTTATACACAGATCTGTAACTTGACCTGGTTGTCTTAATGGAGATAAATAAGTTTACTGTGACTGTTACTTCCCAGACAAAGCTATAACATCTCCAAAGAGACAAGAAGATGACAGACTCTCCTGTTACATAGTGCACCTTTAAACCAAAACTTGCAATTATGTTCAACTAAACAATATCCAGAATACTGTAAACACACTGTCGAGATCTGACTTCTCAGTTCTTAAAGGACGTGCTATTGGCTGACGGTCCCTTGCTGTGTGCGCTCTGTCCAATCAGCCGAGGGGGGCGGGGCTGAGGATTCTCCTGCTATCATCACATTTGACAGCTGCTGCAGCGGTTCACGTGACCAAACAACAATTACCTCATACATGTAGTACTCCACTGAGGTGTTGCATTGAGCCTGCTCCCTGTTATCTCCAGGCTCCCCTCCCACTCACAACCCGAGCAGAGGAGAGGAGAGACTGGTCTATCTGTGTGGGACCAGTCTTACGAGCAATCCAGAGAATGTACGTATTAAAGGAGAAATATTAAATCACTTCATTACAGGCTTGTACTTGGTTTGTATTTGAGCAAAATGTGTCTTGCCCCAGTACAGATATGTTGTATAAACAGCTAATGAAGTCAAAATAAGTCCACTGTGGGCTGTTTGCGTTGAATTAGAAAACTTACTCCGCTCTGGTCTCTGAAAGTTGTGAAAAGTGCTTATAAACTCATAATTAGGATGCTCAGAATGCGTAAGGTAAATGAGGAATAATTTTGGTCCACAGCAAACTATTTATGGACGATTTTTCACGTTTTTAAGTCAATAAAAACAAGGTATAACACCCTTAAGTTAACTATCAGACTTGCAAGCAGCTAAGTAAAAGTTTAATATTTCCACCATGATATAACAACACTCTTCAAGTTACTCTTAGCTAACTCAAAGTTGTATTTCAATTGACTGATTCATGCATGTTTGAGTAATCCTGTGTTGGTCTGCAATTTTTTGATCACTCGAGTGTTAATCACTCGAGTGATCAAAAAATTACAGTTTTCACCTACCCCCTACTCACTTGCATTTACTAAAACAAATGCAAGTGAGTCACTTCTGAACATGACTATAAGAGCTAATCAAAATGCTGTCCCTGAGCGAGGTCTTAATTATTTCATATTAATCAAGTGATGCAGTAATTAAGTTTTCAATGAGTAACACACAGCTCTCAGCCCAGCCTCTCAAAGTATTGAAAATATCTATTAAAATAAAGGTAAAAGGTAGATATTAACTTGAAAACTATACCACTTCATGACATCATAAGGTGGAACAGAGCATTTTGAGCTTTGGGGATATAGACAGACTAATAATAAAGTATTACTCAAACATGTGTGAATGAAATAAAACACAACTCCAGGTCTGTTTTTGATGAGGTAACAGCATTATAACATGACTTAAAGCTGCAATATAGGACCTTTAAATTAAAGAAGACATATTATTCTATTTTCCAGATATTTAGTATTGGACTATGACATACTTATTAAATTTTCATCGTAAACCTTAAACGCCTTTACAATAGAAACGGGCCCTTTGATTTTCAGAACTGTTGAAGTGTTATGGTACATTTTTGAACCCTACACGTATGACTTTTATGAGTTTAATCAGTAAGTAGGCACAGAGCAGTGGGCGTGGATAGGGGGTACGTGAAAACGGCAATTTTCAGATCCTTGAATACAGGCCAAAGTACAACTCAAACATGCATGAATCAGTTTAAAAGTGCATTACTTTTAAACTTTTTAGTGCGTAACTTTTTCTGGTGGAAGGTCCGTCAAATGCTTTTCCTCATGGTTGATGTTATTGTTTTGTCTGGAATGTTTCACAGTGCGACATTAAACTTTTCTATCATCATGCAGGCCAAACCAGACAGGTCAGATCTGTTGAGAGGCGACCCCGCTCACCTTCAGAATCCCTGTTTTTCTAGGTAGTTTTGAGCTGTAAAACCACCTGTAATTGAATAAATGTAAGGCAGAGCTGTTTAATGTCATACTGCGGAACATTCCAGGCAGAACGATGACATAATAGTTGATTTTAACATGTCCCCTATATATTTGCAAGTCCTGACAAACGTATAGTATATTTTGTTAGAGCATCTTCCATCTTTAGCTGCCGCAGAAATAGAAAGTAGATATTAAGTGTCACATACGCTGGAAATAAGGTCAGCTCTCACTAATGGACTCCCATGCAGCCGCAGGAGTGTCTGTATAGAGCAGAAAGGACTTTTCAACACATGCAATTCACGCTATGTCTGGCTTATACTACAGCTATTTGGACAGCCTAAAATAATGAGGGTGGATGTATGGGAAAGGTTTATGGTATGCAGTTTCTGACTTTTACTTTCAGAGAGAATGTTTGGATTAGGTGTCCAGTGCCTTCTGCTGGCAACAGTGGAGACTAAACAATGTTAAAGGTCCTATATTATGCAAAAATTGACTCTTGTGAGCTTTAAGCCGTGTTAGAATGTTGTTACTTCATCAAAAACATACCTGGAGTTGTGTTTTGTTTCACTCGTGCATGTTTCAGTAATCCTTTATTTTTAGTCTACATCTCCAAAGCTCAAAATGCTCTGTTCCACCTTGCGATGTCATGAAGCGGTAGTTTTCAAATAAACAGCTGCCTCTTACCTTTTGTTCTTTAGAGATCAGCAATTCCAGTGCTAAAAATCAAATTATTCTAGTGAAGGCGTATGGAGTTTAAAACCACAGTGAAGCACATCCTGTATTACCACATGACATTACAAGGTGGGAACAGAGTGTTTTCTGTTTGAGTGAAGAATTCCTATAGCCTAAAAATGCAGGTTTTGTGTGTTAAACATGTGTGAATGAAACAAAACACAACTCCAGGTTTGTCTGTGATGAGAAAACAACATTATAACGTAGATAGAAAGTAGCGTAATATAGACCCTTTAAAACTATTTCTAAATTACTATAGAGTTACGATTTGTCATATACTGTAAATGATAATGAGAAGTGAGATGAGACCCGGTGCAAGTCCTCTCCTGACAGTCATTAAACCAGCGGTCATAGACACATAATTACATCTGAACCAAAGCTGTAAATCACCCTGTACAGTAAGTAAAACTGTCAACTGTACCATATATTTAACAACATACCCAGGGAATCATTAAGAAGACTAAAAAGGGCCTTATACAGTTACCAAAGTCAGTGTTGCTTGCGTAGAGTTCGATCTATTTCATTTCTGGATCTTCTCTATATTTGTCCTCACCAAAACTGACTATTTGGAGGGTTTGGTTGGACTTGATAAATAAAGTTTCAGGAATCAGAAATTGTTTTTAAGTGAACACAACTCATAAACTGGACTCTTACCTCTTCAAAAACATACCTGGAATCATGTTTCACTGACACATGTTTGATAAACCCTGCATTATTAGTCTGTCTGCATCTCCAGAGCTTCACCTTGTGATGTCATGAAGCTGTAGTTTTCAAGTTGCTTCTTTTAACTTTAGTTCAGCAGAAATGAGCAATTCCATCCAAATAATAAATAATAACAGTGCAACATAGCTCAGTTGGTAGAGTGCTTATCCACTGATCCGAAGGCTGGCGGTTCAAATCTGCTCTCGACATAAACATTGTTCGTCAGATCCAATGACCCACAGGTTGGTGGTGTGATTCCATCTCCTACAGATGAATGCTGTCATTGTGTCCTTGGGCAAGACACTTAACCCACCTTGTCCCCAGTGTCTGCGTACACTGGTGTAAGTGCTTTGGGCGCCTTGAAGGTAAAAGAGCGCTGTATAAAAATGTGGCCATTTACCATTCTGATGAAGGTGTATTCAGAAACACAGTGGAGCATTTGTTTTACCACATGACATCACAAGGTGGAACAGGGTGTTTTCAGTTTGAGAGAGAACTCAGCTTAAATATGCAGGGTTTGTGTGTTAAACATGTGTGAATGAAACAAAACACAACTTCTGGTATGTTTTTAAATGAGGAAACAACATTATAACATAGATCAGAAAACAGCGTAATATGAACCCTGTAAGTTTTAAAGGTCCATTGTGTAACTTTTCTGATGGAAGATCTGTCAAATGTTTTTTTCTTTTTATGGAAATGTTATTAGTTTATCTGGAATGTTTCATAGTATGGCATTAAACCTTTCTATCTTCATGGAGACCAAACCAGACCAAGTCACAGGTCAGATCTGTGGAAAGCCACCCCCGTTCACAGTCAGAATACCTGTTTTTCAAGGTATTTTTGAGCAATAAAACCACCTGTAATTGAATCAATTTAAGGTAGAGCTGTTTAATGTCATACTCTGAAAGATTCCAGGCAGGTGAAGGACCCTCCACCAGTAAAGTTACACAATGCACCTTTAAACAATGGATCACATTCAAGAGTCTGTTCACAGCCGCGTTCAGCACATCAGAGCAGTGTGACAGTAATTATGTGACTATTAGACATTAATGTGTTATGTCTGAGGCCTGCTCCAACAGCTCAGCCCTGCTCTAAATCCAGACGTGTAAAAATGCATGAGACAGATCCACAGTGTAATGTTACCACGTCTATTTACAGTCTGAGCAGCATGTGTGCACAGGGACTATTTCAGGAAACACAAACAAATGTACGGACCCCCACACCCTCAGACCCCTTAGAACCCACGACGCTCACATTTCCAGACACTGTACAGTAAATCTTCTACATCTGATATTCTCACACAAGTCAAGTCTAAAAAAAAAGTATGGATTAAATAAATAAAAGTTAAAGGCTCCATATTACGCTATGTTCTGATCTATATGTATGTATAATGTTGTTTCCTTATAAAAAAAACATGTCTGGAGTTTTGTTTTGTTTCATTCACATGTTTAACACACAAAAGCTGCATATTTAGGCTGTTTTTCTCTCAAACAGATAACGCTCTATTCCACCTTGTGATGTCATGTGGTAATACAGGAAGTGCTCCACTGTGTTTGTAAACTCCATACACATTCAGTAGAATCATCTGGGTAATTTTAGCCCTGGAATTGCCGATCTCTACTGAACAAAAGGTAAAATGTGGCTGTTAACTTGAAAACTCATTTCATGACATCACAAGGTGGAACAGAGCATTTTGAGCTTTGGAAATGTAGACAGAGTAATAATAAAGGGAAACAGCGTGGTATTAAATGTAAAATCCATGGAGACCAGTAGATGAGAGCACCAGGCGCATGTTAAAGGTCAGATCTGTGGAGCATCGTCCCCCGCTCATAATAATTCATGCAGGTTTTTCAAGTCAATTTTGAGCAATGGATGAAGATGGAAATGAAAGAGGGGAGAGAAACAGAAAGAAGCAGAGAGAGGGTGATAGAGAAAGATAAATTTGGGTTGGGTTGAGAGACTTTAGAGAAAGTGGAGAAAGGGAGAGAGATCGCATGAGACAGAGGAACAATCAAGATAAAGAGGGGAGGAAAAAGGAACGTACGAGAAAAAGGAAAAAAGAAAAATATATGAGAGACAAGACAAGAGAGAAGAGGATGGAGAGGAGAGGAGAGGAGAGAGATAGGAAGAGGAGACAAAGAGAGAGAACAGAAGAGGGATGAAGAGGACAAAAACATAAGAGAGAGGGGGATGACAGAGAGAGGAGAGAGACATAGGGTGAGAGAAAGGTGGAGACAGAGAGAGAATGAGGGAGAGAGAGAGAGTAAAAGAGAGCAGAAAAAAGACAAAAAGGAGGGATGGCAGAGGAGACAAGTGGCGATGAGAGAAAGAATAGAGTGAAGGTGAGAGAGAGGAGACACAGAGACAGAGAATAAGGGAGAGAGGGAAAGGAGAGAGACCGAAAGAATAGTAATAGAAAGAAAAGAGAGACAGAGAAGAGAGAAAGGTGGGAGTGGGAGAGTGAAGAGAAGAGAGGAGAGAAAGAGGGTGAGGAGACTCAGAGAAAGAGAGAGAAAGAATAGGGGAGGAAGAGAAGGCAAGAGATAAAAGTGATAAAAAGAGATAAAAATGAATAGTAAGAGAAAGGTGGGAGTGGGAGAGTGAAAAGAAGAGAGGAGAGAAAGAGGGAGAGGAGACTCAGAGAAAGAGAGAGAGAGAATAGGGAAGGAAGAAAGGGCAAGAGATAAAAGAAGTGACTAGTAAGAGAAAGAAAAGAGAGGGACAGGGAGGAGACAGTCAAAGAGATGAGACAGAGAGAGAATGTGAAAGAGTGAATGAGAGGAAAAAGAGAGAACAAGGAAGTAAGAGAGAGAGAGAGAGAGAAGGAAAGAACAGTAAAGGAAAGAAAAAGAGAGAAAGCAAGAAAAGAAGAGTAAGAGAGTGGGAGGTTAGGAGAGAAGTGGGGGTGACAGAAAGAAGAGAGTGGAGGAGAGAGGGAGAGACAGAGCGAGAGAATAACAGAGACAGAGAGAGGAGAGAGTAAGACAAAAAGAAAGACGAAAAAGACATAAGAAAGGGACATGACAGAGAGCGAGAGAACAGGAGAGGTAAAGAGGGCAAGCGCTAAAGGTTATGAATAATAAGAGAAACCAAAAGAGAGAAATGGAGGGAGAGGAGAGACAAAGTGAAAGAGTGAAGGAGAGGAAAGAGAGAGAGAAAAAGAGAAGGAAACCCCATCACAAAGCTTTCAGATGAAGTCCTAAACAGAGCCTGGAGAGAGGAGGTCCTGGCTGAGTGGACTTGAATTACAGCTCATATTTTTAGTGCAGGTTTGAGTCTGAGTGAAGCAGATGAGGAGAGTCTGAGTGTGCGACAGTTAAATAACAAACACAACAGGATCTACAGTGAGAGGATCACACAGGGATCGAGAACTTCCACTTGGAGACAAAACGAGTCACATTAAATACAGTATAGGGAGTAGGTCAGCTGCATGTACTCGCACTTACTTGAGTAACTTTTTAAAGGGCCCATATTACGCTATTTTCTGATCTACTGTGTGGTCTAATGTTATTTCCTCATCACAAACATATCTGGAGTTGTGTTTTGTTTCATTTTTTTCTTTTTGCACTATACTGTCCCCTGACTGTGAGCTTCTGTCACGAGTGAATTTCTCCTCTGTGAGATCAATAAAGTCTTATCTTATCTTATTTACATGTTTAACACACAAATCCTGCATATTTAGGCTGTGTTCTCGGAAAGTGCTCCACTGTGTTTTTAATCGCCATAAGATTTCATTAGAATAATTTGGATTTTTTTCAGCTGATCTCTACTGAACTAAAGGTAAAAGGTAGCGTTTAACTTTTTTTTTAAACTTGAAAACTACCTCTTCATGACATCACAAGGTGGAACGGAGCATTTTGAGCTTTGGAGATAGACAGACTGATAATAAAGGATTACTCAAACATGCGTGAATGAAACAAAACACAACTCTTGGTATGTTTTTGAGGAGGTAACAACATTATAACATGGCTTAACGCTCACAGGAGTAAATTTTGCATAATATAGCACATTTAAGTAGTGCGTTTGCAATATCTTAACCACGTGTCTACACTAAGCAAAATACAAACTCGAATTACTAGCATCCATGGGTCTCAGAGTGAATAAATGAATAAATAAAAACAAATACACGTTTTGAAAAGACAAAATTAAACTGAAACCCATATTTTACAAACACAGCACTCCTCGCTAACTTCAAACACACTGACTTACACGTTCTTATAAGCTTCATAACATCTGGTAGTATTTGTCAAACATAACAGACCCACCCCTGATCAAAGAGACATGTACGTAGCTGTAGGACTGTAGATTGACTCCATTAATTCACTTTTAACCTTGGGAAATGCAATAAAAACAAATAAAAGAGCTAAAAATGTACCAGGGAATGCCAATGCTGCAAACACAATTCAAATTCAGCCCATTTTTATGTTGCTCTGTTTTCCATCTGTGCAGCAAAAGACTAATATTTTCCTTTATGGATTCATTTTACGATACAAGTTTTAATCTTCAGCATCGCTTCATAAATCAAAGTCTGGAGACGTGAGTTTAAACTCCAAACAGATTACACCAGAACTTTCCATTTTCTCTGAAGTTGCCATTATTCTAAAAGTACAATATAACACATGATAGCAATTTTGTTGAAAACTTTTAACTCATTTTATTCATCTAAAACATGCCCTTAATGTCTTAAAGAACTCCAAGAATTTTTCAAAGGCTATAATGAAAAACATATAATAATAATAATAATAATAATAATAATAATAATAATAATAATAATAATAATAATAATAATAATAATGTTTCTGAAAACCAAAAACGACTACTACCAAAACATGATTTAATATTGCATAAAATTGATTCTTGGGAGCTTTAAGCCATGTTATAATGTTTTGTTTTAATTCACACATGTTTGAGTAAATCTGGTGTATTAGTCTGTCTACATCTCCAAAGCTCAAAATGCTCTGTTCCACCTTGTGATGTCATGTAGTTGTAGTTTTCAAGTTGAAAGCTACCTTGTTGTTCAGTAGAGATTGTCAGTTCTTAGACAAACTTTATTGATCCACAAGGGAAATTATTTGGATACAGCAGCTCAAACATCACAATATAATATAATAACAAAGAGTAAAAAAAAATAAATGGTAAAGCAAAAAAGAGCAAGAGACAGGTGTCAAATGAGACATAATTATATAAATAAATGTATATGTACAAGTCAAAATAAAATAGAAAAATAAGTAATAAACATAAAATCAAATGTAAATATAAGTTCCAGGGCTGAAATCAACCAAATGATTTTACCTCTATTGGCTCTATTCACACTTACGTCACAAAACCATCAGACGTTTGGATGACGACTTCCTTTGGGCTCTGTTGGCGATAGTAGCGTTCCGTTATGTTCGGCAGATCAACAGTTCCAACCAGCTGCCTGTAAGTGATTTCAAAGATGTGATTTGAGTCACATCCTCCATGGAAAACTTTGGCAGGTTGTCAAGACGCTGCTGCTGAATCCACGGTTTTATCACAAGCCCAGCGTCGGTAACTACACCGGAAGTCGTCACCCTTACGTTTCCAGACGTCTTCCAGTAAGCGTGAATAGAGCCTATTTAAACACCTCACTACAATAGCTCTATTTCTCTGTGACTCTGTTTTCACCCTGTAACGGTAACAATTTTTACTCACCAGAGGAACAATGAACTTTATTAACTTAACTCATTACAATGTTCGATCCTTAACTCCATACAATGCCAATATTTTGATCTAACATGTATAAGAAATAGCATAAAAACATATAATTTATTGTCTTTTGTGTCCAGGTCATGTCACACCAACAAATCACTGTCCTCCTCCAGATTTTCAGCACACTGTACATCACATGAGGAGATCAGCAGGTTCAAGATGGCCGCTGTGTCTGGAATAAATGTCTATTATTAACCGACACTCTTAGACATATGATTAGCTGCATGTTTTTCCTCTTGACATTCAGATGAGAAACTTTCACTTTGTAACATTTCTGGGGAGTCTTCATGGAGATCGTTTTGCTATGCCTATGTTCCACAGCAGGTGTCTCCAGCTTTTTTCCTCCAGTGAGCTACGTTTAAAAATGAAAATGCTAGAGAGCTCCTCATTTTAGTGGTTGCAAGAAATTGAGTATGTACCTTATGCCTTACCTTGTTGTCCAACTTATATTGAAGTAGTCTCATCTTTGACAAAACCTGTCAAATGTTGTTTGACAGGTTGTGGTAGAACAAGAAACTGGAATAGTAAATGTAAATTATAAAAATTAGGTTAATTTGCTAGAATTTAACAGAATGGCCAACTACTATTTGTGGTGTTTTCAAATATTCCTAAACTGTAAAACAAAGATGTCCACGAAGTCACAGTTCAGATGAGCGCATGTTTAAAAGGAGTGGGGGACTTGTTTACGCACAGTCAAACCCTTAATGACATAAAGGTCTAATTTGGAGTTGGCAGAAGAACAGTCAGGACCACGTCACTCTTGGCTCTGTTTTCTCTCAGTGTAAACAGCTCCATATGTGTCTCACTCTAAACCCCACAGCAGCCCATCCAGTCTGCAAAACCAAGAGCCAAGCGAGCCAAACCTACACCTGAGGACAATTTAGACACAGATGAAATGGTCACTCTCAAATGTTTGTGATGGACCGTATGATGGTATTTTGAAACACAATTGATATATGTAACCCTCTGAAGTGAGTTCTACACATTTATCGATCTGGAACACTCGTTGAAAGAGATCAGGAAAACGTGGAGCGCCTTGGCGATTATTTGAATCTGAAGTGTCATAACAGCAAAACAAGCTGAAAAATCGAACTTTTGTTGCATCCAGTTGAGAGAAAAGTGCTTACCTTCAGCACTTCAGTTCAGTCTGTATTTTCACTAAAACAGGCTTAAGTATCAGCCGTGGTTGCCATGTTTGTTTTGGTTTGTTTTGGCTTTGCCGTGGGCTTCTCCACAAACCTCAGTGCTGCAACGTGATTGGTCGGGAACGCCATTTTGGCATGAGTGGGAGTTTGTGAACTTACAAATATCACGAAGATACATTTTACTGTTAGATTAGTAAAATATACAATCTATGGCAAACTGAGCTAAAGCAATGTGAAGCCTGAGGTCCATCAAAAAACTCAACCAACAGCCGCATTTGGTCTGTGAGTCATATGAACCCTTAAAGGTAACTCTTCTAGGGCAGGGTCCACTACTTCTCTCAAACAGAATGTTACTGCTTTGCCTAGAAGGTTCCACAGAATGGCATGTAACTTGGTGTTTTTATTGCTAAACAAACCTTTAAGACCTGTATTTGTACTGTGAGTGAGGTCCTCTCCACAGATATGACCTGTAACTTGACCCAGTGGTGTTGCCTGCTTGTCTCCTTGTAGATAGGCAGATAGTTTAGTGCCATACTGTGGAAAAGTTACACAATGAAGCTTTATTTTTGGATCCAAGACTTTATTTTCAGATCCAAGTAGTGTTGTAGTGTTGTGTCGATTCCAATACCACAATAATAATAATAAAAAACACCCTATTTAGACAATAGAGTGTTATTTTCAACATTAAATAATAATAATTTCTTATACTTTCTATATCTGTGCAATCCCCCATACAGGAAGGTTCCGTAGTGTTTACTAGTCTAGCTTATGTCGTCATATACTTGTTCTGATACATCTACATAAAAGATCACTCTAAAGCTCTTCAGGAAAGTTTCGTGACTTTTTTTTATATCAATACCTGCTCAAATAAGTATGTACTTTCAACACTGTTTTTAGTCTTAGTTTTAGAAGAGTATCTGATTTTCAACACTTTTGACAAACCTACATCCAAGTTTAAACTGGGACTAAGTAAGCTGTCTACTGTACTTCCTGAACTACAAACATCCCTTCCTCTCTCTCCTCTCTCTCTCCTCTGTCTCTTTGTGTATTTGTTTTTGGAACAGGACATAAAAATATTCAGACTACACCCTTCCTCTCATTTTCACTGTAAACAACTGCGTAAATTGTGCTAAGAGGAAAGCAGCTGGGCCCCATGTGAATATCCTGGACTGGACCTGAGCACTTCCTCTGTGTTTGATACAGAGGGCTGGGGTCACCTGGGGCATACGAGGGACGTGAGGTGATACATGTTTGGCTCACAGAAATAGAAATACAGAAATAGAATAAAAAAATGTAACTTTGTGAAGATATTTTAACAGTTTTAAAGCAGTTTTAGGACACAACAAAATCCAGGCACTCCAAAGAAGTAAAAGTCGCATGAGGAAAAGTATAGTTAAAAGGCCTTTAATTAATTGGCCAAAGCCAACCTGTTTCAACCATGACCAGTCATGGTCTTCATCAGAACGTAGTTAAAAAAAAATAGCATGGGCGTGGCCTTTAAGAGAAATACACCAACCAATGGTAGTGAACCCTGCAACTGCCAATATCTACTGAACAAAAGGTAAAAGGAATAACTTGAATACTACCACTACATGACATCACAAGGTGTATCAGAGCATTTTAATAACAAATCTGGGTATGTTTTTGATGAGGTAACAACATTATAACATGGCTTAAAGCTCACAAGAGTCAAATTTGTGTAACGTAGGACCTTTAAGTAAGTAAAGATCCCTGCAGATCCCTCATGAGAATACACTGTCAATAAAAGGCAGTAAAACATACAAAATATACAGTATATACTCCTTTGGGTTAATTATTATTTAGAACTATACCTGTTTCATTTCAAGCTTGACACTTTAAATCTGGTGGTACTCCAAAATACCCTGGTACTTAGTGTGAAAAGTAGAAATGTTATTAGAGCCACTGTACTACAAAATAAATAATATTGGCTTAAATTTGAATTGCTTGTCATACCTCTCAAAGCACTCCTACTGGAGCCACAGCTGCCCTGGGGCTGACTGATGGAAGTGAGGCTGTGAATCTGTGCTGAAGCAAAGTAGGTGAAGTGTCTTGCCCAAAGACAAAACAACAGCAGCAAAGTCATTAGCCAAAACTAAACTAGTGCTTGTCTTTTTCTTAACTCTGAGGCTCCATCTGCTGGTCACATGGTTGTCCTACATTTACCCCACTCAGATTCATCGTGAGCTGTGACTGTGACTGTGATTCACATCATTACATTAATATGCTGCAGTTTTATACAAAAAGCCACTTGTTTTCAGGTCATCACTTTTTTTTTTTTAACCATTTTGTTCTTTATGAAGAGTTGAGTGAACTTGCTTAGTCTAAAATTTGAGAAAACTATTCACAATCCAGAATGTTTAACATATATTTTTCAACCCGATTCTATGTTTAAATATGCATGTGCTTATTGATACTTTGCAGCTGATGTCATCAACATTCTCTGGGGCTGTGATGCTAACTGGAGGCACTGCTCTGTCTGAAGATCTGTTACTCAAATAAGTCTTGATGAGCTTTACTTTAACACAGTCTGAGCAGAAAGGACTGACTTAGCTGGAACTAGTGAGAGTGAGACTTAGACACGCTCACTCTCACTTTCTTCTTGAAAATCAAACACCTAAACAGGACCATGAACACTTGAACTGATCACAGGCTCCTGAACATGTGTTTTTAATATCAATGTTGTATTTTTTTCTTACGGTTTCAAGTTTGTTTCTTTCGCTACAAAGCTGGTTTCTTTGGTGAAAAACGTTTACCCTTTTTCAGTAGAAATTGGCAATTCCAGGGCTGAAATTATCCAAATGATTCTAGTGAAAGTGTGTGGAGTTCAAAAAACACAGTGGAGCACTTCTTGTTTCAGTTTGAGAGAAGAACTCAGCCTAAATATGCAGGGTTTGTGTGTTAAACGTGTGAATGAAACAAAACACAACTCCAGGTCTGTTTGTGATGAAAAAACAACATGATAAAATAGATCAGAAAATATAGGACAATATAGGACAAGACATAAACAAATATTTATCACAACTCATTTATTATAAAAGTGCGAGTATAAATAAATGTATAAATATCAAATAATAGTTGAATAATAAATATTTACAGCAAAGCTCAGTGTAGTAAAGCTGGTTTGACATTGGCTATATCTCATCTTATTTGAAAACAACAAAAAAAACAACACAATTATGAAGCTAAATCTTTCATTTACATATGATTGTAAGTCCACACTCCTGTCCCGTTAGCAGAAGGGGCTGTTCTCCTCCCCTCCGAGCCAGTCCTCCTCCAGCTCTCCCAGAATCTCCTGCAGGGACAGCTCGGGGAGGGGAGCGTGTGCGGGCGGAGCGGGGGTCTCTGTTGCCATGGTACCCCACGAATCCTCCAACTGTGAATACCCATTAGCGCCAATCATCTGGGGGCTCACATCCATGGCACCCTCCCAAAATCCAGAATCGGGGGTGTCTGGCGTGGTGGACACCCCAGGGAGCATGAACGAACTCTGGGCGAAGCTCGCGTTGTGTCTGAGTGGAGAGTTGGACCATTGCAGTGGGACTGGGGATGTTTGGCACCCATTTTGAGACCAGTAGCCAGAAAACGAGGGACTGTTTTTCATTTGGTTGTAAACAGGCGTGCTGTAAGCTGCGGGGCGCTGGTTATAAAAGCACGGCTCACCCCGCTCCTCCTTCATGAAGACGGGGGGCGGGGCTTGAGAGGTCACAGGGGCGTTTTTGGTGACGTGAGGGGTGAGGAGGGCATCGGGGACTGGACTGTCAGACTGCCATAGGGACTTTTTAGCACCTTTACATTTCAGAGTACGGGCTCTTCTGTTCTGGAACCAGACCTGGAGAAACAAAAACGAATGATATTGTAGACTTTTCGTAGACAATAGTACATCCATACACATGAGTTTTATGAAATATTAGGAGCGTTGTCATAGTAATTAACAACTCAGAATGAAATATTGTATTTTTAGCATAATCAGGTCCTCAAAATGGCGCTCATAAAAAGGAAAATCATTAAGGAGCACATATAATTTAAAGGTGCATTGTGGAACTTTTCTGGTAGGGGGTCTATCGCCTACTTGTTTCTATGGAGATGTTATTGCTCTGCCTGGAATGTTCCACAGTGTGACATTAAACAGCTCTACCTTCCATTTATTCAATTACAGGTTGTTTTATAGCTCAAAAATACCTAGAAAAACAGGCATTCTGACTGAGTGAAGTTGCCTCTCCACAGATCTGGCCTGTGACTTGGGCTGATTTGGTCTCCATGAAGATAGAAATGTTTAATGCCACACTGTGAAATATTCCAGACTGAGCAATAACATCGCCATGGAGAAAAGCATTTGACGTTTAACTACTTTAACTACTAATTTTACATTTTTTTATTTAATTTTTTTTGTTCAAAGCCACAATCTTGTTTTGTTTGTTTTATGGGTTTCAGCTTCCTGTTTATAAGTGACATTTTAAGGACCTACAGTATGTTTTGAATTGTTAATCGCTAAGGCAACAGCTCTAGTTTTTCCCCACTCTGAAACCGATGGGTATATCCGATGATCAAGTCGGTCACTTTACATTTTGTTCCACTATTTTATACAATGTTAACTCAACTTTTTAGCATAAAATGAACCATAATCTTCGACCTACTGTACTTTGCCACTCCTGGTTAATGATTGCTCTTAAATAAGATAATGCTGGTATGAGTCTTATACTGATAAACCCGTGTAATGATGTAGTGATAGTACTTATCATTGGCTCTGTACCGGATACATTTGAAAACAGAGGCTCAGGTCTGCTAGAACTACTGCATTGACTTACTGGTTTACTTATTGAACCCAAGCCAATATCACGCATAAAGATAAAATGGTATTATCTGAACTGGTATTTTCACTGAATTCTAGAATAAGATTTTCCAGGTATTGAGTTAGGTTAGATTCTGAACAGCAAGACAAGTTTGTAGAATAAAATATAAAATAAAATAAACTCTACTCAACAGTTTTACTCCTAAAAGTTCATTTTTAGCCAATACTGCAGTACTTTTTCTTAAGCGGATGTTATATGATATTCTACTGTATTTATTTGAGAAATTTTATAGCTCATGTATCTGTACTAATAGTTGAACAATACCTATACAGACTGACTTTGGCTATGCATGAGAAAAATTAGGACTGTTGTCATAGCGACTGACAAATTAAAATTATCTTTTCTCTCAGCAAAATAAAGTTGAATTCATCCACTACTGATAATAGTAGCATTTAAAGTACTTTGGAAGCTACAAGCACAGCAAAGAAAATATATAGAAGTTGCCTAAAAGCATGTGTTTGTCCATTTGTTTCAGAATTATGTGAAATTAAGATTGTTGTTGCCATAGTGATTAACAAAAGAAAGCAAAATCTGCTCTTTTCTCTTAACAAAATTAAGCTGAATTCATCCACCACTGATAATTGTAGTTTTTAGAGAAGAGAAGACAAGAAACTACAAGCATAGTTAAAGATGCACTATGTAACTTTCTGGTTGGGGGACCATCACCTGCTTGTTTCTAGGGATACGTCATTGCTCTGCCTGTAATGTTCCACAGTATGACATTAAATAGCTCCGCCTTACATTTATTAAATTACAGGTGGTTTTATAGCTCAAAAATATTTAGAAAAACAGGCATTCTGACTGTGACCTGGGTCGCCTCTCCACAGATCTGACCTGTAACTTGTGCTGGTTTGGTCTCCATGGTGATGGAAAGGTTTTAATTTTTAATACCATACTGTGAAACATTCCAGACAAAGCAACGTTTTCCATGGAGATGTTATTTCTTTGTATGGAATATTTGACAGTATGGCATTAAACCTTTATATCCCCATGGAGACCAAACCAGACCAAGTTACAGGTCAGATCCATGGAAAGGCAATCCTGCTCACAGTCAGAATGCACGTTTTTTTTTTTTTTTAGGTATTTTAAGCTATAAAACCACCTGTAATTGAATAAGTGTAAGGTAGAGCTGTTTAATGTCATACTGTGGAACATTCCAGGCAGAGAAATGACATATCCATAGAAACAAGCAGGTGATGGACCCACAACCAAAAAGTTACATAGTGCACTTTTAAAAAATGAGTCATAGCCAGTGTTTTTTCAAAGTACCTGGATGCGAGACTCTGGCAGGCCGGTGGTTTGGGACAGACTCTCCCGGAGGCTGATCCCTGGATACGGGTCAGTCTCAAACGTGGCCTTGAGCAGTTCCACGTGGTCTTTGGAAAAACTGGTTCTCTTTCTGCGACTGGCGTTCCGAAGGGACGCCATGTTGGAGCCGAAGGATCTGACATCATCTAGAGACAGAGATGAGCTCTGTTAGGAAAATTCTAAACATTAATAATACAACTATACATTTCATTGTTATTTCAAAGTGAGTACAACTAATTTCTGTTTTTGCTAATAAAATATGACATGACAATTTTGGGATCGTATTTATACAACACTATACAGATATAAAATTTAACCTAGTTTTTAAGCTTGTACGGTATGCAAAAGTTCAACAATTTTCCTTTTTGTTGTAGCAATTAAAGGTCCTACATTACGCAAACTTGACTCGTGTGAGCTTTAAACCATGTTAGAATGTTGTTACCTCATCAAAACCATGCCTGAAATTTGTTTTGTTTAATTTCATTCACATATGTTTGAATAATCCTTTATTATTAGTCTGTCTACATCTCCAAATTCCACCTTGTGATGTCATGTAGTGGTAGTTTTCAAGTAAACAGCTACCTTTGACCTTTAGCTCAGTAGAGACTGGCCATTCCAGCTGAAATGACCAAAATGATTATAGTGAAGGTGTATAGAGTTTAAAAACACAGTGGAGCACTTATTGTATTACTGCATGGCATCGCAAGGTAGAACCAAGTGTTTTCCATTTGAGAGAAAAACCTAAATACGCAGGGTTTGTGTGTTAAACATGTGTGAATGAAACAAAACACAACTCCAGGTCTGTTTGTGATGAGGAAACAACATTATAACATAGATCCAAAAATAGCGTAATACGGACCTTTTAAGTGTAGCTGTTACTTTGTGCTGAATAAAGAAACATTTTGAGGCATTTCTGATTTTAAAAAGTAGTTAACACAATAATACTACTTACCATTACAAGTGTCCTTCCACATGTTTCTTTATGTATCTGAGTCCCTTATTTCTGAGCAGAGGATGAGCTGTTTGTATAGCTGGATCTTTGAGGTTATGCCCCCTGCTCCATCCTGGGACCCTTTTTATAGGCCTCACCTGAGCTCCCAGAAGGCCATGGGGGAAGGGGGGGGTGATTTGGGGTTTGGGTAGGTAGGTTTTTTGACCCCCTTCTGAGTCATTATCACCTAATGACCATCAAACAGCACAAGGTCAAATGGCCCATCGAAACCACTTTAGAGAGGAAGACAGTTATGATGGACGCATGTGACTGTGTAATTTACTTGTGTTTTGTAAGTTTGAACATGATGTGTGCTTTTTGACAGTTTGTTAAGCCCAATCAATGTTACTAATGCCACACATATAAGATGCATAAGGAAATATTAATTAGAATAGTCATAATTAGTTTAGGTTAAAGTGCATATGACAGGTTGGGCTACTCATTTTACACAGTTAAGATCATTATATTTAAGATTTTACTAAAAATTGTAAACATTTTTTCCCAATTTGTCATTGTTTTAGGTCTCAGATTTTACTTCCTGGTTGTAAATCTGGGCCAAAACACCTATAACGCACATACAAATTCTTATCTGACAAACAAAAATGTAAGAAAACACCTTTATTTTGTTGAAATCATGTTTAAAATATTGGAAAATGTGTTTCTTTTGTGTCAATCGTGCTGAATTTTTGGACAGAATTTTCCCTAGTGTGATGTCATCAATATGAGACTCTCTAAAGAATAACTTCCTGTAATTTTCAGTATATATATTTTTTTAAATACAGGTAGTATTCCACCAAATGAAGTGAAAATGAGAGAATCATCAGACGCTCTTCAAACAAGTATTAAAACTCTATATCACATTTAAGTTATTTAGTGTAATATATAAATTAGATTATAAGGATGCAGTTATTATCAATACAAATGGCACTACAGTGTAAAATGCACACAGCACTACACAAAGGTCATGATGTTGTTGTGCATTTTAATAGTAGCTTAGGTGAAGTTGCTATGCCTAATGGACAAATGTTATTTTATTTTATTTTATTTTATTTTATTTTATTTTATTTTATTTTATTTTATTTTATTTTATTTTATTTAAATGCCAAATTCTAACAGTTTATAGGTGCACTGCGTAATATTTCTAGTGGAGGGTCCGCCACCTGTTTGCCCCCGTGGAAATGTTATTGCTTTGTCCAGAATGTTCCACAGTATAGATTAATCCCATCTATCATGAGGGAGAGGAGCAGGTTACAGCACCACTCTCCATTACAGTTCAGATCTGTGGAGAGTCACACCTATTCACAGAAACCAGAAAAGTTGCGCAGTGCACCTTTAAGTGATTTATTTCTTTTTTATTTCTTTTTCTTCAAATACCAAATTCTAACAATTTAAATTGTACAAAATTAGTATTTGTTTTACTTTTTTTTATTTAGGAACTGTGAACGTTGTGAATTTAAACATTATTTATACAAAAATATGATTAGTTACAAGGATGCTATTGGCCCTTTTTCTGCACCTATTTTCACCTGTGCAAACATTGGACATACTTTTATTTTTATATTATGAGTTATGTTAGTTGTACATTTAAAATATTCTACCTTTCACCACTGTTTTTTCCTCAGATGACGTGGATTTCAGTGATATCATTTTCAGTAATAAGTACTATAATATTCATTGGATTTCAGTAATAATATTAAAACTCCTATATTACTGACTCTTTAAGCCTTGTTATAATCAAAAACTATCATCAAAAACTTACCTGGCGTTGTGTTTTGTTTCTTTCACACGTTTGAGTTATCATTTATTATTAGTCTGTATTGCCACATGACATCACAAGGTGGAACAGAGCGTGCGAATGAAACAAAACACAACTCCAGGTGTGTTTGTGATGAGGAAACAACTTTATAACAGAGATCAGAGTAATGTGGGCCCTTTATTAAGTGAATTTGAATATGTTAGTGGAATGTTGTATGGTAAAACATTGAAACCTGTACAGCTAACCGATAAACCACTATCTATATATTGCTGATTTGATAAAAGAGTTTTACGTTGGGAGACAAGGTTGTGCTATCAATATTTACTCTATTGATTTCTGTTTTCTGTTTTAATTCTTCTTCACTCTTCACAGTCATCTGATAAGCCTTAACCCCAAACACAGGAGGCATTGCAAACTGTTGAATGCTGATCAATCAACAAAGGACTCTGGGTAATATCTGGTCCACACTTCTGCAAAATGCTAAAAGGTATTAGCAGCACAAGCCCATCACAGTCTTTTGTTATGCACTGCGCCCCTCTCTGTTGCACTGATTAATGACAAACTGCGTATGTCCCTCTCCTCAAAACATTTAACATGTCCAGGCCAAACAACAGCAGTGAACTTTGACCTTAAAGGTGCATTGCGCAACTTTTGGTGGAGGGTCCGTCACCTGCTTGTCTCCTTGGAGATGTTATTGCTTTGCCTGGAATATTCTATGCTTAACATTTGTTCATTACGCGTGTTTCTTTAGGCCCTAAACAGCGGAGCCGCACTTCCTGCTCCTGTCAGTGTATTTGGAATTAGTCGAGTTGTGCTAAAATAAATCTACAGTATATTTAAATATGAGGCATCAGAAAGCAGGTTACACAAGGATAATCACAGACAGCGTGTTAAAACCTTTACGGCAATGTAAATACTTCACTGGAGGAAGCTTCTGTGTGTAGAAAAGTAGGTGTTTGTGTCTAAAAACTAATGCTAATGCTAATCTAGGGTGACCAGACGTCCCTATTTACTCGGGACGGTCCCAGTTTGGAGTCCAGTGTCCCCTGTCCCAGCAGATTTATACAAAACCAGTGATTTGTCCCAGTTTTATACAAGAAATATCTCTATTTTTGCCCAATTTGATCTAAACCAGGACTAAACTAAGACTAAACCAGGACTGCATCAGGTCTAAACCAAGACTATCACAATTTTTGACTAATCTGATCCCCGCCAACAATAAAGAGAAGCTTAAATTCTCATTTTTTTTTGCCAAAATATAGAAAACCGTGACCATAAAGCAAAAAAAAAATGCAGCGTCAGAAGTTCCTCAGATTATAACTGACGCGAGAATCCACAATGTTACGCGCTGTTTTCACAATTTTATTTACACCAACCATCCCAACCCGGGTGTGTCCCAGTTTTGAATTTTGAAAATCTGGCCACCCTGTGCTAATCTCATCTAAATCTCACAATAGAACACAAAACAACTTTAATTTCAGTTTGCACTAACTTTGAGACGCAAAAACCTACTTAACACACTGTATTTATATAGATTTATTTTAGCACAGCTCGACTAATTCCAAATACACAGTGAATGGAGCAGGAAGGAATCCGCAGTTTTGAGAGAAGCTCTGTGACTCGGGCCTATTGCTCAAAAATACAGTAATTCTCTTTGTGAATAGGGTTGCCTCTCCACAGATCTGACCTGTAATGTAGCCTATAGTTCTTGAAGTGTTTAATAATTTACAAACTTGGACAAAAAGTGTTATTACTCATTTATAAAACATTCATAAATGTTAAATTAGAAAAGTTATGAAGCTCGATTCATTAAAGGTGCTGGTGGAGGGTTCGTCAGATGCTTTTCTCCATGGAGACGTTATTGCTTTGTCTGGAATGTTTCACAATATGGTATTTTCCCATGAAAAAACAGGATATTTAGTTATTTGATTGCAATATATTGTGCAGCCCTACATTTGAGTCTTCATCTGGATTCTGGGCAGTGGTCAGTTTTGAGCAGACGGCTCCTGAAAGTCCTCTCCCTAAACCTACACAAATCCCATCAGATTACACTGGCCCTTATCAACAGTGGAAGTTACTTAACTTTGAGTCAACCACCAGTGATAAAAAGGCAAATAAACTGATGTAAAACAATGTAAAACAGCAGCCTACACCTTTATTCAGTACTACCCGGTAAGCTTTTATCCTGTGTGTCGGGTCACAGGGCTTTCACATAAATGCTCCTCTCTGTAAAATAGTTTTCTTTTTTAAACACGGACAGACACAGTACTTGGCGGGCTGCTTGATGATTGATGACCCATGACATAGATGGAACAACAATTTATGGGGGTCAATAGTTATTACGAGTTATTACGAGCATGTACTGAGAATACTGAGAAAGTAACTGGATTCCCTTACAGTTACTTTTTCATTTATCAAAGGAATACTTGCCGGTACTTGATGGCTCAATTTAGGCTTCAAACTGCGCAAAATTAATGAGAAAAATATAAAACATTGCTCTTGTGGTGCAGTGTGATTTTTCCTCCTCTGATCAGCGATAAATAAAGACATAACAGAAGATTAAACAAATATGAAGTTGAGTTTAGTCCTATGTTGTGTGTTTATACTATAATGTAAATGCAACTCTGCGTGAAAGTATTCCAAGTATTCCCAATACTGTGACTGGACCATGTATCAGAATATGTTATAAAATATATTTTAATGAAGGTATCCAGTGTTCTCTTCTCTGGGGAAGCAGAGGTTTGATAAGAACACTAAGCAAATTGTCAAACGAGGACAACGTGTTCACTTGATGCGTAAGCTTAACTCTTTTAATGTGCCATCCAACATTTTTAATGATTTCTGTCATTCCTTTATCGAGAGTTTGTTGACATTCTCTTTTGTTAGTTGGTTTTATGTGTTATCTGTGAATGGTAAGAACAGTTTGAACCATATTGTGAAAGTTTGTGGCAAAATCAGTGGTGCTCAGATGGAGGACTTGACCTTTGTGTGGAGATAAAGGGTGCTCCAAAAGACTAAGGCCAGACTGAGCCTAACCTAATGTGCTGCACTCACAGTTTGTGCAAATGCCCTCCGGGAGGCAATATGTCACCCCACAACTGAAGACCAACCGCTATGCTAAATCTTTTATTCCTTCTGCAAATACTTTTAAATGGAAAGTAAATTTGCTTTTTTATGTGTCCCCTGACGCATTGAGGTTTGATGTATGGTGTGTGTTGTATGTACATTATTTTATTTATGGTTTATGCACAACCAGAGATCTGTGAACTGCATTGCCCTTTGGGATTAATAAAGCTGTTCAGTGATTGAGTAACTAATTACATTTTCAAAGTATTCTTCCCATCACTGTTAGTACAGTGAGGAACTCTTTTTTTTCCCTGTTTTTTTTAACAATATTGTAGAATATGTTTTGGGGATTATCTTGCTTTAGGATTATTGTGTCAGTGGCATAAATTAGTTTCATTTTTATTGTTTATCATGTATTTTCTTCGGCAGCACATTGCACAGTATTGGGTGTATAGGGGGAGGATGTAAGTGTGAGACGATGCTTAGGGAAGTCAAGACAAAAGGTTGGGACTCACTGCCTTAATTCATCATTTTAATAACTTCTTATTCAAGTAGTTTAGACGTAGAAATTGCATAACACAAACATTTGCCTTGAGCGGCCATAGCGGCTTGACAAAGCCTGATCCCGTCAGATCTCAGAGGCTCAGCAGGACCGGGCCTGGTTTGTACTCGAATGGAAGACCGCTGGGAAAATCAGGTGCCACAGGGGGGCACAACTGTTGTTGTGTCCTTAGGCAAGGCACTTCACCCACGTTGCCTAGTATGAATGTGGTGTGTGCGTGAGTGATGGTGGTGGTCAGAGGGGCCGATGGCACAGATTGGCAGCCATGCTTCTGTCAGTCTGCCCCAGGGCAGCTGTGGCTACAATAGAAGTTTACCATCACCAGGTCTGGAGTGAATGAATAATGAACTGTAAAGCGTCTTTGAGACATATGTCTGTGAAAAGCGCTATATAAATAAAAACTTACTTATTTGAGTGGCTTAGCTCACAGGGAGCACAGCCAAATGTGAAATCACGGGCCGTTATTGGGATTTGCACTTCTACAAACACGAGTTATTGGTTTATCAAATTCAAAGAGGAAGGTTTATGCATTCACACATGCACAATCGCCACACATAAACTAGGAATTAAACCTGGATTACAACAGGACTGGACTGGACTAGACCAGGACAAAACTAAATCTACATTATGGACTCAAACTGGTCCCAAACCAGGACCAAACCAGGACCAAACCAGGACTAAACCGGGACAAGAGCATCACTGCATCACTGTGACCACGTCACAGTGATGCAGGGAAAACAACCAGAGATAAAATCTGTGAAATTCAGTTTGAACGACACACATACAGGCTCACTGAACAGGGATAGGTCTGTTTTAGTTGAAGTGAACATTTGTCTGCTCATTATTATAAACTATGGACCCTTCATTGAAATATTACAGTTTAGTGGCACAGTAGTAGTCATATCACTTTGATATCCTGTGTTCTTGTGTTTGTTTATGTCCCATTTACTTCACTTTATCATTCAGGCAGTTTAATTTCATAAAGCTGGTCACACAGAGGAATGGTTATCGAATTAAGTGAATTTAATTACATCAGGCCATTGTGCCACTGCATAGCTAACATAATTACCAGAGAAGGGCAGTTCATATAGTGACATTTACTAACTTACTTACATAACTTTTAAAGAAATTGTACTTTTCCAAGTACTTTTCTAGCAGCATGTTTACTCCTGCTTGAGTAATAGGCTATAAATCGACTATACAGTCTATGGTAATATTTTTATTGAAGTAACAGTACTCTTTAACAAAAGAAAAAATAATTTCTGTCAAATAGACACAGTTTTTGAGCGAAGATGTTTCGCAGCTCCTCCAAGTAGCTTCTTTAGTTCAGAACAAAGTTTAATTTTTCTTTTGGTATGGATCCTATCTAGACGACTGAGTATTACACAGACAAAAGTATTCTTGAATGAATTAAACTTCCCACTGTGAGTAAGTTGCCAAGTGATTTTTTTAAGTTACTCTTGGCTCCTTGAGTAGTAGGCCTATTTTTCCCAAATAGCCTACTTTTTTACTTTTTTACTTTTTTACTTTTTTACTTTTAGGCTAGGGCTACTTAATTGATTTCTTGGATCACTACTTTGTACTTCTACTTGAGTAATATTATTTTAAAGTAACGTTACTATTTTTACTATTTTCGTCTCTACCCGCTCATACTGTTTAGAGTTTTCACTCAGTACAGATGAACTCAGTCCAGCCTGTCTCTGCATGTTTGGTTCTGTTTAGTTACACGGACACATTTGACTGCGGCACCAGCAGCGCGGAGCTGAGGACACCGCCGCAGCAGCAGGATGGCTAAAAGCGATGTAACTAACTACTTCAGGAGGGCCAGTGTGGCTTGGATGATCGTTGTTACATTATCTATGGGATATTTCACCGTAAGTTTATCATGTTAAACGTGTGAGGATTAAATCGAGTGAAGAGTTTGGCTCATCATCACCACTTTGCCCTAGGTGGTGTCGCGACAAATAGCGTCCGGTTAGTGAGTTTACGCCACGAATGCACATTTTAGCCTCAAATTGCTGGCCTGTGTTTGCTATTTCCAATCATCTTTATCCACACACATCATAATATAAATAATAATTGTATATGTTTTATATTTTATGTGAATGGACACGGTTAAAGTGAGGCTGAGTCCCAGTGGACCGTGTGTAACTAGGCAACAGGTCGAAGGCACAAAGTACGCGCTTTAATATTGATAACCTGATCTTTATATAACCTGATATTTATCACTTCACCGGCAATAAAAGTCACTTTTCACGAGTTTTGTTAATAATAACATGGATATAGTATAGTTATAATTATTCACCAATGTGCGTATGCCACAGTCTGTCCCGATGATTACTATATCGACTTATAGTTTAATAAATGATGAATAAAAGCTGACTTATAGTTTAATAAATGATAAATAAAAGCTGACTTATAGTTTAATAAATGATAAATGATAGCTGGATCATTTTTGGAGCTTTTTATTTGTGTACTGTTTCTTTGCAGTAGTGGAAAGATATCAATTATTTTTGATGTAATACGAAAAAATGAGCTGTAGAGAGATGAAAATATAACTTCTATGTCTAATTATTGTTTAATTCTGCTTTACATTTGTTGCTGCTCATGCTTTTTAATGACGCTGTATTTTTACATGTGTTTAATGGCATTATACTGATTTATTGTTATTGTTTCAGTAACAAAATAGCTTCAATATTATTGTTTATCGCAATAACTATAGACTTTGCTTTGTGTTCAAAAGACAAGGCAGTGCTTTAGCTCACCTGATATTATGTTATACTTACATAGTAGTATCCTAAATTAACTTTTCAAAATTCAGAAATTCAAATACTCTTTCATTTTGTAAATATTTAATCTGTTTGTCAATAAAAAGAATAATTAAACTAACTTTATTGATCCACAAGGGAAATTATTTGGACACAGTAGTTCACTAATCACAATATAATGTAATAACAAAGAGCAAAAAAAATAAATGGTAATAATAAATTCTAAATAAGTACCAAAAAAGATAGCAAGAGACAGGTGTCAAATAAGGCATAATTATATAAATAAATGTATATGTACAAGTCAAAATAAAATAGACAAATAAGTAATAAAAATATAAAATCACAGCTATATACAAAGACAAGAATTACCTTTTATATTTATATTTACTTATTTACTTCCTGTTATTTTCGCTCAAGTAGCCTACTAGAATGTTCTGGCTCTATAGGCAAACATGGAGCATTGATTTCTGTATGTTTAGATAAGGAATAGATTTGCTACATTTCCCCTACATATATTCCTACATAACAGTGCCATTATGATATGTCATTACATCATTAGTGCGTTAGTATCCAGGACGGATCCTTTTTTGACATTTAACCATGCATAAGCAGCAGCAGGGTGTGTTCAGAGGCCATTGTTTACCAGATGGACACATTGGACCTCCATGTTTGTTTAGTCTGACAATGCAGCGTGAGGCTCTGAGCTACACTGGCTAAACATCAGGGCTCTCAAAATTAGGATTTAGGATTAGGATTAGGATTAGAACTTTTTAGTCGACTGAAGATGGACTAGTCGACTAAAAAGGGGTCGTGGCAAAGCTTTCAAAACCCAAACTTCACTCACAATAGTACTGCTCCCACAATGCATTTATATAAAGACAGATTAAAGTGCGTAGGACGTGTTTTGATGATTCTCTAATTGTGACTTTATTTGGTGGGATAATATTTGTTGTAAATATTTTGCAAATCAAGAAGCAATTTGTGAAGAAAAGTCCAAAAATATGTTGAAGTATATTGGATATTTTTAAAGCATATTGATGAAACTAGGAAGAATTCTATCGGCACAGTTTCGGTGTGTTTTTATACTTGTATTTGTCAAATAATAATCTCAATGTGCATTAGAGGAATTTTGGCCTTGTGTATAGATAACAGTTATGGAATTCCCTAGTCATGATTCCCAACCAGGGAGTAAAATTTGATACGTAAAAAATAGCCAAATCAGCTAAATCTTAAATATAACAATCTTAAGAGTGTTTTAAGTCAAATGAGTATTCTAACTTGTCATAGGCACTTGAGTTTAACCTGCCTTTTACGTTTAAATACCAAAAATACCAAATCTACAGCTAACTCACACACTTCCTGTTGTTGTCCCATATAAATCCTCAATCTAAATACATGTATTAATCGACTAAACAACTAAAGGCCTACAGCTCTACAGTCCCTGACAAAAGTCTTGTCGCTTATCCATTTTGTAGAAACAAAAGCTTATAACCTGACTTTAAATTAATCGATTGGTTTTAGAAATGTCTCATATGAAAGCTAAAACCCTCCCAAATTATGCTCAATATACTAAAATAAATTTGCTTCACTGAAGAAAGATTGATCATTTAATGAACACAGAAAGGTCAGATTTTGGCAAGACAAAAGTCTTGTCGCCTACAGAAAATTGAACAAATAATTTACTTCAAATACAAAAATATGTTGCATAACGTCAGTGAATTAAGTAGTGGTGCTGTGAGATCCATATTTAATATCTTGTATGACTTCCATGAGCTTGAAGGACTGCATCCATGCGGTTCGACAATGATTCATGTTGATGAAGTCATCAGGAATACAAAGAAAGCAGTCTTACATGCCTCCCAGAGTTCATCAAGATTCTTTGGTTTTGCCTTCCATGCTTCCTCTTTCATTCTACCCCAGACATGCTCAATGATGTTCATGTCTGGTGACTGGGCTGGCCAGTCCTGGAGCACCTTGATCTTCTTCGCCTTGAGGAACTTTGATGTAGAGATAGAAGTATGTGATGGAGCACCATCCTGCTGCAAAATTTGACCCCTTTTATGGTTGGGAATGTAAGAGGTAGCTAATACTTCTTGATATTTTAGGCTATTGATATTGCCTTCCACCCTGCAAATGTCTCGCACACACCCATACTGGATGTAACCCCAGACCATGATTTTTCCGCCACCAAACTTAACTGTTTTCTGGGTGAATCTTGGATCCATGCGGGCTCCAGTAGGTCTCCTGCAATATTTACGGCGGCTGTGATGTAATTCAACTGAGGATTCATCTGAGAAATCCACCTTCTGCCACTTTTCCAGTGTCCATCCTTTTAGCAGGCTGTGGGCCTTGGCAAATGCCACACTGTTTTTTGATTGCCTTTTGTTTGGTGCTGGTTTCTGTGCACTGATTCGACCATGGAGGCCATTTCGAGACAGAATTCTACAAACTGTTCTGGTTGACACAGGGACTTGAGGTGACCAGGCCTGGTGGAGCTCTGCTGCAGTGGAAAAGGGGCTGGCCTTGGATTTTCGAATCAACAAACAGTCCTCCCGAGCAGTTGTCTTGCGGGGTCTGCCGGACCTGGGCTTGTCAAAAACATCTCCAGTCTTTTCAGATGTTTTTCTTATTCTTTGTACTTGACGCTGAGACACATTGAAGGTGTCAGCCACCTCAGCAGTGGATCTGGTCTTCAGCCTCTTGATAATTAACGCTTTGGTCTCAGGGTGGAGCTTAGGCATGTTGTCAGAGGTCAAGTTGCAGTTGATGTGAAGGTCTGGTGTGCTGGGGTTCTTTTTATACACACCCACTAATTGATTGATCAGTAACTGATCACAGGTGAGGCTGTAATCTAGGATTGGGTGCATCATATGACAAGGCGACAAGACTTTTGTCTTGCCAAAATCTGACCTTTCTGTGTTAATTAAATGATCAATCTTTCTTCAGTGAAGCAAATTTATTTTAGTATATTGAGCATAATTTGGGAGGGTTTTAGCTTTCATATGAGACCTTTCTAAAACCAATCGATTAATTTAAAGTCAGGTTATAAGCTTTTGTTTCTACAAAATGGATAAGCGACAAGACTTTTGTCAGGGACTGTACTCAAAATATTTGCCTGCAGTTGTTTCCGTAATGTGCCTCTGTGTTTAAAGATCATGTTTCAAAAGAATCGTATCCTTAACTTCAAGTTCTGTATCCACAAATTGTAGAAACCAGTGCAACACTCACATGATAAAACCAACATCCAGCTGAGGCTTTTGGAATTTAACTTGTGCCTGAGGGCCTGGAACAGATTAACCACCAGATTTAGTCGTTAACAACATTTTAGTGGTTATTAGAGTTAGTGTTCTACCAGTGTGATTGCTTTTTGCTTTTAACTATAGATTAATGATTCTGGTAACATTTCTTACTGCTGTTTTGATTATATTTATGTTTTAACAATGCACAGTTCAAAGTTCACATTTTAAACATGTCCAGAAGTATTAACATGTGAGAAAATATTGAAACGTGAACAGCTAAACTAATACAACAGTGACATGCATTTCAGAACATGTTCATAAAGCTCTAAACTACAGAGTTAGAAGGTTTTCAGATGAAAAGACTAAAATGATTGTTGTCCATGCAGTTTACTAATTGCAAATTAAAACTGTTATTTTGATTTCAATTTTGATTAATCTTCCAGCCCTACTGCCATGTTAGAGTATTGTATTTTAACTTAGTGATTCTTAGTGAGAAATACTAAACAGACATACTCAAGAGCATGTTTTACTCTTTAATTAAATACTTACTAAGCCTACAACTATTTGTTCATTTTGAATTAAGTTTTGTTCATTCTTTATTAGGGCTAATTCATTTGTAATTATTATAAAGTGGCATTGGCTTCATATTTGTAAACATTTATTCTAGAACTATATTTTCCTACTACTGAACATGTATAAATAAACTGTAAGTTGCTTTATTAATGAACATGTCTCTGTTCTAGTGTACCGTGTTTGCTCCAGAGGTGATCCCGTATGACAAACTGGGCCCATTTGGCACGTTCTCCAGATACCTGGTGGATAACCACTCTGATCTCCTGTATAAAGGGTGAGCACGAGTCATATGTACTAAGGCTGCACGACATGAGAAGAAGATACCATATCCGATTACTATGTTTTGTACTGCGATAATGATATTATTGTGATATTTTAAACTTTTTTCCACAATGAGTTTGGTTCATTTAAAACGAAAAATGCACATTCGTTCAATCACATTCGTTTTCCCTATCGTTATATTGGCAGGGCCCCCTGTGCCCTCCGCCATGTCAGTAAAAGCATCTGGTTTGGAGAAGAGTTCAGACTTAGGAACAAATGTGACACTCTGTTAAATGCGTAGACTGTATGGACATAGCTAACCTGCATGTCCAGCGTTACTCAAACATGTGAATTAAATTAAACACAACTCTGGGTATGTTTTTGATGAGGTAACAACATTCTAACATGTTTAAAATGACATGAGTCAATTTTGCATAATATAGGACCTTTAAGAAAGGACCTTTAAGGTTTCCTGTTACTTATTTGGGCATTAATCATGTGCTAACAGCTGTCATTCACATTGCATTTTAAACATTATTACACTAATGAGTTGCCCCATTCACACATCGACGTTGACACTCAAATGCGACACACCCATTAGGCTAAGTACAGTACATCACATGACTTCTGGAGGAAAGAGTCGTTTAGGCTTTGATGGAATTAGATATTCATAGTTTATTGTGAATTGACTTTGGCATAAGCTATTGTTACATTCATTATGCAAGTTTTACTTCGCTATTTCTTTGGGATATTAATCATTTGAATCATTTTTCAGATGGTGGGCTGCCTTTGGGATCCATGTCTTTGAGGCACTGTATTCACAGAAGGTTTGCAGGTAAGGCCCCTGTCCAGCAGAGGGAGCTGTTGTAATTTTATCCGACTATTATTCTCCATATACACGTGTAAGAAAACTGTAACATAGAAACATTGAAAGTGTTTTAGGAACTGACATTTCAAAATCACTTCCTGGTTTCAAGATTATTTAGCACTGAAGTGTAATTTCCGTACCCACTGGAAAACAACTAAGCTAGAAATAAGAAGCAAATGTTACAAGCCTGCAGAGGTGGTATTACAGTTACATTTACTTGAGTAAGTTTTTAAAGAAATTCTAGCAGCACTCTTTCCTCCTAGAAGTGACAAAAGCTTTATGTTGACACTGAAATTATTTGAATTTTTTTTTTTTTTTTTTTTGGAATGCCCCTACACATACAATTTAGTTTTTCAATTTTTTTGTGGAAAAAAATCTGCTGCTCTCCATCCAAATACTGTAGAAAATTACAGAAATCCATTCAAACGTACCCCAGTTTATGTCAAAATTTATTGACTAAGATTAAAAAAAAGCACATTCTGTAATACTGAAGACAAAACACTGAACCCTCTATTCTTTGACTGCACTTTTCCTAAAGGAATGTTAACAAAATTATAACTGTTCATAATAAAAATAAATATAAATAAAACAAAACAAAAAAGAACACATTGTAAACCTGTACATTCAGTATGGAAAAAAATCATGTCCATAAAGCCAAATTCCTTAATTATAACCTTCTCTTTAAGCTGTTATTATGGAAGTTAACTATTATCTGCAATCACTAAAAATAATGTTTGCTTTTATAAATAATAGTGTGTCAGCATGAGATCAATTGTGAAATTGTTTAATATAGCAAGTTTAAGGGTGTAGTCACCAATAGAAATGATCAGGTTCAACATTTGTGAATTTACCTTTTGGATGTTTCATGGCAAAGTACAATGTACGATGTAATCAACAGTAAAACTCTTGTCCCTGAATCTTGGAGTATGACCGCCAAAAAAAATAAGATCTGAAAGTAAAGTCAAGTCTGAAAACTCAAGAAAAAATACAAAACATTTTCAGGGGCGTTCATGGTGCAGTTTTGGTGAGCGTGACTAACTGAAAAAATGTTTGCTGATGCCGTTCACCTGTTGTAATTCCAAGTCAGTTCTTTCTGGTCAGATTGTGTTCAAATAAAAGAGACAGTGTACCAACAGTTGGCATAAGGTCAAAGCCTGATCTCGTCAGATCTCGTCAGATCTCATGAGCTCAGGCGGTCCGGGCCTGGTTAGGACTTGGATGGGAGACCGCTGGGAATTCCAGGTACCACAGGGGGGCGCTAGTGCAAATAAAAATGTTGTGTCCTTAGGTAAGACACTGCACCTACATCGCCTAGTAAGAAAGTGGAGTGTGTGAGGGTTGGTGGTGGTCAGAAGGGCCGATGGCTTCCATCAGTCTGCCCCAGGGCAGCTGTGGCTTCAACAGTAGTTTGCCGCCACTGAGTGTGGAGTAAATGAACAATGAACTGTAAAGCTCTTTGGGTGTCTTGAAAGACGCTCTATAAATGCAAAGATTAATTAGAAAATGTATAAATACTGTATATGATATTAATAAATCTCTTTCTTCTTCTGTTGCAGTGACAAAGGTATCCACGGCCTGACCGCTCGCCTGCTTTGGTTCGGTCAAACCTTCCTGTTTGGATTTGCGTCTCTTGGCATCCTCCTGAAGTTTGACCCCAAACACCCCAAACACCACTGACTCCCACAGCCAGCGCCCCCTACACAATAACAGACAAACTACACCACACAAACCAGCAACCATCACCTCTGCCTTACACACTAACACTAAAAACTCTTAAAACAACTTTTCTAATAACATTTCAGCAGATTTTATTCCAAGTATTTTTCTTACATTTATTTTTAAATAATGTTAATATATTTGAAGGATTTTACTGAGTATGTTATGATCCGTAGTGCTGAATCGTGTTAATATGTGATGGTTTTCACTTTACATGATAGCAATAGGCAATAGGCAATAGGTTTGGGAGCGCGGTGACACTGGTGGCTTTTTATGTAAGAAATGAGTTTTTGAAATGTTTTGATTTTGTTGGAGTGGAGACTGGGTGAAGTTAAAATAAAACTTTAAACTTACACTGAAATACGTTTTGTTGAATAATTTATCTTACACTGATCATAGAAAAATATTGAAAAGATAGAATTAGATCAGCTAGCATGCAAACCTCTCACTTCCTGATTATTGCAGAGTAAAACACTTCATAAGTAGACGCTTGTTTCATTCACACATGCTCTGCTCCACCTTGTGATGTCATGAAGTGGTAGTTTTCAAGTTAACAGCTCATTTTACCTTTTGTTCAGTACAGAGTGGAAATTTCAGCGCTGAAATTATACAAATGATACTAGTGACATCACAAGGTGGAACAGAGCCTATATGTAGGGTTTGTGTGTTAAACATGTGTGAATGAAACAAAACATAACTCCAGGTCTGTTTTTGATGAGGAAACATTACAAAATAGGTCAGAAAATGGTGTAATATGGGCTCTTTAATGATGCTCTGGTCCCTTGTTTATTCTATGGTTCGTCCAACACGCCTGGTTCTGATGCTGCTGGTACCACTTCATTTCACGTCAGTAGTTGGTTTTCTGATATTGTTCCTGTCACCGTCCCAGCCAGGTCACAGAAGGATAGCGCTCACTCAGGGTTTTTCGTAGCTGTGTGCTCTGAGCTCTGTCTCGAGTCTCCACCACACACTCCACCTGCACGACACAAAACACAAGTCACTCACTCACAGTATTTACAAAGAGGATGGGTTCAAATATGTGTACTGTATAAATATGAGTGAGTCCATTACCTTCGTTTTAAAGAGGTCACACATGTCTCCGTGACTCCGATGACACACATCCAACAGCCTGAAAGGTACAGGTTTGAGTAATGTCATAGGAACATATTAACATTTAGGTTAAAATGACAGCAAAATGAGATATTAGAATTAGCCGATTTAAACTGATTATGATTATTAGATGGTTTTAGATCTTTATGAGTAGACTAATTTCTTTTATTAACTACTTTCTATATAGGTTTACTATTTCCTCAGCACAAGAGTGGTGAAATAATGTCACAGATAAATAAATCTCCATTCTCAATTTGAATTTTTTGAATTTTAAAGAACTATTGTACTTGTGCGTGTTATATAGCTATAATCTTTGACACCCGTGGATCGTTATGTTATAATGAGCACATTTTAAATCACAATATTCATCTAAAACGACTTAAGAAAAACAAGTTTGCTAATCTCTGGGCTTGAAAACTGCGTTGCCCAGTGGGAGCTGACGTCACCGTAAACATCACAATAATGAGTGGTGATGTTGACACTTCCTATAGCAGGCAGCAGATTTAAAAAAAAAACATTTGTACCAAAATGACTACACGACACTGCCAAAACCTATGTGTATTAGCAATTTAAAAAATCAAATTGGAGAATGACAGTACAGAGCAGTGGGCGTATGCCGGTGAAAGTGAAAACGGGTCGATCAGCAATAAGGTGTCCTGAAATAAAGCGATTAAAAATTGCTCAGACATGCACAAGTCACACGAAATACAACTTTGGGTGAGTAAATGGTGAATAGAAACAACTATAACATGGTGAAAAGCTCTGAAAAGCCAATTTTGCACAATAGGTCTGCTTAAAAGGTGCTCTATGCAACTTCCAGCGTGGAGGGTCCGCCTCTTGCTTGTGTCCATGTTTTTTTTGTTTTTTGTTTTTTTTTTTGCAAGGAATGTTCCACAGTATGGCATTAAACATATGTGCTTTACATTTATTCAATTACGTGTGTTTTATAGCTCAAAAATGCCTTGAAAAACATGAATTCTTACTATGTTCCGGCTTGCTTCTCCATAGATCTGACCATTAACTTGTCCCCATTGTGATAACTGACTTTATTTCAATACTGTGAAATAATCTAGGTAAAAAAGTAGACAAGTAGGTGACGGACCCTCCATCAGAAAAGTTACACAGTGCACCTTTAATATATTAAAATAGGTAATATGTATGATACAATTCATATAATCTAGGAAATTCAAACTCCCCAAATAAAGAAAAATATTGCAATCTTCTTAATTTGACATTTTCGATTTCTCCCTTTCACACTCACCTGACGTCCTCCCGTGACAGAGTGTCCAGTAGTTTGGCCATGTCTCCGGGCCAGTCCCCGATGTGCACCGAGAACTTACTGACCCGATCGTCCAGAACCAGAGCCCGCTCCATACACTGACGAACCAGGTCCAGCCCCATGTTAGCGCTGCTCACCACCACAGCCACCCTGAATACAGACGCACACAACGCACACTAAACTTCTCACAATGTACACGTTAAACAGGCGTCCTCTGTTGATTCTGCATTTTGATAGTAACAACTTCAGTTTTGTTCCATTTATTACTATGATACCATAAATAACTACAAATGGATTATGGATTATTTACTTGAAAAAACATGGCTGTGATATTTTGCATTAAAACAAGTTAAAGTAACTCAATCCTGATTTTGTCACATGCAAAGAACGACTGGAGTTCTGCACCAGCCTGATCAGAATCATTGTAAAGCAAAGGATTTACAAAAATATTAAAAGCATTCATGAACTCCCTATTTATTTTTGTACAGACAGGCTTTGCTAAAAAGGTGAAGCAGTTTAAAAGGGGGAAAAATTGCAGTGTATTAGCCGTATTACACAATCGAGGGCCTTTAACAACCTGTGATTATTTACTGATTGAGTTTTTATCTCTGAAACAGAACCCTCCTCACCTTTTCCCTTTGAGTTCAGGCAGCTGTCCCGTCATGATGGCCGCCAGTCCCATCGCTGCTTCAGTGTCCACTGTGGAGCGCTCAAACTCCTGAAACCTCAACATGGCCACCAGACAGTCCTCCTCACTGAAAACACCACAGCTTATCAAGATAAGTCACTTTTCTGCTCGTCTCCATACAGATGTTATTGTTTTTTTACTTTAATCTACACTTAGACTTAGACTTAGACAAACTTTACTGATGCACAAGGGAAATTATTTGGATACAGTAGCTCAAACATCACAATATAATATAATAACAAAGAGTAAAAAATAAATGGTATAGCAAAAAAGATAAATAAATGTATATGTACAAGTAAAAATAAAATAGAAAAATAAGTAATAAACATAAAATCAAATATAAAATCACAGCTATACACAAGAGACAATAAAGGCAATCTGAGCTTTAGTTTTAGTTTTCAGTGTTTTAGTTCAAACTACAGCAGGTAAAGATGATTTGTGCTCTTAAACGAGTCTCTCACACATAAATTTACAGTCGCAACTCGCATTAGTCAACAGTTTGTCCCTCTCACCTTTTTGTTGAAAATTAAATCTAAAACCTAAACAGGACCATGAACGCTCGTACTGTTCACAGGCTCCTGGAATTGAGTTATTTCAATAGTTTTTGTATTTTTTTCAGACCTGACAGTATTTCCTAATGTGTGCATTGTGTCACCATGGTAACCGCTGAGCATTCCACCATTAGAGATACATGTAGAGAACCCCCAGTGTGATTGGGTCACTGCAAAGTATCAGTCTTACATTTATTCAGATACCGCCATTGTTATTGCTCCAAACACCTTGAAATACATACAGTCCCTGACAAAAGTCTTGTCGCTTATCCATTTTGTAGAAACAAAAGCTTATAACCTGACTTTAAATTAATCGATTGGTTTTAGAAATGTCTCATATGAAAGCTAAAACCCTCCCAAATTATGCTCAATATACTAAAATAAATTTGCTTCACTGAAGAAAGATTGATCATTTAATGAACACAGAAAGGTCAGATTTTGGCAAGACAAAAGTCTTGTCGCCTACAGAAAATTGAACAAATTATTTACTTCAAATACAAAAATATGTTGCATAACGTCAGTGAATTAAGTAGTGGTGCTGTGAGATCCATATTTAATGACTTGTATGACTTCCATGAGCTTGAAGGACTGCATCCATGCGGTTCGACAATGATTCATACAATTTGTTGATGAAGTCATCAGGAATAGCAAAGAAAGCAGTCTTACATGCCTCCCAGAGTTCATCAAGATTCTTTGGTTTTGCCTTCCATGCTTCCTCTTTCATTCTACCCCAGACATGCTCAATGATGTTCATGTCTGGTGACTGGGCTGGCCAGTCCTGGAGCACCTTGATCTTCTTCGCCTTGAGGAACTTTGATGTAGAGATAGAAGTATGCGATGGAGCACCATCCTGCTGCAAAATTTGACCCCTTTTATGGTTGGGAATGTAAGAGGTAGCTAATACTTCTTGATATTTTAGGCTATTGATATTGTCTTCCACCCTGCAAATGTCTCGCACACCCCCATACTGGATGTAACCCCAGACCATGATTTTTCCGCCACCAAACTTAACTGTTTTCTGGGTGAATCTTGGATCCATGCGGGCTCCAGTAGGTCTCCTGCAATATTTGCGGCGGCTGTGATGTAATTCAACCGAGGATTCATCTGAGAAATCCACCTTCTGCCACTTTTCCAGTGTCCATCCTTTTAGCAGGCTGTGGGCCTTGGCAAATGCCACACGGTTTTTTAATTGCCTTTTGTTTAGTGCTGGTTTCTGTGCACTGATTCGACCATGGAGGCCATTTCGAGACAGAATTCTACAAACTGTTCTGGTTGACACAGGGACTTGAGGTGACCAGGCCTGGTGGAGCTCTGCTGCAGTGGAAAAGGGGCTGGCCTTGGATTTTCGAATCAACAAACGGTCCTCCCGAGCAGTTGTCTTGCGGGGTCTGCCGGACCTGGGCTTGTCAAAAACATCTCCAGTCTTTTCAGATCTTTTTCTTATTCTTTGTACTTGACGCTGAGACACATTGAAGGTGTCAGCCACCTCAGCAGTGGATCTGGTCTTCAGCCTCTTGATAATTAAGGCTTTGGTCTCAGGGTGGATCTTAGGCATGTTGTCAGAGGTCAAGTTGCAGTTGATGTGAAGGTCTGGTGTGCTGGGGTTCTTTTTATACACACCCACTAATTGATTGATCAGTAACTGATCACAGGTGAGGCTGTAATCTAGGATTGGGTGCATCATATGACAAGGCGACAAGACTTTTGTCTTGCCAAAATCTGACCTTTCTGTGTTCATTAAATGATCAATCTTTCTTCAGTGAAGCAAATTTATTTTAGTATATTGAGCATAATTTGGGAGGGTTTTAGCTTTCATATGAGACATTTCTAAAACCAATCGATTAATTTAAAGTCAGGTTATAAGCTTTTGTTTCTACAAAATGGATAAGCGACAAGACTTTTGTCAGGGACTGTACATAAATTCCATACTGTGCAACATTCCAGGTAAAACAATAACGTTTCCATGGAGACAAGCAGGGGGAGGACTGTCCACAGAAAGTTTCATAGTGCACCTTTAATACAAGCGCTCAGCATATACCTGACTGGAAGGACTTTATCCACAAATTTCTTGCAAAGTTGAAAAGTGTTCTCTCCCAGTGAAAGCTCTGTGAGGTCTGCTAACAAAATATAAAATATAAAACACATGACTAAACATATTCAGTTAATTAAAGGTCCTGTATGAAATGAAATTAACTCTTGTGAACTTTAAGCCAGGTCAGAATGTTGTTACCTCATTAAAAACAACTTAAACTCGTGTTTTGTTTCATTCACACGTTTGAGTAATCTTGTCTACATCTCCAAAGCTCAAAATACTCTAGAAGTCATAGTTTTCTGTATGTGAGAAGAACGCAGCCTTTGTGTGAATAAATAATGTATGAATGAAACAAAACTCTCTGTGATGAGGAGACAACATTATAACATAGATCAGAAAATAGTGTAATACGGATCTTTACCTCCATAGAGTTTCCTGCTGGGGAGACTCTGTAGGTCTTGGACTGGGCTGTTTGTTTTTAGAGACTGAAGCAGGAGCGGGAATCCTTCTGGTTCAACTCCCTGAAGGAAAACATTAGTAAGAATTTTAATAATTTTAATAATTTTATATGTAATTGGTCTACAGGTTGGTGTGGCAGTAGGAGGATTTTGTAGTCCCCTTCCTAGTAATCCTAATAGATTTTGTAGTCCCCCCCTTTACAAATTATTTAGCTTAAAGGTGCACTGTGTAACTTTTTTAGAGAGTCTGCTTTGCTCATCTCCATGGATATGTGATTGCTTTGCCCTTAATGTTCCTGGTGGCTATTACACAATATGAAATTAAACTTATATATGTGGAGACAAGCAGCAGGCCAGATCTGTGGAGAAGCAAACCCAAGGTAAAGAATGAGTGAATAAATACAAGATACATTTTATTCCAGGCAAAGAAACACTATCTTCATGCAGACATCAGGTGGTGGACTACCAGACCCTACCAGAAAAGTTACATAGTGCACCTTTAACTATTGCACTAGAATGTATGATTTTGTCCCACCTGAAACCATAAATAGAATCATGTTTTTGGCAGTGGTCTTCTGCTCAGTCCCTTACTATGACTTGTGTTCGTGCGTTCAGGTTCTTGACGGCAGCAGCAGTCGCGGCCAACAGCCCATAGTGTCCAGCAGAGGGCACCAGAACTGCATCCACTTTAGAGACCTGCTCCAGGATCTCCAGCCCCACCGTGCCCAGGCCGGCCAGGTACGCCTCGCTCTCATCTCTGCAGCACAAACACATGGGTACTATTTATACAGTTCGTATTATTCATATGTCAAATATGGAGACATTTGTGAATCACTGTCACTCCCAGTTTTTTTTAAATATAAATCCTTCTCTTTTTACTTGAATACTGTCACATGTAAACATCTAAGCATTTGTACCTGTTGCTATGGCAAAATGTGTGTAGAAATATTCAACCCCATCACAGTGTGTGCTTTAGATTTTGAGTGAGGCCGTCATGTCATACTTATATTTTTTTTGGTTAAGTAATGTCAAAAGTTTACAGTGAACAAGTATAATTCATATTCATTCTTCCAGTGTAGACATCCACTGATTTTATTACAGAATTATTTAATTATTACATTATTTTAGTCAATTTATTGGTGATAAAGTTACACAGTGGGGCTTTAAATCTTTAAAAAAAACTGTATCTTCACACCAAACCATAGTTTTTTAAGTATGAACTCTTTCCAGGAGTATTTTTGAGTATTTTGAAGCTGTAACACTCACTCAACAGGCTCTCTTCAGATAAATAAGAAGATCAAAAAATGATGCTAAAGAAAACGTATATAACCGGCTAAAAAACTACTCCAGGACTAAACATTAAACTATAACTAAACTGGGCGTAAGATCTATGTAGTCTAGCTTTAATCTAGGTCAAACTGAACTGTCAGGGTCCAAAACATCCCCCTTAAAGCAAACCCCATGTCCCTTACTCCTGCAGGTACAGGTACTGATTGTCCTGGGCCAGGTGTCGTGCGTGTTTCTGAGCGTCCGGGGAGGTGCTGCCGTAGGAGATGACCATGGCTCCATAGTCCCTGTAAACCCGGAGACGTGGAGAGGAGCAGGCCGACGGCAGGATCACAAACACCGGGATCCTGAGCTCCACCGCGTGATGAGCTACAGCCAGAGAGAAGTTACAGTCTGTGGCCACGATCACGCCTTTCCTCTGCTCATCCTGGAACACAACAGGGCCCAGTATAATATGAGGTGAGGGGTCAAGGGTCAACTATACGTCTGACTCAAATGTGTGGTATTGTGTCATAAACTTTTGTTGTTTAACTTTTGTGTTTGTGAGCATTAAGCCATGTTAGAATGTTGTTATCTCCTCAAAAACAGACCTGGAGTTGTGTTTGTTTCACTTACACATGTTTGAGGAACCCTTTATTATTGATCTGTCTACATCTCCAAAGCTCAAAATGCTCTGCTCCACCTTGTGATGTCATGAAGCGGTAGTTTTCAAGTTAACAGCTATCGTTTACCTTTTGCTCAGTAGAGAGTGGCATTTGCAGAGCCACAGTGGAGCACTTCCTGTATTACTACATAACAGTAATACAGGAAGTGTGTTTTCAGTTTGAGAGAAGAACTCAGCCTAAATATGAAGGATTTTTGTGTTACGCATGTGTGAGTGAAACAAAACACAACTCCAGGTATGTTTGAAATAAGGAAACAACATTATAACATAGATCAGAAAATAAAATAGCATAATACAGGCCCTTTAAGACCAAAGCAAAACTGAAAACCAGGAATACAACAAAGGTTAAAGTACAACCAAGCCAAGTCTAACCATAAACTAGACTTACTTTAAAGCTGAACTACCATAGATCATTGAACAGGACCTGGAGTAGGCGTACCACCCTTTGAGACGCCCTGTTGTGATGTACCTGTGTGAGTGATGAGAGCAGGTAGAGCACCCCCCTCTCCTTCACTGAGCCTGTGTAGTGGAGATGCTCCTTCTTCAGGTAGATCTCCATCCCGTACTGTTTGGACAATCTGGAGTACTGCAAACATACAGTAAGATATTGGTTAAAAAATTATATTCCTGATGCTAAATGATCAGATTAGGGCGATAGTGGCTCGGAAAGAGGTTTTATTCCAGGTTGGACCGAGTTCTGCCTCTAAGCAAGACACTTCACCCAGATTGCCTTGTATGGAAGTGTTGTCATGGTACAGTGGCCCATAGTCCAATATTTTTACCCCTATAATCTAAATCAAACTGAGCAATAAACTGGTATTAAAATTAACACTTTTTGGTTGTTGTATAATTATAAATACATACAACTAACTTTATTTAATCTTGAATCAGTCTGTTATTGATTCATACAGCAGCAATAAGTCATATATTTATATATCACTTATGATATATTTATAATAATAAATTCTAAATAAGAAACAAAAATGGCAAGAGACTGGTGTCAAATAAGGTATAATTATACAGTATAAACAGATATACACACGTAAAAATAAAATAAAATACATATAAGTAATAAAAATATCTCAGCTATCACTCCAGTATAGTGTTTTGACAGGACAAGCCTGTAACACGTACTACAAGAGTAAGTAATTATATAAAGAGTGCTCATTTTACCGTGCATGGCGTCTTCTGAATGCTACTTTGGATCTTGAAGGCGGCTGCGCTGATGTCCTCAAACCTCAGGAACTTCATCGGAGGCGGGGGCACGAACTGACTCCGCCTCCTGGTTTTGGGCGGGTTCATCAGGGGGAACTGTGGACCCTCCAGGACGGTGGTCTCTTGAACTTTGACCTCCCCGTTTAGCACCTGCTCCTCTTCCCCAAAGTCCCTGAGGCGGTGGGGCTCTATCAGGGTGGGTCTGCGGTGGGTGGTGCCGTTACTGAGCAGGACGGGGTTACAGGGTGGAGCAGAGAGGCCCAGACGCAGCTCCTCTCTGTGGGATAGGGTGCAAACGGTGAGAACCAGACTCTATAACCGAAGATTTCTATGTACGTCACTGCTCAAGTTGATCTCATATTACGCCATTTCCTGGTCTATGTTATAAGTTGTGTTGTGTTGTGTTTTGTTTCATTCACACATGTTTAACACACAAATGCTGCACAATCCAGGAAGTGTTCCACTGTGTTTCTAAACTCCATACTCCATCCATTCATTATAGCCATTTGGATAATTTCAGCCTTGGAATTGCCAATCTCTACTGAACTAAAGGAAAAACTACCGCTACAGAGCATTTTGAGCTTTCAAGATGTAGACAGACTAATAATAATGGGTTACCCAAATGAATGAAACAAAACACAACTCCAGGTATGTTTTAGATGAGGTAACAACATTATAACATGGCTTAAAGCTCACAAGAGTTAATTATGTGTAATATAATATATACCTTTAACTACACTTGAGGTTTAATAATGATCTTGAACAGATTGGAGAGCATAGAAACAAAGGAATATTTCATACGCTGTTTATAAACCATGAGAACATAATATCATGCACTCCCCCATCTGTTCAATTTCAGTCCCTGGGCACAATGTAAAATGGCAGCAAGAAAACAAATATTACAAGAACATATTTGCACTATGTAGCTTTTCTGGTCCACCAGCTGTTTGTCTCCATGGAGATGCATTTGTCTGGAATGTTTCACAATATGATTTTTCTCTTATTTAGTCTCTTGTGAGCTTAAAGTCGTTGTGTTTTGTTTCATTCACACACGTCTGAGTAATCCTTTATGATTAGTGGTAGTTTTTAAGTTTAACAGCTTCATTTTCTCTTTAGTTCAGCAGAGATCGACAATTCCAGGACTGAAATGACCCAGATGATTCTAGTGAAGGTGTATGGAGTTTAAAAACACAGTGGAGCATTTCCTGTATTACCGCATGTAGCAGGATGTGTGTGCTAAACATGTGTGAATCAAACAAAACACAACTCCAGGTCTGTTTGTGAGGAGGAAATTTTATTTTTAATATTTTTACATTGAACAGAGGAGTAATATGGGCCCTTTTAACTGTACAAATGTTTTTCAAGTTTTTTTGTGCCATAAAAATAACCTGTAATTGAATGAATACAAGATATACTGGTATTTTCTAGACAATAACATCTCAATGAAGACAATCAGATGCACCAGAAAAGTAACATATAGCACCTTTACATGTTAGTAAAAGAGAAAAAGGTAAATACAAACACATTGCAGGGTAGAATAAAATCAAAGGTTGTACTTGAAATTCTCTGTTTCCTAATTAGAGAACCAGACCAGGAGCAGTGGCCTTTGATCTGAAAATCTCATATTTGTTTAACAGTCAGGGACAATAATAAGGGCCTGGTGTGTGGTTTCAATCAGAGCACACAGTGACACACACAGTTACACACACAGTTACACACAGTTACACACACAGTTACAGTGATGTGGGTTTGTGACAGACACTTAGTCACAGCACGTCTGCAGGAGCTCATTCAAAAGCACAGCAGCTGTCAAGAGCTCAGAGCACAGGGGGAAAAACACAGTACTACACGTTAAACACTCAGCTTAATATCAGTGTAAATGTCAAAATATATTAACAAGCTTTATGAAATAGTAATGTACAAAATCTACATTCTAAATTACATTCAAAATTGAGCAGTGAGTAGTTTTGATTAAATGGATTTAGTTTAACAATAAGATTTTTAATATACTGCTCAATAAAATTAAAGGAACACTTTGAAAACACATCAGATGGACAGGGCAGTGTCTTAGGAACAAAAGGATGCAACGTCTCTTAATGTAAATTAACAGTAGGTGCACTAGAGCGGCAACAATGAGACAACCCCTAAAACAGGACGGGTTTTACACGTGGAGGTCCTTTCAAGTTTCTCTCTCTTGGTCTTTTTTGGCTGGTGTTCCACTAGTGCTGCTTTGGCTAGAGTGATTATCACTACTGGGAGTATGAGGCCATTCCTTCACCCTACAGAAGTTGCACAGATTGTCCAACTTCTGCACATCCAAACGTGCCGTTGCAAGGAGATTTAATGTGTCTCCCAGCACAATCTCCAGAACATGGAGGAGATTTCAGGAGACAGGCAGTTACTCTAGGAGAGCTGGACAGGGCCTTCTAGAGCTGGACAAGGTCCTCAACTCATCAGCAGGACCCATATCTGCTCCTTTGTGCAGGAGGAACAGGTTGAACACTGCCTGTGCCCTACAGAATGACCTCCAGCAGGCCACTGGTGTGAATATCTCTGCTCAAACGATCAGAAACAGACTTCATGAGGGCGGCTTGAGGGCGCCACGTCCTGTAGTGGCCCCTGCGCTCACCACTCAGCACTGTGGAGCTTCATTGGCATTTCCTAGATGACACCAGAATTGGCAAGTCCACCACTGGTGCCCTGTGCTTTTCACAGATGAGCGCAGCTTCACCCTGAGCACCTGTGATAGAAGTAAAAGACTCTGGAGAAGACAAGGAGAACGCTCTGCTGCCTGCAACATGGTTCAGTATGAGCGGTTTGGTGGTGGGTCAGTGATGGTCTGGGGAGGCATATCCATGAAGGGACACAGACCTCTACTGGCTAGAAAACGGCAGTCTGACTGCCATTAGGTAACAGGATGAAGTCCTTGAACCCACTGTCACACACTAGGCTGGTGCAATAGGTCCTGGGTTCCTCCTGATGCACGACAATTCCTCATGTGATAAGAGTCTGCAGGCAGTACCTGGAGGATGAAGGGACTGATACAACTGAATGGCCCTCACAATCACCTGACTTAAACCCGATGGAAAACTCTGGGACATTATGTTTCAGTCCATCAGATGCTGCCAGGCTGCCAGGAGCTCAGTGATGCCCTAACACAGATCTGGGAGGACATCCCATAAGACACCATCCATCATCTCATTAGGAGCGTGCCACATCGTTGTCTGTAGGCTGAGCTTTTCATTTCCATTTAAAGACAGAAAACACTCAGTTCCACCTTGTGATTTCATGTGGAATCATTTAGATCATTTCAGCCCTGGAATCGCCCATTTCTACTGAACAAAAGGTAAAAGGAGCTGCTAACTTGAAAACTACTGCTTCATGACATCACAAGGTGGAACAGAGCATTTTCAGCTCTGGAGATGTAGTCAAACATGTGTGAAGGAAACAAACCAAAACTCCAGGTATGTTTTTGACGAGGTAAGAGCATTATAACATGACTTAAAGCTCATAAGAGTTGATTTAGTGTAATATAGGATCTTTAAATTCTGTTTCATTACTTTGAGAGCACAATCTGTTTTTAAATTCTATCTGTCCCTTTGAAATAAACAATAAATCTAATGTGTAAGTCATTTTTTAGTGAACAAGCCATTCCTCTGCTCAAGATTTCTGTAGATGGTGAAATAAATTGCCTCCTGACCTCAGCCCTGTAGCAATGGTAAAGATGAATGCTGTCACCTTTACTGTCGCCGTGGTGACAGATCACACAAGATTCATCCAAATTTAAACGGTGCTGGACAAACCATTAAAGTGAACGGACAGACAGCGGACCTGAGATTTATAGCTGCTCAGTGTCAGAGAATTTAAGAAAAGTTTTACCATAGAGATCAGAGTGAAGTGAAAGACGGTTTTCAGACACTTTCAAGTTTTGGGCCATAGTTTTGAGGTGAATTGTCTAATAATACAGTTTTATGAGTTTGCCAAAGTCACTTGGGGACAACTTTGTGGAAATTTCAGAGTAATGTTTGACAAATTGGGGCAACAGTGGGTCAGGTGGTAGAAAAATGTGAAATATATTAAAATGTACAACCACTATACTGCTATGTATGTCTCTTGTTTGCCTAAAAACTAAAATCCTTACTATGAGCAGGCTCGCATCGCCACAAACCTGACTTGTATTTGGCTTGTAGGAGGACTTACTTGTTTCCAAGGAAATGTCGTTCCTTTGGGGATAATATTCCAACGTATCATCTGCTCAGTGTGCTTTTAAAGGTTTTATATTTCTGATAAAAGTTGTACTGTTTCCTCATCACAAACAGACCTGAAGTTGTGTTTTGTTTCATTTGCACATGTTTAACACACAAATTGCAGAACTGCAGATTTAGGCTGAGTTCTTCTCTCAAACAGAAAACACTCTGTTCCACCTTGTGATGTCATGTGGTAATACAGGAAGTGCTCCACTGTGTTTTTAAACTCCATACACCTTCACTAGAATCATCTGGATCATTTCAGCCCTGGAATTGCTGATTTCTACTGAACTAAAGGTAAAAGGAGCTGTTAACTTGAAAACTACCACTTCATGACATCACAAGGTGGGACAGAGAGATGTAGACAGTCTAATAATGAGGAGGTAACAACATTCAAACATGACTTAAAGCTCACCAGAGTCCATTTTATGTCATATAGGACCTTTAACTAAAGCTATAACAGGTATACCAACAGTTGGCCAGTGTTTTCTTGACCGGTCGTTCCTCGATGACCGCAGAGTGGTTTAAGATCTCACTCTTGTGTTTACGCTCCATAAACACAATAACAGGATCAGGCTTCACTGTTTAACACCTGACCTCACACTAAACCCATCAGTGACAGGTGAACGCAAACACTAATGCTAAAACTGCTAATGATAAGAGAGAGGTCAGAGACTGCAGTCAAGTAAGGATATGCTTCTAAATACTTCTAAATAATTTTATATTTGTGATTGCAAGAATATAAGATAAATTTGGATAGAATGGGTTTATTAAAGGTTCTGTATTACGCAAAACTGACTCTTGTGAGCTTTAAGTCGTGTTAAAATGCTGTTATCGCATCAAAAATGTACATGGAGTTGTGTTTTGTTTCATCCACATGTTTGAATAACCCTTTATTATTAGTCCTCACCCTAACACCATCATTAAGTAGTTACTAAACCTGAATCATTATTGATAAGCTATTTGTTAATTAAGATTTAAGAATAATGTAGACCTAGTTATTATATTGATACCCATCTCTGAACAATGCAAAATAACTTCACCTGATACGTGGAAGAAATATGTGTTATTACCCACATGGCCACAAGAAGGAGCTCTAACTCTAAATATAACTGAATTCACACCAGACAGCAGCTCCCATGTCTATTTTTACAACAATAATCTGTAAAGTCAGTGAAGTTTGACCCCATAGTTTGAGTCTGGTCTCCTTGTAGTGAAAGTGGAAGGTTCAGGATTAGTTTGTTTAAATGAAAAAGTTCAAAAAAGGAGAGAAAGAGAAAACGGAGAGAGAGGAGGACTGCAGCAATAACTCTGTGTACTCATATCAGAGAAGTGGAAGTCAGGGTAAAACTTCAAATTAAACTACATTTCAGGTTCTTTTAAAGTGGTATTGATGCCTGAAATTAAACTTGAGATCGTTTGTGTACATTCATTTTAAATACACACAGGACAATGTAGTAACAAAGAGAAACTGTCTATTTTTGAGTGAAGTGAAAAGTTAAACAATATATTCTACTATATGCCTTAAACTAAACATTTACATATAATAAAAATAATAAAATAAAAGTCTACAGGAAATAGATATATTTTATGAAAAGTAATTTAGGATGTGCAAATAACACAATAAAATGTAGTACTTTTTTTTAATACTATATTGTTTATAAATGTATTGATAAGTTTTAATACTATTATTGCACTATTATTATTGCACTATATACACACACTAAATTGGAGCAGGGGCTGAAGGTATAAGTTGTATGGTCGGGGGCCATATTTATAATAATGTTACATAATATGCGGCCCCTGACCAACACATTTATAACTTCAGCCCCTGCTCCAGTTGAAAGTTCACAATAATCCATTTTATGTAATATAAGATGTAGGTATTGTGCCTGCATGCAGAATTGGCTTTTGAATTAGATGAGATTAGATCATTTAAGATTTGAAATCAAGCAACATTATGGTGGAATTACATCGAGTTTGACAATACTTATTATTCCTGTTAAGTATTATTCTTAGTTTTATCGTCACAATACTTGAAATATTGTCCTAATTTGAATATACTTTGAAAATACAAACAAAGATAACTGACTGTTTGTCAAATTATGTTGTTAAAATGATGATTGAGTGTTAGAAAAATCTTCTGTTTAAATTTGAGGGCATGTAAAGTACCCTGTGAGCTCAAATACTCTGTTTTGGAGTATTTTGAAAAGCATTAATAAGCATAATTCATGTATTTATACCTAACAAACTCAGTTAGTTTACCCTGCAGAAAGAAATGCTATAAACAGGATTGGTTATTGGATATCAATGCCTATATTGACAGTTTAGATTTATTGGTTATATTGTCTCCATCAATATCCGTTCCATTTATATCTATTTTGGTCTATAAATTTGTGTAATACGACAATTTACTGGACAACGTTGGCCCAAAACATCTATAATGTTTTTCAAAATTGTTCTGTAAATACTTCATATGATAAATAACAGATATAGATAACGCATTTGGATAATATTTAATCATACGCCATTTGTGTTTAAAGGAATTAAATAATATTGTCAGTCTCTGCCCTAGTATTGGTTGATATCGGATATTGACAGATACATAAAGCGGAAGTATCAACATCAGTATCGAAACAGAAAAAATTTGAAGCATCGCTAGTTTATTTCCATTTGTCATCTCCACAGTTTTCATCATTGTTGGGTCTACAGGATTTTTGAAAGGATTTGGGTGCATACTGGGTGCTATTGGGTGCAGTGTCCCACCTCTGCCAGAAGGGGTCATTCTCCTCTCTGTCTCTGAGCGCAGGTTTGGGTGAGAAGATCCTTTCCAGGCTCTCGTTCAGATATCTGGAGAAGAAGAGCTGAGCTGCAAAGTTCATAGTTCCTTTATCCTTCCTCCACTGTCGCGTTTGTGAATTCCTCTGATGCCGTACGTCCCAGGGCTAAAGACAGTATCTCTACCTCCTTTGAAACTCTCCCTCTGCTCCCTCCTTCTTTCCACAGCCCGGGGGGTATTTAAGACAGGATTACCCCAGGACACATGCGGCCTCTCTGTCCAGCTCTATTCCTGGTTGTAGACTGGGATAATACCTCTCCTTTGGGTGACGTAGTGTTAATCAGACCGTCTAATGAGCGAGATTATTAGGATTTATCCAGGAGGAGTGAAGGGAGAGAGAGATGGAGGGAAAGGGTCAGAGAGAGAAAGAGGGAGAAAGAGAGAGAGGAGGAGGAGGAGGAAGCCAGAAATCCTCCAGTTAAGTGTGATTACAGCAGAAAACTATATTAAGCAAAATTGACTCTTATGAGCTTTAAGCCATGTTATAATGTTACCTCCTCAAATGCATATCTGGAGTTGTGTTTTGTTTCATTCTCACATGTTTGAGTGATCCTTTATTATTAGTCTGTTTACATCTCCACAGCTCAAAATGCTCTGTTCCACCTTGTGATGTCATGAAGTGGTAGTTTTCATGTTCGCAGCTACCTTTTACCTTTAGTTCAGTAGAGATTGACAATTCCAGGATTGAAATCATCCAGATGATTCTAGTGAAGGTGTGTAGAGTTTAAAAACACAGTGGAGCGCTTCTTGTATTACCACATGACATCACAAAGTGTATGTCAGTTTGACAGAAGAACTCTGTTTGTGCGTTAAAATGTGTGAATGAAATAAAACACAACTCCAGGTCTGTTTGTGATGAGAAAACAACATTATAACATGAGAAAATAGTGCAATGTGGACCCTTTAACTCTGAATACTAGCGCTAAGGCAGGGGAAATGTCTTGCTTAATGACACAACCAAAGAAGTTGAAGTTGGCACCAAGTGAATGCAAAATATTATCAACAAAATATCTTTAGAGTTTAATGATTTCACATGATATACATTACAACAGAGAACAGAAAAAGGCGTAGGAATGGCCCTTTAATTATAATTTAAGTCAAACAAATGCACAGTCGATAAAGGTAGTCCTGAGCAAGTCTAGCTCAAAATCTGGAGATGGGTCCCCTGGTGCTGCACTATGACGGGCCCCAGTGGCACTAAAGGATGGGTCAAATGCAGAGGACAAATTTCTCTACAGGTACAATAAAGTGTACCTCAATCTCTTTCTATGATTGTGACTTGGATACACTGTACTAAATGAACGTCTTATAGTCAAACGTGGGTGAGTGGAGCAGAGCAGAGGGTTTCCAGGCTCCTGTCAGGCACAGAGTGAGTGGTGTTTTGTATTCAGAGCAGAGCTGTCAGTGAAACCATCAGGGAAACAGGAGGGGCAGGAGATATACTGTCTATATGAGCTGCATGAAGAACAGTGCCCAGATAGATCTACCTACCATTTTTAGTTCTGTTTGTGGTGGTTGGTATTTGGATTCACACATCTAATATCTTCCTTTCATATTCCTCAGTGGAGTATTTCATAACATAGTCCTGATTTTGGTTGGTTCTTGTTTAGGGTAGTTTTTCTTCAGACTTGGCTTAGCCCTGGAGCAGATCTGCTGTAGTCCCCCGTTTGATCTGGTTTAGATCTCGGTGGTATTTGGTGTGGAAAGTGAAACTATTACTAGATTTGATTGTGTTGACATGACTGGAATGAAGATTGAGTGAATAATGGACGTATGTACGCTGTCTTATTTGTGATATGTAACTTCTGATGGAGGGTACACCACCTGCTTGTTTCCATGGCTTTGTATGGACTGTTCCACTGCACGGCATTAACCATAAATAACATCCCCATGGAGACTAGCAGGTGACGTGGTTTTCAAAACATCTCAAAATGCATATGCAGTTGAATAAACGCAAGATAAAAGTCCCTAAGCTCAAGAATATCCCAAACTAGTCTAGTCTTTTTCGATCACCATCTACCACAAAAGTCATAGAAACAGTGAAATGCCATACTGCGGAACATCTTGGCAAAGAAAAATATTCTTAGTATCACGTCATGGAAGCAAACAGGTGGAAAATGCCGCACCATAAAGGGTCATAGTCGTGGAGTTTATAACAGTACCTGAATCTGAATTAATCTAAGAACTGGGAAATAGTTTTGATGCAAAGTGACTAAAATGAGATGACCTTTGACCTTTGATCAGGAGTCAATTCACTGGTGAAAGGATCTTATTCTCTACAGCACACAAAGGCATACTGCCTTTGTGTGCTTATTTAAGCACTTAAATAATGAAATAGTTATATGAGAATTGCTGTGTAGTAAAGAAAGGCCTTCCCTGAGTGTAAATGTTCGAATGGAGCTTTTAGAAATATTAAATTCACCTGAAACAACCTCTCTTTGGCTCCTGTTGTTTTGGCACTTTTTGATTTAAAACGCAGAAATTATCAATGTATGAACGCTTTAACTCAGTCCAGACCTAAAACTTAACTATTTTATACCCCCTCTGACTCAAATGTTAACTATTCTTTTAATAATTTTCATATTTTTAATCATAACATTAAACCAACAACTCATAGCTTTCTTCTCCTCCTAAATATTTTCCAATTAGGTCCAAAATAATGAGAAGTATTTTAAAGTTTTTTGGCAGTACTTGGAGTTTACAGATATTTTCAGTTTTGGAACATTTTGTCGACTTTGGCAGAAAAGCAGGTTTCCGCTGGAATGAGTTTAAACATTACTTCATGGACACCTCCGGGTTTAGAAGTTAAAATAGAAGTGAAGTTTTGTGATACACAGTCACTGGTCACTATTTTCATTTTGCACTGATTTTGGACAACATTGTGGCAGAGTGGTTAGCATTATTGTAGTTTTGATTCTCTGTGTAGAGTTTGTGTGTTGTCAGGATGAGATAACAAGTTATCCTATTATTGACGTATGGGTCAAATTTAGATAAGTAAATCAAATGTTTTCACTGTTTCTTTTCTTTGTGATCAAATTTTATTTTTATTTTTTTTTATATTTTAGAAACATGAGGGAGTCCACGTACATCTGACAGAAATAAGGGGTACAGAAAAGAAAATAGCAAATCAAAAAGAAAAAGAGAACAGCAAGAAAACATAGAAAAACGTAACATAATCAAATAAATAAAATAATATACAACACATCCAAAGAGAGCTTAACAAAAATAGTGCTCCTCGTGTACCCTTTGACCTTTACACTAGTTAAAGCAAAGATTACATTTTTTCTTTCCATATAAAGATGTTTTTTAGCTTGATGCATTTGGGAGATCCAGTGTTCCATAATAGCAATGTCAAAGAAATCAAGAAGACATTTTTGTTTTGTTTTGCTTTGTTTGATAAAGGTGCACTGTGGAACTTTTCTGGTGGGGGGTCTTTTAAATACTTTTCTGTATGGAGACCAAACCAGACCAAGATACGGGTCAGATCTGTGGAGAGGCGACCCCGCTTACAGTCAGAATGCCTGTTTTTTTTTTTTAGGTATTTATGAGCTATAAAACCACCTGTAATTTAATATCTGTAAGGTAGAGCCGTTGAATGTCATACTGTGGAACATTCCAGAAAGAACAATGACATATCCATAGAAACAAGCAGCTGACGGCCCCCCAACCAAAAAGTTACATAGTGCACCTTTACGCAGAAATGACCCTCTGGCCTGAGTTCAAACGCTGCTCTGTGATTGGCTCAGAGCTCGTGTGGAACCAGGAGACAAATACAGGACCAGAGGAAAAGTGGAGGAGAGGTGACTGGGACACATCCTGATCCCTGCGTCCCTGACCTCTGACCTCTGACCTCTGCCCCTGGGTCTCCTCTGTGATGCCAACACAAGCCCGTGCTCACTACAGGAGAGAGTGTAAGAGGGCTAATCCTGTTAGCAGACAGCAGCTCAGAGAGTATTTGCAGTAAGTCTGAGTCCGGTCAATGGTGAGGTGGTCCAAAAAGAATTCTGAAACGGCAAAGTCAACAGTGTCAGAAAGCAGCTACATTCATGGTCAAGTTGTGAAGAGACTGGCCAATAAGAGAGGAAGAAGCATTTCTACAATGTCAGTGGCTCTAAAACTCAAGTCAAGTCCCAGCCACCAGGGGGAGCACTTCTCTGTCCCCTGTGAATAAAGACATTGGCTCGGCGGGCCGTCCTGAGATATTGAGTTTGTGTTTTGTTTCATTCACATGTGTTTAACTCCCAAATCTGCATATTTAGCCTGAGTTTTTCTCTAAAACTAAAAAAAACACTCTGTTCCACCTTGTGATGTCATACAGGAAGAGCTCCACTGTGGTTTTAAACTCCATACACCTTCACTAGAATCATGTGGATAATTTCAGCCATGGAATTGCCAATCTCCACTGGTAAAATGTAGCTGTTAACTTGAAATCTTCCGCTTCATGACATCACAAGGTGGAACAGAGCATTTTGAGCATTTTGAGACTAATAATTCAGGTTTACTCAAACATATGTAATGAACCCAAACACAACTCCATGTGTATTTCTGATGAGGTAACAACATTCTAAAATGGTTAAAAGCTCACAAGAGGCAGGTTTGTGTAACACAGGCGCATTAAGCTCCATAATGGAAAGATTAAGGAACACTATTTAACTTCTCCATTTGACCCATCCTGGAGCCACTGGAGCAACCTGTGAGGAGACGTGGGACCCGTCTCCAGATCCTGGGTTAGGCTTGGTCAGTACTAATGGAGGATTTGACCTGTTATGCATGTTTTGGGTTGACTGGAGTGCATGAAGAAACCTACCGAGACACAGCGAGAACATGCAGACTCTCCTTAGAAAGACGCCAAACATACATAGAATTAGGGTTGTCAAAAGTATCGAAAGTCAGATGCTAATCGGCATTAAAACTAATATCGAAACTAAATACTCATTTGAGCAGGTATCGATACTGCAAAAAAACACATTAACAGGACAAAATCTGATCTTTCCTCAACAGTTTTAGTGTCATTTTGAGCTTCATCAGAGCTAGTATAAGATAAAATGACAATCTATTACTGAAAAAGGAGGATTTTCTTCATTGTGGTATCAAAATCGAGGTAGAATATAACCGAGCATTGCCATTTTCTTGTTGATTTGTGAGACTGTGCATCATTCACAGCTCTCTCTTTGACAGTTGTGTTTGGCAGTAATCCTCTGGGCATTTAAAACCTGTTTACTTCACTTTTTTGATCAACATTTTGTCTGCCTCAGCCCACACATTTTCATTTGGTGTGCTCCATTAAAGAGACAGGCTAATGCAGCTTTAAGGAGATTTATGTAGCATTTGTACCCTAAAAGACTTCTGACTGCTGCTAAAAATGGTTAGGAGTCAACGTGTACAGGTAAAATTATACACCTATATTACACTATTTTTTGATCTGTGTTATAATGTTGTTGCATTTTGAGCTTTGAGATGTAGAGAGACAAATAATAAAGAATTACTCAAACAAAACAATTCCAGGTATGTTTTCCAATTCAATCCACTTTATTTCTATAGCACATTTCATAAACAGTTTCTAAAGTGCTGCACAAATACAACAGTAATAATATAATAAAACAAACGCTCAGATTTAATCATACTAGTCTTAAAACAATGAAACCAGTAAAGTAAAATAAGAGCAACACCACAGAATAGCAATAAATAAAACCAATAAAAACGTAAAACATTCCACTGTGGGGGCTGTACGGACGTGGAGGTTTGGAGGAGGTAACAACAACATTATAACAATGTGTGATAAAGAGGGCTTTTGTCCCTGTATACTCACCTTAATTTCATTTCATATTTGTTAATTTCTCCATAATCAACTAAACTACTAAACATAACAATCCCGGATTTGTTTTATTTAGGTTTCGTTTAGTTCCTTTAAGTTAAACACAACACACTCACACACTTACTTTAAATAGATTTTATTTGGTTAAATCTATTCAGTTTAGTTAAACATTTCAGACACTTACCTACTGACCTGTTCCTCCACCTGGTCTGGAGACAAAAGAGGACGTGTCCTGAGACGGACATATTTAAAGCCTCTGGGGGGAGGTTTTGGACCAGACCATGTGGAGGGGAGAATTGGTTTCAGTTCCTTTTGTTTGTTGGGTTTTGTATATTTGATTTGGATGTTTCAGTGTTTATAGATCATGTTAAGCACGTTAATTTAAATGGATTAAGACTAAAGTGAAGTTGCCTTAGATCCAACCTGAACTTTAAAACCAGTTCAGCTCAGCCTCTCAGAAGGGTCACATCAGTGTATCCGGGCACACGTGGGTTTTCTTAGTTTCATTCATTTCTGTTGCTTATGCCTAATTTTGAGCACAGTTATTTTTTGTAAATATGTATTATTTTTGTTGCCACGATACCACGGTGAATTTTGAATAAATATTTTCAGAGTCTGCCTCCTATTTAAGACCACACTGGCCAGTTCTCCACACAATGCTTAAAGGTCACAAGAGTAAATTTTGCGTAATATAGGACCTTTAAATGACAAGTTTATTTTGGGGTTTAATAACAGTGTGAGGCAACAGTGTCTCAGGTGGACGAGGGATGATCATTTGATTCAATCTCTATACCAGCTATTCAACGAAATAGTGCGAAAAAGTGCACAACATCCCACCACTGTTAACCTCTTAATACTCCGGACTATTTTTCCTAAAATGTCTGACTAAAATGACTCTCAATTCAAACTGAATCTGTTTCTGAATCATTTTGGAGCACAGACAAATGGCTGGACTTTTGGTGAAGCTGAGGCTCTGTAGTTTTGGCCTCTGATCTACTCCAGTTTTAAGTGGGAACAAGCGCTCCACTTTACAGCTCTATTCTCTTCTAGAATCAGATTGAGTTTTGACAATTTCCATGTCAAAGCTGAAACATATCTCACTAAACACTATAGACTTGTAATTTGGGGAAAAGGTCAGGCAGAATTAATATAAAAGATTTTTTTATTTGTGGTTTTGGGGAACAAATTTGTCCAGATTCTTCTCAGAACACTTGATTTGAGTGAACATCAGTGGGTTACAGATTTCCATTAATGTTTTACATGTCCTTGAGATTGAGAGTTCTCTTTTATCAGACAAAAAGAAATTAATTAAGAAAAAGTAGTCACTAAAAAAATAACCAACACTATTTTTCAATATTAGCAAGGCAGTAGGACTGGACTAGTACCAACCAGGTTTGAACCAGAACTATCCCAGAAGCAAACTCCCAGGGCCAGTGTCGAGAAGTAACTGAGTACCATCCATTTTCTTCCACTTATCCGGGGCCGGGTCACAGGGACAACAGTCTAAGCAGGGACTTCCAGACTTCCTTCACCCCGGACACTTCCTCCAGCTCCTCCGGGGGGACCCCAAGGAGTTCCCAGGCCAGCCGAGAGACATAGTCCCTCCAGTGTGTCCTGGGTCTTCCCCGGACACTTACACACCCTCCAGTAACTGAATACATGTACCGAGAATAGGTATTCTGAATACTATACTGAGTACCTGGATTCTGGTACAGTTACTGTTTCATTTAGTGGTATTCAGAATACAGTTACTTTCCTAAAATCAAATCAAAGGAATATTATTACATTACTTGATCAAACTTTACATATCAATTCTTCCCACCCGTGACCAGGGCTAAACTAGGACTAACTCAGAATTAAGGCAGGTCTAAAGCAGAATTTTAAAAAAAGACTAAACCAATACTAAACCAGGACTAAACCAGTAAAAAAAAAAAAGAGATTCTATTTTCTAATATGTGAAAGAAGAGCAGTGGGCTGGATCAGATTGCTTGGAGGGCCTTCCCACAGTAAGAATTCATGTTTTTTAAGGTATTTTTGAGGAATAAAACACCTGGAATTGAATACATAGATAAGTTTAATGCCATACTGTGGAACTTTTCAGGCAAAGCAGTAAGCAGATGGCAAACCCTCCACCTTTTTATTGTGTATTTTTAACTGGAGCCAGACTTAAAAGGAAAAACAGTTTTTGTGAGATCAATATTTGAAAGACATTTTTTATTTTGTTTCTGTTAGACAATAAAAAAAAGTGTTTATGACATCCTACTTGGTTGTGCAATGACCAATAAACTGCAGCTCCCATTTTTCTAAACACATTTTCTAACATCTTGTGTCCAGGCCCCAGCTGTGAAGAAGAGAATGTTTACAGCATAAGTCAGATGTTTGGGAGTCATAATAAAATACAAGTCTGTTCACTGCAAACAACAGGAAATAATCAATGTAATTACTGAGGGGTTTGAAGCTTCATCGATTCAGACTTTGTTTTTCTGTTTAATGAAATCACAAAACTGCTTCTTCAAAACAAGTCCAGTCCCAGGCGCTTTTAAAATGATTCTCAATCTCTGTGTAAATTGCTTCTGACACATGTTTCAACAACGCTCAGAGGTGAAATTATAATCTGTGAGGCCAGCTGCTTTTTTAGTCTTCATTTATTCGTCAAAAACACGGATATTTTGGTTTTGATTGGACATTTTGAAAGTGCATTGTGTAACTTTTCTGGTGGAGGGTCTGTCAAACACTTTTCTCCATGGAGATGTTATTGCTTTGTCTGGAATGTTTCACAGTGTGGCATTAAACCTTTCTATCTTCATGGAGACCAAACCAGACCAAGTTACAGGTCAGATCTGTGGAGAGGCGACCCCGCTCACAGATACACTGCCTGTTTTTCCTCTGTTTTTAAGCTATAAACCCACTTTTAATTGAATAAATGTAAGGTAGAGCTGCTTAATGTCACACTGTGGAACATTCCAGGCATCTCCATAGAAACAAGCAGGTGACGGACCTGAACCGAAAAGTTACATAGTGCAACTTTAATTTTCAAATACACTGACGATTACATTGGTAAATTGTTTTCTGAATGGACAAAATTGATGCAAAATTGTCAGTTTTACGCGATCATTTTTCAGTTTTTGTTTTTAAATTTGGTGCTCCAATTTTGGTTATGACAATCAGTTTGCTTTTACGTGTACTGACCACTTAAAACCGTGAATTTCTCTTCATCTTCATGACATCACAAGGTGGAACAGACCATTTTGAGCTCTGGACAGAATGTGTGAATGAAACAAAAACACAACAACGTTATAACATGACACAAAGCTCAAGTCCATTTTCTGTAATATAGGACCTTTGACTTAAGCTTAATCATACTGTATACTGTTTTTTTTGTTTTGTTTTGTTTTTTTTACTCAGGATGCCCTTCCATCTGCAAACACAGGAATTCATAATGGGTCAAAAGCAGTGTGCTATTTGACCAAGCTTGGATACATTGTCAGGGTTGTCTGGGAGGGCATCCAGGTTAATAAATTCTGTAAATGTGACTGTAGACGATTGCTGTAATTAATAACCAAAAAAGTAATTTCTGTGTACTGCTTCATCATTCAACACTTTTAAATAGTTCACTGGCCACAGCTGTAACATAAACTCTGACCAGTGTTATTAAATCCACATTTTCCCTGTAAGAACTCGTTTTCAGTCCAAATCCTTCTTCTTCTTCTTCCTTCTTTCTCTCTCCTTCTCTCTTATCTCTTGCTCCCTCCCTCTCACACTTTTCTGTCTCTCTCCCCTCTCTCCTTTTCTCCTCTTTGTCACTTCTCTCTCTCTCTCTTCTTTCTCATATTCTTCTCTCCCTCTCTCTTCTTTTTTTCACATCTCTCTCTCCCACGGTCTGTCTCTTGTATCTCATCTCTCTCACTGTCTCTCACTTTTCTCTCTTCTCTCTCCTTCCTCCCTCTCTCTCTCTTTTATCTCATCTCTCTTTCTCCCACTGTCTCTCTTTTATCTAATCTCTCTCCCATTCTCTCTCTCTCTCTCTCTCTCTCTCTCTCTCTCTCTCTCTTACCCCTTCCTTTCTCACTCTCTATTTCCTGTCATGTTACTCCTCTCTCCCTCTCTTTCTTTGTAAGGTTAAGGCACACGTCCATCTTCTCTCTTTTCCCTCTCTCTCTTACTCGCTTCCTCTTTTTCTCACTTCGCTCCACCTCTCACTTTACTCTCTATCCTTTCTCTCCTCCCCTGCCTCCCTCTCCATTACTCTCTCCACCACTCTGCCTCTCTCCCCCTCCCTCTCCACCACTCTCCTTCTCTCCCTTCATCACTTTGCTCTCTCTCCACCTTCCCTCTTACTCTCTCCACCTCTCTCCACCCCTCTCCCTCTTTCTCTTTACCTCACTCCCTACCATTCTCTCCCTCTCTCTCTACCCCTCCCTCTCACTCTCTCCACCACTCTCTCTCTCTCTTTCCTCCCTCTGTCCTTCCGTCCTTCTCCACCCTTCTTTCTCTCTCTCCTTCCCTTTCGCTCTCGCCACCTCTCCCTCCGTCCCTCCTTCTCTCTCTCGCTCCTTCCCTCTCACTCTCACCACCCCTGCCTCAGTCCCTCCTTCTCTCTCTCCCTCTCTCCTTTCCTCTTGCTCTCGCCACCCCTGCCTCTGTCCCTCCTTCTCCCTCTGTCCCTCCTTCTCCCTCTCCCTCCTTCTCCTTCTCTCTCCTCCCTCTCTTCCAGCTGTTTGCATAAGGAAACAGAGTCTATAACACCACAGTGAGACACCAGAGCAAACAGAGGGTCCTGGAGGGAACAGTCTCTCCTCTGTTCAAATCCTCCCTTCATTTTTTACTCTTTTTACGTTTAAACTCCATCAACCAAACCATGACCCAGGTCCGTCTCTACTGTCTCGGGCTGTTCTTGCTCCTGATTGGCTGCACGTCGGCAGGTAAGACTCTGACACACCTGTAGGAGCTGTAGGTAGGCCCAGGGAGATGCTAACGGGCTAGCATGTTAGCATTCACTTTTTGAGTTTTAACTTGAGGAAATGTTGATCTTCCTCCACCCAGTCCCCAAGGCGTCTCTGTGCAGTGGAAGAAGTATTTTGGTACTTAAGGTATAAAGAACGTATCACATAAAATCTACTTAAGGAAAAGTATTGGAGTACACGTTTAAAAATGTACTTTTAGAGTAAACAGTAAAGGCGTTTTCCATATATTTTTGCTATGAAAGCCTGAAATCTGGTGATCTTGATAAAGAATTGTCTTGATTTTTGTCACTAAGGCAACTGATTCAATTTCTCCCCATTTTATTGACAATATTGTCTGTATATTTATATGTATAATAATAATTATTATTTATTTATTTATTTTATTTTATTTTATTTTATTTTATTTTATTTTTTTTATTTTATTTATTTATTTATTTATTTATTTATTTTTTGGTTCAAACTCAAAATCTGTAGACAGGATGACACCATGAACATGCTAAAAATAACTCCCAAACCATACAGAAAGTACTTTTTTACTTTTCAGTCCTGTTCAAAAATGTACTGGAGTAGAAAGTACAAACACTTGATGTAGTAAAGTAAATGTAAAAAGTATCCACTGTAAAATGTACTTAAGAAAAGTACTGACACCAAAAGATTTTACCTGTCACAGTACTTTTACTTTTGTACCTAATCACTGTCCACCACTGTCGCTGTATGCTTGTTTTTTGTAACTTTCCATTCAATTTTCTTTTTTTGTTTTGTTTTTTTCACGCCAAATACACCAGAGTAAAACTAAACTTATTACAGAAAACTTCCCACTTCTATCCTATGGGGTTCTGAGATTTTGAGGACGTCTTTCCACCATCCAAAAGATTATTTTAAGAATATTTATAAACTGTTAAATGCCAACTGTATTTTAATTTCACCTGTGGATATAGTTTTCAGATTCAGTGCATTTTAACACAATTTATTCTTCCAAAATTTGACCTCCGCTCCAAGAAGATTGGCTGTAGACCTCTCAATTAAGAAGTATCCTTGACTATTTGAAATTATTGGAAAATTCTATTAAAATTTGATTAAAAAAAAAAATGGATTAATTGCGCAGACAAAACAAAAGGGAATCAGCCAAAACCGAAATCCACCAGCGTTTGACAACAGAACGCTCTGAAAACTTCCTGTGAAACATGTTCTGATTGTACGTGAGTGAACCTAACATCTGTTTCCCATCAACAACAGCACGGCTCTACACCTAATCTAATATTCTGTCAAAATGTCCCCAAAAACAGCTCTCTCCCTCCACTCCTCCACTCATCCACCCCTCCACTCCTCTGCTATTACTGTCCATCTAGAAGAGGAGCAGGCTGGGGCTCTGTTTACCGCGCTGGACTGAAAAAGGAAGAGGGATTTAGCAAACTTTGTCACGGGCCAAATCTGAGGAGGTCCAAATGATCACAGTGACTTCATACAACAAGAATGAACACTGCATGTAATACTAGAACTACAGTTACTGACAATACTACACACGGACAGGCTCAGTGTAAAAGACTGAGTTAGAAGACTGAGTTAAGACACTTGGGTAAATCAGAAAATAAAATACAGATGTTGATATATTAATACAACATGTAACAGTTCTTGGTACTTAAGTTTTAGTCTGTACCATCTTCTAAAATATTAGTTAATGCAATTGGTTTTATTCATAGTTTATACAGGCCTAAATGGACATTCCTAACCTGCTAACCGCCACGTTCCAAATAGGAAACGAGCGTGGGCGTGCTTCCAGCTCCATCGGCTCTGGCTACAATTCACTTTTGTATTGAAAATGCATAACCGCTGCTGTCATTTGGTCTTAAAATGATCGTATTAACCCGCTCTACATGATTCTGGTGTTTTTACTGCGTTATTTTGTCCGTAAATCAATTCCTATTTCTAATACGAAACGCTGCTTCAAATTCGGCCCATAAGTGCAGCCTCGATGAGCTTCATTTGACTGGAGCCGCATGCTATACACTCCCTTATAGTCCACTTCTTACTTCTTTATACAGTCTATAGCTAATATTATAACGCATGCGCAACTGAGACCAAACAATATTCTTTAAATTTCCATCTGAAAATGTTTAGGCAGTAAGTCATTGTAATTGTCAATATATGTTATCTATAATTGTCCATAAGTATTCTTCATAAAGTCAAAGTGTTAGTTTTCCGTCTTCTTCTTAGACTTAACACAGACTGTACTTTCCCCTGATCAGCAGAATACCTCTAAACCTCTGCTGAGCGTCTGTGCCAGGGCCTGTTCTTGTGGTCACACGTCTGCGATACATTTCACAGTAAAAGCCCCCCACAGAGACGCAGGAAGAGTCGGCTCCTTCAAAATAAAAGAAGGATTTATGTGCCTGCTGAAAGAGCCAAACCAAAACACATTGATTCTGTTTGAGTTTCTTGTTCCAGTCGATGAACTTTTACTGTAAAACGATATGAACTAGGTCAAACACTGAGAAATGTGTGCTATTGTGAAATCTAGATCAATTTTGAGCAATTCATTTCCTGATTTTAAGTTTATACTAAAACAAGGGTCCATATTACACTGTTTTCTGGTCTATGTTCTAATGTTGTTTCCTCATTACAAACAGACCTGGAGCTGTATTTTGTTTCATTCACACACGTTTAACACACAAACCCTGCATATTTAGGCTGAGTTCTTCTCTCAAACAGAAAACACCTTGTGATGTCATGTGGTATTACAGGAAGTGCTCCACTGTGTTTTTAAACTCCATATATCCTCTTCACTAGAATCATTTGGATCATTTCTGACCTGGAATTGCCAATTTCTACTGAACTAAAGGTAAAATATCGCTGTTAACTTGAAAATTACCGCATCATGACATTATAAGGGGATGTTTTTGATGAGGTAACAACATTCTAACATGATTTAAAGCTCAATTTTGTGTAATACAGAACATTTAAACTAGAAGAGGCCTAAGAATGTAGAATAAGAGAAAGATGGAGCATAGAACTTGGTGGATGAGATGTAATTTTGGAGCATCATAATAACCAGAATGTAGAGACTATATGTACAGTATTTTTTCATGTACATTAGCTGTTTTATTAGCAATTAAAGCTACCAGTTTTTAGCGCTAGATGACTAAATGTCCCTAAACAACTCTAGCTTTTGACCTGCGTGTATCTTGTCTGATCAGCTACAGCGCACTCTGGTGGTGAGGAAGAGGAACAGACTGAGGAGGCTGGATAATAGAGAGGAGAGAGAGTGCATTTACTGCTTGTATGTATATTCATTTTGGGTGTCATTCTACAATTTTACATGCCAAAAAAAAAATCAGGTAACCCAGAAATTTGATCTGATTGACGCATATCAGTTAATTAATGGATTTTTGTACTGTAACTGTTGAATTTACAAGATAGCATCATGTTTTTCCCTTTTTGCATAATCCTCTTTGCTGAAACCTGCACAGATGTGAACAGTCTGAAAAAAACTCACATCAGATGCAATGATTAACCTGACATTTTAGTAATCTGATAACTCCAGAGCAGAAATCAGATAATGACCAGATTTGTGGTGTGCATCCACATGGCCACTCCTGCACATAACATTTTCCTCAAGCTTAACTCTTAAAGGTCTTATATAACACAAAATTGACTCTTGTGAGCTTTAAGCCGTGTTAGAAAGCTGTTACCTCCTCAAAAACAGACCTGGAGTTGGATTTTGTTTCATTCACATGTTTGAATAACCTTTTATTATTTGTCTGTCTACATTTCTAAGACTCAAAATACTCCATTCTACCTTGTGATGTTGTGAAACTGGAAATTTTCAAGTTAACAGCTTAGAGTGTTTTCTGTTTGAGAGAAGAACTCAGGGTGATTATGCAGGGCTTGTGTGTTAAACATGTGTGAATGGAACAAAACACAACTCCAAGTTTGTTTGCTAAGAGGAAACAACATTATAACATAGATCTGAAAATAGTGTAATATGAGCGCTTTAACTTTTCATAAAGGACAATTCTTCTAAACCAAATAAATTGCCTTTTTATGGGTAATTTAACACACACAGCACATGTACAGTTACAGTGGACTGTGAGGCGTGAGTGACGAGAGGCACATCTACAACAGGAAGTCTAAACTCTTATAAAAAAAAAAAAATCAAAGTGACGCAGATAATTAAAAACATCACTGTGTCTGTGAGGAGAAACAGCACATGGTGAAGAGGCTGTGTACTCCTGAAAATCATATGTACAAGGTTGTTTTTTTTTAAATATTCTGCATCAAAAACAGAGAGACGCTCGTTTTAAGTGCGTGAATGAATAACCGGCTAATTAGTTTTATTAGTTTTGAAGTATTATGTTGGTGTAATCCATCATGGCTCGTTCTGTATCACAGGTTTCCAGGTTTCATGAAAAACCTCGTCCAAAATGTATGGATGTAGTGTGTAACTTTTCCGATTGAGTGTGCAAGGTCTTCACTGTTTAAAGCTTTCTCTGGAATGTTCCACAGTATGGCATTAAACTATTAAACTATTGTCTATCCCCAAGGAGACAAGCTGGCAGTGACACCAGGCCGAGTTAGATCTGTGGAGGCGACCCCGCTCATTGTAAAAAGGCATGTTTTTCAAGGCATTTTAAGCAATAAAAATTTAATTAAATAAATGCAAGAATTAGAAGTTTAATGCAGTACTGTGGAACTTTCCTGCCAATGCTATGACATCTCGATAAAGTAAATCACGACCCCTCACCAGAAAGTAGTGCACCTTTAAACAAACATATTATATATAAGGAAAACATTGTATTTTTATTTGGGATCGCTCTTGGTTGTCCCCTAGTCTATTTCGACTTTTATAACTGTACATTTATTCATTTATTCATTTATTTTTATTCCCAGACCCTGATGCTGACGTCAGATCTCGTGTGGTGCATTCAAGTGTCTGTCAGGAGCATACGAATCTCCACAACCGCATGGACGCCGTAGAGAAGGTAGGTCCATATCATCTAAGAAAGACTTGAATGGCAAGTATTTTTTTCTCTTTTTTATTATTGGTAAGGTATTGCAATCAGTGTGAATTTGCCGTAAAAATAACCACAAATATTTACCCTTTGTGGCACATTATGTTCTATTTTATTTATCTTTTATAACAGCTTTCTAATATTAGTTTGAGACCAAAATTACATTCAAATTTAGCTTATTTTCAAACCATAAATTGTGATAATTATTATTTTGATATAAATCCAGCAACTATATTTATTGTCAGTTTTGGTTCATAATAGTCATTTTTTCCCCCCCTGTTTTTAAGTATTCCTTTTATTTTATGTTGTTTTTTACTTTATATTGTATTATTATTATTCAGTGTTGTATGTTGCACTTATTACCGAAGCACATTCATAGCTTATTAATGTTGTTTGTTGAGAATGTCAATGAATAATATCTGATTCTGATTCAGATATTTCATCACAGTCAGGGTGTTATTTCTGTCTCCCACGGCGACAGGCCTTACATTTTTAATAAACTTCAGTTTTCTCTTCAATAGACTTGAGAGGCAACAAACAAAACCAAATTTATTGCAATTTGTTGTAAAATTAACAACAAATACTTACAGTTTTGGAATCTTTTATTCATTTAGCTCTTAAAGGTGCATTGTGTAACTTTTCTGGTGGAGGGTCCGTCACCTGCTTGTTTCTATGGATATATCACTGCTCTGCCTGGAATGTTCCACAGTGTGATATTAAACAGCTCTACCTTACATTTATTCAATTACAGGAGGTTTTACAGCTCAAACATACCTGGAAAAACAGGCATTTTGACTGAGCGAGGTCGCCTCTCCACAGATCTGACCTGTAACTTGGTCTGGTTTGGTCTCCATGAAGATAGAAAGCTTTAATGCCACACTGTGAAACATTCCAGACAAAGCAATAACATCTCCATGGAAAAAAAGTATCAGAAGTTTTGATAATTTCTGATATCATGATACAATGCCCAACTCTAAAAATGTAATGATACTTTGCAGCCGATCTCATCAACATTCCCTCCGGGTGTGATGTTAACTGTAGGTACTGCTCTGTCTGAGGCTTTGTTAGACTTTTATCTGAGCTTTAATTTCACACAGTTTCACCAGAAAGAACTGACGTCGCTAGAACTGCAAGAGGTGAAACAAGTCTCTCACACATACAGCAGTTTTTCAGGCAGTCGCTCTCACCTTTTTGTTGAAAATCAAACACCTAAACCAGACCATGAACACCTGAAAATGTGCTCTTTAAATCCATTTTGTATTTGCTCTTGATTTTTCAGACTATATTAAAACTTTTTCGGCTGTGCGTGCATTGTGTAACCATGGAAACTCCTGAAAATTCCGCCATAGAGATAGATAAAGAACACCCCCAGCATGATGCGACTGCAAAGTATCAATGCCTTCTTTCTTATCCAGCGACTCCAGTCAGGAACGTCACGTATTTATGTTGTTATTTTTGTCTCCACTGACGACAGACCTTAAATTATGAATAAACTTCAGCTTTTCCCTCCCCTTCCTTTCAGCTTTTAAAAAACAATAGTGACTTTATTTGTGTCTCGTGGCCTTCTCTAACCTCACCTTAGTGGATATTTTATTTATATTCAAAATCCTGGTTTATTTATAGGCGATACTGCGCATTATTCACAGTACAACTTGTGAATCTATTATTGATTTGACTGTTTCCTCTGCAGACAGTGGAAGATGCAGTGGACAGGCTGGAGGGGGAACTGGGGGAGCTGTTGGAAAAGATTGAGGACCCTCAGTGGAGCCCCCTGGTGGACAGTACAGACCAGAAAACTGTGGATATTTTAGAGGATCCACCAGAAAGACAGCAGTGACGAAGGGACACTAAAAATGACAAAAGATGGACTTGCAATTTGGATTTAAACTCTAAAATGTGTACTGTATGAACAATTTGAATTCACAAATGTATTTTTTGTATATTTTCTTTTCTCAATGCAAATAATGACTTTTAATGAGAGGAGAGTTATGAAGTATTTTCAGAAACTACTACTCAAATTTGTCTGATTTATAATGCTAAGTTAATGTAATTTTAAGGACAAAATGGTAAATAGTGACAAAATCTGGTATTCGAAGTTTATACCACAAAATTATATATAAACACAAATGTCAATGTAAAGCTTTTGTCACTTTTAGACTGGGAAGAGTGACCAAAACTTTTACTCAAGTAAGAGTACTGTGACAATATATTACTCAAGCAGTTAAGTAGTAAAGTTACTCAGCGTACCCACCTTTGCTTTTAATTTTACTAGTTCGGGAAAATGCCCTTTGAACCACGTATTGTGATGTAAAATAAGATACTTGTAATCTAAACTGATAATGTATATGACCTATATAATTAATAGGCTTATAGTGAGAACAATAAATACACAATTGGGTGTGACGTCCTATTTTGTCTGCATGTACTAATATTGTTGGATGAAAACCAAGTGGAAGCAAATGCCCGTGATTAACAATTTCTCTCCTACAAAAGAGAGAAAGTTAAAAAAAAAAAACACATAATGAGGGATTAATGTTACAGAGAAAGCAGAAGGAGAGAGAAAAACAGTAAATCTTGATGTGAAAAAGCAATTTAAGCAGCAGTAACTGTGTCAAAATAGAAATAAACCACTAATATAGGCCTAGATGATATTGTATGCACAGCTTGGATGTGCACACAGTCTGTCCCTGTGCTTTATCCTTTTTACAGAACATGAGACGTTGACTTTGTTCTGAGTAAACAACAAACACCTGCTCCATCATTTGATTCATTCAATCTAAAAACAGTTGATCTACAAGATGTTCACTCTGCACAATTGCTTTTGAGTTCTAAGGATTTTGGTTTGGTAAGATAAAAAAAAAATATTTGTGCCAACTGTAGTTATGGCAACCACTCAGATGCAAGTGATAAGAGTCCATTTAAAAGACATTTACTAATGCATTTTACATGAACTTCTTTTATTCTAATTTTAGTGCTAGTTAAGTCTTAGTTCAGTCCTCTCCTGTTATAGACCTGGTTTAGATCTGGTGGTATCAGAAACCCACTTATTTTCTTAATGCAATGGTATGTAACTCATTATGGGTATGTTTATTACACTGAAAAACAAAAGAAAACCTGCGTCTTACTCACTCACTTGCAGGCTTGCATATCCACAAACCTGTCTTTTATTTGGCCTGGAGGATCGCCTCCACCTGCTTGTTTCCATGGAAATGTGGTTCCTTTGGCGATAATATTCCACAGTATGGCACAAAACTTATTTAGATCCATGAAGAATACTCCAAAGTATGGTATGAACTTTCTGTTTCCATGGCATCATGCATGAAAGTTACATACTGTCTCTTTAAGCAGTACTTGTGATGTGTCATATTCTCAGATGGGGGGCAAGAGCCAGATTTTCCTGTTGATAACGTTGTACTTTCCCATGAAATGTCTAAGAGGTAAACTGACAAATGTTGAAAATGATCATTTGTATTTGTGACTAGACCTTAAACTCACTCTGTTGCAACAGGAATCTGCATTTTAACAATATTAATATTAGCCACCCCCCCATCTGTATTAAATATGAGTGACCTATTTAATACAGATGGGGGGGCGACTCACCTGGAGTGTATAAAACCATCTTTGACTCACTGGCACCCCCTTCTGTCCACCTTGAGAACTACTATCATCTATTTGAGAGAAAACATACATTAAAACCATGTCATTACTGTAAGGGCTTTTATTTCTTTATCAAAGCAGTTGAAGCAGCATGTCCATTTTACACAGAGCATTATCAGTCCATTTCAGTCCATAAACGGTACATAACATTAGGCAAAATCGATGACAGTGGACCCAGTGTTTGTCCTAGACCCAGATATGAGGAGTGTGTGGGTCCTGTAGAGAGAGAGGACACATGCGAGCACAAATGTCTCTTTAGATTGTCCAAAAACACCACACCAGAAAACAGAGAAACAAGGCAGGAGGGTCCAATAGCAACAGCAATGAGAGACCACTTACCGGAATAGAAAATACTGTAGAGCACAAAGCCATGGTAAGAATCAGATTATCAATGAGCATAAATGAGTAACATATAGTACACTTTCAATTCACCATGGTTCATCGTAAGCAAGATGTAACATAACAACACTGGGGACTGGTCATTTGAGTTCTGAATAAAAAGCAGTAGGTTTGCACTATCACTACTATGGAGCATATGCACCTCAAACCTGGGAGTTTTGAGTCCTGTTTGCCAGTTTGTTGAATGTCTCTACATGCTCTGTATACCATTTTCTGCAGTATTTTTCAACATAATGAAAAATCATAAAAACCCAAAAAATATGGTAATACATGTGGTGTTACATTTTGATTCGAATTTTCACACTAAAAGAAACAAATGCACTTTTTTAATTTGGTTTCTAGCCTATGAGGTGGCCACATTCTTGTTTATGGACTCCATTTTGAGCACTTAACTATTCAAAACATGTAATATTTAGTTTTGATTTGTTAATTGCTATTGAAATGTGCATTTTTTCATATGAGATGAACAGCAGATGTTACATAAAAAAGTTTATATTTAGAGGATTGGATGCAATATTTCCAAGAACAAACAACTAAATGTCACCACATCCTGGACTGTATAAAGAAGTGGGAGCATAAGGGAGTGTGACGTCACCCACAGTGTACAGCTCCAGTCAAATGAAGCTCATCGAGGCCAAAAGTAACAGGAGCATATTTGGAACAGAGCTCCATATTTGTATCATGGCACCCAGAACCAATCAGGAGCAGGGCTGGTGAAGGTAACGTTCCTTCCTGCCCACACCGCTGGTTTAGCAGAGGACGGGCGCTTACCAACGCTATCAATTATGTCCATTTAAATATACAGTCTATGGACCGCACGTACCACGCTAACATTTAACAGACCAGTTAGCTAATGTTGCTATATCACAACCCGAGCACACTGAATTCAGATGCTTTAAAACACAATAAAAGTATCTGTAATTTGAACAGTTTATCAGTGAGTTGTGGTGACGTTTTGGTGAAAAGCTGCCTCCTTCCTTCACTGCATGGACACAAAACACTTAACCCCATCTGAAGACACAAGCTCGGACCACAGAATGCACTGGAAATCGTTTAAGAATCATGCCCCCGAATAACACTGGATTACACCATGTACAAGTGTCACGCAGTATAGTAGTAATCACCTGCAGATAAGGCCTGGCTCACTCTTTCGGACCATACATTTTTCTATAGTAAATCTCCATGCACAAATGAGTGAGCTCTGGTCATGCACGAGAAGCATAATACCATTTTATATTCATAGAAACAAATGACTAAAACTAATCAGAATATATGGTGATGTTAAAGTATAGCTCAGCATTTATGGCTGCAGTCTCCGAAGGAAATGAGAAGATAAAACAGACTGGAAGTAACTGATTTCTTGGGTGAATGCTATCCACTTTTGTTTCTTGTTCTTCACTAAAAATCTTCTGATATCATTGCTAGGGTTGTGGCTGTTGTGGTTGCTCTAGGACTGAAACAAGTTAATTATTGATTAATCACAACAAATCAGTTTTTGAGATAATCGTCAACTCATTTAGTAGTGAAATCATTGTTGACTGGACAATACTCCAATACATCATCATGTGCTGAGAGAATTACCTGACCAGTCACAACCAAAACTTTAACTTTACAAAGAAGAATCTGAAGCTGTATCATGTCTCCCTGATTTCAGAGGGTGTGATTGACAGGCGGATTAACCAATCAGAGACACATGCTCCTTTCGCGTCAAAAACAAATATGGCAGATTACACAGAGAAACAACGCAGATTTTTACAGAATCTTATTTCTTCAGAGTTAGATTCTTCAGAATAATTATCTCAGGTAAAAGAAGTTATATATTTACTTCTGAATGGTTGGATCGTCTCAAGTTTGGACGGAGGATTTTCGCCATCCATTGTCCAGTCCCAGTCCCTTCTCATATTAATGGACCTTTCACAATCTAAATAAATAACTGATTAATTCAAATCCAGTTCACAAGGGCCATATTAGTTGTTGTGTCCTTTAGCAAGACACTTCATCCTCCTGGTTTATGTATGAAAGCAGTGCATGAGTGATTGGTGGGAGTCAGAATTCAGAAATGCTTCTGTCACTCATCATTTGTGGAGTTATTGAATAATTAATACTATGGGAGACTTGTCAAGCTTGTCATAAATGTAAAGCATCAAGAAAGAAAACTTGTTCCTTTTAAATGATTCTGTTTGAGAAATGTAGCCATTAGATTTTCAGGTTTATTTATGTCTTTTTTATTTTCTCATTTTTCTCTTTGAGACCAAGCGTTAAGTTGGCTGACTCTCGTAATGCAATGGTCTAATCTGAAATACATGTCTGTACATAGAATATTCTGCTTGTATAAATGAAGGGTCTCGCACTAGGAGAACTCAAGTCCTTAGACACTAAACACACACACTCACTCATACTCCTCAGAAATGGTTTCAATGCAAATGGTAGAAAAGCTTTGGCATGTTTTGCCGACAAGTTGTGCCTGCACACTTGGAGAGGAGCTCTTCCACTGTCTCCCACATAAAACTGTGAGTGCAACTACTGCTGTTTATGCTATTTACATGGTTTATCATGGTCCAGGCCCAAGGGTTTTTAAGGTGGACTCTGCTACATATTCCCAGGTCTGACTGAGATTTACAATACCACCTTAAAGGTCCTATATTTCTCACAATTGACTTGTGAGCTTTTAGCCATAGTTATAATGTTGTTACCTCGCTAAAAACATACCTAGAGTTGTGTTGTGTTTCATTCACACATGTCTAAGTATTCCTTAGTTAAATCCTTTATTAATAGTCTAATATCTAATAGTCTTTCTACATTTCCAAAGCTCAAAATGCTATTCTTTAATGACAAGGTTCAGGGCATCCATAAATTCCACAATGCAAATAACAAACAGCCACAGAGACACTTGAGTCACTTTACACCTGTAACTGACATAACTGTAATAGAGATCGTCACCAGTCTGAGTTCATCTACATGATGTCTAGATGTGTTACCCACTAGATTTCTATTTTTAGTCCGTCCTCAACAGTTTGCTTTCACCACTCGTTCACAGAGTTAACATGTCACTTCAATCTGGAACATTCCCAAGAGCTTTGAAAACTGCAGTCATTAAGCCTCTCCCAAAGAAGAGCAGTCTTGATGCCACAGTACTGAACAATTTCTGACCAATCTCAAATCTGATATTTTTTTGGCAAAGTCCTTGAAAAAGCTGTTTACCAACAACTTAGTAACTTTCTCCAAATTAACAACTCCTTTGATGTTTTCCAGTCAGGTTTTACAGCCCACCACAGCACTGAGACTGCCGTTTGAGAGACGAACACATTCTAATTATGTTAAACATGTGTGAATGAAACAAAACACAACTCTGTTTTTGAAGAGAAACCAACATTATAACATAGATCAGAAAATAGCGTAATATGGGCCCTTTAAATGTACTGCTATCACTATGACAGTAATAGTTTTTTTGTTTTTGTTTTTTTAACAATTAAGTACCAACAGCTACAAATACAGCCCCAGAAAAAACTTATGATGGAGTAGGCGGTACAGGATGATCAAAAATACTAAACAATCTCTCTAATTATTTGTAACATGTTTGTGGAATGGCACTGGCCTCGTATACTACAACTGGCAGCCATTTTAACATATCTTTGACTGGACGCTTTCCCCCATACATTACCTTTTGAACCCAAAGACACTTCTATGTTAAGAACACTGTACATTTATATAATACATTATTTGGAACACAAAAAAAACATTTACTTAAACAAGGCGGTTCACAGACTCTGTTAACACTGATTATCGTCAGGCACATCTTAAATATTTCTTTTAACACACCTTTCCTGTGTCTACAGTAAATGGCAACCATAATAGTAAAATATTAACAAAATAACGTTTTAGCAATTAATGTAAGGCAAGGTATACTTTATTAGTCCCTCGTGAGGGAAATGTGTCCTGTGCATTTGACCAGTGCCACTGGGGCATCTCCTCGGGAGCAGTGAGCACTGCCGAGCAGCGCTCATGCTCTTGAGCTGGTCTTGGTCAGGACTTCCTTATCTGGAGGACCTTACCTCCTGTTCATGTTTTGTGTTGACGGGGTAAACCAAGGAAACCCATGTAAACTCTGCACAAAAAGGCCTGGGCGACCCGGGAGTTGAACCCGAAACATTCAGAACCTTTGGTGAACCTGCATGTATCACTTTGTATCATTAATGGCTGATTGATTTTCTAATATAATATAAAATTTAATTGAAATTGCTACACGTCCCTCAAAAACACTGCCCCCGTGAGTGGGGTGGTCAATCAGATTTCAATGTCTAGACACGCCCTTGTTAACCACTCTGCTAACATATTGCTCAAGGATTTTTAGAGCCAACTAGTGGTGAAACATCAGATTGCCATTTACTATGAGACAGAACACTAAGTACCACAATAACGTTCATTTGAGAGTTTAAAGTTAGCAGCCACCACAATCTCCATAGGACAAAGCAAAGACTTCGATTAGGGCTAGCGCTAGAAGAAAACACGTCAAAGGGAAGAATGACGCAACAACCTTTCCTCTGTCGCTCCGTGAATAATTCAGATGTCCCCATTAGGTTTGGAGGGAGCGGGAAGGCTGAGAGGACGGTGCATCCCTCCAAAACACATCCCAAAAACATCCCAAAAACACGCTGTTGCTCCCAGTGTCATCATGTAGTCTGTGCACTGCAGCCTCCTTCGGACTTTCCAATAGTCTTATATTTATCATGCGATCCTGTTACATTGCATAGAAGAAAGAGTTTATACTGAATAATGGACAGGAGAAAGAGGGGAGGTTTAAGAACGGTTCACTTATGTCGTACCAATAAATGCTACAAGAAAATTAAACAAATCGTTGTGAGTTTGTATGTGGTGGTTGTTGAAAGTGAATAGTCAAAGTGAGGAGACCGAGCCTGGAGAGATGGGCATAAGAGCAGCACTAAAAAAACAACACTTTTAAACATATCTCCATTTTGTGTTTTTTATGAAGTACAAATGTCTGAACCAGCTGGTACATGTTTAATACCCAAGTCTGACACTAGGAGTAGAGCCTCTGCTCCTCCATGTCGAGAGGAGCAGCTGAGGTGGCATCTGTTCTGGATGCCTCCTGGACACCTCCCTGGGTAACACCTTACTGGAGGAGCTGGAGGAAGTGTCTGGGGTGAGGGAAGTCTGAGAGTCCCTGCTTAGACTGCTGCCCCCGTGACCTGGCCTGTGGATAAGAAGATGGACATGCTGGATTTCTTTAGCTGTGGCCTCATAAAGTTGACAGCAATGAGCAAAGTGCACTACTCTAAAATTTGCTGGACTGGGTATCGTTTCCTGCATATTAGTTCTGTCTGGGCCTGTAAGTGGATGTTTTAAGACTGTCCATTGTGGATCCAGAACATTTTGTGATGTTTGAACTTGGGTATCTGCTCAAAGGTGCAGTATGTCACTAACAGCTGTACTGCTTTCAATATGCCCAACATTTTAAAACAGTCACCACATACAAACATCTTTAAAAATGTAAAAACTATTAAACTAATAACAAGTTGAAAAGTTGGATCTAAGTATAGGAGTAGCTGTCTATAAGTGTAGACTCCTGGTTGGACTGAGGTTTTATCAAAGACATGGCACAAACGCAGCCGGTCTCCATGGAGACAGGAGGAGTTGCTAGCAGCTGCCGGGGGAGGAGCAAACCGAGCCGCACATGCTCAGTTTGGACGAGGTCTCGGGTCCTGGGTCCTGGTCTGGGTCCTGGTCCTGGTCCGGTTCTGGGTCCTGGAGGTCTTCGTCTGTAGCTCCGGCCTCTGGTTCTCCCTCTCCACTGTCCCCTCCCGCCTCAGAGGGACCCTCCTCCTGACGCCTTTTTAACCTGCCAGGAAAACAAAAGGACATTTTAGCAAACACAAGAAGAAATACATTTTATATTCAAACATGTATAAGCTGTTTACATGGCCAGACAGAACCACACACTTTGGCAAGGATCCTGTTGATTTGAGCTGGGTGTGATTGACAGGTGGATTAACCAATCAGAGCGACGCATGGTCCGTTCGCGCCAAAACAAATATGACGACTTACATGTAATAAAAGGGGGAAAAACAGCACAGAGGACTAAGAAACAGCGCAGATTTCTGCAGAATCAACCCTTATTTATCTCATGTAAAAGAAGTTTTTGCTCTGAACGATACAAGAATTTTCTAAAGGACATTTCTTCCTCATCTGAGAGACACGTGACATAAATTAGCACCTGTGGTTGGACTGTCCCTGGTTTGGACGGAGGTTTTTCACACTCTGTGGTCTGAGTCCAGCGCTTTCTGGATTCTAACAGAATGTAGAAGGGACTGGCTGGTCAGGCAAATAAGCTGTGCTAGTATTCACATTTTAATTTTGATTGCTCCAGTTAATTAAAAACAAAACAAAACTGCATAGTAAGAAAAAAAGAATAATTAAAGTTGCATGATGTAACTTCGGCTACCTCCTATTCTCCATGGAGATGTTACTGAATGCCTGGAATATCCCACAGAAGCATTAAACTTTTTCTAAATAGACACAGCAGGTGGTGTCCCTAGACTCAGTTACTGCTCATATCTGCGGAGAGGCGAGTTCATTCACAATACGAATGCATATTTTTGCAGAGAAAAATGTTTAAAAAATGCTGGAGATGAAGATGGAAACGTTCAATTTCTGAAGACAAAATATGATTACAGTTATCAGGATAATACAGTACTAACAAGATCTAATTTCTTATCACTTGTTGACACTGTCTTACTTTTCTCGGTTGAAGATCATAAATTCTTGCTGGACCACTTCAAGGCACTCTTGTAGATAGTCATTCTCCTGCAAAAACAAATTAGATTAGATTTTAAATGTTTTCTCATCAAAAACCATTAAGCTAAAACATCACTTGGGGTCATTTGAGTCAACAGTATGTCCTCGGAGTGCGTTTATTTTCCCTGCTCTTTTTAAACAAGTCAAAACATGTTTATGCTTCAAATTGGAACGGGCTAAAAATAGAAGCTCATATTCTGACGGCACTCGGGGCTCTGAAGGCTCCATAATTTAATAACCTTGATAATAACATGGCCCGCACAAGTGCACATGAATGGCACACGGGGACAACAGATGACTTAAAGCTACCATCTGTAATTAGACTTGACGACCCGCCCCTGTTGTATTCTCATAGGCTGTACCATCTAAAAGAAATGCAGTAAATATATTAAATTCAGTACAATTTAATTTTGTACAGCCCAAAATCCCAACAGCAGTGCTGAGTGAGGGAAGGGGAGGACAATAAAAAATATGTATTAACTCAGCAAGAACCACTAGATCTAAACCAGGTCCACCACAGATTATAAAAAAAACACATCAAAACTAGAACTACACCATTGTTAGACAAGTTCTAAACAAGAACCAACCTAAACTGGTGTGTAATGTATCACCACTTGAACCTGTACTGTGTTATTTTAAAGGGCACACATTTTCTGATCTATTTATAATGTTGTTTCCTCATCACAAACAAACCTGGAGTTGTGTTTTGTTTCATTCACATGTTTAACACACACACACACTGCATATTTAAGCTGAAAACACTGTGTTTTTAAACGCTATACACCTTCACTAGAAACATCTGGATGATTTCAGCCCTGGGATTGCCAATCTCTACTGAACTAAAGGTAAAAGGAGCTGTTGACTTGAAAACTACTACTACATGACATTAAAAGGTGGAAGAGAGAATGAAACGTGTGTGAATGAAACAAAACACAACTCCAGGTGTGTTTTTGATGAGGCAACAGCATTTTAACATGGCTTAAAGCTCACAAGAGTCCATTTTGCATAATACAGGACGTTTAAAGAGGTATTACACTTGAAAAATGTTATATTCGACAAAGAAAAAAATCTAATCAAATCAAAATCTTAATTCCTTTCCATTTTGTTTTTGACGCTCTGTCTCTCTCTGATACTCGCTGTTCAGCCAAGGGAAGGCTGAGAGTTGGTTATGTAAGCTTGTGGGTCTAGATGGAGTCTTGGACAAGAACCGTGGTCTCATACACCTCAAATGATTCAGAAAACATCTTCGTGCATTCTTTGATGAGGGAACAATGTTATAACAATTTTGATTTCGCGTAATACCCCTTCTGTAAGGTAAATTTGACTTTCATTTAGTCTGTTGTAACCTCTATAATCCATAAAGTAGTTCTCCCATGATCAGTGTCTTACAAATCTTACTGTTCATGTCTTATTCCTGTTATGGGCACCATTTGTAGGACTTTTGGCCACATTTGTATGAAAGACCCGATTTGGGCCATGACTGAAGAACTCCTGCTCCTCTCTTTTCTCGCTCTTACAAAAATGTGTCTTTGGCAGTTGCTTCTAAATGGTTCTCATCCAAAAAATCCTTTTAGAATCTGAAGAGGATATTTTCTCACTTCTTAAAAAGTTACCTTTATATAATAGAAGAAAGAAATATTAATTATGCTCTAACCACTCCATTCACAGTTTGGATATTTTATTCATTCACATCTGAATCATGTTCTTCATTCAGTACTTACACTCAGAGATCGTTTTGTTGTTACAGCTGCCCTGGGTCAGACTAAAGGAAGTGCGTCTGCCAATCTGTGTTTAAACTCCCTCTCTCTCTTAAGGGCAGCACACACTTAGACTTAGACTTAGACTTAGACAAACTTTATTGATCCACAAGGGAAATTATTTGGATACAGCAGCTCAAACATCACAATATAATGTAATAACGTAGAGTAACAAAAATAGATGGTATTGCAAAAAAGAGCAAGAGACACGTGTCAAATGAGACATAATTATAAAAATAAATGTACAAGTCCAAATGAAATAGAAAAATAAGTAATAAACTATAAAATAAACTATAAAATCACAGCTATATACAAGAGATAAGAACGACAGTGCACTGGGACGCTTTGACACCTCCATTATTTTCTGTGAGCGTGCACACACCGGGCGCTGTGCACATGAGTCTTTTTGCACTTGTGTGGTGAGTGCAGAAATGTCTCTGCTCTAGGACCAACAGAAACGCTGCTGTAAACTGTGAGCAGAGGCGCAGAGCTGCAGCAGAAGAAGAGAAAGCCTCGGTGTTCAGATCCTCACCTCCTCCTCTTTGCTTCTCTGTGTAGGAAACTCTCGCCTCTCACTAAACTCACTATAATCTGCTCAAACCTCCGCCTTTCCTCTCCTCTCAGCCTTGTGCTCGGTTTCTCCTTTTATAAGCAGATAAAATCATTTATAACACCGCATGAGTTGTGACATGCAGCGAGTGCGTGTGGACGCGTGGGTTCGACGCACGGTGCTCTGGTGTGCGCTGGCTTTTACTCTCACACGCACCACATTCACCACAACATGGGACATCACGCTGGGGGTGTTCAACATGTATCTGTATGGCAGAATTTTCAGAAGTTACCATGGAGACATAATGAACACATTAGCAAACACTGCCAAAAAAGTTTTAAAATAAACTCACAACAGCAAAAACACAAAATGGATTTACGCAAGACATTTTCAGAAGCCAAGTCAGCTTTTTCGGGTCAGACTGTGTTAAAATAAAGCTCAGATTAAAGATTTATACAGATTAGTGCCAACAGATAGTGCAGCTGAAGAGCCTTGCCCAAGGACACAGCAACAGTATCCTATATATTCATCAAAAAGTTTGTTGGTGAACTCGTTTCTAGTTTGATTTTAGCGTTCACACGTCTCTGTGCTTGTCTTTTCCCCTCCGCTGCCTCCACCTCTGCTGCTCTAATGGGACAGCCTGTTGTTTTGTTTTGCTCACGTGCTAACCGCTAACGCTAACACGTGCCGGCTGCCGGAGTGGCGTTAATGACAATGTAGTCACGATGATGAGGGTTTGATGGGACCCGGGCGCCGCTGATGAATGTGGAGAGAAAACTGTGCTAAACAACAATGCCAACAATCACACAAAGAGGGCGCTGTGTTTGAGGAAAGCAGGACAAAACCTCAGAAGAGACAACGGGAGGATTCTGTTAACGTGAGAAATGGATTTGATTAAGGGCAAAGAACAAAGATGCTATAAGAAAAACTATCTAACATTATTAACCGAAGTTTAAGCTTTAGGATTCTGCTTTTTGTTATGTCTCCAGCATTTTAAGGACTTTTTCTCATTCAGAAGATCCATGTTGTTTGAAAATGTTGATTTTGTTTATTTATTTAAAACAAGGACACAGAATACACAGAAAACATTAGTCTCAGAAAGAAAAGATGTTCTGCGTCAGATTTAGTTACAAGCTACTTTCCATCTCTATTTACAATCGCCATGGAAACGGTCCTAATTTTTCCATATATTTTCCATATATTTCCCTCCCTCCTTTCTTTCTCTCTCTATTTCTCCCCTCCTCACTCCTCACTCTCTTCATCTCCCCCATTTTCTATCTTCAAAAGATGTAATATTTTGTTTTAAATTGTTAATCACTATAGCAACGGTCCTGATTTTGCATCGTCAGGAAATAGATGGATGTGGCTGTGGCCGTCGCTTCTGAAGTTCTTATGATTTTCTGAATATATGTGAATAATTTAGCTTTAAAGGTGTATTGTGTCACTTTTTACATCCAGAACTCTTCCGCTGGCCTCCTCATTCTCACATCCTCCTGAGAACACATCATCCCTGTCCTCAAACATCTCCACTGGCTCCTCATCCCTCAGCACATCCAACTGAAGCTCCTCACCACTGTCCAAGTCCGTCCATAACCTGAGCCCCACCTAAAGAACCTCCATGAGCTCCTCCACCACCACATCTCCACCCGTGTCCTCCACCCAGCCGACACCAACCTCCTGTCTCCTCCCACCAGGACTAAACAGAAGACCTGGGGGAGGGGCAGGGCCTTCTCCGCCTTCCCCCTTTTCCTCTCACTCACTTCTCTCCCTTCCTCTCTCTGTCTCTTCCTCTCTCACTTTCCACCTTTTATTATCTCCCTGCCTTCCTTCCTCGCTCTCTTCCTTCCTCTTTCTCTGTCCTCCTTCCCTTCCTCTCTATCTCTCTCTCTGTTTTTCCTCTCTCTGTCTCTCTCTCTCTCTGTCCTCCTTCCCTTCCTCTCTCTGTCTCTCTCTCTCTCTGTCTTTCTCTGTCTCTCTCTCAGTCTCTCTCTCTCTCTGTCCTCCTTTCCTTCCTCTCTGTGTGTCTCTCTCTGTCTTTCCTCTCTCTGTCTCTCTCTCGGTCTCTCTCTCTCTGTCCTCCTTCCCTTCCTCTCTCTGTCTCTCTCTCTCTGTCTATCTGTCCTTCCTTCCTCTCTCTGTCTCTCTCTCTCTGTCCTCCTTCCCTTCCTCTCTCTGTCTCTCTCTCTCTATCTGTCCTTCCTTCCTCTCTCTATCTATTTGTCCTTCCTTCCTTCCTTCCTTCCTTCCTCTCTCTCTCTCTCTGTCCTCCCTTCCTCTCTGTCCTTCCTTCCTCTCTCTCTCTCTCTGTCCTCCCTCCCTTCCTCTCTCTGTCTCTCTCTCTCTGTCTCTCTCTCTCTGTCCTTCCTTTTTTCCTCTCTGTCCTTCCTTCCTTCCTCTCTGTCTCTGTCCTTCCTCCCTTCCTCTCTCTCTCTCTCTGTCCTTTCTTCTTTCCTTCCCCTCTCTGTCTGTCTCTCTCTCCCTCTCTCCTCCCTCTCTCCTCTCTCCCTCCCTCTCTCCTTCCTTCCTTCCTTCCTTCCCTCCCTCCCTCTCTCTCACAGAGGATCATTCATTTACTCTGACCCAGGCTTCAGGCTTGTTCTGAACTTTGTCCAAAATCCCCCCAAAAGGCGAAGATGTTTTCACCAGAACATTTTTAGACCTCATATCACCCGACCTGAGATTTAGGGCAAAAACATGACCCCGAAATGTGTTTTCAATTCTATAAAAATATGTTAAAAAATACAATTATGTTTTTAAAATAGCTTCAGTAAGTGGTGCCATTATCCAACTCCAGAAAGATGATTGTTGTCCCCAATGGAGGACCAAAAATGACATAATTAGAAGTAAATAAATATAAGAATAAATGCTGGAAAGTATTAAATTAAATGGTGAAAAAAATATAAATGTGTAAATAAAAAATGCTTTTACACATTAGTATATACATTCTGGGGATTAAAAAAAAATACAAGTACAAATGAATTAATGAGTAAAAAATAAATGTTTAAAAAAAAAAAAGAAAAAAAAATATACATGTAAAAATACATTTTAAAATAAATAAATATACAAATAAATAAAAGTAAAATGAATTAAATATAAAAATGTAAAAAACAAGCATATTTTATCGTTTAAATCCCCAGAATGTATGCATGAATGTGTAAGAGCATTTATTTTATTTACACATTTTTTATTTTTATTCAGCATTTAATTTAACACTTTTAACACGTTTATTCTTGTATTTATTTCTAATTTCATCATTTTTGTTTACCTTCAGTTTTCATTTGAACAAATTGTAAGTCATAAGATTTACATGGCAACAAGAAACAATGATAAGGTTCAACTTTTGTATTTTTTTGCCCCGTGCCCTCAATCTGAAATTATAATCCATTTCTATAAAGTGGATGTAATGTATCAAGTATCTTATCTTATTTACTAGACTTATGCACATCTCAAATATCCACTATGACTGTCCTGTCTCCTTACTGGGTGCCCACCGCAGACATCCGCAAACCACTAAACACAATCGATCTCACCGGAAGTGTAGTGTAGTACAGTACAGGATCTTTTCATGTGGGCTAAAAATAAATCTGCATTCTACCATCAAACACAATAAAGACGTTTTAGAGACAGCTACATGTTCACATCTTTTTTCTTTTTCACTGTTTGACGGACAGGGATGAACTATATGATTTGGCTGAATAGAAAAATGAAACAATTAAACGATTATATCAAAATATCAGTGGATTATGACTGAACTCCATTAGTCCATTTGCCATTGGTTTACTGATTTATGTTCCAGTTATATGCCATTTGCACCACGTACTGTAACATAAAAGATATTTCAGAAAGAAAGTGAGACTGAAGAATATCCCCAATCCATTTTAAAAGGCTTTTTTGTAGGATGAGAATCACAAAGAAGGAACAGCCAGATGTAGATGTGGTTGTGGTTGCTGTAGTAGTCAGGACTTAGTTTGTAAATAAGTAATTACAGGAACGCCTTTTCTGAATTCATTACCTTCAAAACACAAGAGAAATATGCCCAAATGGGAGATCAATACGAGCCCTCGTAGTAGTAGTAGTAGTAGTAGTAGTATTATAGTAGTTATACCTGTTTGAAGCACAATAGCAGGATAATCCCAGTAAACCATTTTTAAATAGACAGTATCATATATTTTGAACGATAAATCAATATTGTAATTATTGTGACAGGCCTAGTAGTGATAGTAGTAGTAGTAGTGGTGGTAGTAGTAGTAATATTAGTATAGATACTCACAGACTGCGAGTCCTTGCTGTTGTCCCGGGAGCGGTTTTTGGCCAGTCTCTTCTTCTTCTTGTGTAGTGGCCGAGACTCCAGGATCATCTCTTCTAACTCAAACGTGGGGTCGCAGTGCAGACGGCCCTTCTGCTCACACACAGGTACAGTTACACACAACTACTTATACTACTTATCCTGCTTTTGTAATTTAGTTTCACGTTTGGGAATATAGCTGTGCATCTTCTATTCTTCTGTTAACCTTCTGGGCTCTGGTTTAATCCAGGTTTGTGCCCAGTTTAGTCCTCATGTAGTAACACTTTAGCCCAGGGACCACATATTAATGGCTATCTAAAAGAAAAATGCATAATAAGTGCTTAATTACATCTCCGTGTATATGATATAACAGTAAAAATGTCTTCCCTTTCCTCCTAAAGTAGTGTCCTTTAGTGTTATTAGCAATAGATGCTTTTGAACATTTATTAATACATTTTTTTTTTATTATTAGCTGAATAACCACTACCAAACATAATAAATTACTGCGTAGTTAGCGACTGATCTGTGGTCACTAAACCAAAGTGTTACCCTGACCTAGACTTGTATTAGTCCTGTTCAAGTCCTCGTTTAGTTCTCGTTTTTAGTTTGTAATGTGTGAATGTTAACACATTCTGAAGTGTGATATATTGCTGAATTAATATAGATGATAAACAGATTTAAACCACAAAAACTATTCTAAATGTACAATATTGTAAAAAAGTTGCAATAAATAGACAGCAGAATGAAACTCTTTAGTACTTAGTTTGCATCTGTAATGTATTGAGTCATAGAAGTTATTTATTCAACCTTTTACAGCTTAAATCTAAACCAAATTTCCCAGTATTGCAAAGAAAAAAAACACAAATAAATATTGACAACCCAAAATATAATGTTCCAGCTTATATTCAACGATAAGTCAATATAGTAATTATCGTGAAATGTTTTTGTGTTGTCTTGTTTATTTATATAAGTCCTTGTACTGAAGTTTGCACTAGAGTACTCACATTAGGTACGAATCCGGGGTCCATCTTCTTCTCGTAGACGGCGTCCCAGTTGACGTCGGCGAGGTAGGGGGCGTTCTGCATGTCTGACAGGCTGGTGAAGCGGTGCTCAGGGTTCACTGTCAGCAGCTGCACAACACACAACAACAAAATGTAAGTAAAGGAGAACTGAAATGAATTCTATCAAATTGAGAAGACATAGCAGGACCACATATAAAAAAAAATACTAATTATGTAAGATTTAAGGGCTGAAACGTGTCTATATCTATTAAAGGTCCTACATCACGCAAAAATGACTCTTGTGAACTTTTAGCCGTGTTATATGCCGTTACCTCATCAAAAACATACCTGGAGTTGTGTTTTGTTTCATTCACACATATTTGATTGACTTTATTATTAGTCTGTCTATATCTCCAAAGCTCAAAATGCTCTGTTTCACCTTGTGATGTCATGAAGCACTGGTTTTAAAGTTAACAACTACCTTTTCCCTTTTATTCAGTAGAAATTGGCAATTCCACGGCTGAAATCATCCAAATGATTCTAGTGACGGTGTATGGAGTTTAAAAACACAGTGGAGCACGTCCTGTATTACCGCAGAGAAGAAGTCAGCATAAATGTGTAAGATTTGTGTGTTAAACATGTGTGAACTCCAGGTATGTTCGATGAGGATGACCAATATGCTTGAATGTCAAAACACACTGACTTATGGGGACCGCTTACATTTGATTCCTTTAGGTCTCTCTATAGTAAATATAAAAAACAGAATATTTATGTTTAGCCAGAAACTCCCAAAAACTCTGCAAACTACTGAACCAGAGAAAAAGTTGGATGTTTTTCTCCTTACAACATCCAGAGACTCTCCTCCATCTCCACACTGACATGTCATTTTGAAACAGAAAACTAACCCTGCATTATAATCACCGCACCATTCAAAACTCTCTACGCCATATTGGCTCATTTATATTTACGGCAAAGGTTTATTTATTCAGTTGTTCATATTTAAGAGAAAAAACACATGATCTAATATTATTTATATGTTTGCGTCTTAGATTTTAAACTGAAATATCCATTGTTCCCTGAGTAAAAAGAAAAAAATCTGTTGGTCCAGAGAATAAACTTTTTCAGTGCATAAAAAACTATCTATTTAGTTTTTGGTTTTTTTTGGCTAAAAGGTTACATATTGCAGCTTTAAACAATACACATTTTAATTCATATACAATTTTCTATGAATTAACTACTATTAACTGATATTTAACTTTTCATGTTGATTTGCAGTGGCTCTAAAATCATATTTTTGTTGCCAGTTTTACCACATAATTTAGTTTATTTAGAATATAATATAATCTCTCCTAAGATTAACAAAGTAAAAGTAGTAAAGTACTGTACTTAAGTATACATTTTAGGTATCTGTACTTTATTTTACTTTCCTTTATAAGTCGATTTTGAAGTGGATACTTTTTACTTTCTACTGCACTACATTTTTGAAAAGGACTGAAATGATATTTTTATTAGACCTGCTGGAAAGCCTGAGGGTTTATTTTTAACACATTTTTAGTCTGAGCAAACAACAATAAACAAATAAAACAGCTAGGAAAAAAATTCAACACAAATCTTTATAAAAATCACAACATTTGAAGCTTCATTAGACCTGAAAATCTGCGTGAAATACTTTTTATTCTTTAAGTATTTTTTTAAAAGGCTACTTAAGTAGATTGTTTGATGTGATACTTTTACTTTGAGTATTTTTTTGCTCTAGAATCTGTACTTTTACAACAAAATCAAGTACTTCTTCCACCACTGCACTATTGTGACCACAGGCGCAGCTTTCTTTGTGGATAAACAAACTTAAACGCAAGTAACCAACAGGGGGCAGTGTTAATCAAATGACAATTCCTGTCTGGATCCCATTAGTTGCGGTGTTTAAAAGCTAAGATCTCCTCACACCAGAGAAATGAGTCCGGTCGTGAGGTAAAGAGGTACCATCTGCTCTGTCCTTTTGCTCAGGGTAAAAACTCTGTTCCACTTTCGTCATCATGTCTTTACTGTTTGTGCATCTCTCTTTTTCTGCCCCTGTGGTGTTTTTCTGCTTCACGGGGGGAGTTGTTGAGGGCAGTTAGGTCCAGACTCAGAGATCGATCAGCAGCAGAGCGGAAGAGGGCGCGAGTCTGTCCAAAACACTCTGGATCAAACTCAGAGGCACAGAGCACATGTAAAGAGCCAGTCCCAAAATGGACCACTGCTAAAAGACCACAGAGCAGAGCGTTTTATTCAGATTCTACTTGTGAAACAGGGGAGTGACGTGGGGTGATATGGTGGGTTGAATTCAAATCAAAAACAATAATTTACACTTTAACTGGTATTACTATCAAATCAAAAGTGAAAAATCTGGTATGGCACGTGACCATTTACAACTAGTGATGGAGTACTGTAATTAAGTACAAATTTTAGGTATCTGTAATTTTCTAGATTTTAAAGTTTATACTTTTTACTTGAACTCTGCATTTAAGAGCAGGTATCTGTACTTTCTAGTCCTATACATTTCTGAACAGGACTGAAAAGTAAAAGTATTTTGTTTATTATTGTCTCAAACCTGCTGGAATGGCCCAGAGATTTGTTTTTAAGAAGTTCATAGTTTGAGCAAACAAAAATACAAATTCAGTCGTTTGAACACAATTCAGCACGAATCTTTATGAAAATCAAAACATTTGAAGCTTTAGAAGACCTCAAAATCTGCACAAAATACTTTTACTTTTGACTACTTGTTTGGAGGAGAGCCTGCCCTTGGCTTGTCTCCATTATTGACTGGAAGAAACTCTGTATGCCATCTACAAATATTATAAACATATTATTAAATAAGGTTAAATTATTGATCAAATTCTTGGATTGATTTTAGGTATACCACAAGAATACAGATTTCAGCCCACTGGAACCAACCAACCAGAATATTGTACCAGATTATTGGAAGGTAACAACGTACAACTAGTAAAGTACTGTACTTCAATACCATTTTAGGCATCTGTACTTTACTACTTTACTACTAAGTACATTTTACAGGGGTACTTTTACTTTTACTTCACTATCTTTGAGAGCAGGTATCTGTACTTACTACTACATTTTTTTTAACTGGACTTTCGGCTTTCAGCAAACAAAAATACACAAAATTCATAAGAAAAATTAAGAATTGATTCATATTGCAATTGAATATATACAGTATATAAATATTTAATCAATATCACTACATTTAACACTACAATTAACAACACTTCAAAATCAGTGTGAAATGCTTTTACATTTTACTGTTTAAGTACATTTTTAAACGAGTGCGTACCGTAATTTCTGGACTATAAGCCACTACTTTTTTCTCACACTTTAAACCCTGCGGCTTATGCAGCGATGTGGCTAATATATGGACGGATTATTTGTTTATCAATACAGTGCAGATAAACGAGTGCAGAAAGGACAGTGGCATGTCTCGCATGTCTCCTTTCTGCAGGAGACATGCGCAGTAGAGCACCAAGTGACGGGGCTTGGACAGGTGAAGACATGAAGCGCCGAGGAAGATGCTCGTTTGATTTTGTTTTGAACAGTTATTTTGAGCTTCATGCACACACCCTCCTTATGGAAAACACACAAAGAAATGTATGTGATGCAGCTCTTAAGTTAAAGGCAATTAATCCGGCTGTCGAAGAAGGAAACAGAGCTGCTGCACGTGAGCTCGGCATCGATGAGTCGATGGTGAGACGTTGGCGACGGCAGCGTGACGAACTGACTCAATGCAAAAAGACGACAAAAGCTTTCAGAGGCAATACAAGCAGATGCTCGGAACTTGAAAACGTTCTTGAAGACGGCCTATATATGTACACATTTTGTTTCTTTTAAAATTTAGTTGACGCGGCTATATTCAGGTGCGCTGAATAGTCTGGAAATTACGGTAAATACTTTTACTTAAGCTGATTTTTTAATGTGATACTTTTACTTAAGTACATTTTTGCCTCGCTATCTGTACTTTTCATCCACCACTGCTGTTAGTATCACAATATGCTCATTTACACAACAATACACACGACACCAGCCTTCACTTCAGGAGATCTGAAAAGGTCAGTCTGTACAGCGTCTATAGTTCTGTGTCTATTTCACGGGCGAGGTCTGGTCCCTGTGTGTATAATCCTCTATCCTCAGTGTATTTCTATAGCAGTCTGTCCATCTGTCATGTGTGTTTGCTCCTCTACCTCAAGGGGTGCTTCAACTTCTGTACTGGTATATTTTAAACAATGTCTTACGTCTGACCATTTCACAATATCCAGGCAGTGTAATCCTTCATTCATCCAGAAGCAGGTTTCAAATGTATTCATAGTTCATTTCAAATTACACCATTTTCTGTTATTCTGTTATAATGTTTTTTCCTGGTCACAAACAGACCCGGAGTTGTGTTTTGTTTCATTCACACGTGTTCCAACTCAACTCCAGGTCTGTTTTTGACGAGGTAACAACGTTATGACATGGCTTAAATCTTACAAGAGTCAAGTTTGTGTAATATGGGATCTTTATACTAGTATTTTAGTATCGTGACAACACATCTACATCGTAAAATAGATCTGCTCTGAATACAATGTGCCTTCTGGGTATATGACTGTAGCTGTGTCCCAAATTGTGACCCAAAATACTGTATATGGTGTGACTACAGAGCTACTGTATCTACTGTATCTATGTCGCTCTTAAAGGTAACTCAGAGTCATCCCTTTAAATGTCCTTTAACATGTAATTTTGAAACTTTTTGAAATATTTCTGGATAACATTGCTTTATGGAGAAAGCAGGGTGTCTGTGGCTCTCTGATAACAACAGAGAATGGAGCCTGTTGTGACTAAATATAGCAGCGTAGCCAACAGATCCTGGATAAGCAATGTTTTATACCAAGTACCGTCTAAGAAAATGTTTTGTTTTTTGAGATCTAAACCAGGTCTACAGTAGGACTATTCCAGACCAAAATCGGGGTTAAACCAGGTGTAAAATAGGATGAGACCAAGAGTTTCCTCCTCACAGAACTGGAGCTGTGTTTTGTTTCATTCACACCCTGCATATTTAGGCTGAGTTCTTCTCTCATACAGAAAACACTCTGTTCCACCTTATGATGTCATGGGGTAATACAGGAAGCGCTCCACTGTGTTTTTAAACTCCATACACCTTCACTTGAATCATTTGGATGATTTCAGCCCTGGAAATGCCAATCTCTACTGAACTAAATGTTAAAGGTAGCTGTTAACCTGAAAAAGGTGGAGCAGAGCATTTTGAGCTGTGGAGATGTAGACAAACTAATAATAAAGTGTTACTCAAAATGTGTGACTGAACAAAACACAACCCCAGGTATGTTTTTGATGAGGTAACAACATTACAACGTGGATTAAAGCTCACAAGAGTCAATTGTGTATAATATAGGACCTTTAAATGTGTGTTTCTCCAGGATATTGCATTCTATAAACACAAGTTCTCTCTCCTCACCTTCCTCATGAGGGACACGAGGTCCTTGGGCCAGGCCGGGCTGTACTGGACACTGATGGTGCTGAAGAGCTGCAGCAGAGACTCCACTGAGTTACTGGCATGGATGTCATACGGCCTCTGAGGGAAGACACAGAGAAAATATATGAGGAAATGTAGTACGCTGATGAAGATATGGTAATTTATGTACATATCATGGGCTTTTATATCAGTTCAGTTCATCTTTATTGATATTGTGCAAAGTATATGTATTACTGGACTTCTATACACTAAAATTTATCAGAAAAAAACATAAAACTGGTTAATTTGCACCACTAATTAACCTATTTTTTACATGTGATCACTTTACCTGGCGTTTTTTCCACAGTTTGGCATTAAACTTATCTCCATGGATACAACTAAGTGACACCACCAGGCCAAGTCACAGGTCAGATCTGTGGAGATGTTTTTCAAGGTATTTTTGAGCTCTCCTGTAACTGAATAGAGGCATAATTGAAAAGTTTAATGCCATACTGTGGAAGAATATAGACAAAGCAATAACATCTCCATGGGAACAAGCACATCACGAAACTGAAAAGATACATGGTGTACTTTCAACTTAATTCGCCAACTGTGCCCATTTCATATTACAGATACAATGTCCTAACTCCATCGTCAGGACATCACAATTTCTCTCTTGTCAAATCCTGATTAAATGAAGGACAAAATGTTCTGTCACTGTCTGATATTATTATTCCACTGGGTGCTACAATCTGTATTATTCACTTCACCTATGGGCAATCAAAATTTTATCCCTCATCGAGCACAACTTAAACTAAAGTGCTTGTTATGAATATATTGTGGATTTTTAAAATACTTTTGGATTCTTGTGTCAACTTTTAATATTCGATAACTTGCAGGGTCAAGGTAGATAACTTATAAATGTAAAGTCTGCTGCCTTCTTATGTTCATGTAGATGTCACTGCTTTTCCTCGCATGTTCCACAGTATTTATCTCCATGGAAACCAGCAAGCAGGTCAAGTTACAGGTCAGATCTGTGGAGAGGCAACCCCGCTCACAGTCAGAATGCACGTTTTTCAATGTATTTTTGAGCAGTACATATAAAATTGAATAAATGCATATTTGTGGAACATTCCAGGTAAAGTTATAACATCTCCCTGGAGTCAAGCCGGCAGTGGACCCTGTACCAGTAAAGTTACATAGTACATCTTTAAATGCCCCAAAGAAAAGCAGTATAAAGTCAGATTCAGAGCAGTGTATTCAAAATCCTCACCCATCCACGCAGCACCTCGAAGACGGTTACCCCGAGTGACCACCAGTCCACCTCAAACGCGTAGCCCGTCCCCCCGCTAACGAAGGACTGGAAGATCTCAGGGGCTGGAAACACACACACACACACACACACACACACACAAACACACGCTTTTCAGTGATAAGATTGTGTACTGCTGAGGGTGAGTTACAGTGAGTTTACGGAACGCTATAAATACAGTACAAATGTAAGGAAACAAAATCACATGACATGGTCTGAAAACAAGAAAACACTATATGGATTTAAACAAAACATTTAATGGCACCTTTCAATAACAATACAAATCAACACAATTTAGATGTAAACAAACGACAGTTGGTTCCAGCTTGTTTGTAACTTGTTTAACAGCATACACCAGCTCACCACATCACGCAATGTAATGGACTTTGTTTTGAAATCCAGTGCGTATTATGAGATTTGTAGACCTTTATTTTTACTGTATTTGCACAGGTAAGGCAAGGCAAGTTTATTTGGAAAGCACAATTCGTACACAAAGTAATTCAAAGTGTTTTAATTTTCTATATCTTTTATTATGTTTACACCCTCTTTGCATCTTAAAAAATCTAGTTAAGTATGTCTAACCTGAGTCTAATTTGAGTAACAGAGCCTCAGACAGAGCAGTGCCTCCGATTAGCTCCACTTCCAAAGGAATGTTGATGGCATCAGCTGAAAGGTATCAATATAGTGCACAGACAGAGGGAAGTCTAGCGCTCTGGTAGAGGTTTCAAAGAGTCTATACTGGTCTGGGAGCAGCGAGGAGGGAGATGCTTCTTCAAAATGTCAGCTCTAAAAACGGCTCATTTTCCCTGCGCCGTGATGAGGTCTGCAGACAGGGGCGGCCTCTGCAGACAGGGGCGGCCTCTGTGTGGGCCTTCACACAAAGAGCACAGGATTCAGTCTGGATTCACACCACAGCCTTTTGAGAGTCACCAGTGGAAAGCTGCAGATCCTTAACCTTTTATTTCTTATTTAACTTTTTAGCAAAACGCTTTTTAACTTTTTTTTTAAAGGTCTTTTTTGTGTTGTTCTCCAGTTGAATATAGCGCCTGTGAACTCAGCTTGAGCTAGATTCTTGGTCAGGGGCACTAGAAAACTACCCAAAATGGTTTCAAAATGATTAAAAATTAGGACTGTTGCCATAGCGATTGACAATTTAATAGTTGCATATGACAGAAAAGCTCCCAGAAAAAAACCACCAAAGCTCCACACAGTCCAAGAATCTAACCAAAGACTATAGGTTCTAAGGTTCGATTTTCTTAAAGACAGATTAAGATTCTGATTGTAGAACTGTTCTTTTTTTTTCTTCTTTGTATTTAAGAGCCCACTAAAGTCATCTGCTTTTTTTGAGAGTTTACACTTCACTCTAATTGGTTAAATCCACCTGTCACTCACTAAGAGCATGACAGAGGCTGACCAATAAGAGGAGTGGGTGGGGAAATGTGTTTGAACTGGAGCGTTAAGTCAAAAGGCTGAATGTTGGAATAAGGATCATATTTGATGCCAAAATATAGTTTATAAATGCATCAAAAATCAAGTTTACAGACTTTCATAGAAGTGAAATTCTGATCTCTGCTCTTTGTTACAACTCGAGCAATTGGCGCCGATTACCCATCATTACCCAACGCTCATTTACATACAAATTGGCATCAGCATTCATTTGTATTTTAGAAAAATAAATGGCAAAACTTTATTTTGTTAAATGACGGTTTAAACTATCTGAAAAAAGCCTTTCTTGCGCGTAAATTATTCATGCAATTTGGACGGAATTTTCTGTGTTGAAAGAAACTCGCTACTTCCTTTTATCTCAACTTTTTTCCACAAACTGCCACTTAACTGATGTAAAACTAGTGATACTTCGCAGCTGATGTCATCAACATTCACTGGGGGTGTGATGCTAACTTTAAGCACTGCTGTCTCTGAAGCCCTGTTACTGAAAATAGACTTTAATCTGATTTTTTTTTTCATCTCAGATCATAAAGAGCTGACTTAGTTGGAACTATAACAAGTGAGATGATTTGTGCTGTTAACAAGTCAGTCTCAAATAAAATTATAGTCACAAACAAGTTATCTATAACAACAGTTTTTCAGTTAGCCACTCTCACCTTTTTGTTGAAAATCAAACACCTAAACAGGACCATGAATGCTTGTATTGCTCACAGGGTCCAGAAAATGTGTTGTTTAAATTAATTATGTATTTTTTCAGACAATCTTAAAACTTTTTTTTGTCAATGTTTGCTAATGTTTGCATTGTACCACCACAGTTAACTGACAAGCGTGATGTCACTGCAAACCTTATGCTGTATAGATGCAGTGTACAGTTATATAAATATCTATTTTTCTTTTATAAAGAAGTATTTTATGGAGCTAAATTATTCCCTGATTGTGGGAATGGTGGACTGGAGTGGGTAGTGTTGTGTTTTAGTTTTACCTCGAGTGATGCAGAAAAGAGGGAGCCACTGTCTGTGTGAGTGTTCATGTATGTTAGTCACTGCAAAGTATCAATGCAAAAAACCTCGGCTCCTATCCCACCAAGCTAAGCAATAATTAGAAAAAAAAAAACAGGAAAACATGTCATATGCACCGAAGGTATCCACACACCTACATACAAGTACCGCTCTGTGTGGTAATATAGGAACAGTCTGACGGACACATAAATTAAAATGTGTTTGTACACGGAGCAAAGTGACTGATATGAGGTGATGTTTTACCCATGTAGGGCTTGGTCCCTGCCAGCGCCGTGGCCCTCTCTCCGTCCTTTATGATGGTGGCGATGTTGAAGTCTGTCAGGTGAGCGTGACCTGGGGCAATACAGAAAACACATTCAAATCCATCATGGCCACCCAAATATCTGTCTCAAAGGCCACTGCGCTATAATAATGTGGTGTTTCCTGTCACAGTAGGTTATAATGAGAACATGTTTCATATTGGAATCATTCATTATAGCTCCAATCCACTAATAGGATATGTCAAAGCTGAAGCACTGAAATCTTTAATCTTAATAAAAAGCTTTTGTGTAGAGACTGTGGAGAATAACAATGAGGAGAGAGGAGGGATGTCAGTGGAAGAGATTGATTGGCAGATTAATATGCGTTTAGAAACTAGCTCCATGGCATGTTCCATTCAATTTGTTAATTCAGTCCAGATGTTTAATGAGCCCATATTACACTGTTTTCTGATTTATGTTATAATGTTGTTTCGTCACCAAAAATGTGACTGGAGCTTTAAAGATTTGAACGGACTGGCCCCACAGTCTCGGACCTCATTCAGATTTAAACCCTGGCGCGCTCTGAGGTTCGAGGGCCAGCTCCAACTCGTGGGGCCTAAGACGAGACTTAAAACCAGGGGGGACAGGGTCTTCTCTGCGGTCAGCCCCAAGATCTGCCTCTCCACGTCCGAACAGCCCCCACAAATCTCGTCTTAAGACCCACTTTTATTCTCTGGCTTTTAACACCGCGTGAGTTGTGTGGTCCTCTCTGTCTTTTATTTATTTTTTTACTGCTATTTTATGATTTTATGGCTGTGCTTTTATTTGATTTTACTCGTTCTATTATTTTAGGACTGGTGTGATCAAATTTTAGCAATTTACCTTTTTGTTGTCTTCATTTTATGATCTCGGTGCAGCACTTCGGAATCTCCTTTGTTTATAAAATGTGCTGTATAAATAAAGTGGATTTGGATTTGGATTTGTGCTTTGTTTCATTCACACATGTTTAACACAGAAATCCTGAGTTCTTGTTTCAAACAGAAAATACTCTGTTTCATCTTGTGATGTCATGTGGAAATACAGGAGGTGCTCCACTGTGGTTTAAACTGAAATGCAACACTGGATACATTCCATATTTCCTTGTCTTGTTAAATAGAGATGTTATAATTTTTGGTGTACTAATTCAAAATATAAAAGAATAACTAAATTTAATAATATGTCTTGCCAAATTTTATATCCACAAATGTAAAATTCAGAAGTGTCCACCTAACTTTACTTGTTTTAAAAATGAACACACAGCCATGTTTGTTGTATCTCATTTGCGCACCCAGTTGTGTGTAATAATGTTTTGCATTTGCATAATTTCAGACCTGGAATTGCCAATCTTGATTGAATCAAAGGTAAAAGGAGCTGTTAACCTGAAAACTACCACTACATGACATCACAAGGTGGAGCAGAGCATTTTGATCTTCAGAGACGCAGACAGACTAATAATAAAGTGTTACTCAAACATGTGCGAATGAAACAAACAGAACAGCTCTAGTTAGTTTATCTAATTAAAATTCAAAACAGATGTAGTTTGCCACCGTCATCTTATAAATTAACTAAGGTGAAAGATTTAGTTTGATCTGTTTTCATAAAATTCAGTTAAAATTATATTATACAGGCCTCTTGCTTGTCTCCATGGAGATGTTATAGCTTTGCCTGGAATGTGCCACAGTATGTGTCACCTGCTCAGTAACGTGTCACCTGCTCGTCTTCATGGAGATGGGTATATTAAATGCCATACTATGTAACATTCTTGGCAAAGCAATAACATCACCACGGAGGCATGCAGGTAACGAACCCTCCACCAGAAAATTTACAACATGCAGCTTTAAATCGTGTGGCGCTGGATCGATTACTAACCACAAAAAAAATCAGATTCAGATTTGTGTTGTGTTTGTGTGTTTCTTTCCAGTGTAGCCTGTACATTGTTCTGAGTTATTCTTCAGCCGTCGGTGCACTTACCCTGTTCATCCAGTAGGATGTTGTCTGGTTTGACGTCTCTATAGAAAAACACAAAGATCAATACAAACATCAGCACGGCGCATAGATTTCCCATGTGTTATTACTGAATGTGTATGTAGCAGTTCTGAGCAGCCATCTTGGTCAGGTCACGTGCTGCTCTGTGGAGGAGGTGTGAATTACATATTGATGCAACATGTTTAACACATTGTGTCTCTGGGAAAACTGGTACACTGTAAAATAGAATACACTTAAAACGGCTTGAATATAGTATTATGTTTAGATTTGTTATAATAATAATAATAATAATTATTATTATTATTATTATTATTTAATGGAAAAAGTAAACTAAAAAGGTATTAGAGTGAGATCCACACAAGATTAAATTTATTAAATTTTGAAACTCTGCATTTAGGTAGGGTTACTTTTCTGGAACGGAGTGATAAGAAGCTGTTACAAGCCCTTTTGGTGGCAAGCAAGAAGAATATCACAAAAAAAAATGGCTAACTCCTGTTCCGCCTTCACTGGATGGCTGGACTGACATAATTTCTGACATATTTAAGATGGAAAAGCAAACTTATACAATAAACATTCAAAGAGACAAATTTTATAGTATTTGGAACAAATGGATTGAGTATTTCACCCCAACTAGAAAAGATTTCTTGTAACTTCTCCATTTCTGGTGAAGATGTGTTATATTTTATTTCACACTGTATAATACAACATTTTTGATTGTATTTCTGTTTCTGTAAGCTCCCCAGTTCTTGTAAATAATTTTGTTTTTGTTTTTTTTTTTGTTTTTTCTGTTTGTTTCTTTTTTTTGCGTTTTCCTTTTTTTCACAATACACCAAAAATTGGAAAGCTCATATTTGAACTGGAAATCTGTACTATGAAAATATTTGCTCTTTCCAAATAAAAATAAAATATATAAAATAATTAATTAAAAAAAATACAAAAGGAAAAAAGTAAACTGGAAGGTACTAAATAATAATAATAATAATAATAATAATAATTACAATAATAATAATAATTACAATAACAATAATAATAATAATAACAATAATAATAATAATAATAATAATAATAATAATAATAATAATAATAATAATAATAATAGAGATGTTATTGCTTTGCCTGGAATGTTCCACAGTATAACATTAAATACCATGAATAGGGTCCCCTCTCCACAGATCTGTAATTTATAATGTGTAATTTGGCTTGGTGGCTAGTCTCCATGGAGATAGATCTATTATCACACTGTGGAACATTTCGGACAGAGCAACAGAGCAATAGGTTGGGTTCATGTAACATTACAACATTTAAAAATCTAAATCGAGTTGGAGGACAGGTCAGAGTTCTGTTCTAATTTACTGGAATTGACTTAAAAAGATCTGTTAATTGGTTAATTTCTCTTTAATTACTGGGCCTATCCACATGAAACAAAAACTGGCATAAAGTTCAGTGTCTTTTCTGTCACAATATATAAATGAAAGTAAATTATTTTTCTTTCACAGTAGATTCAGAAGACTTGATTGTTGTCTGTTGACTTTTAACCAAGTTTGTGGAGCCAGTTCCTAACAAATACTGATAAGGTTCAACATTTGTGGATCATAAGTTTGCAGATTTCTTCCAAAAACAGTACATAAACAGCGCATATCCCTCCATCTGCAACCCCTGCCCATTTCTTTATGTAACAGTCTGATTGCCAGTGTAACTAATGAGAGGCTGAGTTTTTGCAGCGCAGTGGAGAGTATTTCTTAGCACAGCCTTGAGATGTTTCCCCATAGACTCTTACAGGTTTGTCTCCACATGTCCGCACCACATTCTCACACTCCACATGCAATTAACAGAGCTCACAGTTGATTTAATTAAGCCTCAAATCATCAGGCTGCTGCTGCTGCTGCTGCTGAGGAGGAAGAGGAGAGGGCCCGCGGAGAGATCAATTCCTCCCCAAGGACGAAGAGGATAGGCTACACTAAACTCATGCTAATATCACGAGGCTAAACTCTAACGCTAAAGCTGCAGGGAAGGAATGGTGTACTTTACTAAGAGGCGGATTACTGAGCCGGCTATGCGACAAAACTAAATGTCAAATACTGTAAAACTAGAATGAATTAGACAATCTTATAATGGGGGAGTATGGTGAGGAGTGTCGATTCATAGAAATCATAAAAAAAACTGAATTTAAAGTTGCACAGTGGAACATTTCTAGTTGAGGATCTGGCATCTGCTTGTCTACATGATGTTATTGCTTTGCCTTACCTTGAATGTTCCGCAGTGTGAAACCAAAGACGTTCACTTTGTCTTCTTATGTACTTTAACTTCTTAGGTTCTTTTTTAAAGACAATACAGTAACGTTGCAGGAAAACCTAAAATCTGCCATATCAGACCACAGTAAAAGAAATAACCACATTATGGATTGGGACGGGGCTCGGGTCATTGGATCGGAGAACAACAAGTTCAAACGCTGGATCAGGGAGGACAGTGAAATCAGGAAAAGGCACAGACAGAATTAACTGTGATGATGGAGCGTTCCTCCTTTCACACACCTGGGACACCCTCCTCCAGAGAGCACCAGACGACGGGAGGCGTGGTCAGTCTGAGCGACCTGCCAGGTCCATCAGGCTGACCACGCCTACAGGAAGTAACAACAGATGACCACACCCACAGGAAGTAACAACAACTGACCACGCCTACAGGAAGTAACAACAACTGACCACGCCTACAGGAAGTAACAACAACTGACCACGCCTACAGGAAGTAACAACAGCTGAACATGCCTACAGGAAGTAACAACAGCTGAACACGCCTACAGGAAGTAACAACAGCTGATATACGACACGTCACCACCAACAACGGGGACAGTTCTGAAGATGCAGCAGCCGAAACATGTCAACAAGGTAAATACATGTTACTGTATTGTCTTTAAAAAAGAACCTAAGAAGTTAAAGTTCCCCAGTATGGCATTAACTTGTCTATCTTGCATCAAATTATCATTTTTATTGTTGGAAAAAAAAAAAAAAAAAAACATAGAAAAATACATATTAATTCTTACTGTGTGTGAGTGATTTGCTCTGCAGAAGCTCGTGTGGTTCGGGACGTCAGCTCTCAACTGAGTGGGGCCCAACGCAGAACTATAAACCAGCCTTTACTTGTGCACAATTCTTGGCTATACCCACTTCTGTGAGGAGTATAAAGAGGCGTTGCAAAAAGCCATTCTGTGTGCAGCCAACTGTGAATCTCTCCTTCAAACTCATCTGACGTCTGAGATAAACAAACTAAACCACAAACACACTGAGATGCAGACTGAGATGGGGACTCTTCCTCCCAGGACTAATTTTACCTTCGCCCGATCAGCTGAGTGTTACCATGGAGATGCAGACCCTACTTTGACAGTGAGAGCAACACAATAATTGTATAGTATTCCCATGTCAAAAACTGCAGCGTGGAACGGCGCTGTGGAGGAGATGGGGGGCGCCATAGAGCTGATTAAACTGACACCGTGACAGCTGATGCCACACATAAAGCGTAAACTACTTTCTGAACGCGAGTTGTTTTATGTTACACATGTTGTATTAAGTGAACATTAAAGGTGCACTATGAAACTTTTCTGACGGAGGGCACAACGCCTGCTTGTCTTCCTGTTATTGTTGTGCCTCGAATATTCCTCAGTATGGCATTAAAGCTTACATATGTTGTCCTGACAGAAGAAGACCAGAGCACAAAGGCCAGGTGAGGAGAGGGGGAACAGGTTTCACATCTGACATCTACTGGTGAAAAAAAAAAAATCACATACATTTGCAGATGGTAGCTTTAAAGTCTCCATATCTCCATGGAGACAAGCGGATCGTGCCACCAGGCCAAGTTAGAAGTCAGATCTGTGGAGAAGTGACTTTTATCAAAGTTATAATGTTTTTCAAGGTATTTTGAGCGATAAATGCTTCCATAATCAAATAAAAGGAAGACTGATATGTTTAATGCAATACTGTGAAACATTCCAGGCCAAGCAATGACATCTCCATGGAGACAAGCAGGTAGCAGACCCCAGATGATCAAAGTTACACAGTGAACCTTTAAACTTGGGAGAACTTCTGTAATAGCAACTTCTATAATAGTTTTCTGCATAATACTGAGTTTTCCATTCAGACTACCCAATACGCACATGAAAACAGCATCGGATTAGCAGACAGTTTTACATTTTTTTTAAGTTTGTGTGTGTATTCTAAGTAATATAATGATTTCATATTTGTGTTTGTCAAACAAAACACATTCTACCAGATTATTGCGATGCAGAAAGCAGAAATCCTATTGTATTGTTGGATTTGCACCACACTGCAGCTCTTTTGTGTGGAGGAGATAAGCTCTGATTGTTTACATAAATAGTAGATGGCTTTGGGAGGTATTTTTGATTAAAGCTGGACAGTGGACAGGAAATGAGAGGAGATGGAATAAAATACATCTTATCCCACACTGCTGTGTATGTGAGATGGCTGCGGAAATGTCCCTTTAATTAAACACACTTTTGCTCTTGGTGGAGTAAAAACAGACACACTCCATTGAAGTTCTATTGAGTTTCACCCTGATCAATAATTCATGAGTAAAATAATGTCGCTTCAAGTAACACTATAAATATACACGGTAGTACTAAAGTTCATTTTACACTTCAGTATCAGTTCAGGTAATATTTAGTATCAACTTAAACAGCAGAAATAGTCTTGTTACCATAAAAGGGCTTCCTCAGAGAACACAAAAAACTACATAGTCTTAAAGCTGCACTGCACTTCAAGGTATAGGAACCTCTATCTCTTGTTTCTATGGCGATGTTATTGCCTGGAATGCTGCAGGTTATGGCATTAAACTTATTGCTCTTACATATTCTCAACTACAGGTCTTTTTATTCCAAAAAATGCCTGCGTTCTAACTGTAAAAGGAGTTGCCTCTTTACTGATCTGACTTGTAAGTTGGCCAAGTATCACCTGTTCGTCGCTATACGTACTCTGGAACATTCCTGACAAAGAAATAGCATCTCCATGGAAACAAACAGGAAGCAGACCGTTCACGAGAAAAGTGCGTCTTAATTTAAAACAGGAATAAACTGAAACTCAAGTGTTATTTTGAACTTTGAATTCTGTGAAATCAGGAAAACATAAAGATGAACTATACCTGAGATAATACGATGCGAACAGATCATAAAAACATATATTTACAAGAAGACCAGCTTCTCAAAGGACTTGACATGCACAATAAATGCTAAAATAATACAAAGTCAGTGCCAAAAGATGAGTATAGGTGTGATATCTTAACAGTACTAGAGATACCACTTAAAATGCTTGAATAATTTTAATAGAACTGCCCCTACAATACTACACTATAACTCTCTATAGCCTACCACAACTTGACTACATTTTCCATTACAAAACCTGTAAGAAATAAACTAATGAATTCACATTTTCTCAGTAAATTCAGCTCAAGTGAGTTTGAACCAGTTTCAAGTTTCATTGTGAGCCATCTGTGGCAGTGAAAGTGCAGTCTGCAGGCACACGGCTCCTCAGTCCCACACAAAGATGTCCGCCTCGCTGGAGAAGACAGAACAATCACATCTATATTTGAACACGTGAAGAGGCACAGACAGGACATCCCAAAGTCCTGAGCAAATGATTCTTTCAAGCACAGAGAAATGCATAAACTCAAAAGAAACACCATCTATAGTACGCACAATTAGAAGACGCTGAGAGAAGAAGTGTGGAGTGGACAGAAAATCCCACACTATGCAGAATAAAGCAAGTATTTTGTAATGAAAATATGAAAAGTACTATAACTTAGTAAAGAAATAAAGGTACAGTATGTAACTTTCTAGAGGGACGTCACCTGCATCCATGGAAACAAGCAGGTGAAAGCCCTCCACCAGGCCAAATAAGAGCCAAGTTTGTGGAGATGCAAGTCAGTTCATAGTAAGGACACGTTTTTCTGTGTTTTTCAGCGCCATAAACACATAAACTGTATAAAGAAGTGGACTAAAGTAGTGTGACGTCACCCATAGCGTCAAGTCCAGTCAAAAGAAGCTCACTGAGGCTAGCAGTTATATGAGCAAATTTGAAGAAAAGTTCCATATTAGGAATACGAATTGATTTATGGACAAAATAGTGAAATAAAAATGCCTGGGCAGCAGCAGTTACAGAGAGGGGCGATGTTTTTTCAGTACATAATATATATACATAATAAAGTCAACTGGAGCCAAAGTCAATGGAGCCAGAAACGCGCCCATGCTCACTTCCTATTTGGAACGCGGCAGCTAGCAGGTTAGCTATGTCTAGTATTTAGATATGCAGTCTATGCAAACACAACCAAAATGAAAAAAATAAAATAAAAAAAATTACACCCTAACAACATATCACCATATTTTATTTTAGTTCATTAATTTTCTGGCTAAAAAGTTACATACTGTGGCTTTAAATGAGCTTATAAGCTAAATAAGCAGCTAATTTATAATAATAAGTAAATGTTTTATCATATAGTTCATATGCTGACAACACATTTGCATTTTTCAGGCTTTTAAAACAACTTTTGGTTACATTCTATATCCTAAATTACAATGTTAATGTATTTTTATAACTTATTTGCATGTAAAACAAATACTGAAACATGTATGAGATCAAATTAGGCTAAAAGCAATAGCTGCAGTAAGTTGGTTAGCTGTAGTGAAGGCATTTTGAGCACTATAATCAGAATGAGTACAGACAATAAAAACATGGGGGAGACGGCCCTGCATTGTCATCTATTTACAATTACCTTTGATGCTTATTAGAAAAGCCTATGGGCGAATGAAACACGGTTAGTTGTAAATAGTCTCTAATATGAAATAATAATTCTGAAGCTCCACAGACTGAGTGCCATGTTGATTTGTGAAGTGTTTAATCAAGACGAGTGTTTTGAAGGCGACAGTCTGTGGCCTCTTGATGATGGATCATTTTATCACTTTGCAATTTACTTCAATTTTAATCATTTGGTTTAATTTACATTTAATTTTAATTCATTTTCAAGGACCCTTCCGCAGATCTTGAGCCAGAATCTAAGTAACGAGTCTCTAATTTAACTCAAAGCTGAAGGGTCCATATTACACTATTTTCTGATCTGTTATAATGTTTTCTCATCACAAACATACCTGAACACATAAATCCTGCATATTTAGGCTGAGTTCTTCTCTCAAACAGAAAACACTCCACCTTGTGATGTCATGTGGTAATACTGGAAGTGCTCCACTGTGTTTTTAAACTCCACACACCTTCACTAGAATCATTTGTATAAGTTCAGATCTGGAATTGCTAATCTCTACTGAACTAAAGGTAAAAGGAGCTGTTAACTTGAAAACTACGATTCATGACATCACAAGGTGGACCAGAGCATTTTGAGCTTTGGAGATGTGGACAGACTAATAATAAAAATTACTCAAACGTGTGAATGAAACAAACACAACTCCAGGTCTGTTTTTGAGGTAACAACATTCAAATTCAAACAACTTAAAATTATAAATCAGACGTTATATCCCAACAATTACTCTTTAAGTTACTCTTATTTTTGTAAAATTTTTGGCTACTCTACCCACCCTCTGCAAATCAGAATACATCACTATGCAACTTTTCTATTTAATACAATAAAATAAGTATTATTATTGCTATTTACCTTGAAAAAAAATCTGATTTGACCTGTGATTTGGCCTAGTGGTTCCACCTGCCTGTCTCTTACTTCAGACAAAGTAATAACACCGCCATAAAGATAAGGAGGAGACGGACGATCTGCTAATTTTGGTGAAATTGTCATATTATGATTCACTGTTGCCCTATTAAATGCAACTTTCTGCTCAAACATTAACTTTTACCTTTAGTTCCATAGAGACTGGCAATTCTCTCCAGGGCTGAAATTATCCAAATGATTCTAGTGAAGGTTTATGGAGTTTAAAAACACCGTGGAGCACTGCCTGTATTACCCCATGAGCTTCACATCCACAGGGAATGTTGATGACATCGGCTGAAAAGTAATAATAGAAAATAAACGGTACATGAATAGTGATAAAAATGCGCTATTAATTTTTTGCTCTATCGCCCACCTTTATCCTGATCTGTTGTTCCAGTACTTTGACCTCGTCTCCTTGTTAAACTGGGTGCATAAAGGTCCATAAATACTGTAGTTATAATCCTAACCTCTTTATTTTTTCATAGAGACCTTGCTTTGCTGGCACATTTTACCCTGGGCATGACAATCTGCAGCTGTAGCAAATACCACATGATAAACAGCCAGAGGACTCTCTCCTAGGACCAATGTACTGAAGTCGGCTAAAACCCAGGTGGATTACACAACGCTACAATTACGTTTATTTTAAAGGTGCATTAACAATTCTGCCACCTCCTCGTCTCCATGGAGATCTTATTGCTTTGCCTAGAATGTATGGAACAAAACTTATCTTGCACTTATTCAAATACAGGTGTTTACAGCGCTAAAAACACCTTGAAAAACATGCATTCTTGTTGGGAATGGGCTCCCCTCTCCACAGATCTGACCTCTAACTTCATGTCACCTGCTTGTCTCTATAGATACATTTAAAAGGCCCATATTATGCTATTTTCTGATCTGTTATAATGTTGTTTCTTTATCTAAAACTTACACAGAGTTGTGTTTTGTATTACATATGTTCAACAGACAAACTGCATATTTAGGCTGAGTTCTTCTCTCAAACAGAAAACACTCTGTTCCAACTTGTGAAGTGCTCCACTGTGTTTTTAAACTCCACACACCTTCACTAGAATCATTTGGATGATTTCAGCCCAGGAATTGCCAATCTCTAGTTCAGTCAGACTAAGAAAAGAAGTTAAAAAGAAAAGAAAAGAGTTACTGAAACGTGTGAATGAAACAAAACAAAACTCTGGGTATGTTTTTGAGGAGTTAACAACATTATAACTTGGTTAACAGCTCGCAATCATCAATTTTGCATAATATAGGACCTTTAATGCCAGACTGTGGAAACATTCTATGCAACACAGCAACATCCCCATGGTGACAAACCATAAGAAGTTACACATCTGCTTTTACAATTGTGTATTTTGGCCCAAATCTGTGACCACTTTTGGGAAATGACTTTGTGTTTTCTGACAAATGGCAATGTTAGAATGTTCCCCGTAGATTATAAAGGACTTCTCCGTTTCAAGTTTATTTTAGATCTGAAATTCATCCCATTTTTTTTTTTTAATTCAACAAACATTCAAACAGAAGGTATGATGAAAGAGGAGCAGTGACATGACATAACCTTGAGGTGATCTTTTTGGTGTGGAAATAGGAGCAAAGACTCAACAGACTGATGCAAGCTACAGACAAAATTGTGAAATAGTGGGAATGAAAAGGTTAAATTATAGGACAAAAAAGGCAATTTGTTATATTCATTTGTCTAGTAACCCAAACGTTGATGGTTCATTCTCCCCATATTTATGAGGGATTGGCTCTAAAAACTTGCTATATTAATCTAATGATTTAATGTCCTTTCAGCTGAAAACAACCACGTCTTTGAGGATGAATAATGGCACCACTCTCTGAAGCTACTGTGAAAAAATAATTTCACTTTTGATGATTTATGCTGACAGAGAAGATGGACTGTGCCAGTTTTGTTTAATGTGGATAGACACAGTAATTACAGCGATATTAACCATAAACCAGGTAAAAAAAAAAAAAATATATATATATATATATATATATATATATATATATATATATATATATATATATATATATATATATATATATATATATCTGTAAAATATCTGTAATCAGTTAATAAACAGCTAATACAAATCAGACCTCTCCTTCAATTAAAAATTAAAATTAGGGCTGTTGTCATAGCAATTTACAATTTAAACCAAAATATTATAACTTTTTAATTGTGAAAAGTACTCAAAATGTCACCTATAGCAGGAAGCTCAAATCTATGAATATGAGAAATTCACAGATGTAACATACAGTCACATATGCTTAATTTTCCTCCATATTTAAGTATTAAATATTTTTATTTATATTTAAAAAACAGTACAGATACTATACTGTATAAGCAGCTCTTGAGGTCAAAATAAGCATCTAATTATAAAATGCTTTATTGTCCAGTAATCACAAAGTAGCATGATATTTTCAGCTTTACTGTGACACCAAAACTGTGTTCTTTCCTCTGAAAGTGATGAAAAGTGCTTATAAACTCATCGTGGTGAATAAATAAGATCATCGGAATGCTTAAGAAAAGTGAGGAGTAACTTTGGACCAAACATTTAAAATTACTGTGCTGTTTTTCACATTTTAAGACTGGAAAAAATCGGGTAACGGCAAAAACTCCCATCTCTTTACCTTCCGATTTAGTTTAATACAAGCACTTGATACCGTATACTGTCACTTATATCTGTGAAATCGGATACAGGAAGAGTCTATTTTTACTGTGAGCTGTGAATGAACTTGTGTCTTAACCCACAGTCACATTGATTCAAACTCCAGCAGCTGCACATGACTTCCTGTGTGTGGGCTCTGATTGTGCGTGGGATCGAATACTGCAACATGTATGTCAGAATAGTACAGTTAGAGTTAGGTACACGTTGGGAGCAAAAAAAAGAAAAAGAAAAAAGAAACACACCATTACAGCTTCACTTATGAGGACTGAGTACTAAAGGTGCCAGTATGATACAAATATTATAGAGAGATTGGAGGATCTTATCAGGAGGACCTACTATTTAGACTTAGACAAACTTTACTGATCCACAAGGGAAATTATTTGGATACAGTAGCTCACTCGTGTCAATATAATATAATAACAGAGAGTAACAAAAATAGATGGTGTAGCAAAAAAGAGCAAGAGACAGGTGTCAAATGAGACATAATTATAAAAATAAATGTACAAGTCAAAATAAAATAGAAAAATAAGTAATAAAATATAAAATAAACTATAAAATCACAGCTATAAACAAGAGACAAGAACGACAGTGCAATAATATGAAATTTCCCCACTGTGGGACGAATAAAGGATTATCTTAATATGCTGATTGACAGGGCATAAGGTTATCCGTTACTTAAGATTGAGTTGTTGTACAGTTGTAGGGAGTATTATCTATTACATAAGGGTGCGTCGTTGTATAGTTGCAGGGAGTATTATAGTATGACTGTAGTCCTGTATCTCTCACTGTTTGAGTGGAGCTGTAGGAGCCTGTTGGAGAATGAGCTCCTCTGTCCCTCTATAGTCTGGTGCAGAGGGTGAGTTGTACAGTTGTAGGGAGTATTATCTCCTCTGTCCCTCTATAGTCTGGTGCAGTGGGTGAGTTGTACAGTTGTAGGGAGTATTATCTCCTCTGTCCCTCTATAGTCTGGTGCAGTGGGTGAGTTGTACAGTTGTAGGGAGTATTATCTCCTCTGTCCCTCTATAGTCTGGTGCAGTGGGTGAGTTGCTGTACAGTTGTAGGGAGTATTATCTCCTCTGTCCCTCTATAGTCTGGTGCAGTGGGTAAGTTGTTGTATAGTTGTAGGGAGTATTATCTCCTCTGTCCCTCTATAGTCTGGTGCAGTGGGTGAGTTGTTGTACAGTTGTAGGGAGTATTATCTCCTCTGTCCCTCTATAGTCTGGTGGAGTGGGTGAGTTGTACAGTTGTAGGGAGTATTATCTCCTCTGTCCCTCTACAGTCTGGTGCAGTGGGTGAGTTGTCGTACAGTTGTAGGGAGTATTATCTCCTCTGTCCCTCTATAGTCTGGTGCAGTGGGTGAGTTGTTGTACAGTTGTAGGGAGTATTATCTTCTCTGTCCCTCTATAGTCTGGTGCAGTGGGTGAGCAGGAGTGTCCATGATGGAGAGCAGTTTGTCCAGTGTCCTCCTGTCCCTCACTGTGACAAATGTCTCCAGCTCACAGCCGATCACGTGTCCAGCTTTACGTACCTGGTTTACATTGTAGAAATAGAATGTAAAATCAGATACTAGGGATGTAACAAGATCTCGTGCCACAAGAAGAAAAATTATCAGGCGAGATTTTTTCCCCCTGAATTTACCTTTACCTTCGACAAAAAAAGAGTTAAGAGCTGGTGAGTTGAGAAGCTGCAGTTCCAAAAAGCAGTACTACAATAACCGCTAAAGCATTACATCAAATAAATAAAAAATGGTGAAGCCAAAATTGTGAAATGGATTGCACTACTTATTCATTATGCTTTATGTGAAAATCTTGTCTTGTCTCGTTCTCATGGACATAATCTTGTGATGTGTCTCGTCTTGTGAAAATTGTGTCTTGCCTCAGCCCTATCAGATACTAATTGATACTAAAACTAGTATTGAAACTAGAGACTCATTTGGTATCGATACTAAAAGTCACATTAACAGGACAGAAATGACCGTTTTCTTGATTGCTTTAGAATGATTTTGAGCTGTATCATGACAAATATAAAACCACTTAGACTAGTATACACTGTTATGGAAATCTTACATCAGTGACCTTTTACTGGGTCTAGGCCAGGCATGTCCACACTATGGCCCGTGGGCCAAATGCGGCCCTCAGACAAATTTTTCTTGGCCCTCAGGCTTCCAGGTGAATTGGTCCAATTTACTTTTTGACTGCAAGTTTTTTGAAAATCTACCTTGATAAGACAATATTTAATATTTATTGTGTGGTTTTGTGGATCTTAGCATGAATAAAGGACTGATGGCTCATTCTAACGTGTTAAACATGCATATTTTAATTATTCACTGTACTGAGCACCAGTCTATGGCCCTTGATGGGCCCTCTGCTTCGTCTGTGTTTAGATATGTGGCCCTTGAAGGAAAAAGTTTGGACACCCCTGGTCTAGGCTGATAATAGACCAGGGGACCATACCATAAATGGTATGGTCAGATATCTAATGTTAAGCAAAGTTATGACAACCTCTTGATTTTTACATCTTCTACATTCTTGATTGCTCGTTGGAATCCTAAATGTTATCTATGTAGAACACTATGTATGCAGAACACTCCTATCCTGGCTATCCTATCAATCCTAACTTGTTATTCTCCTGATTGTTGACCCAGCCTTGTGTTGACCTGTTCCGGATGAGACCAGGTCTTTTCTTATGTGTATGTATGATCCCTGTGCCCCCCGTGGGTTATAAAAACTCTGTACACATTGTTTCTGTCATAGCTTAGGGACAGACGACTCTCTTTCAGGAACAGGTAGTTTTGTGATTGTTTGCATACAATTGCTTCAATAAATCAGACTCCTTGATTCAAAACATCTTTTCAGTTCTTCTGATGTTTGCAGTTTAGAAATTCCACAACAACATCCACGGAGCACTATGAAACCTACTTGGACCACTGAGAGATTACGTAGCTATAATACCACATAGTAATATAAAAGAAAGTACTATGATTTAATGTTGAAATCATATTATGTTGTCTAAATAAAGAGTGTTGGTATCTGAGTCAGTATTGAGTATCAAGCCTATTCCTTAGTTTGAAATTTCAGTATCGTGTGAAACTGAAGCAAGCATCTAAACCAGCCTAGTTATTCTTATATTATAGAGTGATATGTACCTGTGTATGATGTGCTGGCTCTGCAGGTAGTCCAGTGCTAGAGTCATCTCACACAGGTAGAGTTTAACAGCTTCTTCTCCAAACTGGACGTTCTGCTGCAGGTGGTACCTCAGGTCTCCCCCCAGAAGCAGGTCCACCACCATGAACATGTCCTCCTCATCCTGGAACGAATACCTAGGACAGAGAGAGAGAAAGGGAAGAAGAGGAGTTTTTTTCTGAATTAAAGGTGCACTTTGAAACTTTTTGGATGGGCTGCCTTTTCTTGTCTCCATTGTTTTGCCTTGAATGTTTCACAAAAACATACCCGGAGATGTATTTTGTTTCATTCACATGTTTACACACAAATCCTTATTTTAAACCATATTCTGCAACATTCTATAACAGAAAACACTCTTGGTAATACATCAAGCGTTCCACTGTGCTTTTAAACTCCAAACACCTTCACTTGAATCATCTGAATTATTTGCAGCCCTGGAATTGCCCTTCTCTATTGAACTTAAGGTAAAAGCTATTTGTTAACTTGAAAACTACCACTACATGACATCACAAGGTGGAACAGAGCATTTTGAGCTTTGGAGATGTAGACAGGCTAAAGGGTCAAACACAACTCCGGGTATGTTTTTGATATGGTAATAACATTATAACATGGCTTAAACTTCATAAGAATACATTTTGCAAAATTGATTGATTGCATATCTCTATTCTCTTGCTGTGCTTGAACTTCACCTTACAACACTGGAATTTCCCCATTGTGAGACAGTATGAAGGTTTTGATATCATCTGAGCCAGGCGTGCAAACTCATCTATGCTCGGTGTTGAACCACATGCTCGTAACATGCAACTCCCTCCTCCCACTCCAACTATTATGAATGAACCTCTTACATAATGCATTGTCACCCATTTTCACACCACCATACATAAACCACATTACTTTTTCATTCACTTAACAGCCCTGGAGCTGCAGCACAGAGGCAGTCCCTGTAGGAATTAAACATGAAAACACCAGTTAGGGCTGGTGTGACTTAATTGAAGCTTGCTTGTGGTCCACTAAGCATTTTGTCAATCAGGATTACCAATGGTGCACGTCAAATTAAACCAGCCCTCTTAGTGATCTAAAGGGGGGATTGGAAAACACTCTCCACAGGTTTTTAAGGCCTAAATGAACAAAAACAGAGCCGCATGGGAGGGTTTTCAATAAATCTATAATTAATCTGTAACATAAAAAGCAAAATAAGCCCTAAAGAGTTGAATAATGAGTTTAAGGCGACTTTTTGATCTTTGAAAATAACTGAAAATGAAGCATTTGGATAGTAGAAAGCTGAATTTTCTTGTTAGATTTAAGGTCCTACGCAAAATTGACAGACAATGTTTGTTCATCAGGTAAATAATGTCAGAGCAGCTTCAGGCTATGACTCTGCCTCAGGACTAATCTAGCTCAGGGCAATAACCTCTAGCTTCTCAGACCAGTTCCTTCAGATTGAGATATCGAATGGTAATTGATTTCAAACACATTGTCCAGATGACTACCTTTGGAACCTTTTCTACCTTTTTGCCAATAATCTTGTTGTGGAGCATTGCTTCCAATTAGCTAAAGTGCATCTGGAGCAGAAAAGGACTGGACCCGTTTGGAAGGCAGTACCTAGTCCAGTGGTAGTCCAGTATCCCTGCTTTTCATCATGCTGAAACACATGGATGGTGCACCTTTAGGCCTGATTCAAACTTGCTCCTCGGTGAGCAAGCTGCTTGTAACCCAGGTTTTTTTTTACCCCTGGTCCATCTGTTACATTTTCACCCATGGCTGTTCTCAACTATCACGAGACTTGGAGCGTCAAGCTCTTTTAAACATGGCCACGCGCTACTATTCAGTTGTGTGTTGTGTCGGTCCCAGGTGTAACTGAGCTGCTGCAGGTAGGTGATTATCCCTCTTAAAAGTTACTGTTCTTCCTCTAAAAAGTACTGTTGTGCTGTTGTCAGCCTGAGTGATTTTACTAAGTGGAACTGGTGAGTGCTAACTTTGTTGTTGTCGCTCGGAGCTACATTGCTAATGCTCACACTCCGGTTCAATGCATTGTATACGGACCTGTGAGCTGGTGCTGGCGTGAGCTGCACACGTTCTCATTCATGTATGTGATCGCTGTTAAAGGTGCTATATGTATTTGTGCACATTATTGCTGTTTTTCCGAACTAATATTGACTACGAATCATAATTTTAATGAAATGGTCTGCTAACACTGCAAGAGCTAATTTAAAATGGATTGCTGCCTATTGTCAATGAGAAATATTATACTATGGCGTACCCTTGTTGACAAATATTTATACATGTACATGGATGATTATTATGACTATTATTATGACCAAAATGTTATGATATTGTGAAATTGTAGTTATAGTTACTTAGTTGTGATACTCAAAGTTCACGCGTGATGAATTTGTGCACAAACATTAAACATCAGATACATTTTTTGTCATTTTTTTAGGATTAATGTCAACAGCTATAGAAACCACAGGACTATCTCGATGTTGAGTGATCAATAGCATTAGCGTCAAACTACAGTATGAGCCTAATAATTCTCACGCCATAATGGGCTCTCGTCAGCTATAACTCTCCTGGTTATTCTTACATCGCAGCCTCTACATTTGCCTTGGATCAACTGAAATATTACACTGCTATTTCTGAGGCAAGTTCAATAAGTCTCTTTTACTCCCCATCAAACCCATGCAAAAACTCATCAATACTTTTATATTTCGAGCACCATACAGCAGAGAGGAAAAGAGGGAGCTACTGATTGCACCATTTTCAGACCAGGACTTCCAATTTCCTGTCTCTCTAAAAGAAGTTTGGATTGCACTGTTTGGTGCAAAGTGAAAAATCATGCTCAGATTGTCTCGGGGCCAAAGTGAAACGCATTTGCTCCGCGCTGGTTTCCCTTTGTCCTAAAACATCAGCAGATTAATTGTAGAAATGGCCCTGACTTGTGTGTGATGGCTCAGATAATGGGGCTGAGCAGAGGAGAGTGGATTGAATGGGTAAACACAACAGAGATGCGGATAACAGGTGAAGTAGAACAGAGATATGAGCTAAAAGTGGACGGGAAATCAGTTAGCAATGTTGCAGTAATATAAAATTCTCTATAACCAAATTTAAGTCTGGTTATAGAGAATTTTATATTACTGCATGGTCTTATACTAGTGCTGATAATGATAAAAGACCATTAAAAATGTTCAAATGTTCAAAGTGGTCCTATCAATGCAATTTACTTCAGTACTGATACTTCAAAGGTGCACTGTGTAACTTTTCTGGAGGGGATCCACAATGTGCTTGTCTCCATGGAGATGTTAATGCTTTGGTTTAAATTGTCCATAGTGTAGTATTAAACTAATCTGTCATGCATTTATTTAACTACATGTGTTATTTATTGCTCAAAAATAACTTAAAAAAACGTAAATTCTTACTGTAAGTGGGTCGCTTCTCCACAAATCTAACCTGTAATTTGGCTTGCAAGTCTCCATGGAGATTCGTAAGTTGATGGCCATACTGTGGAACATTCTAGGCACACATCGCCATGGAGACAAGCAGGTGACGGACCCTCTAGCAGACAACTTTCAACTGACTACCGAGTTTAGGATCTGTACATTATTTTGTCCCATGTATTTGAGCAAAATGTAACTTGCTTCAGTACAAATATATTGTATAAGCTGCTCTTTATGGCTGAGTAGTGTCTGCATTTAATCAGAAAGCATTTTATTGTCCAATAATCAGGAAGTAATCGTTAGCATGCTAGTTGTTGTTAGCTTCACGGCAAAATGAGTTGTAAAAACGGCTTATAAACTCGTCAAGGTGAATAATTAAGATGCTCGAAATGCAAAAGGTAAGTGAAGAATAACAAACACGTTTTTTAAGACAGTAAAAATCAGGTAGTTTCTTCAATCAGAATCTAGATATACAATTTTTAACAACCCCAGTCCTATTTACCTGTTTTTGAATAATGAGGAAAAATAACTACGCAAACTCCATATGAAAATATATTTTTCATTTTACCAGGAAAGTCTCATTGACATTTCAAATCTCATTTCAGTGGATATTGGCCTTTGAGATGAGCCAGTTGTACATGTTTTAGACTCGCACAGACATGGGTAGAACATACAAACTTCACTCTTAAAGCTGCTCTGCTTAACATTTCTAGTGGAGGGTCCACCACCTGTTTGTCTCTATGGAGATGTTATTGCTTTGTCTAAAATGTTCCACAGTATAGATATATAAACCTATCTATCAAGCAGGTTATAGCACTACTCTACATTACAGGTCAGATCTGTGGAGAGCCGCCCCTATTCACAGAAGGAATAATGGTATAGAAACACCTGTAATGAATAAGTGCTAGATGGATAAGTTTAATGTAAAGGTAAAACAATAACATCTTCATGGAGACCCCAGAAAAGTTGCACAATGCACCTTTAATAACGTCTCACATAACCTGGGAGTGGAACTTTTTTGCTGTGAGGCTAAATCCCTAACCACTGTGCCACCCTAAAGGCCCCATTTTGTGAGGGAATTGAACCTGGGACCTTCTTGCTGAGATGTGTTATAGTGCTAGTTTCCAAGGCCATTATGCTGCCAGTTTTTGATATGATATACAATATAAAAAAATTCATAATAGTCTTTTTTTGCTGAGTTTGCACCTGCCCTCCACCTCAATTATGGACTGTATACAATTTTATAACCTCAAATGTGCACATGCTACAGTTCAAGGCCATTTCATGTGGACTTGTTTAAATAATAGAGTCGTAAATTCTAGTGTGAAGACCTGGGCCCTGTACCTGTTCTGGTATGATTTATCATGTTATATATAAGGGTGTAATAGAAGAGAATAGTGTGTTATACAAGATAGTGTGACATACTAGAAACCCTTTGGAAAATTAAAGTGGAGAAGATACAATAGGTCTACACAGAGAGAGGCCATTCATCACAAAGATTATGAGGAGATTATTGCTCCCTATTCAGCTGAAGTGCCAAGCAACTTAAACACTGCAACTTTAATAAACAGTGGAAAAACATCTTCGATCAAGTAGAGATACAGTTTGGCTTTATTCAAATCTGAAAATACTCTATTGTATATGGCTGTTTATAATTGTAGCTTGTACATTTTAATGGCGTGGGATTCAACCAGCATATGAACAATCAAACGAACAAAAATTTCAAAATACTTACAAACTTTATTGATCCCCAAGGGAAATTATTTTAAAATCTTTAAATATTAAAAATAAATAACATTTTAAAATACAAAATTTATCAAAATTAATACATTTGAAACTTTATTAGAAACAATCTGCACTAAATACTTACTTAGTTTTTACTCTAAGTACATTTTTAAATAGGTGCTTAAATACTTTTACTCAAGTAGATTTTTTTCTTGTGTCATTCTGTATTTTTTACTCTAGTATGTATACTTTTACTTAAGTATGAAAATCATGTACATCTTCCACCAGTGCGAACAATGGATAATACATTATGTTTAAAGTGCACTATGTAACTTTTCTAGGAGGGGTTTGTGATTTACATGTCTCCATGGAAATTTCTTTGCCAGAAATGTTCCATAAAACATATTTATCTCCACCGAGACAAGCAGGCTGAATTACAGGTGAGAGAAGCAAGCCCGCTCATAGTAAGAATGCATCTTTTTTAATATATTTTTAATAAGCAAAAAAAGCACCTGTAGGAACATTGTCACGTTTAATGCCATGATGTGGAACATTTCAGAAAAAAACAATAACATCTCTGAGACAAAAACATACCCGGAGATGTGCTTTGTTTCATTCACACATGCTCAAAATGCTCTGTTCCACCTTGTGATGTCATGAAGCAGTAGTTTTCAAGTTAACAGCGCCTTTTCGGCTTTAGTTCAGTAGAGATTGGATATTCCAGAAATCATCCAAATGATTCTAGTGAAAATGTATGGAGTTTACTTAAAAAAAAAAAGATATACAGTAGCAGTATTTGAGCTTTCAGTTCAAACTACTTCAAATCAAACCAACATCATACTAGGCATTTGAAATTATATATCACCTCAAAAATCAACCAAAAGTACCAAAAATGATTCCAGCTATGATTGCACGAGAGCTTCACCTGCACTTCGTTTCATCTTTGCAAAGTCCTTCAAACTTTTGCCCTTCCTTCTCCGTCAACCCCACAGTCTCCTCTCTGCTCAGACAGCTTCACATCGAGACCTCTGTGGGATCTGACAGCCAAAACTCCTGACCATCCCAGTCTATCACCCTGCTCCACCCCCAAACAGCGCCCCCCCTGGCAGAAACAAACTGTCCCGACTTGGCAGATGGCACTAACCCCGGGATTGTATCTGGTTTTGGCCGGGCTCTCTCCTGCCTCACCTTTTTATCACCTCTTTGTCCCAGCGTGATTTTTGGATTTCCCTTTGACAGACGAGCGCCTAGTGAGAAACAGGACGTTATCTGGGTGGTGCGCAAAATGGTCCAGCCCGAATCTGTGCCAAAAAGTCTGGGCTGTAGCGGAGGAGAGAAGGAAGAGACAGGTGCTAGGAGTTGGGGGAAAGGCGGATTTCAAAAATATTGTAGATGGCAGAGTCAGGGGCATGGTGAAAACTACTATATGACAAGAAAAGCTGGTAAAAACTCACTACAAGACAAAGGGAAACTAATGCAACATTCTATAGGCCAATATTATTTAATACAGACGGTGGCAGCTACAATTAATATGGTTAGAAGGCAGGTTTTTGTTGTTCCCATAGACTGTATAAAGAAGTGGCCTAAGGGAGTGTGACGTCACCCATACAGCCTTCAGCTCCAGTCAAATGAAGCTCACCGAGGCCAGGAGTTACAGGGACAAATTTCCAGCCAGTTCCATATTAGGAATAGGCATTGATTTACGGACAAAATAGCTAAATAAAAACACCAGGATCATGTAGAGCAGCAGCAGTTACAGACAGTGGAGCGATGTATTTTTCAATGCAAAGTGGATCGGAGCGCGCCCATTCTCACTTCCTACATGGCAGCTATATCTACAGTCTATGGTTGTAATACAGTGAGTTCAAGGTCTAGTTACTAAAAGAAATGATCAAGTTCAACATTTGTGAATTTACCTTTTGAATATTTCATGGCAAAGTACAATCAGTAGGAAAATCTGTCTCTTTTCCCCATCTGGGAGAATGACATCATCAACTGTCTTTCCAGTCTCAGAAAGGATTGTTAAGGATAAATTTAACATTTCGTCATTTTGTGCGATAGAATAATGCACAGGCTTTGAAAAATTACTAAAAATGATTGTGATGCTTCCAAGAATACATTTAATAAACTTGAAGAAATACTTAGTTGACTAAAGATTTGCTCCATGCACCAATGAATTTACAAATATTTGAGCCAAAGTGCAAGACACAAAAGACAAAATAACTGAATTATTTGTATGTACACTGGCATAAATTTACAATGAATTCACAAATCTCCAGTGAACTCCTTACATACCTTCTCATATCTGCTGCTGCTGTCCATATAAATCCTTTAAAATCCCAATCAAATAAAAAAAATCAGCAGACTAATACAAATTTTGGTCGACTAAAACACCACTGATTAAACGGCTGAGCGACTTTGCATTTGACAATTCTTGAAGGGCTCAAAATCTTGCAAATATCCGTAGTGTCAAACAATTCAAAATAATGTTACTCAAAAAGGTGAAGAAAACCACATTGTATCTGACTTTAAACATAAGAATTCCACCGTGGTCCAGTGGTTACAGCATTTTTCCAGTAAAGTTTTTGGTTCTGTGAATGCTGTTGCCATGTCCTTGGGCAAGACACTTCTCCCATCTTACCTGCGTATTTGTGTGAGAGAGTCGTGGTCAGGGGGCAGTCTCACGTACATCAGTATACCCCAGGGTAGTTTTGGCTACGGGAATTAAGTGTAGCATAGCCCTTTATTGACCAAACTTATAAACTAAACAAAACAAACAAATCCTAAAACATAACCTCTCATAAACCCTGAGCAGAAGTGTGATGAGAAAGCCTTCCTCCTCAGTTTCTAATGGAGCACACCTATTATCCAAAAAGCCACGCAAATACGACTTAAATAATGTGATTCTGCAAGTGTCACTGAACTATTTGAGAAGGCATTTTAGACTATTAAGAGAAAGCAGCCCGTTTGACCTGATGCCTCTAAACGTAATGAGCATTACAAGTCTTCTGAAACAGTAACAGTCCCATTAGCATAATACCGAACTCACAAATGTAAAATGTGTTGATGGTGTTTCAGCCATTATTCCAATGAAAGATGGAAAGATAACACTGGAACCAAAAGAATGAAATTAGTTTTAGGAGCCCATTTGGAGAGAAGCAGTTTCCATTAAAAAAGTGTGCTTATGTGTGCAAGATCAGGTGGAGAAATGATCTGTAGATTTTTGGTTTTAGGAAATAGATAAGTCAAATATTAAGATAAGTGTTTGGGTTTTTTTTATTTTATTTCCTAGAACCTGTTTCTTGTATAATATATTTTCTTTTATTTCACGCTGCAATATGTTAAAGGTCCTATATTACACAAAATGGATTCTTGTGAGCTTTAAGCCTTGTTATAATGTTACATCCTCAAAAACAAACCCGGAGTTGTGTTTTGTTTCTTTCACACATGTTTGATTGACTTTATTATTAGTCTGTGTTCATCTCCTAAACTCAAAGTGCTCTGTTCCACCTTGTGATGTCATGTAGTGGCAGTTTTCAAGTTAACGGCTATGTTGTACCTTTAGTTTAGTAAAGATGGGGGTGAAATTGATTGGAAATGATGCTCAGGAAGGTGTATGGAGTTTAAAACACACACAGTGGAGCATTTCCTATATTACCACTGTATCCTGTATTATCCTGTATGACATCACAAGGTGGAACAGTGTGTTTTCAGTTTGAGAGAATAACTCAGTGTAAATGTACAGGATTTGTGTGTTAAACATGTGTGAATGATGATTTTTGTGCGGTTTCTTTTAGGCAGCAGATCGACCAAAACAAAATATCGACGTGTGGTGGAGATTGAAGGTTCGTAACCGATATGCTAAAAGGTCCAAATATCTCCTGTATCTCTAGTATCGATTATTTGATTTTCGATATTATTGAAAATGTGTTATTGAATAAATGCCAGATAGAGCGCTCGATAGATATGTAGGTTTAATACCATACTGTGGAACATTCTTGGCAAAGAATTTTGAAGCTTTGAGATAACATGATAACAGTTCTCCCACCAGAAATGTTCCACAGTGCACCTTTAAAACTGTGTCAGGTAGCTTGTATGAGAGGCTCTCCCTGTAGGCATAAAGCCGTTATATTCCAGCCTGACGTCCATGACTTGAATAAATCCCTACAAAGGAAAGACAGGAAAATCCCAGAGCAGGCTTCACGTGTCAGATTTCCATATAAAAAGATGCAGACCATTCCCTTTTCAATATTGTCTACTGGAAATGTTTCAATTTACCTCTGCACAGCCCTTATAGAGTAAAACATGCGCTGGTGATGCAGTGAAGCTGGGTGTAGTTTCAAAAGAACAAAGTCTATGTAAGAAATATGAATATTATTTTATAGGTGCACTATGGAGCTTTTCTCATGCAGGGTCTGACACCTGCTTGTTTCCATGGCGATGCTGCTGCTTAGCCTATAATGTAAATCCATAAAATCTCCACAGACACTGTATTCTCCACCAGAAAAGTTGCATATTGCATCTTTAAAGGTCCTATACAAACAAAATGACTCTTGTGAGCTTAGAATGTTGTTATGTCATCAAAAACAGACCTGGAGTTGTGTTTGTTTCATTCACACATGTTTGATTGACTTTATTATTAGTCTGTCCACATCTCCAATGCTCAAAATGCTCTGTTACACCTTGTGATGTCATGTAGTGGTAGTTTTCAAGTTAACAGCTACTTTTTACCTTTATTTCAGCAGAGATGGGTAATCCCAGGGCTGAAATTTTCCAAATGATTCTAGTGAAGGTGTATGGAGTTTAAAAACACAGTGGAGCACTTCCTGTATTGCCACATGCAGGGTTTGTGAGTTAAATATGTGTAAATATAATAAAACACAACTCCATGTATGTTTTTGATAAGCAAACAACATTATAACATCAGAAAATAGTGTAATATGGGCCCTTTAAACAAAAAAAAGGCATAAAATGTACAAGAAAGCACACTGTCGAGAATTAAGAACAAGGTTTTTTATATAATCTATTCCAGACAATAAAGACAATATATAACTTAGAATAAATACAAATTTAAATGTTCTTTGCACTTGTGTCCTTGGGCAACACACTAGGCTAGGCACGAAATGGCAGCCAAGTCTCGATCAATAAAAAAGCAACTGGGCGGAGAAGGAAAATCTTGTTCTTTACATGTTTTTCTTTACATCCATTTTCAATACCAACTTATGTAATGTGTTTAAACCCAAAGGACATTTATAAAACAGTCTCGACAATGGGACTTCTTCATTCTGTAAACTTGAAGCGCAAAGTGAGTTCTCCAGGTTACAGGAGCAGCTTCTACTGTCAGGGCCATGGTAGAGCTGTTTATTGTGGTGTTGCATTGGCGGCATGTATCCTTGGTGTGTGCAGAAAAGAGGTTGAATGAACATTGATGAAAAACATTGGTGCAAAGTCCAAGTAACTACAGATATTTTTAAACCCAGGTATTAGTTATTAGAGTTTTTTCTTTTACTTAATTCCATATATCTTACTTATACATACAGTTGATATGTTCTGTGTGTATACAAAATGTAGAAAACAGTAAAAGTAAGCAAAGAAAAACACTGAATGAGATGGTGTGTCCAAACTTTTGACTGGTAATGCATGTAGGTCATTATTATTTAACATTCAATAATCAAAATAAATGACTTTCTGTTCAAAACTACAGAGCTGACAGGCCCCGCCCCTTCATAGTGGGATTTCAGCAGTGGATTTACATGTTTTCACTATTGAAAATCGCATTTACTGTTGAAAGTGACATTTTTTTTACCTTACATATATGCTCAGAAGTGTGAATTTTTTTAATAATTGCAAATATGTACTTCACAGTGGGCGGAGACAGGGGGTAGGTGAACACAGGACAATACAGGATTACTCAAACATGCATGAAACAATTAAAATACAACTTTGGCTAATGATTAATGATTAAGAAACACTGTTATAGTGTAGTTAAAAGCTCATAAAAGTCCATTTAATGTAATATTTAATGAGATGAATATCTAGTACTAAACACTGCCCAGCCCCAAAATAGCTCTGGAAAGACCATGTGCAATGAAAAAAAAAAATATTGCTTGTGTATTATGGATAAAATTTTCAGATTTCATGTTAAAAGCACTGCACCTGATTATTACTGTATTAAAATTGTGAAAAAACAGAATTAATCCATTTTAAACAGTTTGTAGTGGTCCAAAGTTACTCCTCATTTGCCTTTTGCATTTCAAACATCGTAATTATTCAGTATTATTCAGAGTTTATAAACATGTTTCACTATTACAGTAACGCTAACAGCAACTAGCATGCTAACACACACTTCCTGATCATCGGACAATGCAGTGCTTTCTAATTAGATGCAGGCAGCACACAGCAGGCGTATTTTGACCTCGAGAACTGCTTATATATCTGTACCGGGGCAAGCCAAATATTGTTCAAATACATGGTAAAAAAATCAGGTAGAGTCCCTTTAAAAAACTAGGATGAAATATTGAGTTTGGTGCAGGACAAAAGCGGTGAATTTAGGGGAAGGTGAGAGCGAACAGGAAGCTGCTGGATCCAGGCTGAAATAATGGGGCCACTCTGATGAATGAGCCCAGGGAAGCAGCCAGGGAGCGGGCTGCACGTGGCACAGGAGAGGAGCTTTGTTTATGGAGCTCTTCGGCAAACTTTAAAATGGCCTAAAAAGTTTAAAAATAGAAGTAAAAACTATAGGATACAATGTGATCACACGATATGATTTACAGGGGGGTCTAATACTAGTATCAGTGGAGTGAGAACTATACCAGGTCTCCATACAGCAGTGGCCTCAAAGCAACCTCCACTGGCCTGGTTTGAAGTGCACCATCACAGCAATGTCCTATAAAATGTTCCATATTAAACTTTAATAGGGGCAGTAGAAGGCGATAAGGACAGGCTTGTGGTACTGAGTGGCAGTGTGACCAGAGAATATTAAAGTTATAGCAGGCAATCGTGAAGAGCTTTAAAAAGGACATATTAAGCAAAATTAACTTGACTTTTAATGCTGTGTTATCAGGGTTTTCATCATTATAGGTCACGATAACTAATTTTGAAATAAGACATAATGCTGAAGTAAATATAGACTATTCAATATTATTAAAACAAAAAAAAATCATGAGCTGTAATAAATAAACAGCAGAATGAAAGAGTTTAGTTCTTAGTTTGCATTTGGAGTGAGTCATAAAAGTTATTAACTCAACCTTTTATGGCTTAAATCTTATCATATAGCCAAAAAATAACCCAAAATGTCCCAGCTGTGTAAAGAAAAAGTACACACTATAAATATTAACTGCAAAAATGATTGTTCCAGCTTTTATATATTGATATTTTGATATAGTATTTATCGTGACAGGCCTAATCATTAGTATGTACAAGTAGTGACTCCATGCTACTTGTTTGTTTGTCTTGTCCTTGTTTTAAACTATGTAAAGCGTCTTTGAGTTTCAGTGAAAAGCGATATATAAAACTGATGTATTATTATTGTTTGAGTATCCGTGTATTATCCTGCATTTGAGGCTTGAGTGCTCACCTATCCCATTCGTACCTGCACAGCCCTGCTTACTGTCAGTTCTAATTTAGTCTGTAGGCCATAAACATGAGGGTTAAAAAATGGACACAGCCATTAAAAAACAAACAAACACAAAAATAAAAATCCTCTGAATGCTATGGTAGTGGACTAAGGGAGTATAGCGACTTTGGAGCCCATATTAGGAACAGGAATTGATTTACGGTCAAAATAGCAAAATAAAAACACTAGAATCAGGTAGGGCGGTTTAATACAAACATTTTCAGACCAAAATAACGAGGCTCACAGTGGCTCTTACAGAGAGAGCAGCAATGTTTATTCAGTTCAAAGTGAATTGGAGCTGGAGTCGATGGAGCCGTAAGCGTTCCCATGCTCACTTCCAGGTTAACATGGCCTCTTTAAAGCTTTGTTATGACTTTGATATTTGGGATCGAGTCTTGGGAAATCTGTATGTTAGACTGGCAGACGTACAACTTTCTTATAAAACAATAATCCAAGAATTGAACTTTTGCTAAAACAAACTAGAGGAAGTGTTGGATGCATGTCTCCTGAAGGCTTAGCATGTGTAATAGTTCCACACTGTTGATACTAAATTACATCAGCCATATTTGTTACCAAGCAACACTCTAAAGACCTGTTTACTTCAACCCTCTTCTCTGCATCATTTTCAACTTCATGTCCTTTAAATCTCCTTTTCGGTCTTCCTCTGAGCCTCTGAGCTACCATTCTTTTATTTAGCATCATCTCTCTATAATAATATCTAAAAGGAAAAATCACATGCTGATTATGAATAAGGATGTGCCGATAAAATACTAGTAGCAGTTATCACGCCAATATTGAACATTTTGGTGGATCGGGTATCGGTTCCAAGATACTGGTTCAGCTGATATCCCCTTTGGCTATAATAATAATAATTTTTAGTAATAAGACGATTTACTGGCCAATGTTTGCCCAACAAGACTCATAATATTGAACTTTTATTTTTACAAACTTGTTCTGTAGTTATTTTAAATGATAAATAACAGCCACAAAACACATTGGGATCATTTTTTTTTACCATACGCCAATTGAGTTTAAAGGAAATAAATGATATTTTCACTCTCAGCCGTAGTATCGGCTGATATTGGGTCACAGCAGATACCTAGATCTCCATGGAAACAAGCAGGTGACACTAGGCAGAGTTACAGCTCAGATCTATGAAGAGGTGACCCCGCTTACACCAAGAATACATGTTTTTTTAGGTACGTTTGTTCAATGACAATATGAATGAACAAGCTTGATGCCACACAATGGAACATTTCAAGACGGTGATGGAAACTCAACCAGAAAAGTTACATAATGTACCTTAAATTAACTATATAGAACTCTGGATTTTCACGTTTAAGGCGCTGTACCTGATTTTTACCATCTTAAAAATGTAAAAAACAGAACTAGTTAATATTAAACAGTCTGCAGTGCTCCAACTTATTCCTGACTTTACCTCAATTATTCACTATGTTGAGTTACACGTTATAAGCACCTTTAACAACTTTCTGAGGCTAGAGTTTTACTTTCATAGTAAAGGTAACAACTTCCTGATTCTTTGACAGTAAAACACTTTATAATTAGCAGTGGTGTAAGAAGTAATCAATTTTGTTACTTTAGTAAAAGTACAGATACTGGAGCAAAAAATACTCAAGTAAAAGTAAAAGTATCACATGAAAAAATCTACTCAAGTAAAAATATTAAAGTTCCCGTTTAAAAATATACTTAAAAAGTAAAAAGTAAAAGTACATGTACATACAAACATGTTAAAGATAAACCCCTGAGCCTTCTCAACAGGTCTAAAACCGTAATAAAATATACTTTTACTTTTCAGTCCAGTTCAAAAATGAAGTGAAGTACAGATACCTACTCTCAAATGTAGTGAAGTAAAAAAGTAAAAAGTATCCAGTTTAAAATGTACTTAAGTAAAGTACAGATACCTAAAATGTTTACTGTACAGTACACAGTAGACCTATTTTGACCTCAAGAGCTGCTTATTACGGGGACAAGACAGATTTTTCTCAAATACATGGAAAAAAAACACAACGCCAGTCCATTTGTGATTAACTTCTCTTTAGTAATTACCAATATCACTTTTCCACATCCTCATTATTTCCCTTTATGGTCACATCCATCCCCACAAACTTAAAACACGACTCCTCAAACTTTTCTTAAACCACATTTGACACTGGAGTCATTTTGAAAACTCTCTTTCCTACTTTCTGAACCCAATTAATCTACAAAATGCCCCTGCTCATTCACCAGCCTGCCCCAGCGCTCGCTCCATTCTGCTATGATTTAAAGCCATAGCCCTCTCCGAGCTTGTTAGAACTGCTGACGTGTTCTGTGGAGCCTCATTTGTTCCATAGTCTCCCAGGGCCTTGTTCCAGCCGGGCCAGGGATCAATATTTCTAATGGAGGCAGCGTAGGACACAGCACATCCATCCAGACCACTTCAGGCACTCGCTATAAAATAGGAGAAATGAGCACTTGGAGAAAAACACATCTTACAGACACCTTTATCAAACAAACGTGTCATTTATTGGGTGGAGAAGTTTGGAAATCGACAAAACTAGGACATAACATTGGCTAAAATCACTATTGCTTTGTCTTGTCGGAAAGCTAGGGCCAAGGAAAAGTGGATTGGTTCTGAAATATTTTTAAGGGATGTTAAACGTGCATTGTGTAACATTCTGGGGTCCCCTAACTGCTTGTCTCCACTGAGCTGTTATCGCTTTGCATGGAATGTTCCACAGTATATCATTAAACTAAATTAATTTAACTGTGGGTTTATTTTTGCTAGAATAAAAATAAATTGAAAAACATACATTCTTATTGTGAGAAGGTTCAGCTCTCTGCAGATCTAGGGATGCACCGATCCACTTCTGGTATCAGATATCGACCTCGATTAGGGCTTTGACTCCGAACTTCGTTATTCGAATATAATTCGAATATTTCAAAAAATGGAGATATTCAAACAAAGCCCTTAATATTTGAACCTGTTTTTTGTAAATGTGTTTGCTTGTAAACATTGTTTTCGATTTAAGATTCCGTTTTCTCACACCTGGTGAAGTTGTAAATCGCGAGCTCATTAGCCACCCAGGCGCTGTCAACAGAAAACTACCCAACAGCATCTGCGGTTCTCCCCCTGCAGTATGAGCTTCTGACACAACTCCAGCCCTCCACCGATGACCCGACAGGAGTGAAAGAGATGAAAACAATAATGTGAGCTGATCTGAAGGCGCGATATGACTCCGACAACGATGCTTTTTTGCTACTGAACACACAGACGGATACACTGCCCTCTGGTGGACAGAACATGTACAACTTAAGTTTGATACCAATATAGGTCTTACTGAAGGCATTTAATGGTCAAAATATTAATAAAATATTTGAATATTAATATTAATAAACAAACAAACTTCGAAAATGATTTTTGGGCAAAAGTCAAAGCCCTAACCTCGATACTGAAAATTTTGCTGAATCGAATATCGGCTTGGAAAAAATATTGGTTCAGTCGATATCCTGGTTGGTTGATGTAAGAAGATGATTTACTGGTAGTAGTCAGCCCAGAAAGTCTCATAATATTTGAACTTTTATTTATACAAATTTGCTCTGTCGCTACTTGAGATACAAATTTCTCTGCACTGGTTGATATCGGGTATCGGCAGAAGCTGTAGTATCGGTATCAGAACTGAAAAAGCTGGATCTGTGCATCCCTACACAGACATCACCTGTGTCATTCTGTGGATCTCTCTGGAGAAATGTTACACAGTGCATCATTATTCATTTTGTACTATTTCTGTAAAATGTACAAATTTAAATCGCTTAATTACCACAGGAAATTAACTAAGAAGATTTAACCAAACGATAGATGGGTCTACTCAGGGCATACTGCTGTTGTGTCGCTGGGCAAGGCACTTCTTATATTTGCAAGTATCACCTAAGATATACATGTCTTTCGAAATATCTTCAGGGCTAAGAAGGAAAGAAACACGAGTTCGGGAACAGTATTTGACAAGCTATACAATGAAGAAAGACGTGCAATAAAAGGCCAAACTTATTTATAGTGCTATAATACTCCAAGAAAAAAGTGACACCGATCTGTATACACGGAGAATTACTTTAGCAAGCCCTCTCGTCTCTCTCCTCGTCTTCTTTTCTCCATCTCCTCTCTCTCCTCCCTATCACCCACTCTACCTCTCCTCCCTCTACCCCCTCTCCTCCTTCTTTCCTCTCCATCTCCCTCTCTCTTTCTCCCCTCCTCTCTCTCTGTTTCTCTCCTCCTCTCCTCCTTCTCTCCCTCTCTTCTGTCAGCGGATCCACTGTCTCCTCTGTCTGGAGGGTTGCCTCAGTGGTTTTGGAGGGTGATCCGTTCTGATGTAGCGCTTAAGGCTAAACTCATCTTGTCTAATACCTCTGTGTGCTCTATGGGCCCTGGCACCGCACTGACAATCAGGTCTCAAACTGCACTCACCCGGGTAACACAAGACAGCTACAGGTTTATTACTCTTATTGTACAGCTTCCAACTGGCACACAAGTACAGTTACTTGGACACGGAGCCAAAAATCCAACTAAAATGTATAAGACAATACGGAAAATGTAAGTTTTTGTTCCTTAGACTGTATAAAGAAATGGACTAAGCATAGCATTCAGCTCCAGTCAAATGAAGCTCACCGGGGATAGCAGTTATAGGAGCAAATTTGGAGCTAAGGAGTGATAATTTTTCAATGTAAAGTCAATCGAAGCTAGAGTCGGTGCCAGAACCGCGCCCATACTCAATTCCTATTTGGAACTTGGCAGATGGCAGGTTAGCCATGTCCAATTTGTTTAAGTGGAAGCTCCACAATTTGCTTATCTCTGTGGAGATGCTATTTTGTTGCCAGGTAAGTTCCACAATATGGCATTAAACTTGCCCCAATGAAGACAAGCAGGAGGGTTTCTGGCTCCACTGACTCACTTTGGATTGAAAAAATGTTGCCCCTCTCTCTGTACCTGCTGCTGTCAGGCTGCTCATTTTGGTCTTAAAATATTTGTATTAACCCGCTCTACATGATCCTGGTATTTTTATTGAGCTTTTTTGTCAATATCTATTTCTAATATGGAACTTGACTCCAAATTCACTTCTATAACTGCTAGCCTAGGTGAGCTTCATTTAACTGGAGCCAGACGCTGTGGGTGACGTCACACTCCCTTTGCCCACTTCTTCATACAGTCTATGGGAGTGAGCAACGTGCCAAAATCTTATCAACATCATGGACACTATTTCATTATAGATTGATGCAAATGCACCTGTCACTCACCCAGAGCGTGACAGAGACTGACTAATATGAGGAGTGGGAAGAGGAAATGTCTGTTTGAGTGTAGGGCCTCGTCAAACAGTCAAGCACTGAATTAAAATATGACAGATTCACCAAAATAGCAGGTCGTCACAGGGATCAAATCACAACTCAATCACAACACATTTTTATTACCATATCCACCAGTACCTGATCTACTCCTTTTTTAGACTTTATTTTGTCTATACCTGGTTATAGTGTTGGTATATAGTATAGATTTAGGAGAGGATAGGCAAGGTTTAGTTAATTTCTTTTTTGAATGATGAACTATATTAACTAATCAATAGATCAATCAAAAACGGATTAAGACCTGCACAATGGACCCCTATACTTTACTGTAGTGGTCCTGTTTTAGCCTTTTTTACTCCTGAAGTCATATACAAAAACATTTTTCTGTTCTCTATAATGATACTTCGCAGCTGATAACATCAACATTCCCAGGAGGTGCTAACTGGAGGCACTGCCCTGTGTGCATCTCTGTTACTCAAGTTAGACTTTATCTTAACACAATCTGACCATAAATAACTGATTTAGCTGAAACTACAACATGGTGAATTTTGTTGAAAACACCTAAACATGACCATGAACGCTCTTATTCTTCACAGGCTCTTAAAAATACGCCGTTTACATCCATTTTGTATTTTTTTCTTGGGTTTTCAGACTATCTTAAACCAATGTGTGCATTTTATCACCATGGTAACTGCTGAACATTCCTCCATAGACATACACGCAACCCCCCCCCCCCCAGTGTGTTGTCATTGCAAAGTATCAATTGAACATATGGACATGCGGATTACTGTTACAACACTGTGCAGCCTCTGTCACACTTATTCTCACATATATTTCAATGGATTTCATCTGCAGCTTGTGTAGTCGTGTCTCTGCTCCGGGCTAATCCCCTGGTGAACGCTGGACTCCTACACATATACACATATACACATGTATACATATACACATGTACACATATACACATACACACATATACACGAGCATACAGTAATATCTCCACAGAGGGACAGAGGGAATGAATGCGGCAGAAGACTGGAGCTTAAACCAGGGCCGGTCTGAAAACTGCAGCTAATATTGGGCTTTCACGGCTCTGCTCCAAATGAGTGTGTCTCTATGGTCACTGACAGCGCTGTTCCAATGTTAAATTAACCAACCGCGCACCAGTCAAAGCATGTCACAATGACGGGGAGATTTCTACTTCAAAAGACTGTTGCTTGCTAAAAATAGGCTGCATTCACTGGTTTGGTTCTGGTTTGGTCCTGGTGTGATCCCTCCTTCAGTCCTGATAGAGACTCGGAAGAGCTGGTTGAAGGTTGGTTAATCTGTTATTGACCAATGTCTGTTTCACTGTTTGATTTTCGTTTTGTTGGTGAAATCAATGATCTTTTCAAGCCCTGAAAGGTGACTGCTGTTGTTATTTTGTGCTTTACAAAAACACATTGAATTGACTTGGTTTGGTCTAGTTTAGTCTGGATTTGGTTCTGAGTTAGATGTGTGTATAAATGTGAATGCAACCTTAGTTTATAAAAAAAATGGACAAAGTGAGTGTGACATCACCCACAGCGTTCAGCTACAGTCAAATGAAGCTCTCCGAGGCTAGCAGTTATAGGGGCACATTTAGAGCCGAGTTCCCTGTTTGGAATTCTGACCATGAGTATCAAACCAACCAAGAGTCAATCCGGAGTGAGGCTTTTGAAGGTAAAGCCTCTTCGCGCCACCAGATCAAGAAACAGGTCAGATCTGAGCCCACACACTTTAAGAATGAACATTTTTCTACAAATTCCACTATACTGTGGAATATCCATGAAAAGCAATATAATCTCAATGGAGAAAAGCAGGTAATGGACCACCCCGAAAAGTTACATAGTGCCCCTTAATTCAAGTTAAAGCTACAATAGACCTACATCAGCAAACAACAGACAAAACTACTACTACTTTTTATGATGCTGAGCAAGCACGAAGTTACAATTTTTAACAGTGAACCCATCAATAGATTGAGCGGAACATTTAGTTTACAAAAGTCTGAATGCAGTGCACTAAACAGTAATGGGTCACTCAGCCACAGATAAACATTTGAACTGTGCCATGCTGAAAAGTGTTTTACAAATTCACTGTTATTCACATAACAGTGAAGTTTGGTGGAAATTGTACTTCATAATGTTTTTTATATTCATCATCCTCTCATCGTCCCCTCTCTACCAATTCTCACCTAATCAGCCACACTATTATTATCACAATTTCCTCATTACAATACATGAGTGGTTCAACAGCCAATGCGTACAACTTGCGATGGAGGTCTACTGAGTACTTTGAAAGCCGAACAATAGCTTTAGTTGATTGCACTTTTGGCAGAACGCAAGTTGATAAGAGACATCCTTCTAATCCGGTTTGTGACCCAACAAATCAATGGCCTGTTCCGGGACTCTGGTGGAGGATGTGAGAATCGTTAGTTGTTTTGACAGTGCTCTTTGCCTCGGCCCCTGCCTCTGTCTCTGCGGCTTCCTCTTGGCACCACATCAGTAAGCGGACCATAAACCACAATCAAAACTGCACTTTCTCATGAGTTGCATCTTTTGTTGTTGTTTCAGAATCGGCACTTTTCAAACTTGATCAAAGGCTCACAGGTAGATAATTTATACTGGCACAACAGGCACGACTACCCAACCTCGTTCTCCATCGATCAGTCAAATGGAGCTAGCGTAAATTCAGCCTGGAAGACCTAACTTTGCGCTCGTCTATCTCACCGCTTCTCCAGAGTTTACCTGCTCCTCAGCCTTCATCACCTCACTCCAAATACTCCTCCCCACTGGTTACCACACCTCCTCATCGTCCAATCAGTGCTCACTTCCTCCCCAGCACCACCTTAGCTTCTCATCATCTCATCGTTCCCTTCACTCTCCTCATCCTCTCACTGTCCCCTTCACTTTCCTCATCCTCTCATCGTCGCCTTCACTTTCCTCATCGTCTCGTCGTCCCCTTCACTTTCCTCATCCTTTCATTGTCCCCTTCACTCTCCTCATCCTCTCACTGTCCCCTTCACTTTCCTCCTCCTCTCGTTGTCCCCTTCACTCTCCTCATTGTCTCGTCGTCCCCTTCACTCTCCTCATCCTCTCGTCTTCCCCTTCACTCTCCTCATTGTCTCGTCGTCCCCTTCACTTTCCTCATCCTCACTTTGTCCTCTTCGCTCTCCTCATCCTCTCATCGTCCCCTTCACTCTCATCATCCTCTCGTTGTCCCCTTCACTCTCCTCCTAGATCTCCCCAAATTTTATTATTATTATTTTCATTTGGACAATTAAAATTTTCATATAAATTTTGGAAAATAAATGATAAATTTTCCACCTTCAAAGCACTCAAAGCACTTTACAACAAGGAACCACTCACCCATTCACACACCAGTGTACGCAGACACTGGGGGCAAAATGGGTTAAGTGTCTTGCCTAAGGACACAACAACAGCATTCATCTGTGGGAGCTGAAATCACACCAACCAATGAACGCTCAACCAATGATTTGAACCGCCTTCGGATCAGTGGAAACACGCTCTACCCACTCTTTGGATAAATTTTATATAAATCAAGAAGCATTTTTTTCTTTAAACATAATTTCAACAGAATAAAGGTGGTTTTTTTTATCATTTTGCTTCGGCTTTTTGGAAAAAATAAATAAATAAAAAATAAACAAAACAAACAAAAAAAAATGACAATATAATAACAAAAACAAAAACCATAAAAACAAATTCTAAACTAAATAAATAAACAAAACAAAATTCCCCACAGGAAAGCCATAATAATAATAAAGCCCAAAGAAATGGTCAAAGCCTTACTGTTATTAGGTGAAACTAAATCATATTACAATTGAAATACTTGTCAGAAAAATCAAAATGTATTTAAATAATTTCCTATATTTCTCACCCTGTCCATGTACACTAACTAACTGATTAAACCGCTCATTTCAAACAAAATTACAAGACAAAGTTCAACTTTATGTTTGACAGATTTGTATAATTCAGTTTGATCAGCAGGGATTTGGTTAGCAGTGTCAGAACTTGCAGAGCCTATTAGCTTTATAGTTGGCAACACATTGTCATCTCATTACCTGACTGTGGGAAAACAACAATAAAAGATTTCTGAGCATTTTTTCAGGCGAAAGACTGTTTGGATCTGTCTGGAAACCGCGCCACAAACATGGGTCTTGCATTGATTTCCTTGTTGCCTGCAGCTCCGCTTTTCCACAGCCAGAAAAATCTAAAATTTCTGTGAATTATAGCTTTTGGCACACAGATAAATTATCACAACCACAGAGTCTGTACAATGCAATATTTACTAGTGTCGCTAATAGGACAATGTGTGAAATATGACCTATTGATGCTTTTGGGCTATAATTTTGCCTCAGACTATACAAGGATATTGACTTTTACTGGGAGTGATGAAACTTAGCCAATAAAGGTCCTATAGTACACAAAATTGACTGTTTTGTGAGCTTGAGACCAGGTTAGAATGTTGTTACCTCATTAAAAACATACCTGGAGTTGTGTTTTGTTTCATTCACACACATTTGAGGAACCCTGCATTATTAGTCTGTCTCCAAAGCTCAAATCGCTAGTAGTTTTCAAGTTCACAGTTACATTTTGTTCAGTAGAAATGGGCAATTCCAGGGCTGAATTTATCCAAATGATTCTAGTGAAGCTGTATAGGGTTTAAAAACACTTTGGAGCACTTCCTGTATTACCACGTGACATCACAAGGTGGAAAGGAGTGTTTTTTTTTGTTTGAGAGAAGAACTCAGCCTAAATATGTTTGTATGTTAAAGGTGCAGTGTGCTTTTCTCCATGGCAACGTTATTGCTTTGTCTGGAATATTGCACAGTATGGTATTAAATCTTTCTATGTTTATGGAGACCAAGTTACAGGTCAGATCTGTGGAAAGGCAACACCGCTCACAGTCTGAATGTTTGTTTTTCTAGGTATGTTTGAGCTGTAAAAACACATATAATTGACAGTGACATTTCTAAACATGTGAATGAAACAAAACACAACTCCAGGTCTGTTTGTGATGAGGAACAACATTATAACATAGATCAGAAAATAGCGTAATATGGGCCCTTTAAATATTTTAGCATTTAAAATACATTTCTTTCTTTCTTTCTTTCTTTCTTTTCTTCCACCATTGGGCACTCAAAATGATTTACACTGATAAACCACTCACCCATTACATAAATAGCATAATGTCATACTATTTAATATAAAATGTATTAAACTGAGGCTGTTATTGTTATCTGTTATGCTTTGTCAAAGAAAGAACATGAATATACAATCATTATGCGACTGAATTCATGTCAAAGAGTTTTCAAATGTATAGCAGAATTTCAGACGGCGTAAGGGAGACATTTCTATAGCCTTTTCGTGTATGGATTTTTGGGACAATTTAAGAAAAAAGTCAGTCATCTCAGATTTAAGACAAGAAAGATAGAGGACAGAAGACAGAAGATAAGATTGCTGTATTACAAAAGCAGTAAATGGACAGCAGCTGCAGAATGAGAGCGCCAGTTTTTCCCCCATGAAAACGTGCGTATGACAGGTTTGGACGATTCTCAAATTTTGACTTAATTTGGTGGAATAAAACTTGGTGTAAATATAAATGATAGTTTTAGGCCAAGCAAAAAGCAGTTTGTGAAGAAAAGTTGAAAAATATGTTGAAAATTACAGGAAGTTCTTTTTTACGGAGTTCTTATATTGATGCCATCACACTGGGTGAATTCTGTCCACACAATTTAAATGTAAGAAACACATTTTTTCCAGTATTTCAAACACTGTTTCAACAAAATAAATGTGTTTTCTTACATTTTTATTCATCAAATAAGAATTTCTGTGTACATTAGAGAAGTTTTGGCCCAGTGGATGCCATGGATGCAATAGTTATGGCACTTCCTCCCCAACCAGGAAGTAAAATTTTAAACCTAAATTGCCAAATTTTATTAAAAAAATTACATATGAAGATTTTAACTGTTTTAGTAAAATGAGTGGTCCAAACTGTCATAGGCACTTTAAATACTAGTAGAATTTTAGACTTATCCGTCTTACATTTACTCAATTATGGTTGTTTTTATTGCTCAAAAACATATTCTCCACAGACTGAGCCTCTCCACAGACCTGATCTGTAACCTGTTGCCGTCTCCTGCTTGTTTCCATGGAAATATATAGGCTTAATGCCATATATACTGTGAAACATTCCAGGTAAAGCATTAAAATCTCTGCAATTTCCCCATTGTGGGACAAATAAAGGATTATCTTATCTTATCTTAAAATCTCAATGGAGAAAAAAACATACCAGATCCTCCACCAGTAACATGACGCTTACTGCTCATTTCCATGGAAACGGTTAAGTTAATGCCATACTGTGAAACATTCCAGGTAAAGCAATACAATCTCAATGGAGAAAAAAATGTAGCAAATCCTCCGCTAGAAAGTTGCATGGTAAAGCTTTAAACAGACTGACAATGTACGTTTATTTTAACTTTTGTGCAATTTCTATTCTAAGACCATATCCTGTACATTGGGAGCACAGTGCAAGAATTTTCAACTTTTTTCTCTGAAATAGACTGAACAGAATAGACCGTGAAATAGTCCCAAAGGTGAGCGCATGCATTGGCTCATAGTTCAACCATTCTATTGAAAAGCTCACATAGAGAAATATTGATTGCCGTCTGTCTTGGCTCTTTGTTGGTGCATTTCAAAAGGAAAACTTCAATATTACAACAAAATGCTTCTTTGACTTCGTATCAACACATCAATACAACTTGTATAGCCCAAACCGAACCTCTTAAACTGGAGAGACTATTCACTTTGAAGTACAAGTCAGGTATTTCAATATCAAGTGCATGTTGAGAATTTAAAGGGCCCATATATACTCTATTTTATGATCTGTTATAATGTTGTTTCCTCATCAAAATTATACCTGGAGTTGTGTTTTGTTTCATTCACACATGTTAAGCACACAAACTTGCATATTTAGGCGTTCTTCTCTTAAACAGAAAACACTCAGTTCCACCTTGTGATGTCATGTGGTAATACAGGAAGTGCTTCACTGTGTTTTTAAACTCCACGCACATTCACTAGAGTCATGTGGATGATTTCATACATGGAATTGCCAATATCTACTAAACAAAAGGTAGAAGGCAGCTGTTAACTTGAAAAGTACTACTTCATGACATCACAAGGTGGAACAGAGTATTCTGAGCTTTGGAGATAAGAGCTGTTGGAGACAAGAATCCATTTTGTGTAATATAGGACCTTTAAAGGGCTGATAATTTAAACTTTACTCCTAGAATTGAGTTAAACAAATATATTTTCAAAGCTCCAATGTGGGTGAGCACAGACAGCTTAATGGCTTGTTTTTGGTCTTTGTAAATGTCCACTTTTATGCATTAGTGCGTCTCTACAATTTAGCCTTGGCATTTCATATTATATAATTTAAAGCGGACCTGTTGTGCAAAATGGACTTTTCAGGGCTTTTAACCATGTTATAGTTGTTTCCCTTTCTCATTTACCCTCTTAAAGTTGTGTTTGGTGTGATTTGTGCATGTTTGAGCAATATTTATACTTCTGTGTTTAAGACAGGTTGACATTTTTAAACAAATGAAAAAAAAAAAATGTTTAAAAATGTATGATTTGCAGCTATCCATCAGCGGTGCCGACTCTTTGATGTGATGACATTTATCAGCTCCCACTGGTCATTATTATTATTATTATTATTATTATTATTTAGTCGTTTTAGATCAATACAGCAACCATGTTTAAAAGTGAGTTTAGCCATCACCATAGTTACAATCACCATGTAACCTTCTGGTGGAGGATACTTGTCTCTTGATACTAGAGATGTTATTGCCTTACCTGGCATGTTTCACAATATGGCATTAAATGTATATCTTGCCTTTATTCTGTCATGTTTTGATTGCTTTAAAATACACTGAAAGACATTCTTACGACTGTATGAGCAGACAACCTCTCCACAGATCTGACCTGTAACACTAATACTGTCCAGGCAAAGCATTGACATCTCCATGGAAACAAACAGGCATACCCCTTGCTCAAAAAGTTACACAGTGTACTTTTATTAAACATTTCAAGCCATTCGTGGATGAATGACTTAAAGCCTGTGTTACGAGACAGGACTTCATCAACTCTGAATTAACTGGGTATATTTCTGCAATAATTAGGTAATATCCCCATCTTCCAAACGCTTTAATCTGTCACATAAAACTCAATCTGGCTCAAAACATCCCTTTTAAATTGCAATCCTGTGTTTTCTAATGCCTCTGGGCCATACAATCGAGCTCCTGTCTTCATTAGAAAGAGTTGGTGATGAGTACAGCTTATGTAAAACGTGCCCCCAAGTCCTTCATCTTTCTGACGGATTGGCTTCACCTGCTGTGAGGGGGGTAATGGCACATAATGATCCCAGGCTTCCCCATTTGAATCCTCTGTAATGCATTCTCCCTTTGTTCCTAATCTGTCATCATTCTAAAGTCATTTCCTTGACTTTTGCTTTCAACTTGGGGAGCATCAAAGAAATGAGTTACACAGTTCTGTTTAGGTTTGAGGAAGTCATGACAAAATACGCTCTCATCAGAGTTTTGTTTTGTGTATTTATGTCCTGTTGACAGAATTAAACTTCCTTTTGCTTTGTGTGTTTGGTTTTTATGTTATGTTCATTTGTTTATTCAGAGTGATGGCATTTTAGAACCGTTTTGTCAGGCCCGTCGACGGAATTTTGGGGCCCAGGGCAAGAAGCCTCACATAGGCCCCCGTCTAAGATAATTTAATAGGAAGATAGTCCAATTCAGGGCCCCCTAGAACCTGTCTCATAATAGTAATCTAGGTGAATTCAAATGACTTAAATTAGGAATATTTAACTTGATTTGAGAAGATTTGATTTAACAAGTAAAATACCTGCCAATGGAATTTTGATATGATTTTGTTGAGTTGTTTTTTCTTATATTGTGTGTAATAGAAGTGTTTTCCCATTTTAAGTACAAATTGTTCCATTGGTAGATAATTCTTTGTGAAATTTACTCAAAACAACATTTTATTAATTCAAGTACTTTAAACTTGGCAAGATTTTACTTTTTTCAGTGTAATGTAAAGTACTTAAAATGGGGCCTGTCAATAGGAAGCTGAAATCCAAAATAGTGGAGCTTTAGGTTCAGCTTCAGCCAAATGAAGTCAATCAAGGCTAGCAGTTATTGGGGTGAATTTGGAAGTTCATAAATAGTGTTCTATATTCGGAAATCGGAGTGCGCAACCAAAGAACCAATCAGAAGCGAAGTTGTTGAAGGTACCACTTCCCACCTGCACCACTAGTTTGGCAGGGGGTGGGCGCTTTAGTTATCAGTCAAACCTATCACTAGCAGGAGACGACCTCGGGGAAAGAAGGCACCTGATTGGTCTGTTGTTACTGTTCATATCTACATTTATGAACAAAAAAGCTAAATAAAAACAGTAGGATCATGCAGTTTAATTTTCAATAGAGATCAATTAGAACCAGACTAACTAGAGAAGGAACCAACTCGCACCTGAACGTAGCAGCTAGCAGGCAAGCTATGTCTATATACGGTTCACAAAAAATGTATGATGTATGTGTTTAGATCTCCTCTGTTGATCAAAAACTGTAGTAGATGAAACTGTTCACATTCTTTTACTGGAGGTCGTAATCTTTTATATATAAAGACAGCTCTGAACACTATTCTTTCATATCCCATGTGGATTTATCACAAAAACTCAAACAATAAACCAGGACTGTGCAGGACTTGATCCTTAGTGCTCAGCCAGACTTCCAGTGCAGTGTCACCAACTGCTTTTATTAAGTCCCCTGGGCTTATTTTGAGGATTCAGGGCAAGGGTTTTGTGTTTAACATAATCCTCTGACAGGCTCTGCCTAAAACTGATTTTTAAGTTGGGTGACTACATTATGAATAGTATTTCATTGTTACTGTCTGGGCCATCAACCTCAGTGTTTGAATGTGGATGAGACGCTTACGGGCTTAAGTGTACTTCACCCATATACTGCATCTCACTCCAGTCTCAGTGAGGAGGCAGGCTTCAAATGAAAGGGCATCTGGCATAAAAACACTGACCAAACTTTGACAAAGGAAGCCTTGGTGGCACGGTGGCCAAGTGTCTAGCACCCTCACAGCAAGAAGGTTCCAGGTTCGACTCCTGGGTCGCCCAGCCTTTTCCGTTTGGAGTTTGGTTGTTTTTCTTGTGTCTGGGGGGATCCTCCAGTTCCCTCCCATCAACCCAAAACATGCACCACAGGTCAAATCCTCCAGCTAAGATAGTCCTGACAAGCCTTGCTCAAGATCGGGAGCCCACTATTCCTGACAGGCTGCCCCAGCGGCAAGGATGGGTCAAATGCAAAGATTTTCCAATCAAGACAGTAAGGTATACCTTAACCTTAATGACAAAGAATGGGTATGAATATTTTTATATTGCCAGAAAGAAACTTATACTAGAATGAAATGTTTATATTAGTCCAGTCCCAGAGAACTAAAGGACACTGGTAGAAGGGCCTTTACCTTTTGGTTTTAATGGTAACCGCAGCAGGACTACGGATTAACCATTCAACGTGTCCACCTTTTTGTTCATCAAATCTTAATTCATCCTAATCGTGCGCTTGTAGTAGCGCCAAGTATCTACAGGCGACACATTCTTCAACAAGATTACCCCAGAAACAGCAGGATCCCCTCTGTGCTCTCTGATCTGGTGCCTGCTTCAAGCCAACCATTTATCAACCAACTGCCAGAATGATTTAACCCAGACCTACACAATCTGTGGTACACCAGTGTTAAGTGTATTCTAGAGATATGATGAAGATACATAACGGTTTATTCAGGTTTAGACACAATTCGAGTTGTCACAGTAGAACATTTTTGAACTTCAACACTAAGGAATAGACTCAACACTCAATACCGATACCATGATGATAACACACAACAACACAGTCTTTATTAGACAATAATGTGATTTTCAACATTAAATCATAGTACTTTTTTATATTACCATGTTGTCTTATATCTGTGTATAAATCGTCCAGGTAAGTGTCTACTACTAGAATACTTTCCTCTGCGTCTTATCCTTGTTCTGATACAGCTCAAGATCATTCTAAAGCTAGTCAATGAGACTTTTTTTAGTATTGATACCTGCTCAAATGAGTATCTAGTTTTAGTATCGATTAGTAACTGATTTTCAATACTTTTGACAACTCTAGACACAACTGAACAGGGTATGTGCTATAATGTGTAGTTATATTTTAAAATAATACACGAAAGATTCTTTGATTTGTGCTCTGTCTATCTGTTGGTCTGACGACATCAACCGCCTGTCCCCATGGAGACAGTTCAATACCAAACTGTGGAACATTCTAGACATAGCAGTAACAGGGAGCCTATCACCTGCTTGTTTCTATGGATATGTCACTGCTCTGCCTGGAATGTTCCACAGTATGACATTAAACAGCTCTACATTACATTTATTCAATTACATACAGTTTTATAGCTCAAAAATACTCAAAAATAAAGGCATTTTAACTGTTTCTATGAAGATAGAAAGGTTTAATGCCATACTGTGAAACATTCCAGACAAAGCGATATCTCCATGGAGAAAATCATTTGATGGACCCTGCACCAGAAAAGTTACACAGTGCACCTTTAAATTTTAGTCCTGGACGATAGGGGCGCAAAACCAGACCGAAAAGAAGCCACTTTCAGACAGAGTGCCATTATTATTGAAGACAACAATGAGGCTTTTCACAGCAGGTGGTCAAGAAGAGCGCCGTTTTTCACCAAAAACAAAAATGTGAAACTTCCTGTGAATTTTTAGCTCACGACGCTATGGGGTGCTGTTGAATATATCGTTTTGTCTTTGAAAGAGGCGGGAGATACAGGGATAGGGAGAGAGGCATGGAGGAATAGAAAGGGGAAGAGAGAGATAAATGGAGAGGGGAATAGTGGGATAACGATAGAGAGAATGGGGGAAAGAGAGGAATACAGGGATGGAGAGAAGAAGGGAGAGCATGATAGAGAAGTAGAGAGAGGCGGGGGACAGAAATAGTGGGATAGAGTGGGGGAGAGAGAGGAATAGGGGATAGAGATAGAGAGGGATAGAAAGAAATAGGGAGTGAAAGAGAATGGAGAGAGGTGAACGTGAGAGGAATAGAGGGATAGAGAGAGAGGGGTGCATGGGAGACAGAAATAGAGGGATCGAACTAGAGAGAGTGGGGGGTAGAGAAAGAGAAAAGCAGAAAGAGATTGAGAGAGAGATGAATGGAGAGAGGAAACAGAGAGATAGTGGGTAAGAGAGAAAAATAGAGAGATAGAGAGAGAGAGGAATAGGAAGAGAGAGGGAGTGAAAAAGATGAATGGTGAGTGGTGAACGTGCGAGGAATAGAGGGATAGAGAGAAGTAGGGGGCATGGGAGACAGAAACAGAGAGAGAAATAGAGAGAGACTGTGAGGCAGAGAGAGAGAGAGAAAAAGAAAGAGAGAGAGAGAGAGGGAGGCCGCTGTGTCAGAACAAAGTGAGGACATTTTAATGAGCGAACATAGTGGCGAGTGGATTTTTTATAGAGTGAGTCCCAGAGGAGCCAGAGCTTCTGTGCTACTTTTCCTGTGTCTCCATCGCCAACTCTGCAGCACAAACACACAAGTGTGATACAAGTATGTGTGATACAAGTGTGTTATACCAGTGTGTGTGATACAACAGTGTGTGTGTGATACAAGTGTGTGTGATACCAGTGTGTGTGATACCAGTGTGTGTGATACAAGTGTGTGTGATACAAGCGTGTGTGTGATACCAGTGTGTGTGATACAAGTGTGTGATACCAGTGTGTGTGATACCAGTGTGTGTGATACAAGTGTGTGTGATACAAGCGTGTGTGTGATACCAGTGTGTGTGATACAAGTGTGTGATACCAGTGTGTGTTAGCAGTGTGTGTGTTAGCAGCATGGAAGTACAATAATATCTGTAATATAATGGTGTGAATTGCCTAAAAAGTTTTTTTCTTCCGCGTTACTTCCTGAACACTGGCATAGCCCCTCCCACCATGTGACATCAGAGACGTAGATCTGACCAATCAGAGCGCGAGCTGCTAGAGCGGAGCTAGTGTGGGGTCAGAGAGGGGCTAGACTAAACCTTACAAACTTACTTTTAGGTGTTTTGATGATTTAACGGTTCTAAAAAGTTCATATTGTAAAAATACAGAAGAATCCTTACAAAATCCGACCTTTGTAAAAGCTATTGATGCTTGTCAGCTGAACACAGTTTAAATTCACAAAAATGCATTGTGCTGTGTGTGTTAGCAGCGTGTGCGGGCAGTGTGCTCAGACTGTGCAGGCCCTCACACCTCCCACTATCACACAGAACCGTCACTTAGAATTTAGAAATTTAGAATTTATTGTTACCATTTATTTTTTTACTCTCTGTTATTATATTACATTGTGATGTGTGAGCTACTGTGTCCAAATAATTTCCCTTGTGGATCAGTAAAGTTTGTGTAAGTCTAAGTCTAATCATTTTATAAAACTATACAGTGTCAGTACCACAACTAGCATGTTAACGCGCACTTCGTGATTCTCTGGAAATATTATAAACACTTTATAATTAGATTCAGATACACAGCTGACTTATTTTGATCTCTAGAGCTGCTTATACAATATAACTGTACTGGGACAAGACAAATTTTACTCAAATACATGGGAAAAAAGTGAAGTAAATGCCCTTTAAAGTAACTGAACCAAATTACGAGTAAAGTCCTTATGTAACACTGTGTAAATACTACGCCAGTCCCCAATTACATTTAGAGTCCCGTTTGGAGATGAGTGTTAAATAATGAACAGGCTCACCCACATCTCAGGCCCAGGGGAACAGCAGGTCTTTAAAACCAGTGTAATTATCAAATGTGCACTTCAACGTCAGAATTAGCATACCAAAATAGTTCTTAACTCAACATGTTTTAATGAGTGCTGGTGTGAAAAAGAAATAATGTAATAAAACTTTTCCAGAACTGTCAAATTAAAATATATATTTGTTTTCCCGTGTATCTGAACAGAAATTGTCTTGCCCCAGCTCTTGAGTAGCTCTTGCGTGCTGCCTGCTTTTAAATATAAAGCATTTTGTTGTCTGATAATTAGGAAGTGTGTGTTAGCATGCTAGTTGTTGGAGGCAAAACTGTGCATATGCATAAGATAAATGAGGAATTAACTTTGGACCACTACAAACTGTTTAAAATGAAGTAGGACTAGTTCTGTTTTTCACATTTTTAAGACAGTAAATACATTGCCGTTAATATGTCCTGTTCTAAAATGTGCACACCCAGAGTTTTTATAATTTTGAGTTTTGAGAATTTTGTAAAGGATGATATAACTAATGCCATATTCTCTTACACAGTAATTGTAATTCCTGCCCTTTTAGCGTTTGGCATCTTTCAGGCTTTCATGTTAATTGGGATAGAAAATGAACCTTGAATTTGCATAACTTACTCTAATTTACTCTAATTATAATAATACTGTGATATTAGAATGATTTTGGAACACTGTACCCCTTATTTTTCTCCTTGCAACTGCCAACAATGGCACTGAAATAACAGTCTTCAGCACTTTCACAAAACAATGAATACATGTACTTTTTTTTTTACTTATAACTTTAAACTAAACTTTTATTTTTTTCAAATACGACAAAAATGATACTCGCCACCACACTGAATCCACCTGCTAATGTAAACTAACGTAGACACCAAAGTAAAGACGAATTAACTGCTAAAGCCCTCATCCTTCACTGTCAGCTGTAGTGAAGGAATTTCTACAACATCTCTGCTCTGCAAGAACGGATTAGACAAGACAATTACCAGCACAAAATGGGGGTGAAGAATGAGGACAGACATTCAACAAATTGGAGAATTAATGTCATGATGCTGAGGTAGGCGTAGGCACAGAGCAAAGCATATGTAATATATACTGGCACCAAACCAGAACGCCATAGTGCAGATCAAATAAGAGATCGATTACCCTCACTAACGTCACAAATTAGACACAAGCCGCACTGAATAGTGCCACACCATTACACACATAAAAACTACTGTGCATACTATAGCATATGTATGTAAACTATAGTTACATACCAAAGACATACATAAATCTTAGTGCATATTTACCAGAGGTTGACTAAAAAGACGTGCTCGATCTCCTGCAGGATCTCCAGTTCTCTGAAGACGTTCCGGACCTCGTCTCTCTCGATGCACTGCTGCTTGTTCATGTACTTCATGGCGTACATCTTCTCTGTGTCCCTCTTCTGGACAATGCACACCTAGAAAACACGAGAAAAGATACACAAAATGCATTAGTGATGTACAAATACTATGGGGTAAGGACAAAGTACAGTAGTGTTGGTTTCAAAGAATGCTGAAAAATGGTAAAGCTTAAGTCATCAGTGGTCAATATCTGTTATAGACTCTTGGTCAGTTCTCTCATTGCTATAGTCCTGGTTTAGTCCTTGCTTAGCTGGTTTCTGATGGATTAGACCAGGTTCAGACCTGTTTTAGTGGAGATTTTATGGGCTATACCTAGTCTGCAGTGGTCGGTATCTATCAAAGGTGCTTAAGACTTGGTTTATTCCTAGTTTAGTAGACCAGTTTTAGTCCCGGATTAGTCTTTGTTTTATCCTGGGTCAGACCCCATTTAGAGCTTGTTTAGTGCAGCTCTTGCGAGGTGTTTCTGGTCTGCAGATGTCAGTATCTATTAGATGTGCTTTGAGCCTGGTTTAGTCCTGGTTTAGTCCAGATTTAGTCCCGGTTTTAAATTTTTTTAGTCCTGGTTTAGTGCAGCTCTTGTAAAGTATTCTTGGTTTTGTTTAGGCCTGGTTTTGTCTTGGTTTATTCCTAAATTAGGTCTTGGTTTAGTCTGTGTTTATACCTTGCTTAGTCCAGGTTTAGTCATTTCTTATTCCTTATTTCATCCTGGATTAGGCCTGTTTTAGTCCTAGTTTAGAACAGCTCCTGTGTTGTGGTTTGCAGTAGTCAGTTTCTAAAATGAGTCAACCTTTGGAAACATCTCTTAAATTAGAAACATGTTTTGCCAAGTTGCAGCCTTTTTAAGCAGTGATGCAGAAATGGTACAGTAGTGAACAGGTGCCAGGTGCACAGGGGCATGGAGGCAGCTGGAGTCTGTAAAACTTGATCAAGTCCCTGGTCCCACATGAGGCTGGAGAAGAGCCGGGGCTGTGGGGCTGTGGGACTCTGAACACTTCCCTTTAATCTCCACAACAGCGTCATGCACTAAAAGCACTGCAGACCACTCTACAGCCTGACTCTGTAAAACCACACACATTTTTCAGGCGAGGAAAATAGTTTAAAAAATATATTTATATATGGAACCAGGGCTCATCTTGTAACAACACAAGTGATTTTTGGGGTGTAGAAAGTTATTTAGCACCTCAAGTAGTTAGGGGGTTGTTGTCATGAAGAAACAGAGGGAAGTCCCACAATGCAGGACTGCTGTTAAAGTTCTTTAATAACAAAGAAAGAATGAACAAAATCCAAAAAATCGAAACTGCCATGACATGACGAGACACTAATAATGACAATGGACCAACAAAGGGCAAAGGAGAACTCAGGGTTTATATGCACACAGACTCAGGTGTAACACATTAGGGTGGGGAAAACAATGAACAGACAAATGTCAAAATAAAACACAAATGTCAAAATAAAACACTAAGGACACACTGCACTAAAGGAATAAGATACACCAAAATATGCAACAACAATGACTACAAAACATGAACCATGACAGTTGTCTTATAACTAAAAACTGCGTGGTTCAGTCATAGTTCCGACTAATGTCTGCTGTATGTGTGTCCTTGGGCAAGACACTTCACCCGATGTATGTGATCTGTCAGTGAATAACTGTGGTGGTCGGAGTGGTCATTGGCACAGATTTTCTATGTTCTAGACTCGATAGTCGATCCTGATTCCGATACCATGATAATAATAAAAACTCTTCATTTAGACAATTAATTTTCAGTATTATATCATAGTACTTTCTTTTATATTACCATCTGTGTAATCCTTCAGTTGTTCTGGTTTTGTTCCATCGTGGTCCACTTGTCTATGTGAAATTGAATTGAATTGAATTGAATGTGCTCTTATACTTGTTCCAATACAGCTCAAGATCATTCTAGCTACTCAGAAAAAGTTCATTTCTGTTCTTTGAATGTGACTTTTTTAGTTCTGACACTTGCTTAAATGAGACTCTAGTTTCGATACTAGTTTTAATATTGATTTGCATCTGATTTTCAATACTTTTGACAACCCTACTGTGTTGCAACAATGAAAGTTCCCAAATGTGAGATGAATAAAGGTACATCCAAGAGAGGGATATAGTCACATTCTACAACATACTAACTACATGTACAAATGACAGAACTGCATAACTTTTGGTTCAGTATTTGAGCCCAATCCATTTTGCAAACCTAAATGTAATATCGTTTTCACATTTTTGAACTAGTCTCAGTCCTGTGATGATGAATGCTTTTTTCCATGTGAATCCCACACTCCCCTAATGCACTGACACTGTGATATCTCTAATGGAGCCCGGTCTCAGAGCCAACAGTGTTTATGGACAAACTAATCAGTCATTATTTATTCATCAGGGCCGAGTTTGTGTTGGAAATAACTGTGAAAGGTCAAAGCTCGGACACCGCTCTGGAGAGGTCAGCCATTACAGTAACATTATGGACATGCTTATTATAGATATTATGGACCTGTTACGCGTTATGCAACAATATGTTTAGGTTTGGTTTATTGGTACTTTGCATCTGATGTGATTAACATTTCCTGGTTGGTGTGAAGCTAACTGAAAGCACTCCTCTGTCTGAAGCTCTGCTACAGGCGGCAATGGCTCAGTTGGTAGGGCGTTTGTCCACTGATCCGAAGGTTGGTGGTTTGAATCCCAATTTCAACATATAACATCATTGGTTGTGGTCAGATCCACTGACCCACAGGTTGGCTGGTGTGATTCCAACTCCCCAGGTCACTGCAAAATATTAATAATGGAGCCTTTACTCTAGTCCAATGTTACACTAAACTGTCTTGAGTTGTTTAACAAATTACTTTTATATTTTCTTTTTTGCAGGGAATTCGAGGAGCTGTAGTAGGGCGGTATTGGCTCTAGTGCGTACTCCAATTGTCCTTAGGCAAGACACTTCACCCACCTTGCCTAGTATGAGTGTGGCGTGCGAGCGAGTCAGAGATCGGTGGTGGTTGGAGGGACCAATGCCACCAATTGGTAGCCTTGCTTCCATCAGTCTGTCACAGGGCAGCTGTGACACTGGCTACAGTACCCCAACGGAATATGAAGTAAATGAATAATGCAATGCAAATTCATTCTCTGTCGCTGAAGTCTCTGAATTATGAAAAAGCTCTATAGAAATCAAATACATCATTATTATTATTAGCTGAAATGGTGGTAGTAGTAGTAGTAATAGTAATAGTAGCAGTAGTAGTAGTAGTAGTAGTAGTATGTTGTTATCAATGTTTTTCCTTCTTGATCTACAGCTGCTAGTCTCCTTAGCTTTCATAGCCGCATGGTCTCTTTGACTATTAGTGCTACTGACCTATTTCCATTATTTTACAATTATCTGTGAATCAAATAAAGGCCAAACTGAAGCTTTTGAATATGACAAATTATTAAAATAATTCCTAAACTTGGTACTATTAATAATGTATTTATTTTATTCTCCTAATTCTCTCTTAACGGTTACTATTTTCGACTTGGCAGGCACAGATTGTATTCTGTTTTGGTCAGCACAAATGAATAGAGCAGTTAAGGCTTGTTTTATTTGTTCAACCACTGTCACTGCCGTCCTTTGGGGAAACGCTTTATGGCCAATATCACTGGCAGTAGCATATGGATGTAAAATGACCCACTACGCACCCATAAACACTGCTTAGTTGCTTTAGCTTATACAGTAAAATGGAACGTAAGCAAGAATACTGCTTATACTTCAAAGTCTTGGTTGAGTAACATGTTTTGCTGAACTGGCAGATGGACAGGACAAAAGCAACCATCATCAGTCATCTTTGTGTCCAACATAATTACATTTGGAGAAGTACACCTCAGCAATGCCCATGGAGTCTGAGACAACCCCATCCTTCACTGTCAAAGCTGTACAGGAGCAGGGTGCAGATCAGGACCACCTGCGGCCGGGTGGGGGTCTTCTCTTTCTCCTATGGGCCTGGGGTGATGGGGACGGGGTTAAAGGGGCAAGAATACACACCGAAGATCCACAGAGGGATGTTTATAAAGCAATCTGGGTGCAGGAGTTGAAGGCAGAAATCTGTACTTTGCCGTGACATCATGCTGGGGTCTATGGTAGAATGTTCAGCAGTTACCATAGTGACACTGCAAATAAACGTTTTAATATCATCTGAAAACTCAACACATTTTCAGAAGATTTTTATCAAGATGAGCATTCAGGATCCTGCTTAGGTGTTTGATTTTCACCAAAAATGTGAGAATGACTAAGTGAAAAAATCTTGGTTAATTTTATGTTTGGGATACTTGTTTACGATCACAAATCAGCTCACCTGTTGCACTTCCGGCTAAATCTGTTCTTTTTTGGTCAGATTGTGTTAAAGCAAAGCTAAAGTCTAACTTGAGTCACTTCACACAGAGCAGTGCCTTCAGTTAGTATCGCATAGCCAGGGAATGTTAATGACCTCAGCTGCAAAGTTTCAATACAGATTGTGGTAGGAAAGATGACCTGAATGAACATCGCCAGACTAAATGCACTATGCAAATGAGAGTTGGCAGTCCACCCAAGCTTCACTTTGTTTTCTAAAAAATCTGTTCTAAAGGTGCCACAAATATCCAATCCAAACCCACGGGTGTGAATACGAGCAATGTGCCAACGGCTTTGTTAGAGCTAGAACTAGATTTAAATACCCACTTCCTCCTTTCACAGTTTGAACACTGGATGAAACTGATGAAATAAGGAGCAGCGTTAGAACTTGACTTACTGCAGCCTAAAGACCAAAACCCAAAACATGTATAATAGATAAAATCCTCCAGCTAAAACAGTCCTGACCACTACTAGCTCACGATCTGGAGATGGGCACACGAACACAGTGGCGCCCCCTACTCCTAGTGGTATTGAAGGATGGGTCAAATGCAGAGGACAAATGTTATTACAGGGACAATAAAGCGCACCTTAACCCCTACTCTTTCAGTATGTGGGTTAACGTCACACATAAAATGATATATTCTATTCTAATTCTTCCTAATATTTGTTCTGCATTGGATGACAGCAGGAAAGCCAGTGTTATTTGAAGTCTATGGATTTCCCTGAAGCACAGCCGCTCTGACTCACCCTTGAGCTGTCAATCAAAACAAATCTCCATCACACGCACACACACACACACACACATAGGACTGGACAGACGTTCTTATCAAAGACATCACATAACACCTGATACGAGGGAGTACTGGGACTAAAGAGGCTGCAAATTACTCATACCAATAAGGCACTCTGGAAAAGCGAAGGAGCCACAGTCTAATCTACTTACCAATAGGTCACGTTTAAGAGACAGTTTTAAAATAGCTGTTTTAAAAGTGAGAAAGAGGATCAGTCAGAATTATATGGTAAAATTAACTCTTCAACTGTCATATTGCAGATTTGTTGACCTGGTTTATGGTTAATATCTCTATTTTTATATGAATAAAAATAGATCAAGTACTAATATTTACTGGATCTATCCACATAAAACAAAAACTAGGACAAACTTCCATGTATAAATAAATAAATTTCACAATGACTTCAGAAAATTTTGCCATTTTTAAAGCCCAAAGAAAGATTAATACTGTAAGTTTAAAGGGCCCATATTACGCTATTTTCTGGTCTGTTTTAATGTTGTTTCCTCATCACAAACAGACCTGGAGTTGTGTTTTGTTTCATTCACATGTTTAACACACAAATCCTGCATATTTAGGCTCATCTCTCAAACAGAAAACACTCTGTACCACCTTGTGATGTCATGTGTTAATACAGAAAGTGCGGCATTGTGTTTTTAAACTACATACACCTTCATTAGAATCATTTGGATAAGTTCAGCCCTGGAAAGGTAAAAGGTAGCTGGTAGCTGTTAACTTGAAAACTACCGCTTCATGACATCACAAGGTGGAACAGAGCATTTTGAGCTTTGGAGATGTAGATAAACTAAAACCAGGGGGTTATTCAAACATGTGATTGAAACAAAACATAACTCCAGGTTTGTTTTTGATGAGGAAACAACATTATAACATAAATCAGAAAATAGTGTAATATAAGCCCTTAAAATCATGTTAGAATGTTGTTACCTCCTCAAAAACATGGCTGGAGTCGTGTTTTGTTTCATTCACATACTGTATGTTTGAATAACCCACGCTCTGTTCCACCTTGTGATGTCATGAAGTGGTAGTTTTCAAGTTAGCAGCTACCTTTTACTCCAGGTATGTTTTTGAGGAGGTACTAACATTCTAACATGGCTTTAAGCTAAAAAGTCAATTTTGTGTAATATAAGACCTTTAATATTACAATATGAGCTTTTAGAGCCAATGTGAAACAAATAATGATAAGGTTCAACATTTGTGGATTGTAAATTTGGATATTTCTTTCAAAAACAGTGAATTTTCTCATAGATTTATATAGGCCCACGTTCTCCATCTGAAATTACGATGGGAAACTGCGTAGCCACATAGCGATGTGGCTTGCATGGTTTCTCAACAGTATAATTCATTATTTATATTATACACTTATAACATGAACATAAACATGACTTAAAGCTGCATTGTGTAACTTTTCTGGTGGCGGGTCCATCAAATGCTTTTCTTCATGGAGATGTAATTGTTTTGTCTGGAATGTTTCACAGTATGGAATTAAACCTTTCTATCTTCATGGAGACCAAACCTGGCCAAGTTACAGGTCAGATCACTGGAACGCCTGTTTTTATAGCTATTTTTGAGCAATAAAACCACCTGTAATTGAATAAACATAAGGTAGATCTGTTTAATGTCGTATTGTGGAAAATTGTTATGTCCATATCCATATAAACAAGAAGTGTGATGGGCTCCCAAATGAAAAGTTACACAGCGCACCTTTAAGTTATAAGTAAATTGGTTGGAATATTTCAAAACTAAAAATAGCGAGACTGTGTGCTGCAGTACTGGAGTGAGATTAAATAACTTTTTGGCTGTTGCCTTCATAAATCTCGCGTGCCAAGTCACTGCAGTGTTCACTAATCGAATCACACTCAAGCCAGAACTAAACACACATTTGAAGGAATTTACAATACACCCCAAAATAATGGCCCCAGTCCAATATTACATTTGCATTCCTGAGTTTCTGAGCCAAGTTTTTAGCTTTCAGAAACTAAAAAATTAAAAATAGGACAATAGACCACTAGGCCCTGCACTTCCAATTAACACATTTGGATAAGTTGAACTCTTTCCAGCTACTTTTAACACATACAAATATTCTTACAGTTAATTACAAAATGACACTAGCACATATGCAGCCACTTCTCCACAATATGCAGGGGTCTTTTTGCAATTCACAGTTATTAATAAACAGGTTGTCTCACATAGGAAGGGCATCCGGTTTAAAATGTACTGCTGAACTGCTGCTTCTACTGTTGCCTCTTCTCGTGTTGTTATCAGTTCTGCTAAGGTTATGGTTAAAGCTGCACTAGGCAACTTTTTTTTTTTTTTTTCTTGTGGATAGGTTAATAGTTTAGAAAAGTGATCAATAAAGTTTTAATTAATTGTAAAATGCACAGGGAATAATATCCTTCCCACATACTGTATATAGGGGTGTGCAAAAATATTGAAATATCAATATACTGTGTTATTAAATTTTGTGATACAATATTGTTACGGTGGGCTGCTGTATCGACATATCGCCAAGAGCATTTTGTGGTTCTTTAAGCATTCTTTTTGTGACCACACTATAATTTTGTTGCTTATTTAGTGGAAAGAAACTTGTTCATGCAATACACTTGACATATTCACTGTTTTAATGATTAAAATAGAGGTATTTCATATTAACTTTGCAAAAATAGTGGTTTAACAAAGAAATATTGTTGCTAAAATGTGTTTGGTTCTTAAAAAAAAAGCAATACATCACAGAGTATTATGTGCAATATATTGATTACACTGGGGAACACTCTATATGTTGCATTTAAAGAAAGACTTGTTTTTAGTCAATTTAAGTGTGCTGAGTTCAAATCTGACGTTAGTTTATTTCTGCAAGCTACAGATTTTATGCAATCTTTTATGCAATTTTGCAATTTTGCAATTGATTTTATGCAATCAGGCTTTTTTCTACAGTGATGTCTCGATGAGGAAGCCATGTTTGATCTGGAAAAAAGAAGCATGATAAAAATATTAGAATCTATCTATGTATATAATCTCAAAATGCTTAGATTTAGGTTACGTAACTACGTACTTGTACATCTATCTCAAATTGCATGAAAACTAGAGCTTATGGAGAAAAACTAATTTCAGATTTGAAATCAGCGCCTAAAAATCCTTCAGAATCAGTTAAAAAATCCAATGCAACAGGAAGTTAAAATTTTAGTGTTCCCCTGTGTTATCACATATATCGTGATAATATCGTATCGTGAGCCATATATTGTGTATTTTATGGAATCGTGAGGGACCCAGTGATTGAGTTTGTAGTAATTTCAAATTTGGGGGAAAATACTTGGACCAAACATTACAGCAGAACTGGGCCATTGGCTGCTCTGGATTATAAATATAATCGGTATTGGCCATGGAAAAAAAAAAAAAAAAACATATCAGAGGGAGTGAGAGTGCTGTTTTTTTTATTTTATTTTGTACATGGTTATGGAAAAAAAGATGAAAATCAAAGAACATGGCCTGGGGTAGATTGTAAGGGTGGGACAAGATACAATTTCCAAAAGACGAGATGCAAGACGGGGTCCCTGAGAATGAGACAAGATTTTGACAGAATTCGTACTAAATAAATTATCATTTCAGATTTACTTTATTTAATATTTTTTGCTGTCAGTGTAGCCCTGTTTTGGATCTAAACCTTCTCAAGAAATGTAACTCGCAGAACTTTACCCCTTTTTTCCTCCCCAAATCCAAAAAATCTCAGAAGATAATCTTTCTGATTGATTTTGAAGTGATGAGTTGAAGAAAGTTTTGCGCCATCCAACCGTTGACATTATCACAACAGCAGGTTTCTGGGGTTGTTTGGTCTCAGCTGGAAGTGCATCTGTGAGTCAACAGCAGAGCAATGGAAGGACATGTTATGGCGTGGTATAACGTATCCGAGGGGGAGCGTATAAATAGAAAATAAAACAAGTAAAGCAGACCTTGAGCAAAGTCAGAGAAGTACAATGAAAGATGGTTGATATTTGTGGTTTAAAGTCTTAAAAATGTGGAAAAAGTAGTCCATTAAAGGGCCCATATTACACTATTTTCTGATCTTTGTTATAATGTTGTTTCCTTGTTTCAGTCACACATTTTAACACACAAACCCTGCATATTTAAGCTGTGTTCTTCTTTCAAATCTCCACCTTGTGATGTCATGTGGAAATACAGGAAGTGCTCCAATGTTTTTAGACTCCACACACGTTTACTACAATTATTTGGATGATTTCAGCCCTGGAATTGCCCATATCTATTGAACTAAAGGTAAAAGATGACTAAATAACATCATAAAGTGGATGTTGGTGGAGTATTCTGAGCTTCTGTAGACAGACTAATAATAAAGGGCTACTCAAACGCGTGTGAATGAAACAAAACACAACTCCAGGTCTGTTTTGAGAAGGAAACAACATTATAACATGGCTTAATGCTCACAAAGGTCAATTTTGTGTAATATAGGACCTTTAAACAGTTTGCAGATCTCACTTATCCATTCTTAGCATCCTAATTACTCCCCGCGATGAGTTTATAAGCTAAACTCTCAGAGACCAGACCTGAGTTTTGCCATCACGGTAAAGCTAACTACAACTACCGTGCATTTCCTGATTATAGGACAGTAAAACACTTTATATTTCAATGCAGGCAGCAGGTAGTGGACATGTTTTGACCGCCAGAGCTGCTTATACAATATACTCTCTCTACTGGGGCAGGATAAATTTTGCTCAAATACCTGAGGAAAAAAATCCCGTACAGGACTTCAATGCAAATGGGTAGACTTGTCCTATCCTTGAGCATAATTCAAAAAATATATTTCCAGAACTTCTTATTCCTCTATTGAGCCATGCTGAGTTGGTGATTGCGTGTACTTTAGCCAGTCCACTCTGCTCCATCTGCCCCATACTGACAGACACCTCCGCAGAGCCATCAGACCTGTTTAAGTGTCCCCGGGGCTCAGCTCAACTCGTCTGTGCTTTTACTGTTGGACCCGTACCACAAATACACCTCCACCATCTGTGAGGGAGCTATTATGGGCCTGGCTTTAAGATATGTTTGGATATAGGAAGAGGCAATCCAAGAAACTTTTATGTTTTTCTACTTACAAAAATAGTCTTGGAGAAGTTTCTGTTTACTAAGCAGGCATGACAGCAGAACCCACTGTTATGCAAAAAACTCAATAGCAGTCTAATTCAGTGGTTCCCGAACACTGGTATTCAAACATCTTGTGGTACATTTGTCTATGCAGTTTTAGTATTAGTTTAATATAGTCAGCCGTAGCCATGTTTTCCTTCCTTTGGGTTAGTTCTTGTTGTCTGGAACATCTGTATTAAATATCTAGTTGTAAGCCCTATGTGGTTTAGGTCTTGTGGTACTCGGAAGAACCTACGTGTTTTCTAGAGATGCACAATTTTATGAAGAATTACTATTTAAAGATCCGCCAATAAACAAAACTGATTTCTGTGAGCTTTGAGCCATGTTGTTACCTCATCAAAAACTGAAGTTGTGTTTTGTTTCATTCACACATGTTTGAGTAACGCTTTATTATTATTCTGTCTCCATCTCCAAAGCTCAAAATGCTCTGTTCCACCTTGTGATGTCATGAATCGGTAGTTTTCAAGTTAAAACCTACCTTTTACCTTTTGTTTAGTAGAGTTTGGTAATTCCAGAGCTAAAATTATCCAAATGATTCTAGTGAACAGAGTGTTTTCTGTTTGAGAGAATATTTCAGCCTAAATATGCAGGGTTTGTGTGCTAAAACATGTGTGAATGAAGCAAAACAGATATGTCCGTGATGAGTAAACAGTAAATAAAATAAATGTAATTGAGTACTACCCAGGTCTGCCATAAATCACTGCATTGTTGTTGTTAAAACCCTCTTTATAAAAATTGCCTTTGATAACGGGCTGTGAAAAATGTGTTAAAACAGCTCACAATGCATGGCACAAAACAGAGAAATCCCATTCAACAAACAGGTCTATTTCCTTTGCACAAACCTGATATTTTTAAATGCGGCACCTTTTTTGGACCTGGGTTTCAGCAACAGAGTAACAAGGCTCTTTCACACCTGCAGCTGTTGGGGAGGTTTATGTGAATGAAGCCTGGCACTGAAGCCTTATACTGGCTCAAGAGAAACACCTCACAAATGTTTATGATGTTGGTTTTCTCAGTCTAAGTTTACAGGTTATTTCAATGTGAATAATGTAATGGATTCATTACGATATAACTAAACAGAAACACAAATTTATATAAGACTAATTATTTATAAAAAGAGGTCTTCATTAGAAAATCTCTCAACGATTTCTAAAGGTCCTATATTACACCAAATTGTCTCCTGTGGGTTGTGTTTTCTTTCGTTTCCACATGTTTGAGTAACCTTTTATTATTAGTCTGTCTACATCTCTAAAGCTCAAAATGCTCTGTTCCACCTTGTGACGTCATGAAGCGGTAGTTTTCAAGTTAACAGCTCCTTTTACTTTTTGTTTAGTAGAGATTGGCAATTCCAGGGCTGAAATTATCCAAATGATTCTAGTCAAGGTGTGTGTAGTTTAAAAACACAATGGAGCACTTCCTGTATTAAACACATGACATGTTTTCTGTTTGAGAGAAGAACACATGCTATGCAGGATTTGTATGTTAAACATGGGAAAATGAAACACAACTCCAGGTGTTTTTGATGAGGAAATTGTATCATAATATAGATCAGAAAATAAGTCTTGTTTTTGTTCATGAAATCATCATTAAAAGTCCTGTTTTTGATGAATATGCTCTTTTACTTAGACATTGTACATTAATTTATGATTCTGAAAGTCTTCGGTCAGCTTTTTCACATGTTACAACTTAATAAGAATGGAAAACAAGTCCAGAGCCTAAGGGTTGCTGTATAGGTATATAGGTACACTGATGAATGAAGCAGTTTAAAACAGATAGCAGATAGCAACAACAGATCAAAAACAAGATAACAACAGATCATTTTAGATGATTGTAACTGTCATCCTAATCACACACTATATGGGCCTCCCTATAGATCATTAGTGCGTGACGCCCACTGGATTTGACAGGAGACCAAACCCTCCAGGCTTCTGTCTCTCTGCTAACGCTGAGCCTGGACCGTGTGAGAAGACGTTCCCTCTGGAGCTAATAAAACACACATAAACACACAAGGCTTGGGCTGATATCCAACTTTACCCACTGACAACAATCTGTAAACAATACTGCGGGCTGTTATCTATTCGCTCCATGGTGGTGAGCTTATGTAGTCACAGCTGTCCAGAGGCTGACTCATGGAAATATGGCAGTTATTCTGAGCAAATCTAAACCAGCTTTTTACTAGGGGTTTGTATTGCCTCTAATTGAGAAATAAACATCACAGTTTAGATGAATATGATATACTATATACCCATATACATCAATACTAATAACAAAGGTGATTTATTGCAATTTTTCTTTGGAAATCCACCACTTCATAGATTATCACATGTAATCTGAAAAGTATTGATACTTGGGCACTCAAATATCGAGTATTCAGAGTAGGGATTGGACAATTCTCAAAAAAAAGACTTGATTCTGGTGTTTTGATTTGACTCTGTGTGGCGTTCGATTCTCACATGTCCCTTCATGCACACTACGTCATTTTGACACGGGCAGGAAAAGGCCAAGTGTGGAATCCTTTTTTAAATACAGAAAATAAACAGCTCTATAGAGGCTTACTGCTGCTATGTACTAACAGAGGTGAGTTTTATCTTTCAGTGACTTTTTTAATTGTTTTTTATTGTTTTTTTTACCCAGAGAGGGCAAGACACCTTTTTCCAGTCAAGAATCATGGCCTCGGATTTGGAGGAGCTGATCATCATCCCAGCCGCTTCACACTCGGCTGCAAACCGCCCCAGTGCACGTTGGAGGTCCTGGTCTGATGAAGCCATCAGGACAACATCATCCACAAACAGCAGAGATGAGATCCTGTCGTCCCCAAACTGGACCCCCTCCGGCCCCTGACTGCGCCTAGAAATTCTGTCCAGAAATACAATGAACAAAACCGGAGTCCAACATGCACCGGAAACAGGTCCGACTTACTACCGACAATGCGAACACAGCTCCTGCTCCGGTCATACAGGGACCGGACTATGTCTCTCGGCTGGCCTGGGAACGCCCTGGGGTCCCCCCAGAGGAGCTGGAGGAAGTGTCTGGGGTGAAGGAAGTCTGGGAGTCCCTGCTTTGACTGTTGCCCCCGCGACCCAGCCCCAGATAAGCGGAAGAAAATAGATGGATGGATTGTTTTTTTAATTGTATTATTGATAGAGGATTGACAAAAATATGAACTATTAAAGATTTGTGACTAAATCATTAAGACAATACAATAAACTCCTGACTTTTCACATTTAAATCATTTGAAAACTGTTGACATGTGTATTGCAATACAAAGATGAATTTACCATTTTAACACTACAACATTCACACAGGTAGCGGGTGAAATGTCTTGCTCAAAGGCACAACAAAAGCAGCGGCGTTCAAAGACGAATTTAAACCACGCACCCCCTGGTTATAAGACGATCGCCCCACCACCTGAGCCACTGCCACCACATGACAGTATAGGTGCTTTTTATGTTCCCTGCAACAGCTGCTCAAACTGTGAGCCGCAGCTGAGATCCTCACGTCATTCTCGCTCAAGTGGCATTTTCACATCTTTAATTTGCTCAATTTGTGAATGAGTAACACGCTTTTTAAAGTAATTGGGTGTAATTGGATGTTACTTTGACTCTTTCAATATATGGGGAAATTGCCTGGTTTGTTCATTATTATTTGTACGTTAAATGGTTCTGAATTTATCTATGAGCAAAGTAACAGAAATCGACATTGAGTTAGAAGATGCTTGTTGCCAATTCCACAGACTTGACTTCAGCTGAAAAAGATTTGCACAAAATAGCAATGAGGCACCAGCAGGTATAGTTACTTAAATGTGTGTTTTCTAATTATTTAAATGCATAAACAGTTTTAAAGATACAAAAATTAAAACGCTAATTATTTCACAGCAGCTTTGTGGGTTTATTCAATACATTTAAGAGAAAGTAAATGCCATAGCTGAATGTTTTCCAAAGTCAAGACAAGAAATTTGAATAGTTTTGTATTTCTACTTCACTGTTTGTTTTTAAATCTGTAGATTGGCCGACCCGCCACTGTTGTATTCTCACTCTATGTTACTGCAGTCTGAAAGTCTATCAGCTTTTTTTCTGACAGAAGAAGACCAGAGAGCGTAGGTGAGTCTGAACAAAGGTGATGCAGGGCTGCGTCTCATTTCTCTTTCCTCGCTTCCTTCTCCCTGATTCTGCAGGAGACACAGCAAAGAGAGAGGATATAAACTCCTCACTGAGACCAAGAAAGTTTGATTATTTTATCTGATGTCTAATGCCTGAAGCCTCCCTCGTGTTTACTCCTTCATTCTGTGGTTTTCTTTGGGACAACACTTAATATGACACATTTGACTGACAGCTGAAAAATGAAGCATCGAGGAGAGGAATCAATGAGAAGGAAGTGAGGAAAGGGAATTGAAATGCGGCCCAGGTGAGGGGAGGATGGAGGGAGGACAGGTTTCACAGGTACCATCTACCGGTAAAACAAAATCAAATAAACTTACAGACGATAGCTTCAAAGGTGAACTTGTAACTTTTATGGTTGGAGGGTATGCCACGTGTTTATCTGTGTGGGTGTGGGTGTGTGTATCTGTGTGTGGTCAGTCTGTGGAATGGATTGGGAGAAAACCTGAAGCAGTGCCCAAACATTCACAGTTTCAAAAGAAGGAGCTTTTGCTTTCATGGTATGAGGGTGAGTGACAGCACTGTGTGATCTAAGTAAAAAAGATAAGAAAAAAAATACAGATAAGAAACAATACAATACAAAAAAGAAAGAAAATTAGTTAAAATTGTTACGTATATAACACTAATTAGTATGTAGTATTTATTATGTGTAGTGTGTAACATATTTTTCTATATGCAAGTATTTATAAAGTCTCGTGATCAATGTATATAGGCAAACAAATAATTTTAAAACGTAATGAATGACTGCTACTGTTGTTATTATTATATCTATTGTGTGTAAGTGTATATGTGTGTATATATATATATATATATGTGTATATATATATATATATATATATATGTGTATATATATATATATATATATGTGTGTATATATATATATATATATATGTGTGTATATATATATATATATATATATATATATATATATATATATATATATATATATATATATATATATATATGGGTGCATGTATACATATAAAATTTAGGGGTTTTTTTTGTTTATCTTCACTTTGAAATCCCCAAGATGTATTATAAAGGGCTGTTCACAAACAAAAAAAACAAAAACAAAAAGAAAACAAAAAGAAAAGAGTTCTGAATAGAGGTGTATGGGTGTAAAAGATATAACCCTCCTACTTTTTTTTTTTTTTTTTTTTTTTTAAGAATGATAGGGGTAATGACAATATTATTATTTTTTTATTATTATCATTATTTTTTGTATTCTTTGTATTTTTTTTATTTTATTATTATTATTATTATTATTATTGTATTTTATTTTATTGTGCATATACGGTTTATTTTGCGATTGGGAAAAGAAAATGTTTCTTAAATCTTAAAAAAGAAAGTATAAAAAAAATAATAATAATAAAAAAACATTGTAATGAATGGGGTGAGATTAACATTTTCGAGAGCTTTTCTGTTGTTTTTAATATGTATGTAGTATGTAAATGTTTTTTTTTCCCCTCTTAGCACAAACTCGAAATAAAACAATTCAATCAATCAATTAAATTTACATAACTTGTATTTCTTTCAATACTTTGAAAATACATGTATTCTTGAGTTGCCTCTCCACAGATCTGACCTGTAACATGGTCTCGTGCCATCACCTGCTCGACAAGTTTAACGCCATACTGTGAGACATTCTAGTCAAAGCAATAACGTATCCATGGAGACAGCAGGTCTTCAAATGACATGGTTTAAAATAGTCCCTGAAAACTAGATTTTCATTCGGTGTCAATAGCTCTCACCACAATAATATGACTTCTGAGTGTCCTAATTTGTTTCTCCTCCCATGCCGACAAAACTCAATCATTTTATTCATTCAAGGTCTTAAATTAATTTCGCAAAACTAATCTTGGAAGCTAACAGATTCTCAGTGCTCTATTCAAGACAGTAACACCACAACAATGCAGAAAATCCATTGTGAGATAAAGCTCCTCAGACTGGACTTTCCCATTAAATCTGCTCTATAAATAGCAGCAGCTGTCTGTCAATCATCTCAGCAACTCTTCTTTTCCGAGGTGCTCACAGTCAGTTTGTCCTGCATCGAGGTGGCTTTATAAAAACTATTTATTCATTTATTCATAGTCTATATCAGCTCTTCCCGGGACCGGGCCAGTTCAGAGCCAAACATGGAGATGGTGGGAGGAAGAAGCCATATTTGCATTTGAATGGAGACATTTTGGGCCCAGATTGAAGTCATTGCAGATAGGAGATACAAATCAGGCCTACCGCAAACTGCTGCTTTCAAAGACCTATGCTGTGTCTGTAAAAATTGACACTAGAGTGGTATAATTTATATGTTAGCATTATTGGCAAAATGCTAATGGAAAATAAGCCGAACTGTTCAAATAGATTAATACCATCCCAGGCTCTGCAACTACAACAGCTGCGACATGTGGTATTTTAAAGAACACATATTGTGCTTGTGCTGCTGTGGTTAGAATCTGTGACACCCATTGATCATTATGTTATGACATTTTAAATCACAATACGACTTAAGAACAACTTGATAAAAGAAGAAGGTCAGCTGACTTAAACGTCATCACAACAAAGACTTGGCGTCTCCAATGAATCGAAGCAGATTTTTTGAATTTGTACTAAAATGGAGAACAAAGTAGTGAGTAGTGGGTAATGGGACGGCAAAAACGAGAGATGATTGGAAATCTGAAAATCGGTGTCTTGAAACTAAGTGAAGGTTATTTCTCAAATATGCAAATCCCTCTAAATACAACTTTGACAACTGGTAATGGGAAACAAATATAACACGGTTGAAAGCTCTGAAAAGTTTTCTATTTTCTGTAAGTCTATGGTCATGAGCTTTGGGTAATGATCGAAAGGACAAGATCGCGGATACAAGCGGCCGAAATGAGTTTTCTCCGCAGAGTGGCTGGGCACTCCCTTAGAGACAGGGTGAGGAGCTCAGTCACACAGGAGGAGCTTGGAGTAGAGCCGCTGCTTCTCCACATCGAGAGGAGCAGCTGACGTGGCTCAGGCATCTGTTCCGGATGCCTCCTGGATGCCTCCCTCGGGAGGTGTTCCAGGCATGTCCCACCGGGAGGAGGCCCTGGGGAAGACCCAGGACACCCTGAAGGGACTATGTCTCTCGGCTGGCCTGGGAACGCCTTTGGGTTCCCCCGGAGGAGCTGGAGGAAGTGTCCGGGGTGAAGGAAGTCTGGGAGTCTCTGCTTAGACTGTTGCCCCCACGACCCGGCCCCAGATAAGCGGAAGAAAATGGATGGATGGAATAAAAGATCTGAAAAGTTGATTTTGCTTTAATGCCAAATTTAATAACAGTGTAAGATTAAAATAAGATTTTACTCATAATTTGAATGTATAACTAAATATACTGTAAGTACCATCTAAGAAAAAAATAATAATCAAACAATAGCGGTTAGTGTCTAGTTCACAGCGTAATACTGTAATTTGAGAATTAACATGTTCAGGAGTGTGTGGACTTTACAAAAACACAAGGCTGCACTTCCTGGATTACCACTGGATGGCGTCATGAGGTGGAACAGCTTAGATATGAAGGATTTCAGGGAAAGGGAGTAAAAACTAGAAAAAAAACAAAAAAAAACCTCCAGGTGTTTGATGAGGAACATAAAAACATGGCTAAACACTCCAAAAAGTCAACACAGAAATTTGCCCAATGCAGTCTTTGTAAAGGTACATTGTGTAACTTTTCTGTTGGAACGTCAGCCACCTGCTTGTCTCTATGGAGATGTTATTGTTGAATGTTCCACAGTATGGCATTAAAATGTTTGCATTTAATGCTATATTGTGGAACATTCCAGGAAAAGCAAAAACATCTCAGGTTAGTTACATAGTTCCATTTGTTTTTATGTCTGAAAAGCATTTGTCTTCTTTGCTTTTAGTTACAGTGTACTGATGATATTTTATGTTTGTACGGAGGAAAAACATTTATTTTCAGAAAACATTAGCCAAGCTTGTGCACATCCAAATTGTCCTCCCCCTTAGACACCTGTTATTTGGACTGCCCTTCAAAGTCCGCTTCAGAAAAAGGTCATGGTTTGTTGTTTTTTTGGGGGGGGATAGAGAGAAAAGAAAAAGCGCGAGTAAGAGAGAGCCATAGAAAGAGAAAAAGAGAGAGAAAATAGACTAAGAGAAAGGACAGCGAGGGGGAACAGTGAGTGAGGGGAAAGAGAGAAACAGGGGGCTGGAATACAGCAAAAAGACAGCACGAGAGAGGGGGCAGAGGAGAGAGAGAAAGAACAGAGAGAGATGGAGAGGTTGACCGAGAGAGAGAAGGGAGGGATGAATGCAGGAGTGGGAGGTAGAGGGAGAGAAAGAGGGGAGATAGTGTAAGCAAGAGAGGAGAGATAGGGAAAGAGAGAGGGGGATGAGAAAGAGGCAATGAGAGAGACAGGGTGGGGAGGGCGTGAGGGTATAGATTAAAAAAAGAAACCTAGGAGTTAAAGGGATAGAAAGGAGGCAGAGAGGAGAGACGGCGAGAGGGAAGACGAGAGGACGGAAATGGAGGCTGAAGAGTGAGACAGAAGGAGAGAGGAGACAGAAACAAAAAGAGAGGCTGTGAGAGGCAGAAAGACAGAGAGACAGAAAGAGATACAGGGAGAGAGAGATAGGAGAGAAAGAAAGAGAGACAGAAAGGCAGAAACAGAGAAGACAAGGAGAGAGGGGAGAGAAAGAGAGGAGCAGAGACAGAGAGAGAGTGTGTGAGAGAGTGACAGAGAGAGTGAGAGATGGAGAAAGAGAGAGAGTGTGAGGTAGTGTGTGAGAAAGAGAGAGAAACAGAGAGAGACAGCGAAATAGAGAGGTATAGAGAAGAGAGGCAGAGACAGAGAGAACAAGAGTGAGAGATGGAGAAAGAGAGAGAGAAACAGAGAGACACAGCGAAAGAGAGAGGTAGAGAAGAGAGAGGCAGAGACAGAGAGAGGCAGAGATAGAGAGACATGCTCCTCTGTACTGAGCTGTGTGCTGGGGGGAGATGGGTAATAAATTGGCAGAGAGTCGGTGCCCGGAGCCAATGTGTTCTGTCCAACAATGTGCGTCTGAAAAACACAAAAACACAAAGCCACTGAAGGCACCGCGCTGCGTTCATGGACCTGTTGGACTGTGGGAGCAGATGGTACAGACCTACAGAGGGACCGTTTGGAGGCACGAGCACTACTTTTAGATACAGTTTTACAGAGACATTGGGCTGTCACTGTGAGGGGACAGAGATGCAAATGTGCTGTCAAACTGCAAAGCATGCTGGGAGAAATGGAAGTGAAAATGTTTGAATAATGACGATGAATGATGCTACATTGAGTTTGCATTCTGTTACTAAAGTTACAATAAAGCTTCATAGATTGGGACAGCATGTTCTTACGCAGACCCGGGTCAAATACGGCCCTTTGGTTGACTCTGACCGGCCCGTTTAAGCTCATTAGGAATTACAAAATAAACATATTTTATCATTTTACCTCATACCTGGACTAAAGCTGCATTGCTTTTATTTAAGACGTGTTTTTTATGACATTTTTTGTAAGGCAACCTCACTTTTATACAGAATATCACAATATTTTCTGTTTCTGTGGCCCCACAAAAAAAAAAAAAAAAAAAAAGCCCACCCCTGTTCTTAAGGGTCTAACATTATGCAAAACTGACTCTTGTGAGCTTTCATGTTATAATGTTGTTACCTCATCAAAAACATACCTGGAGTTGTGTTTTGTTTTATTCACACACATTTAAGTAATCCTATATTATTATTCTGTCTATCTCCAAAGCTCAAAATGCTCTGTTCCACCTTGTGATGTCATGCAGTGGTAGTTTTCAAGTTAAGAGCTACATTTTACATTTGGTTCAGTAGAGATGGTCAATTCCAGGGCTGAAATGATCCAAATGATTCTAGTGAAGACACAAACACAGTGAAGCATTTCCTGTATGTGGAACAGAGTGTTTTCTGTTTGAGAGAAGAATTCAGCCTAAATATGCAGGATTTGTGTGGTGTGATAAGGTGTGAATGAAACAAAACACAACTCCGGGTATGTGTTTGATGAGGAAACATTATAACATAAATCAGAAAATGTAACATGTAATATGGGCCCTTTAAATATTTAACGCTACGTCCATCTTTTATACAAGCAAAGACAAAAGAAACATTGAGATGTGTTGATATATCAGTATTAAATCTTATATTTAGTGGCGGAAAGTAACAAAGTATAGAAGTAAAGTTTTAGTTTTTGTACTTTTCTTAAAGGTACCATGTGCAGTTATAATGGCTGACCTGCCCCTGTTGTATTCTCACACTTCACCACTAGATGCTCTCTATGTTACTGCTGTCTGATCGTGTTCCAGCTTTGGCCTGACAGAAGAAGACCAGAAACCAGAGGAAGGGGAGGACAGGTTTCACAGCTGACATTTCCTGGTGAAAAAATCAAATAAACTTAATTACCAGTTGTCTGTAATCTTTATTTAACTATGTGTCTAACTGGATATTATGGGCTACAAAGTACTTTTACTCGAGTCTTACAGAAATGGCCGACCATTTGGTTTTAGTATGTTCTGGTAGTCATTCTTGTCACAGTGAAGTCCCAGCTCTGAGTCTAAAGTCCAAAAAAAATTAAGTTATTATGTAGTTCTTCTTGCAATTCAGCATACTATTTCAATAGTCCCTGATATGTGTGAATTTTTATATTTCATTATCAGAATATCAGGGTAATTTCTTCATCTTTTACAGTATTTCTAACAGAGCAAAGCCTAAAAAACGACATAAATAGACCTGCCTTCAGATCAAGTCCTCTTATTCAGTGAATGTAAATGCAATAGACTTGTCTTGTAGTTGTGTGTCTGGGGTTAGCGAGCTCATTTGCATATAGAGTAGAGTAGCGTTATTGTTACCTCACAGTCAAACATCAGCCTCCTCGTCTCTACAGACCGTTTATTTGTGTCATTGGTCTCAAAGTGACACCGTGATTCACAGGCGGGCGTAGTTTATCCAACAGCTCAGCTCGGTGTGGACAGCTAATGATGGGAGATTTATGTTTGGACCCAATGCCGAGTAACAGCCCTACGACTTAAGACAAATAAAAATAAATAGTGTGAATAAATAGTGTGAGAGTGAAGGAGTGAGGGGAGTGAGTATATGTATGTCCATGTATATTTGCCCTGTTGTATTTGTATTTTTGTATTGTTTTAGTGTAGAAAAGCTCAACTAAATAGATAAATAAACAAATAAATACATACATAGATACATGGTAAGAAAGTATCACAATATCAATCCAATATCGATACCAGTGAGTGTGGAATGCAACGTTATTGTCAAAATTCTGCAAAAAGCGTGCAAAATGTCCATAGAAATGCATTAGCCAAAGCAATAAAATTAATTTTTCACACTGTAGTGTCAGGATACATTTGTGTGGTAAAAACTTCTATAAGGTTTGACGCCACAATCCTGATTTCTATGATGAAAAATAGCATATTTGCCATAGCAGTTATTAATTCAATTCACAAACATATCCATGTATCATAGACTGTATAAAGAAGTGGACTAAGCGAGTGTGACGTCACCCATAGCGTTCGGCTCCAGTCAAATGAGGCTCACAAGGCTAGCAGTTATAGGGGTGGATTTGGAGCCAAGTTCCATATCAGGAATAGGAATTGATTTACGGAAAAACAGCGAAATAAAAAACCTCAGGATCATGTAGCAGGGGTTAATACGAACATTTTAAGACCAAAATGACAAGGCTCAAGACCAAAATGATCACAACTACAGTTAAAAATAGAGCAGTGACAATTTTTCAAGTCAACTGAACCCAGAGTTGATGGAGCCGGAAGTGCCCCCGTGCTCACTTCTTATTTAGAATCCAGCGGTTATATATCTAAGCCCTCAAAATGTCAGCTATAACCGGAAAGCTGAAACCCATGAAAAGCCAGCTGGTTACAATGGCATCCTATTTCCATCCATTTGCGTTTTATTATTTGAAATCCTTGACAAAATCAACCTTTACCTTCATCCTTCATATATGTCAAACGTCTCCAGCTCCAAAAGTGTCCAGACAGAATCAATAGTCCTTTCACATTTACAGTGCGTGTGGTGTGTAGCTTGGGGTGAGTGGGTGGGAGTCTGGCCTGTCTCTAAAAAGCCCAGTTTCTGCTCAGATAAACAGGTGCTGCAGCTGGTGACCGCAGATTAGAGCCAGCATCCTGACAGCTCTCACCCAGGCCAGCGCTGTCCCTATGATCCACAACACAGGGGAGGGAAGGAGCTGTAATTATAAATACTCACGGTACTGGAGATCTTTGAAAATTTGACAGTGCTTTTTTAAACTGTTCTTGTAATAGGGTTGAAAATCAGATGCAAATCAATACTAAAACTAATATTGAGATTACTGTACTAATTTTGGCAGGTATTGATGATAAAGAAGTCACATTTACAGACAGAAATGAATCTTTTCTGAATAGTTTTAGAATGATCTTGAGTTGTACAGCAAAAGTATAAGAGCACATAAACTAGTATACGCCCATGGACCACTATGGAACTACCTGGATGACTGACAAATTATAGACATAATCGACCACGTTGTAATATAAAAAAGTACTATGATTTAATATTCATACACCAGTGTGAATGGGTGAGACAGTAGAGGCGAGGTGTCCTGCCCAAGGACACAGGGACAGCAGTCATCTGTGAGAGCTGGAATTCCACATCAACCTAGAGTGGGATTCAAACCGCCAACCTTCTGATCAGTGGACAAACGCTCTTACCGACTGAATCGATATTTGAAAGTTGCATATTTTTCAGTATCTGCACCAATATCCAATACCAGTATCGGATCAGTGCATCCCTATTTAATTTATATAAAATACAAGTACTCTGAGTCATACATTTCATGCATCCTTTTTATTTAAGTACAATTTTGGCAGCAGTACACATTTGCAGTACTCTTTCCACCACTGCCAAAACGCACACATAACACAGCCCAAAACAGCCGGGAGTGCTAGCAGCAGGGGCAGCAGGGGCAGCAGATCGTAGCGCTGAGAGGGACGGCGCTAAAAGGCCTGTCCTGTGCCCTGTGTTGTGTTTGCTCCTCACACTGTGGCTCATTGTCAGCTCAGGCACAACACACACATTCCACTATTTACCACACATTTCACTGTCACCATCAGCGCAGTGGAGAGGCGTCCAAAAGCCAAACAGAGCGGAAACTGCAGAATGAATCACATTAGCTGGAACTTTTTAATGAATGCATCGCTTCAGTGCTGCCTCTCTACTATATAGAATATTATATATCCATACAGCCAGTGAACGCAACACCATTATTTCAGATTTTTAAAGGTCCTATATTAAAACAAACTGATTCTCGGGAGCTTTAAGCCATGTTATAAAGTTACCTCCTCAAAAACATACCTGGAGTTGTGGTTTTGTTTTGTTTTTTTGAGTAATCCTGCATTATTAGTCTGTCTACATCTCCAAAGCTGGTAGTTTTAATTTAACAAGCTACCTTTTACCTTTAGTTCAGTAGAGATTGGCAGTTTCTGGGTTGAAATCATCCAATTAGTGAAGGTGGATGCAGTTTAAAAACACAGCGAAGCACTTCCTGTATTACAAGGTGGAACAGAGTGTTTTCTGTTTGAGAGAACTCTAAATATGCAGGATTTTAGGGTTAGAATGAAACAAAACACAACTTCAGATCTGTTTGTGATGAGGAAACAACATTATAACACAGATCTGAAGAAAAATAGTCCCCTTTAAATATTTTTTATATCATTTTAGGCGCAATAAAGAGTATTAAAAAAATGTTACTACCACTTTTTCCTTTCTTTCCTTTAGGGCTTTCCTCAGTAAATCACCTGCTTTATTCATGCTCCATCTTTGTCACTCAGTAGGGCCTGACTGTTTTCTGACAGTCTCACACTAACTAAATATCTTTATTTTTGAGACGTGACAAGATGCACTGGCTCAAACTCAGATTTCCACTTCAGTGAATCACATAATCTACTGATGTGTTTTGCACTACCGGGTACTGTGGGATTTCCAATTTTCTGCCTGGAAATTTATTTTTTTTGGCTCAATCAGGCTATGATGGCAGGAATTTGCAGTTTTAGATAAAATCACACCTTGCACCAATAAAAAATATAAAATGAAATTAAGGATTCTAAAAGCAACTAGTGACAATTGTAATGCAAATGGATATAATTGCAATAAGTTTGAAGAGTTGAAGGTGTTTTGAGTAGAGGTGTGCCTATTCTGGACTGTTGTAATATATTTCAATAAAAAAAAAATATTTTGAGACACACTACTATTTAGTTGCTTGTAATACATTTGACATATTCACTGTTTTGATGCTTAAAATGGATGTATTTCATATTAACTGTGTAAATAGTCCCAGAATATCATGTGCAATTAATCAATTATCGTAAACAGTACAGATTCCAAAACATCTGACATTTGGAAGTGGATTTTCAATAGCAGTATTTTTCATTTTGCAACATACTGTAAGTTTTCCCTGTGTTGTATGTTGAAGGGCCCATGTTACACTTTTTTCTGATCTGTTAATAATGCTGTTTCCATTTGGAGAAGTAATAAAAGGTTACTCAAACATGTGAATTAAACAAAATCCAACTTTTTGAAGTGGTAAGCACATTTTAACACGTCTTAAAGCTCACAGGTGTCAAATTTGTGTAATACAGGACCTTTAAGACTAAACTTTTTGAAAATGTCTGATAAGAAGTGGGATCATATTGACAGACACAATGTTTGGCACATGTTTGATACAACAACAAGCTCATCAAATGTGCAACCTCCAGAGTTATTAATAATTCAGCGTTTCATATTTGAGTTTAAGAGTGCGGTGAATACAGATGACAGAGAGGGGGCGACGGCGTGTCACTTTGGTGTGCACTGACTCAATTATACGATAAACAAGAAAATCAGCTCCAGGCAGCCTATAGAGACATGCTGTTTAGTCTCCCACTGCGATCAATTATGGATTAATAACTCTACGGAGGTCTGATAGAAAGAGTTTGTTTAGCTTCAAGTTTCTGTGTTTGGCGAAATCAACTTTGAGCTTTTAGTCGTGCTTTTATCAGTCTGTCTCCCTTATATAAATTCAACAAAACTGGTCATCTCCAAACTAGTTTAGTACAGTACGGGTAATATTAAAGGTGCACTATGCAGCTTTTTGGTTGCGGTTTGGTTGTTTCTATGGAGATGTCATTGCTCTGCCCAGAATGTTCCATAGTATGACATTAAACAGCTATGCATTTATTAAATTACAGGTGGTTTTATAACTCAAATATACCTAGAAAAACAGGCATTCTGACTGTGAGCGGGGTCGCCTCTCCATAGATCTGACCTGATACTTTTGGTTTAATACCTGAAAAGTTACACAATGGACCTTTAAAGGTACAATATGTATCCTTTTTGATGAGGGGTTTGGCACCTGCTTGTCGTCAAGGAGATGTTATTACATTGACTGGAAAGTTCCAAAGTATGGCATTAAATTTACTTGGAGATGTGGTGGTGACATCATCAGGTCATGTTACACAGCAGATCTGCGGAGAGGTGAGCCCATTTACAATAACAATGCATTCTTTTCAAGGTATTTTGTTGGCAATAAAAAACTGTAATTGAATGAATGAAAGATAGACACGTTTAATGCCATATTGGGGAACATGCCAGGTAAAGGAATAAAAACTACGAAGTGCAGCTTTAATTCAATTCAATTCATTTTTGTAAACTCACAAAAGCAGTCGCCTCGCATGACTAAAAAGAACAACTTTTTTTTTGTTGTTTTGTGTGTCTAAATTGCTGATTTAACCAACAATCAATCGAAGCACCAAACTGTTATTTATTTCAGGTAAAAGAAGTTGTATGTTTTGTTCTGAATGTTACAAGAATTTCTGAAAGAGATTTAATTTTCTTTTCGCTATCAATGTTTCACCTCTTCCCCCACCAGTTTCATCGGGTTCCATCTCAGATTGATAACCTAAAGCACAACATTTTCAGGCAGAAAATTGAAAACCCCTCTAGTTTAGTGCAAAACGTCAGTAGATTTTACAATTCACTCAAGCTGAAGTTTGAATGTGACCCAGTGTGTCTTGAGCAATCTTCTTCTCGACATGAGGCTAATTATATATTCCACCGAGGCTCACAGCTCCTAATATGAATCTGCACGATGTGGACATTCACATTGCAGGGAATAGGAGCAAACACAATCACAGACAAGGACATATCAGGGCTAATATGGGACAAAACTGACTCCTGTGAGCTTTGAGCCATGTTATAATGGAGTTAACTTCTCAAAAACATACCTGGAGTTGTGTTTTGTTTCATACACGTTTTGAGTAGTCCTTTATTTTTAGTCTGTCTTCATCTTCAAAGCTCAAAATGCTCTGTTCCAGTTTGTGATGTCATGTAGTGGTAGTTTTCAAGTTACAACTACTTTTTTAGACCTTATCAAGAGGAAAAATCTCATAGATTGGGGGTCAGAGTAACATGCACCTTGGATCAGGGAGGCCATCAAAATCCAGAAACACACCCACCAGACCGTTAATCGAGACGAGGGGGGCGCCCACTCTGTCACACAGTTCTGAAGAAGTTGGACTGCAGATGTTGCTGTTGTCCTATTGCTCCACATAGCAAGACAGCAACAAAATCTGTTTAAATCCGCTAACCAGACAAGTCACTGCAACATCACGTAACACTTCTGAGGAAGGCGAGTGTGCGAGTGCAGCCCAAAGTGTCAAGATATGAAACAAACCTTAAAAAAAACCTTAAGTGTAATCAATAAAGAAGACCTAATGAACCTAATTGGACTATGAAAAAATGATAACTTTAATTTCCATACACATATAAGAATTGATACCTAGATACTAATCAGTACTAAAATGAGTATCGAACCTAGATGCTCATTTGAAAGGAAAACTATACTGAGAAAAAAATGAATTTAATGCAATTGAACCTTTCATGAATAGTTGCAATAGTTTGAATAGTCACGATCTATATCATAACTATAAGACCAGATGTTAATACTAAAGGTGCACTCTGTAACTTTTGTTTAGTATTGGTATTAGTATTTCCGACTGCAGTACTAACAGATTAGAAGACAAAACAAATGTGATATTACATTGTACATACAGTATAGGATGATGAAGGCAAGTCACAGCTGTCAACATCTAGAATATAACAGGGGAAACAGTTTTTCCTACTCTTTTTTGAGCATAATTGTACTCCTGAAATATTTTACTTTCAAGAGTGTTAGGATCAAAATCAACACTATACACTACACCTCTGTCTTTCTCTCTTGTAACAGCTTCTATTTTTACCACGGTGTCAATGTCAGGACTGCAATTAACTGTAATGATCTCGTTCACTCCATTCACTGAGTTCAACGACTGTGCTGCAGCCTCTTCACCTGAACCAAAGATAAGAGAGAGAAGATGAATGATCCAAACCACAACGCTCACAAAAACCACAACACTCAAGTTGACTGCTGCGTCGACTGCGGAATTATAAATCATTAAAAACAAAACATATTTAAGCGTTAAATTATGACCTAAAGGGCTACCGAAAATTACAGCATTGAAACTTTGCAGTGATGGGGTGTTCTGCATGGATGTGTAAGGTGGAATGTCCAGACACAATGCACATATTAGTAAACACTGCCAAAATGTGTTAAGATAATATGAAAATTCAAGGAAAATTTCAAAACTGATTGAAAAAAAGACATTTGAAGAGCCTGTGATCAATACGAACGTTCACGGCTCCGTTTAGGCGTTTGATTTTGAACAAAAAAGACAGACTAACTCATCTCCCCTGTTGTAGTTCCAACTAAGTCAGGTCTTTCTGGTCAGATTGTGTTAAAATAAAGCTCTGGTTTAAGTCTAACAGAGCTTCAGACAGAGCATGCCTACAGATAGCATCACATCCCCAATCAGTGTTAATGGCATCAGCTGCAAAGGATTAATAAGGGATATGAAGAAATGTGTTGAATGTGGTAATGACAGTACAGTATGTAGGTGTAGTAGGTAGTTACCCAGTTACCCAGTAGGTGGTAACTGGGTCTCAGGGAAAGTTTGACTTATGAAAAAAGTCTGTCAGTGTCAATATAACGATTAAATCAGGTCTAAACGAGTCCAGGACTAAACCAAGACTAAACTAGATCTAAACTGGGACTAAACTACGCCTAAATCAAATACAAAGACTCTAAGATTAAACCATAACTGCATGAACAAACAGAGATCCAAACCAAAATATAAGTATGGTCAGAAAAACAGTGCAACCCTCAAATTAGAACTAAAATTCCCCCAAAATAAACCCATTAATTTAATTTAAAGTAGACCTATTCTCCATGATACAGTTGTTTCCCTTTACATTTACCCTCTCGAAGTTGTATTGGAGTGATTTGTGCATGTTTGAGCCATTTTTAATCACTTACTCTCAAGATTCCATATTGCCAATCAACCCTCGATTTTCACCTCTAATAACACACCCCCCCGCTGCTCTGTACTTACTTCGTTATCCAGTTTTATTCACTAATTGCAAATCTGTGGCTCGCTAGTGTGATGTGCAGCTATCCATCGGACGAGCTGACAACTTCATGGCTCTTTTGAAGTTTTGAAGACGTTTACAGCAATGTCAGCTCCCAATGGGCAAAAAGTGCAAATTCTAACATAATGATCCTTGGGTGTCACAGATTATAAATAGCAGGCATAAGCACAATATATCTACTTTAAAATACAACTTTGCTGACAGCGTAACAATAAATGACCTACCTTCCCCAACCCTATACATGTTTCATAAGCCATGGACTGTTGTGTACGCTCTTGTGTCTGTGAAGGTATGAGCGACTGCGAAGATGAAAAGTGGGGAAATAACAAGCTAAAGAAAGACCGACAGGCCTCAAGGCGCAGCTGCCGAATCCAACAACTCCATTTTATTATAGGAATTTAATAACAGGATCCATCTATCACGTACTTCAATACTACTCCCAAACCTTAAACATACAGGTACTGAGCCAAAAGATGTGCCATATACCCTTATCTTTGTTTTATTTTTACTGTCTTAAAAAGGTGAAAAAGTGGTCCAAAGTTATTCCTCACTTACCTTATGCATTCCAAGCACCCAAATTATTCACTGTGATGAAAGCTTTTATGAGCTTTTTACAACTTTCAGAGAGTAAAGTTTGCAAAAGTTTGCACACTTCCTGATTCTCGGACGTTCAAACTCCTTATAATTAAGCACAAACAGTATCTGGGGACTTATTTTGATCTCAAGAGCTGTTTACACAATACAGCTTTACTGAGGCAAGAAATGTTATAATTTAGTGATGAAGAAAAAGATAAATCAAACAGAAAACATGATCTGTTATAATATTAAAGGTGCACTGTGTAACTTTTCTGGTAGAAGGTCCGCGTGACTTCTGCTTGACTCCATGTTGTTTTTTCCTGGAATGTTCTACAGTATGGCATTTAATTTATCTTCATGGAGACAAGCAGACCACATCACCCGGCGAACTTACTGGTCAGATCTGTGGAGAAGCGGCCCCACTCACAGTAATAATGCATGTTTTTGCGTTAGTTTGGGGAAATAAAAACCTGCAATTTAATGAATACAATATATATTTGTATAATGCCATACTGCGAAACATTCCAGGCAAAGCAGTAACATCACGATGGAAACAAGCAGATGGCAGGCCCTCTATCGGAAAAGTTACACAGTGCACCTTTAATACAGAGGTGAGTGAATGACATATTAGCATGTTAGCGTTGGCAGTAGAAGCAATGACAGCAGTACAGGGCATCTGACAAGACAAAAGCTGATTTATTCATTACGACATGAAGGGATATTAAATGAAATGACAGTCAATCAAGTCAGAGTGGGTTTTGTGTGAATAAGTGGAGACAACTTAGAAATGAGTCGTGTTGTAAGATGGGGAGTAGTTTTCATTCATTCAAAAATTTAATTCTAAAATGTATCTTCAAGGCATGTGTTTGTAAAATAATAAACACAATTCTACGGGTATATATTACACTATTTTCTGTTTTTCTCTCAAACAGAAAACACCGTGACACTCCACCTTGTGATGCTATGTGGTAATACAGGAAGTGCTCCACTGTGTTTTTAAACTCTGCACACCTTTGCTAGAACAACTTGGATGATTTCAGATCTGGAATTGCCAATCTCTACTGAACTAATGGTAAAAAGTAGCTGTTAACTTGAAAACTACCACTACATGACATCATAAGGTGGAACAGATCATTTTGAGCTTTGGAGATGTACACAGACTAATAATAAATTTATTACTCAAACATGTGTGAATGAAACAAAACACAACACCAGGTATGTTTTTGATGAAGTAACAACATTCTAATATGGCTTAAGAGTCAATTTTGTGTAATATAGGGCCTTTAAAATATATCCTATTTAATTATCTTCTTGCCAATTTGATTTAAATTAGTATTATCACATCCTAGCATGTTCCACAGTATAGCATTAAGCTCGTCTATTTTGCATTTTTTTTAGTTATGGACATTGGAATAGATGTTTTTTTTTTACTGTTAGCTTAGTAGTCGCCTCTCCAGATCTGACCTATAACTTGGCCTGGTTTCTCCACCTGCTTGTCACCATGGAGCTAGATATGCTTAATGCCATACTGTGAAACATTCCAGGAAAAGCAAGAACATCTCCATGGACACAAGCAGATTTTGGGCCGAATCGTAGAAGCGAGAATGGGCGTGCTTCCAGCTCCAACGACTCTGGCTCCAATTCAGTTTGTATTAAGAAAAATGCTCACCTCCCTCCGTAATCATTTTGGTCTTAAAATGTTAGTATTAACCCACTCTACATGATCCTGGTGTTTTTATTTTTGTTCATAAATCAATTTCTACTCCTAAAATGGAACTGGCTCCAAATCTGCTCCTATAACTGCTAGCCTCGTGAGCTTCATTTGACTGGAGCCGAACGCTACGGATGAGTCCACTTCTTTATGCAGGGGCCGAACAGAAAAGTTACACCTTAAAATATTTTGTTTTTTTATGACGATAACCCAGTAATAGAATTGCTAAAGTTGTAACAGAAATTACGTCTTGACAACTTCCTTTTAAAAAAACCATCACCATTAAAATAAACTCTGATTCCTTTGAAGTGCAGTGACGCGCTGAAAGCAGACGAGCTGTCCCAGGTGCGTGATCTCAGCCTTTACGGCTCATTCATCAAACCGTCCGGGAGAGTTGTCAGATTTCCCACATTTCAGAAGTCAGCGAAGGCACCTCATTTGTACTGGAGAGATACGAAGTCTTTGAAGCTATCATTTGTGAAAGACGGCGCTTTGAACAGGCTCCATCTCCCCGATCTGACCAGACGCTGCCCATATCAAACCATGACCTTAAAAATTACTCAGGTAAAAGGAAAAAAAAAAAAAAAAGCACATATTCTGACTGGTATCACTAGGATCTATAGGAGGACCCCGTCAAAATAAAAGTACACATTCTCACTGATATCACTGGGCTCTATAGGGAGACCCCTTCAAAATAAAAGTACACATTCTGACTGATATCATTGGGCTCTATAGAAGGACCCTGTCAGAATAAAAGCACAGGCTCTGACTGATATCACTAGGCTAGGAGAATCCCACCAAAATAAAACCACATACACATTCTGACTGGTTTTACTGGGCTTTGTAGGAAGACCTGCCAAAATAAAACCACCTCTATGTTCAGACTGATGTCATTAAGCTCTATAGGAGAACCTGCCAAAATAAAACTAAATATATATTCTCACTGATATCACTGGGCTCTATAGGAGGACCCTGTCAGAATAAAAGCTCAGGTTCTGACTGATATCACTAGCATAGACCGTATATATACTCGTAAATGGACCGCCGCGTTCCAAATTGAGCATCGGGGCGCTTCCAGCTCCATCGACTCTGTTTTGACTTTACATGCAAATGGCTCTCATAAAATAACCTGGATGAACTAGAAAATACATGCACATTTTTTTTGGGTGAATTCATGACATTTCTAAGAATTAATATCGCTGGGATAATGTATGCAGATTCTGGTTGAGACTTTTGCTCAGAAGTGTAGGATCATGAGCTTAGAGGAACGCCTGAAAACAAGATCATTCATGACAACGGATCCTCCTGTTAATAACCAAATGGAACATCAGTCAGCTTATCAAGAGGGTACCATTTGTTCAGAGGACAGATATATGGGAAATGCCTTCTTTTGAAATACAACACAGATTTTTTTATAATTCCTTATTCTCTGATATTATTATCTAATATTCTCACTCTTATTGATGTCCTTGATGTTTAGTGCTATTCATTCAGTTTCAGATCAATCTAACTAATTAAAGGCTGAAGACATTTCCAAGATTGTTTGCTCCACAACTCATTTAAACAACAAATGGATCTAAAAGACAAAAGAGAAATAAAGTGAAATAAAGCTCCTGGGAGGAGCTCAGCGTTCAGCTACTGCTCCTCCACGTTGAGAGGAGCTGCTGAGGTGGCTCAGGCATCTGTTTGACTGTCCCACCAGGGGAAGACCCAGGACACACTGGAGGACTATGTCTCTCGACCGTCCTTGGAACGCTTTAGTGTCCTTCTGGAAAAGCTGACGGACTGACTTCCACTGTACTAAAGGATTAAAAGAACAACAATCATGCGTAAAGTGTGACTGATGTCATCTGCATGTTATGTCAAGTCCCTGTGTGTTGTGTCTTTTCTGTAAAATGGTGTTCCTTTATAAAGTAAAACTGTGAAAACAAAAGTACCTGTGGGTAAAATAAAGTAACGATCACCAGAGCTGACTGCACTATTCCGATATTTAAAGTGGGGCACTTCTATTGTTGTTCCTTCATGAAAAACACACCCACAGTTTTAGGACCTATTTTAAGGCTGTGGATACAATGCAGCCCATGAGCTGACCAAAATAAAGCATGATAGCTCCTCTTAAAGGTTCACTGCCTTCTTTTTCTCCTTTCCTTTCCTTCTCTCTCTCTCTCTGCAGCCTGTAGACCTCCCTGTCCTCCTCTCCATGAGCTCCACTGACAGCACACACACAGCAGGTCACCACCTCCACTCATTCTACACTTTAATCCCTTCGCAATGGCTTTCACTTGTTTACCTCCCCCTCCCCTTCGCCCGTTCAGCTAAGAAACCAGATCACCTGTCGTCACAAGGTCCAGAGCCTTTTAGAGGAAACAGGGTTTGAGTTTAGACAGCACGGCAAAAAGACTGTTATCTACACAGGTTTAAATCACTGCAATTCAGAATATTAACCTTTGTTTTTAGGTGGTTTTAGGAGATTAGATTCAGATTTTAAGGCGCACTATATCACTTTTCTCGCATAGTACTTGTATTCATGGTGATTAGCAGTGGCATTAAATGTATCTGCGTCCATCGCCACCAGGTCAAGTTACAGCTCAGATCTGTAGAGAGGCGACCCCAGTCACAGTAAGATTAATGAATGAGGCTCAATCTTTGCTTAAAAAAAGTCCATAACTTCCACGTTAAGAAGATGCTGAGAAAACTCTGTGCCAGATTCACAAAGTGTTCTTAAACTCGCAAATTCCTTCTTAAGTGAAAGCTGTGCCAAATTCACCAACACCGAGCTACGAACACCTCCACACACATTTTCATTTAATTTACATAGACGATTAATATGTATTTGGTTAGAAATGCACTTCCAAATATGGCCAATATGGGTTTGGCATCACGACGTGTGAAAGCGCGAGGGAAAGAGCGAGGACGTCAGGTGGAGCGTCTACAGACTATGGCTGTTTTAAAACTTCAGCTGAGATTTCAAATGTCCAAACTCACATGAACACACTCAGGGAGGGAATATTTAAGTCAGAGTAATAATATTCTAAAACAGTAGAATTTTTGTTCTTTCGAGTGCTCCTGACTGATCGTAGGATTTTCAGTTAAGAAAAAGTTTTGTGAATGCCAAAAGTGTTGGTAGTATAAAGTACAAATGTGTTTGTAAGAATGTTTCATGAATGAGGCCCAATGTTTTTATATTTAAGCATCACAAACACTTGCAAATGAATAAAGATAGATTTTGAAATATATATTTTGTATTACTATATTTCTTGTGCATATACATTTGTATAATTATGCTGTATTTGACAACACTTGCTACTTTTTTTAAATTCATTATTACCATTATATTTTTGCTCTTTGTTATTACTATATTGTGATGTGTGAGCTACTGTGTCCAAACAAGTTCCCTTGTGGCTCAGTAAGGTTTGTTTAAGTCTACAGTGAAGATCATACTGTGGAACATTGGAGCATAGCGATGGTATCTCCATGGAGACAAGCAAGTGACGCTCCCTCCACCAGAGACACCAGAAAAGTTAGAACGTGCACGTTTAAGTAAGTTTCACTAGTTTTTGACCTTGTTTTTATTCTGCACAAGATTTGAACAAGGTCAATTAAATAGGTAAAAAGTCTTAGACTGTGCAAGGACTGATCACAGTTTGAACCAACTATTAAAACCCAAAAAATGTAGAAATACAAACTAAACAAAGTGTCCAAATTATGATTCTGATTTGGAGTGATTTTAATGTGGAAGAGTGGAGAAGCTGCAGATTTCCTGTGGTTTCTGGGTCAGGTGAGTGGTTAGTGAACCGGAGAGACACAGGGAGGAAGAGGGAGGCTGAAGCAGGGCCTGAGGGAGAGCAGCAGCAGAGGAAAGACACTGAGGACTAAGTGCTGACATCCATCATTCACATACACACATAGGAGATCAGAGTCAGGAAAACGCTTTAAGATGCAGGGAGAGGGAGAGGAGACAAGTTTGGATTACCATAGTGTTCATGGAATACTGAAGGTAACTATGATTATTTAAGTTATTTTAGACAATATGAAATGTCATGACATGCTCTAAAACAGTTCCATACTTTGAATTTGTACAGAATTTATACTCGCACAAATGAGTTTCTAGTTTTGATACTAGTTTTAGTATCAATTTGCAAGTGCTTATCAATTTTGAAATGTCTTCCAACTTCAAAGCAGAAAGGTTGTGGGTTAGATTTCCAGTCATTCTGTGAAATTGCACAGTGGACACAAACCAAGATTCAGGCTCAAGGTCTAGAGATGGGTCCCTGCTCCACAGTTTGCCCCAGCAGCATTGCAGGGTGAAGGTCGGGTGGCTGTGGGTGTGTGGGTGGGTGGGTTCAAGGCTACCGTAAGTGTCTATGTAAGGCACTTTGTCTTAGATGTAATTGTTTTATAAATAAAGTTTGATTTGATATGCATCATATATCATACATACACATCTTCTATCCATCTGATTCTGCCCCTTCCACTTTTGTTTTTAACTGATACCAACCCTCCCTTATGTTGTGGCTGGCACTTCTGGCAGGAATCCCATCTATTTCAATGGAGAACAAGAGAAACATCGCTGCTATAACAATATGTAAAGTAGGGCTGATTTGTGTAAAACGTTGAATGTTAATATGCACTAACAAGTGAACAATGCAGCAATTCTCTGAGGCTTTAAAACAGCTTTGTAGTCTGAACAGATATAGAACATATTGGCTGTTATTGGCTATAATAGCTGGGAACAAAAATACAAAATAAGATATTAAGTTAATAGGTGCTTGTAGTGATTGATTTGAAAACATTTTGACAGATAACATTTGCCAATGGAAGTATAAAATGTAACCGACAAGTAATTTCTCACTTGGAAGCATTTTCTCACTTGAAATGAGGAGACGAATGCTACTGCACTTGAAATAAGATTAAAAAGACAGCCAAAACGTACTCAAATCAAGATAACTACTCGATTGAAGCACCTATTAAAATGATCTTATTTAATATTGTAATTTGTATGTACGAGACTAAGATGCTTCTCCCTCTCTTCTCTCTATTAAACATGTCAGTGAGGCTGGGCTGCTCCTCAGGTCGGCACAGAAGAGAGATAGATCATGGTTCTTTCATTCGCTCCATTCGCCTGGACTCGGCTGTGAATCTGCAGTCAGCCTGAGGAAATGGACGTGTTTACAGAGCGCACGTCCATTTAAACCACTACAGGACGAGCGAATACAGAAGGCAGAGGCATTAACCAGCAGCATCACAGCACAGGACTCTTATGAGAAACAGTGTTGGGCAAAAAGGCTAATGAACAGATATTTCTATAATCTTGCATTATTAAGTAAACCAGTCTTAAAATAATTGGCCTAATAATTGGTCTTCTCGAATTTAAACTGGATTTTCAAAATGCATGTAAACCCAGGAACCAGGTCTCGTGGTTTAAATTTCTCATAAACACATCTGGAGAATTCTGCATGTACTAGGATATCCACTGCATGTAAAATGAGTTTCTAGTTTTAATATTGATTAGTATCTGGAGGTATAAGGAACAGTGTGATTGGTCTAACAGGTATCCACACTCCAAAGTCCACCCCTGCAGCCATGTGAAATTACAGAAGCCACTGAAAGCAGCACAAACTTACATTTAAGCGTTTTTGGCCAGAAAGCTGATTGTTTTTTTATTTATGTTGCCAAAAATGACTTTAGAAAAGGAGACAATGCTGTTAAAACGGCGTATACACAGTTTAGTAATAATGAAAAATTGGATTTAGTGTTTAGTTCCCCTTTAAATCCATTAAATATGTGAATTTTATTGCTGCGTTTCTGATGACAACATTCTATAGGCCACTAATATTTAATACAAACTAAAATTCATATTGTTAATTTCTGTGGTAATAAAGAAAGATAATGGATCTAGTCATAAAAGGTGCATCATGGAGACCAAACCAGATCAAGTTACAAGTAATATCTGTGGAGAGACAACCCCGCTTACAGTAAGAATGCCTGTTTTCTTTCATGGAAACAAGGTCGATGTAAAACACAATGTAAATTGGGAAATCTGGCTCTTGTTCCCCATCTGACAGTGTTACATCATCACATTCGAGAATCTGAACGCCACTAAGTCAACGTCAAGTCCAACTGATTTTCTTATAAACCAAAACCCAACATTGTATTTTTTTATGGTTCGTCTATACAAAGAAACAAAAAACAATACATTTCAATTTTGCCAAACACACATTTCTGATTTAATTCAACTATAAAAGACCAAAGCTGAATTATACCCTTTCCTTGCTTTATTTTTGTCTGTTTACAAAAATACAAAACACTTATCATAATGGAAAGGAAATTTAATCAACAATTTTAAAGCAATACAGCGGAAGATTTATCCGTATTTCAGTCCCTGCGTCTTTAGCAAACTCAATTCTGCTTTAGTTCAGGTTTATAATAAATGTATGAGATGGGAAAAGCAAATAATGCATCTTTGGGAGAAAAAAAGTTAAAAGTGAAGCTCTCTTAAGGCGGTCTCAGCCTGCAGTGTATTTTAATGGAGCTTTTGAAGTCAGTCATGTCTTAAGGTGGAGAATAATGAGGATTACATGCATCACCAAATGTACAGAGGAGAAACGCAGGGCCCCAGGCGCCAGTACGAGCTAAAAGAAGCCAGTTTCATTAGGAAAGTGAGACAATGTACAGTATTTTAGCTTCAGGAGTCCCGTGTTTTGATCCAGTTCACACACACACAGACACAACTACACTGGTCATTTTAAGACTAAATTAGGATTAAAGGGCCCGTGATACACTATTATCACATCTATAGTATTATGGTATAATATTGAACCCTCATTTAAAACACATCTGGAGTTTTGTTTTGTTTGTTTCATATTTTCATATTTAAGATGAGTTCTTCTCTCAAACGCAAAAAGCGCTCTGTTCCACCTTGTGATGTCATGTGGTAATACAGGAAGTGCTCCACTGTGTTTTGAAACTCCATACACCTTCGGTAAAATCATTTGGTTAATTTCAGCCCTGGAATTTACAATTAACAGCGCATTCGGAATCTATTATGTAACAGAAATACAATACTGATATTAAGCGCATGTACAGAGATTTATTAAATTTTCAAAACCTCAATGCATAAATAATATAAAAAAAAACATGTATTGCTAGTAATATTCTACTACAATTTATCTAACTAGTGGTTGTTTACTCTTAGTACTACTAATGAAAGTAAATGTTCAACAAATATGACCCTGGTCCATATTTTCTATTTCACATCACATGAATCATCTCAAACTTAGAAAACAACCAAATCAAGTGTGTTTATTTGCTCTGATGTGCGGTGTGGGGCAGTAGGGTGATGGGAGTCTTATCTAGACTTTTACAAATAAGGGTGATTTTATCTTAAAGATTTAAATCAGTGAAAGCACCGACCTCCAAAAAGCAAGGCTGCTCTGACTTTTTGGGAAATTGATCCTCCACAGGGCTGCAGCAGAGAAGAGACTAAAGCAGGTGATTCCGTGGAACAATACAGAAAGGGTCTTATGTACTGTTATGTATCTTATATTGTTCCACGGAATCACCTGCTTTAGTCTCTTCTCTGCAGCAGCTCTGTGGAGGATGAGCGGCCCTGCTTTTTGGAGGTCGGTGCTTTCACTGATTTAAATTGTTGGGTATTGTTGGGTTTAAAATAGCATCACAACATTCTATACGCCAATCATTTTTAATACAGATGGAGAATAGCTAAAATAAAATATGGGAAAAGGAGAAATTGAATTTGTCAGCTGGACAGAGTTTATTTGGTCGAATATGTTTCGCAGCTCATCCAAGCTGCTTCTTCAGTTCTGGTCAGAGGGTGGTGGACATTGCTTTATATCTGCCTGAAGGGAGGAGCTAACTACAATGAAATTACTCTAAAACTAACACACCTACTTGTTTACAGTTTCTGTTAGTAAGGTGTGCCTATTCAATATGCACTGATTGTGGGGTCAGAACCAGTTTTCACACCTCTGAACCTGACGTGGCTAGTCCTATTGTTTTCTTTGTTTGTTTTGATTTAGGTTCGAGGATAGAGTTATAAATGGGAGACAAATGATGTCTGAGACCTCCATTTCTGTTCAAGGAAGGATTCTCTTTCTTGATAAAAATAGCCTCTTTAACTCCCCTCTCAAACCAGTTCTTTTGTCTGGCCAAGATCTGAACCTCACTGTCCTCAAAGGAGTGGCCTGTGGCTTTTAGGTGGAGATGTACGGCAGACTGAGGTCTTTTTAGGTGGAGATGTACGGCAGACTGAGGTCCTTTTAGGTGGAGATGTACGGCAGACTGAGGTCCTTTTAGGTGGAGATGTACGGCAGATTGAGGTCCTTTTAGGTGGAGATGTACGGCAGACTGAGGTCCTTTTAGGTGGAGATGTACGGCAGACTGAGGTCCTTTTAGGTGGAGATGTACGGCAGACTGAGGTCCTTTTAGGTGGAGATGTACGGCAGACTGAGGTCCACTCTGGCTCTCTCGTCTATGTTGGTACAACCTCTTGTGAAGTGGCTGTTTTGTTTCTCCAATGTAGCGCTCACTGCAATCTTTACTACTCCACTCCTTTTGCCATGGATTCTACCTGGACGACTGAGGGATTCTACACACAACCTAAAACTAATACAGTTAAAATGCACAATGTACAATATATAGTAGAATGTAATCAATAGGGAAATCTGTTTCTAGAGTGGAACAGATTAGCACTGGTTAATATAAATTAGATTAAACTGAATGGGCTACAAGTTTCCCATGTCTTTACTGTTTTGAGGTGGCCACATCAGCCACCACTGGTTGCTGTGTCCTTTGGCAAGACACTTCCCGCACCTGGTCTAGTATGAAATGTGAGTAACTAGTGGTGGTCAAAATGGATACAATAATAGCTTCTTAAAGTGTCGAGTGAATGACTAATGCAAAGTAAAGTGCTTTGGGTGTCCTCAAAGGTGCCATATAAATCCAATGCATTATTCTCATTGTTATTAAAGGGGCTCTGTGTAACTTTTCCACTGGAGGGTTCACCACCTGACCAGAAAGAACTGACTTAGCTGGAATTATAACAGCACATTCTGCCAATACGCATACATGTAGAAGACCATGATGTCACTGCAAATTATCCATCTGAAATGGTAGGAAACATGGATAGCAAACTGAGCTGATCTTTTCATGCATATTGTGACTCTGTATAGCACTATCTACATATGCAAATATCTACACTTAAATAAACGATTGCCATGGGCTGTAGAGGCTAAGCTCGTTCAAAACTAATGTCCCAAAAGAAGCAATGTGGAGGTCTGGGTCAGTATACAGAGAAGTCTTGTGTTGCTGGGGGTGTATTTTCTATAGGACCAGTGTGAGATGAGCCCAGCTGAGCCAAACACATGAAAACGTCAGCTCTGTTACACCTTTACACTCAATCTAACGACACGTCACCCATCGCAACACTCAATACGAGGTTACACAACTCAACCTGGGCTGCACGGGTGAATGAGATGGTTTGAGAGGGGTGTCTGCCGTGATGGGGTACTGTTTAGTGTTGATAACATTTCAAACTTGATGTCATATATTTTTGTTTCTTAAAAGGTGCATTGTGTAACTTTTCTGGTGGAAGATCCATCACCTGCATCATTAACAACTCTACTTTTATTCAATTACAGGTGGTGTTATAGCTCAAAAATATCCAGAAAAACAAGCATTCTGACTGTGAGCGGGGTTGCCTCTCCACAGATTTAACGTGTAACTTTTGGTTTGATTTCCATGAAGATAGAAAGGTTTAAGACCATACTGAGAAACAATCCAGAAAAAGCAATGACATCTCCACCAAAAAATGTTCACAATTCACCTTTAATATTACTATAGTCCTATAGCAGGTCTGATATAGATGCGACAACAATACAAATGCACCAAATCAAATAGACCAGATCAAAATTAGGACTAAACTAGACCTAAACCCACAGCTAAACTTGGACAAGGTCAGGTCTAATCCAGGACTAGAACAGGAACAAACCAAGTCTACCAAACCAAAGTAAAAGTACAATACTTAAGTACAAATTTTAGGTATCTGTACTTTACTTAAGTACATTTTACAGTGGATACTTTTTACTCTTACTTCACTACATCTTAGAAAGTGTATCTGTACTTGTTCTACCTGCTGAAATGGCTTTATTTTTTCAGCACATTTAATATGAGTTAACGTCTCAACTTTGAGCAAACCAAATACACAAAAGCAGCTAGAAAAATTAAGAAATCAAATGAATCACTTAAAATCTGCTAAATTCTTTTTCAAAATCACAACATTTCATCCTTTAATTATTCTAAGAGATCTTGTTCAGTCCCTACAAGGAACATTTTCCTAGTTTTATGTGTGATTTATTTTGTATTTATTTATCTGCAAAAATTATAGGTAGTAAGCTTTCCATGTGGTGGACATTCTGAAACATTGGCTACAGGCTTATTTGAAGTTTATAGAGCTTGATTATCCAAGTACTTCACAGCGGATTGATATAAAATTGCTATTATTAAAATAACAGTAAAGCATTAAATATTCAAGTCAATATTAAAGTTCTTTTAACCAAGGCTCAAATATGGAATGCATCTTGTTACCTAGCAACATTACAAACCAAAGCAGTTGACCGACAAGACGCACATTTACGATTACACTAAGAGTTTGAACTTTGCACTGAACAAACCTCTATGAAAACAGGAACAATGGAACAAAACCAGACCTGGAAACATAGATATGAACAGCAGCAGCAGGAGTTTGCTAAGGCCACTCAGGAGTGGAGGTCCTGAGAGCAGCTCCTGTTGAAACTGTTGAAAGAGCGGGAAAACCCTTGCATTTATATCGACATCGAAGAAAGGTGCACTGTCGCAGATGTGGAGCCAAAAATCTCTCACCTCAGCCACCAGGTGACACAGATTGAGCTGGGAACACCAGGGGGCAACTACCACAGTGTGGTTACCGTCACTGTGGAGAAGTTCACTCCATTAGAGGAGGTCCTGAGTGCTCCTTCTGAGACTGTACAAGAGACATTAGTGGCAGAGACAGAAGAGGTTCAGGAGACTTCTGATGAAACGACAGAAGTCATTTCACTTCAGGAAACTAGAAATACAGAGGAACCTGACGTTACTCCTCTCAGTGTGGTCGAAGCATCCAAGCACGATGTGATGGAAGCCTGGGATGGAGCTATACCTCACTGGAACTTTGCCAAAAAGAAGAAAAGAAAGAACAGGAAGAATATGACCAAGAAAGAGACTAAAGAAGGTATGGAGTCTCCAAAAGTGCTCCAGGAAGGCACACCAGAACATACTGTTGAAGACTTCACAAATGGACTGGCAGTGGTTCAAAACAAAGATGTAGAAACTCTGGATTGTGTAATTGAAACCTCTAAACCAGAAACTGCCAAGTGTGAATAAGACCAGAAGACACCAGCAGTGGAGGTAAACGAGGTCAAGGAGAATGATGTGGTGGACATCTCAGCACTAGAAGAACCTGAAACTACTCGTGTGGTTGTGGTTTCCCAGTCTGATGTCATGAAAGACAGAGATGTTGGTGTTCACCTCTTGAACACTACCTCCCAAACTTCCAAACTTGAGGTAAATGAGGTTCAGGAGGACACTTGGGAGATCATCATGGGAAGCTACATCATTCACTGCACCAGAGGCTGAAGAACCAGTCAAAGACGATGCAGACGTTCCAGAAGATTGGTTCACCTGCTGCAAATACACAACAGAAAAAGCAGAGAAGAACTCAACTCCAACAGAGCCAGAAGCTACACCTATGAACGTGGTTCAGGTATCTCAGTGTGAGGAGGTAGAGATCCAGCCTTCAGATGTTCCTACCACAGCTACAAACGCTACCAAAAAGAAAAAGAAGAAAAAGAACAGAAATAAGAACATAGACGGTATGGATTCGTGGGATAACGAATACGACCATTTCTGTGACTACGAGGATGCGTGTCTGCAAGGGAGGAAGGCCAGAACCAAGGTGAAGAACGTGACCACAGTTTATACCAACACCAAGAAAAAGTGGGGGTATTCAGAATACTAGATGTTTGATCTGCTGAAGAGCAAATAAAAAAATTAGCATCATATGAGATTCAAGTGGATGGATGTTTTTATTACAGTGAAAAACAAATACAAACATGTTTTCTTATTGTGAGAGGGCTTGCATCTCCATAAAACAGACTCTGGTTGTTCCTTTGGCTTAATATTCCACAGTATGGCATAAAACGTATCTTTCACCATGGAGAATGTTCTGAAGTATGGATTAAACTTTATTTCCATGGAATCATACAGCTGACTTTTCACCTACATAAAGTTACATAGTATCACTTTAATTTTAATCCAGACTGAATGGAGATTCTGTGTCAGTGATCAGCATGGGTCTTTTGAATAGAGAAGTCAACAGCCAATTTTGGTACAGACTTTGCAGGAAAAAAGTTGTTATTATGACAAAAATTGAATAAGAAATTGCTCAACCATAAACCCATTTGTAGCATAAAGTACATGAAGACAGCAGTGGTGGAAGGTAACGACGTACAAAAGTACAATACTTATATTTTATAGTGGACACTTTTTACTTTTATTTTACTACATCTGAGAATGTGTATCTGTACTTTCTACTGCACTACATTTCAGATCTGGACTGAAAAGTAAAAAGTACTTTTCTTTATGGTTTGAGACCTGCTTTATTTGAGACTTTATTTTTTTAGCACATTTAACTTGAGTTCACCCATTTTGAGTAAATCAAATACACAAAAGTGGCTAGAAAAATTCAGAAATCAATTGAATCAGAAATCTGCTAAATTACTTTTCAAAATCACTACATTTCATCCTTTAATTGTTCTAAAAATCTCTGCAAAATACATTTTACTCTTAAAGTACATTTTTAAACAGGTATTTTAATTATTTTACTTGAGTCCATTTTTTTATATGATACTTTTACTTGAGGAACTTTTTACCTTTGTATCCGCTTGTATCTTTAACTTAAGTAACACAATTGAGTACTTCATCCACCACTGTAAATGTATGACATTACACTTATCAAGCATTAACATCACGGAGACAAGCAATGAATCGATATTTGGAAGCCGATATCCGATCCAGCCAATGCTTCAGTAACAGCTCCGATATATGATGCCAGTGTTGAATTGGTGTATCCCTATTTGTACTCTATTGTAGTAGGTACTGTATTTTAGGGTTGGTAAAGTGGCTCTCAGCTAAAATAGAACTGTGATTACTTTTATAGAAAAATATTTTAACTTTTCAGAGAATTTACAGTTAATGTTTTTCCCAAATCAGAGATTATTTCTGGCACAGAAATAGTTGCTATTCACAAGATTTTACCACTTCTGAAAGAGAATATTTAATCTAATCACACACAGAGGGGATTGTTCTTAGAGCTGTGAAAAAAAAAATAAATAAAAAAAAAAACAATTGTGCTCACATTTTTTGACTATAAAATGGAATAAATTTACACTTGAGCATGATTCAGAATCCTTAGACAAAGAAGTCACATAACAGCTGATAACTAAGAAGAAGAAGTGTTTTTAAAAATGATACACAGAAATGCATTTATATGTATATTTCCCCACTGAGTTTTACTATAACATTCAATAGAAGGTGCATGTAAAATACTGTATATTCAAATTTGTGGAATAAAACATGAGAAGTAAATTTTCTGTGCATGATATATTTTAGAAGTTGAAAACAACCAGTGCAAAACTGGGGTTCAGGACCATGGACAGCTCCTCTACTGATCGCAAAGTGTGAATGAATCTTAATCAGCTGCATTGTGACTATTGCAACATGTCACTAAATTATAGGGCTGCTCACTTTATCAGTGACTCATACATTACTGAAATAATGAATACTAACCATTATTTAGAAAATACAAAAAAATAAATTTTTTCCAGGTCGTATTTGGCATATGTTCACTTAAATCTGATTGAACTGTACAAAACTCCTGAAGGCATAAAGAATCAGTAACAAGACTATTGAAACATTGAGTTGAAACTTTTGGGTAATTTTACATGTCATGTCCCATTTGCCTAATAATGAACCTCAACTAATATATTTAAAGACATTTAGAACTATTTTAGTGGATTGCCACAATGCCTTCCATTAAATTTAAGTGATTCTTTCTAAAATCCCAAAACAACCAAAAGGTACGTCCATTTTATTTGAATTTCTTCCATATTATTATTGCAACATATGACAGACAGTTATGCCTGCAGCTGTTTGTTGTGTTTGTGGCCTATACCTCCACATTGATCTCCATCACTTATCAGTAATTGCCTGGTTCCCTGCTGCGCTGTCACCCATCTCCCGTCTCCGCCTGCACCCCCTTCAGAGCCTCCTCCTCCCCCCTCCCCTCCTCTCCCACTCCTGTTCCTGCTGGGGGGCTCATTACAGCACACTCCCCTGTAATGTAGAGGACAGACAGGTAAACATGTCATCAGAGGAGACAGGAGAGGTGAAAGGAGAGAGGAATGAGGGGAGGAGGGGGACGGAGGAGAGAGAGAGAGGGGTGGGGGGGTCAGGTGGTGGTGGCATGGCCCTCATCGGGTGGTATATCAACCCATAACTAACAGTCCTTACCCTGGAGAATAGAACATCATTATAGAGAGAGGGAGGGAGAGAAAGAGGAGAGAGAAAGAGAGAGTAAGGAAAATATAGGAGAAGCAGAGAGATGGAGAGAAAAGGTCTGGTGGGGCAGAGAGGACAGAAAAATATGGAGGTGCTAGAAAGAGAAGGGGCCTGGGGAAGAGAGGAAAGAAAGGGAAAAAAGGTAGAAAGAAAGAGAGATAGGGCTGAGAAAGGGGCTTTGGTAAGACAGAGAAAGGATGGGGGTTGGAGTGAAAGAAGAGAAACAGAGAGGGAGAGAGCGATAAACAAGTGACGAATGTTTGGCAGGGGTGAGTGATCTGTTAAAGTTATAAATATCCAGGTCTGGAGGTGGGAGAAATCATTAGAACTGTTGAAATGTCACTTAAATCATCAACAAAGCAAATACTGTCCCTCAAACTGGTCACAAGCTCTTTGAGACCTAAATAATATAAAATGCACATATTAGTCATACACTGAATCCAGCCAACAATGTAAACGGATGTGAAACAGACAGCCAATCAGAAAGCTTGTGGCGCTTGCTGCTGCCGTGCGATTGGCCAATCCACAAAGACTTCTTGGAATACGGACTAAAAATACATTGACAGTGTTTGAAACTTTAAGAGATGGTTATGGTGCTAGTGTTTGAGTGATTTTGAGGTTTATGTGCATAGATGGTTCACCGTCTCTGCATTTAAGTCAAGGAACAGCTATGGAAAAACAACATTTAGATTCAGTATGGCAAAAAAAAATCATTGGCGCATGAGCCAGGATTTGTGACAATGATTCTATTCTGTATTCTATTTGGGGTGGGAATTTCAAATGTCCTTAAAGGTTGTATAGAGGATTTTCCAAGGAAGGAGAAATCCAGCGACTGTTTGTCCTTTTTCAAATGTTCTCCTCCTCCCACCTCCTCTTTACTCTTACACTGTTTGTTTACAGCCGGTGCTATATAGCCGAATCGCTGTTACTGCTGTGACTATACTGTACGTTTTCAAATGATAAGCAGAAGTTTCCTGTCCAGAAGTAATTTAGTGACCAACACGTCAGTCTTTAGACCCTCTGCTTCAGTGCACGCCATCACTGGGAAGAATCTCTGAGAATCACCTTAGTTTAGCTTCGCTCCTTTTCCCCTTCTCTTCTTCTTTCAGCGACCTCAAAAACTGACTTTCTTTTGCGGCTAACTGCTTGTGGATTCTTGTCTGCCACTGCAACAAACTTTGTGCAAACTGCGAGGAAGCTACAGTTGGAAAAAGCCGCTAAGAACCACTGCATTGGTTGAGTAAACAGCGTCCTGCTTCTGTGGAATGTGTAAGAGGCAAACCTAAACCGCATAATCCCAGTGCACCGGCAAGTCAGTTATACTAGAAGCGTAGGGAGTTTGACTGATAGATAGCCTCGTTATCTATCGGCTAATGTTTATCTGACCCCACTAGATCCACAGTTGATGGATTTTCATTCTTTTTTGTTTTGGTCATCATAATTACAAGGCTGCTGCATCTCTATAATGCTATCACTGACAATTAGAAACAAAAAAATCCTCCATACAAACTTTAACAACAATGATTTACATATTAAATACCTATTATGCAAAATTGACTTTTCAGCGCTTTTAACCTTGTTGTTTCCCCTCACCATTTACTCACCCAAAGTTGTATTTGGAGTGATTTGTGCATGTTTGAGCAATCTTTAATCACCATTTTGCTGATCAACGCCACCGGCATTCACCAACTGCTCTGTACTTACTTCATTCTCTAGTTTTATTTTCTTAATCGGTGATACACGTACGATTCAGCAGTGCTGAGTAGTCATTTTGGTACAAATGAAAAAAAAATCCACAACTTGCTAGTGTGATGCGCTCCTCTATAGGAGGAGCTGACAACTTCACAGCACTTTGTGGTGTCAGCTCCCATTGGGCAGCACAGTTTTCTAACACAGAAGTCAGACTTGTTTGTTGTTTTAGATTAATAATGTGATTTAAAATGTACAAATTATAACATAATGATCCATAGTTGTCATAGACTATAAGTATATAGCACACACAAGCACAACAGGTCTTCTTTAACGACTTGATGAACTATGAGCCTATTATGGATGCATTATGTTAATGGGATACGCCATTTCTCTCACACAGGGAGATCACGCAACTTCAAAGTGCTTAGGAATCGAACTGTGAACCTTCTCGTTATGATAACCACTACACCATTATGCAGACTACAGACCATAATGGGCTCTTCTTTAACCGTGGGGAGAGAGCTGCTAATACAGGAAGAGGATATAGGGAAAAATGTGACAGCGCAACAGGAAGCCGAGCAATTACACTTCAACTAAACTATATATGGACATCCTGCCTGTCACTGCTGCTGTACAAATGAGAGCTATCCCACAGCAAATGATCACGTCTAGCCATTATCTGTCTGTTCTTGTCATCTAGAGGACATATGCACCAAAATAACACAATCCCGTCTTTAAATAGAAACCTGAGCCCCGCTGGAGAAGGCATAGATTACGTTTATGAATGCTGTAAAGCTTTGACAACACGGGTGCAGTTATGGTTTGTACCTGTAAGTGGGACTGAAAATGTCAGGGGGCGGGAGGATAGGAGCCAACAGTGTGTGTGAAGTCGTAAATAAGACTGATTTATAAAGGGGAGAAAGGATACACAGATGTTGTTGTTTTAAGCAGATACTAAATCATTAAAGGTGCATTGTATAACTTTTTTTCTTGTGTAGGGTCTGTCACTTATTGTTCCATGGAGATGTTATTGCTTTGCTTAAAAATTTTCACAGAATGGTATGAAACTCATATATTTCTCTGGGAACAAGCAGGTGATGACACAAAGGCAAAGTTACAGGTCAGATCTGTGGAGAGGTGATCCCATTCTCAGTCGGAATGCATGTTTTTGAAGTATTTGTCAGGTATTAAAGCAGCTAACTGAAAACACTGTAAATGGTCACATTTTTATATAGTGCTTTTCCACCTACACCCACATTTTACACCATTGTACGCAAACACTGGGGCAATGTGGGTTAAGTGTCTTGCCCAAGGACACAACGGCAACATTCATCTGTGAAAACTGGTATCGCACCACCTACCAGAGGGTCAGTAGATCTGTCTGCTCAACCAGTGATGTTTATGTTTGGGATTTGAACCACCAACCTTCAAGTCAGTAGACAATCACTCTACCAGCTGACCTACTGTCGCCCCCCAGCCAGGTATCCAAGTTTAATACTGTACTGTGGAACATTCCAGTCAAAGCAGGTGGCGGACCCTGCACCAGAATGTTTTAAAGAGCACTGTTAAGCACAAATACACTGATTACACGTAGCTTAACCCAAAATAAGTTATACAGAAAGAAGTACTTAAATGTGCAGGTGAGGCACTATTTTAGAATAGTGTGTTTCCTCATTCGTCCAAGACTGAGGTTTCAAAAGTAGTCGTCAGCACAATGTGGGATGTTTCGACTGCCACCTGTAAGTCTTTTTCAATCTGAAGGTAGTGGACTGAGAAGCTGCTATTTGTACTGCCCTGGGCTCGATTAGTCCTGCCCTAAGGAGGTGTTCTAGCTGGAGCTGTCCTATCTTTATTTACCTTCTACAGCCCATGTTTCCTCCCATAGGCCTGAAAGAGACACAAAGACATTACCTATGCATTTTAAAAGACAATTTGCGGATACTTTGCAGCTGATTTCATTAACATTCCCTGGGGGTGTGATGCTAACTGAATTGTTTTAGCACAATCTGACCAAAAAGAGCTGACTTAGTTGGAACTACAACAGGAAAAAGGATTTCTCCACTTAAACAAGTCTCTCACGCGTAACATTACAGTCACAAGCTAAAACTTGCCAACAGTTTTCCAGTTAGTCACTCTCACCTTTTGAGGAAAATTAAACACCTAAGCAGGACCCTGAGCACTCATATTGATCACAGGCTTCTGAAAATGTGTTGTTTTTAAATCCATTTTGTATTTTTATTGAGATTTCAGGCAATTTTAAAGCTTTTGTGACTGCGTTTGTGTGCATTGTGTCTCCATTGTGACTTCTCATAATTCCACCATAGAGATGTATGTCGAACACCCCCAGAATGACGTCACTAACACATTTTTTGTCTAATGAAATGCTTTGTTAAATCAGAGACAGTTGTTTATCTGTCATGGTTCAACATCAGAGAGAAAGAGGGGGCTGTGTTGGCTGGGTTCACATTTTCTTTACTCAGGATTCAAATATTATGTTATCTTCTTTTCTATGTGATAACGTCGTTTCTTCATCAAAAACATACCTGGAGTTGTGTCTCATTCATACATTTAACTCACAAACTCTGCATATTTAGGCTCAGTTCTTCTCTCAGACAGAAAACGCTGTTCCACCTTGTAATGTCATGTCATGTGGTAATACAGGAAGTGCTCTACTGTGTTTTTAAACTCCACACATCTTCACTTGAATCGTTTGGATGATTTCAGCCCTGGAATTGCCAGTGTCTGCTAAACAAAAGATAAAATATAGCTGTTAAATAGAAAACTACCGCTTCATGACATCACAAGGTGGAGCAGAGCATTTTGAGCTTTGGAAATGTAGACAGACTAATAATAAAGAATTACTCAAACACGTGTGAATGAAACAAAACACAACTCTGGATACGTTTTTGAGGAGGTAACAACAGTATAACATGGCTAAAAGCTCAAAAGAGTGAACTTTGTGTAATATAGGACCAAAGAACAATAGCGCCACATAGCCAATAAAGTTTACAAAAATCTGCAGAAAAACAGACTTTGTTCCAGTATTCAATGACATCCTCTGTTCCCTTTGTCCTGACTCATGTCTCATATTCTGCCTGTCCAGTGTAAACCTGTGCGTCTGCAGTTCTCAGTCTGGATGAGTGGTTCACCTTGTGGATGTAATGGGAGTGTGGGGCAGGGCACTGGGCTCTGTGTGTGTCTCTGAACACTGGAATCATGTCGTAATCACTGCACCTCCAACAGTTTATCATTGCAAGGCATTAGCACATCACATTAGAGATAATTACGGGGCGTTCAGGCCGTGGAGTCAGGGGTGTCGGGTTTACATGCAAAGTCTGTGGGGGAGGCGCATACAGACAGGCCCATGTTTGAAAAATCAGAGTTGAAAAATCAGAGTTAAAAATCTGAAAGGAAAATTCACAGCATGTCAGAAATGTTCAAGCATCTGCCCCAAAGACTGTGTAAAGAGTGTGATATACCCATAGCGTTCGGCTCTAGTCAAATGAAGCTCACTGAGGCTAGCAGCTATAGGGGCGAGTAGGAACTGATTAACAGACAAAATAGTAAATGAAAACACCAGGATCATGTAGAGCAGGTTAATATGAATAATTTAAGACCAAAATGACAAGAATGACAGCAGCAGTTATGGAGACAGAGGCGACGTTTTGTCAATACAAAGTGAGTTGATGGAGCCGGAAGTGCGCCCATGCTCACTTCCTGTTTGGAACGCAGCGGCTAGCGGGGTTTTTATATAGCGCTTTTACACCTTCAAGGCACTCAAAGCACTTTACATCAAGAAACCATTCACCCATTCACTCGCACACTAGAGGCAGGAGGTGCCATGCCTAAGGACACAACGGCAGCATTCATGTGTGGGAGCTGGACTCGCACCGTCAATTATTATTATTATTATTATTATTATTATTATTATTATTATTATTATTATTATTATTATTATTATTATTATTATTAATCTATTTTTTTATTATTTTTTTTTTTATGGTGAATGGCAAACAAAAGGTAAAAGCCCTGATGGCACATTTGACTATTTCTAGAAGTTTATCCTCTATCTCTTCTCTCTGTATTCTCCTCTTTCTCTCCCACCTCTCTTTCACCTCTATGTCCCATCGTTCTCCTTTCTCTCATTTCTTTCTCTCCATCTCTCTACCTCTCTATCTCTACCAGCGTCTAACGTCCCTCTCTTTTTTCCCCTATCTATGTACCTTTCTCTCCCTCTACCTCTCTATCTCCCTCTTTCCCATCTCTCATGTCTCTTCTCTCTCTCTCTTCCTCCCCTCACTTTCTCTTTATCAACCTCTCTTTTCTCCCTGTCTCTTCTCACACTCTCCTCTCTGACCTCTCTCTTCCTCCTCTCTCCCTCTTTCTCTCTATTCTTCTTTACCAAACTCTCTCTTTCGTCTCTCTCCTCACACTCTCCTCTCTGCCCTCCCTCTTCCTCTTTTCTCTGGTCTTGTCTCCCCCTCTCCTTTCTCTATATTCCTCTTTCCCAACCTCTCTCTCGCTCTTCCCTCTCTCTCCTAACACTCTCGTGTCTGCCCTCCCTCTTCCTCTTCTCTCTGGTCTTGTCTCTCCCTCTCCTTTCTCTCTATTCCTCTTTCCCAAACTCTGTCTCTTCTCTCTCTCTCCTCACACTCTCTTCTCTGCCCTCCCTCTTCCTCTTCTCTCTGGTCTTATCTCTCCCTCTCCTTTCTCTCTATTCCTCTTTCCCAACCTCTCTCTCTTCTCCCTCTCTCCTCACACTCTCTTCTCTCTCTCTCTCTCTCTCCTTACACTCTCTTCTCTGCCCTCCCTCTCCCTCTTCTCTCTGCCCTCCATCTCGCTCTCCTTTCTCTCTATTCCTCTTCACCAATCTTTCTCTTCTCTCTCTCCTCACACTTTCTGCCCTCCCTCTTCCTCTCCTCTCTGCCCTCTCTCTCCCTCTCCTCTCTCTCTCCTCACACTCTCCTCTCTGCCCTCTCCTCTCTTCTCTTTCTCCTCTCCTTCTCCTCTCTGCCCTCTCTCTCCCTCTCCTCTCTTCTCTTTCTCCTCTCCCTCTCCTCTCTGCCCTCCCTCTCCCTCTCCTCTCTCTCCTCTTCCTCTCCTCTCTGCCCTCTCTCTCCCTCTCCTCTCTTCTCTCTCTCCTCTCCCTCTCCTCTCTGCCCTCTCTCTCCCTCTCCTCTCTTCTCTCTCTCCTCACATTTTCTGCCCTCCCTCTTCCTCTCCTCTCTGCCCTCTCTCTCCCTCTCCTTTCTGCCCTCCCTCTCCCTCTCCTCTTTCTCCTCTCCCTCTCCTCTCTGCCTTCTCTCTCCCTCTCCTCTCTGCCCTCCCTCTCCTCTCTGCCGTCTCTCCTCCTCTCTTCTCTCTCTCCTCTCTGCCCTCCCTCTCCTCTCTTCTCTCTCTCCTCTCCCTCTCCTCTCTGCCCTCTCTCTCCCTCTCCTCTCTTTCTCCTCTCCCTCTCCTCTCTGCCCTCTCTCTCCCTCTCCTCTCTGCCCTCTCTCTCTCTCCCTCTCCTCTCTTCTCTCTCTCCTCTCCCTCTCCTCTCTGCCCTCCCTCTCCCTCTCCTCTCTGCCCTCTCTCTCCCTCTCCTCTCCTCTCGTTCTCCTCTCCCTCTCCTCTCTGCCCTCTCTCTCCCTCTCCTCTCTGCCCTCTCTCTCCCTCTCCTCTCTGCCCTCTCTCTCTCTCCCTCTCCTCTCTTCTCTCTCTCCTCTCTGCCCTCTCTCTCCCTCTCCTCTCTTCCTCCAGGCTCCCCGCTGCACCATTACAGCAGGCCCACCCACCTGGAGGCCAAAAACAGCACCCGCTCTGGCTCTGCTGCAGGGATCGTGTTGCACATAATGCTAGAGCGAGGGAAACCTCCGTCTGCTGGCGACTCCTCTGCTCTTCACATATTTAGAACAGTGAAATATTTTACACAAAACCCAAACACGAATTAGACTAAACTCATCTGCTTCAACCATGAGTAACTTTCTTACCTCACAGCAACAAGGTCCCCGGTTCAATTCCTGTGCTGGATGAGGGCTTTCTGTGTGGAGTTTGCATGTTCTCCCTGTGTCTTTGTGTGCAATAGTTTCCATGATTAACCTAAAACATACTATAAAGGCTGATGCTCTAGTTCTGTAATCCTGACCAAGTAGGGGTGCAACTAACGATTATTTTCTTGCTGATTGAGAAAATAATGACTAATTTTTCAATGAATCGACTAATCTATTGATTATTTTTCGATTAATCGGTTCATTAAATTATATATTTTCATGACTTTTTATATAGCAATTTGCTCCAAATTTTCCACAAAGATTCATCTTGTTTTTAGATTAATAAAAAGTGTATTTTGTCTTATAGCAACATTGCTAATTATGTTACTCTGTCATGTAACAATTATAGGGTTCAAGCCAATGATATAAAATGCTGCTTAAGGCTATAGGCGAATACACAGGCTGTAATACAGAGCTACAATTATGGACAGTAATGGACACAGTCATACAGATGGGTGTTAAATGAACAGCTGACAGTGAAATCTGCACTGCGGTCAAGGTGTAGTTACAGTCCGCGGTGCCTCGTGCCCGTATAGTCTGCGGTGCACCCATACAGTGCATGTTGAGAGCGCTTGTTCCTATTATATCTGACCAATTAATTAAAGACTCGCCTCTAAAGGAGACGCATCGACGCTCTACAGGCTCTACAGGCTCTACAGGCTCTACAGGCTCTACAGGCTCTACAGGCTCTACACGCTCTACAGGCGTCGTCGATTACGTGGCCGAATCGTTGCAGCTCTATGACCAAGCCTGCCTCAAGATCTGGAGATGGGTCCCTGGATACTGCACTGCTCCTGACAGGTTGCCCCAACGACAGTGAAGAGTGGAAGTCTGGTGTTAAAAGATTAATTATGTAACTTTTTTCCTGAAACTTACTTTTCTCTATGAGGATGTTGGTGCTTTGCTTGGAATATTCCGCAGAATGCCATTAAAGGTATCTCCATGGTGACAAGCATGTGACAACACTAGGACCGATTTACATTTCAGATCTGTGAAGAGGCCAGCACACTCACAGGTAATGAATAAAGGACTAATTTAATGCCATTTCTCTTATGTTTCAATGTTTGAAGTTTACAGTAGTGTTTTATCTGAAGACACAAACATACAAAAATAAAAAATACGTACAACTGGTTCGCCTGTATTCAGCCTCACATTTTACTATGTGTAGTTTTATGTATTTAGCACGTGTGTGTGTGTGTGTGTGTGTGTGTGTGTGTGTGTGCGTGTGTGTGTGTGCGTGTGTGTGTGTGTGTGTCTGTCTGGGTTGTTTGGTTGTGTGGGGTCAGGCAGCTGTGGGGGCTGGTTGGGTGGAAAGAAATGTGAGATTGTTTTTAATCACTGTAAAGCACTTTGTAAAGCGCTTTATAAATAAAGTTTGAACGATTGATTGATACAGTAAAAGATTTCTGTGTCAGTAAGTGTCCGCCACAATTGTCTCCATGGAGATGTTCTTGCTTTGGCTGGTTTCACTGTAACAATCAATATCTGCTGTTCAGAACTTTACTCAGAATTTGAAAATCGCCCAGTGTTCACTGAGAGCAGATTAATTTTAACATCTTGATTTAAACTAGTGTTTTAGCCAGTGCCAACAAGGCTGTAAAAGTAATCACAATCAAACTGAAATTGCGATTTGAATGAACGCAATTAGCAGACAGTATAAATATAATTTCCTCCACAAACAACAGAACAGCCTGCCTTATTCTGCATAAAAACTGCCAACCCTGTAGTTTAGCTCTGTAACACGTTCTGAAATGTGATTCTTGTATTAGTTCCTCATTTTATATTTCAGTCTGGATGTGTTTGTAATTTGAACTTTGAAGAGAATCCTACCATCAGTCATGGAATGTAATGAAGTAAAAGTACTGTACTTAAGTAAAAATGTAAGGTATCTGTACATTTTACACATCCATAATATGAGCAAACAAAAATATAAAACAGCGAGGAAAAAATCATATTCAATTGTTTCCACTGAATAAAATCTTTATCAAAATCAATACATTTGAAGCTTTATTACATCTCTTGATCTACTTTTATTTTTTACTCTTTAAGTACATTTTTAAGAGGTACTTGAATACTTTTACTTAAGTAGACTTTTCATGTGATACTTTTACTTTTACTTGACTATTTTTACCCTGGTGTCTGTACTTTTACTTAAAGATACACTGTGTAACTTTTCAAGTTGAGGTTACACTCACTTTGCCTGGAGTAGGCTTGCCAGGAATGTTCCACAGTATGGTATTAAACTTATCTATGAAGTATTTATTCACTTACATGTGTTCTTGGCCTGGTGACATTACCTGCTTGTCTCCGTGGAGATAGAAAAGTTGAATGCCAGACTGTGGAACATTTAAAAAAAAGCAGTATTATTCATCATGGCGACAAGCTGTTACACAATGCACCTTGAAGTAATAAAATCGAGTACTTTTTTTTACTCCTGCCTACCATTAAAACATAAATCACAAATTTAATCAGAATGCCTGTGGGGAAACGTAATGAGATATTTCCCCAAAAAGGTTGAGTTTTCCCATTTTTAAAAATAGAAGTACATAAATGAACACGTTTATCATTGAGTGAGTTTTAATCCAACGAAACAAAGAAACATTTACATACATTCAGATGGAAATATATTCCGCACAATGCCAATTACTTCCCCCACATAACCAGGGACGTGTTTGTGAATTGGCCCAAATGTGATGAGTTAATATTAGTCATGATATTTGAGACGTAAAAGGGAGATTAGCTGATTCAAGATCCGGAGACATGAATGCACTGCACCCTTGGAGTTATGATTGGAGAAGAATTAAAGTCTAAAAGAAAAGCTCAGTCTAAACAGGGTGAAATGGAGAAGGGTAGAGGAGTCAGAAATATACTTAAAGGTAATATTCATGATTTTCACTCTCTTTAAAATGGGAAAAACAGAACTAGTTCATTTTAAACTCTTTACAGCAGTACAAAGTTATTCCTCAGAATTCCTAGCATCTTTACGTGACAAATCCAGAATGATATCTCTGTGTTTTTTATACAGATTGATTTCAGTCTGGTCCCTTTGTCCTCTGTTGCATCTCAACCTTGGCCAAACATGATCCTCCAGTTAGATTTGTTTTTTTCAGCGACGCATGTGAAACGAAGGAGCTCACCTATGATTTACAAATAACACCAAATTTCTCTCACCTCAGATTAACAGAGTTTCGTGCTTGGCTAATTGATTCTGCAGAAATCCGCAATGTTTTTCAGTCCCCTGTGATATTTTTTTACTTTCTTTTTTTGATACAGACAGACCATGCCTGTCCCTGATTGGCTAATCCACCTGTCAATCACTCCCATTTAAAGAGCCGCTAAACACCTGTGCTAGAGTTAACTCCGCCCACAGTCAAAATCTGAAAAATCCAACACAGTGGGCGGTACTCGGCGGGTTGTGGAGCGCGGGTGGGGTGATGGTGTGGGGCGGGGCTTGACCTATGAGTGACAGCCGGGTGACAGCGCCGGTCAGTGAGAGCGAACAAGAGCAAACTGCCAATGGAGAGTGACAGCGACGTGAGTTTTGCCACGGAGCGCAGCGAGGTACAGAAGGGGCTAAGAGGGGCTCCTCGCGTACCGCCCATAGACCGTGAGCCGACCGTGAGCCGACCGTGAGCCGACCGTGAGCCGACCGTGAGCGGTTGTGCTCGTCACGTATTAACCTCAAAAAAGCATCTGACTCATTGGCGGACGCGTGCCCAACCCGGAAATTCAAATGTCGTGGCCGTAGTTGATCCTAAAGAGGCCGTTACAGACACAGCTTTGACCTAAAACTCTGATTTTTAACAAATATGCACAAAAATGCCAAAATAAGGCCAGGGATAGGTATACACTTTTATTTTAGACCCATTTACACAGTTAATCAGTAAAAAAAAAAAGTGGTTTTGGTGTTCAGTCGCTCTTTAAAACTCACATCTTCATCAAGTATTGAAAAAGTGTTTATTCTAAAATTCAAGCAACTACCATCTTAGTTATTCACTGTGATGAGTCTATATGCGTGTGGACTTTGCCATCATGGTAATGCTAACAACAACTAGCATGCTAACACACACTTCCTGGTTTGGGGATGAAAAAAATGCTTTACAATTAGATGCAGGCGGAACACAGCCGTCTCAGTTTTACAATATCTGTTCTGTAGATGCACATGCGTAAAAATCAGATGAAGCCATTTTTAAGTATTTGGTATAATTCTAATCAATATTAACTGTTTGAATATCTGATTTCTGTCAATTACCACAGGCACATTGAAAAAAAATAATAATAAATATTCAGAACAGACCATAAACATTGAAAAAAATTAAGTATGGAAAAAATAGATCAATGAAATATTTTAGGTAGTATTTATAAGTTGTAGATGTATTATAGCTCCAAATATATGTTCCATCTATCATCTATTGAAGGGTAAGTCTAGTATAGTAATTATTGTGGCAAGTTTAAGTACTGCTGTTGATTGATAGGGCTGAACTTGGTCTAACCCTGGACTTAACTGTCACTAATAAAGGTTTGGACTAAAAACTGTAATTCTAGTCTGTCATGATTGCGGGCATGTCTCTCGGGTCCTTCACTGTGAAACAAAGAAAAAAAAAATCACTTTCCAAATCTTAGCGTTGGGTTCGTGCTCAATGGCCCCCAGCATCAACACTGGCAAATGACTAGCAGTAATTTTGGTCCTGATGCCCCGCCACAGCTGCCCTCGTCTGCGAATGGAGAGACTGTGGAGTGTAATGACAATGACAGCTGAAGTTTAGAACAGTGCTGTAATTAAACTTAGACCAAAAATCCCAACGGGTTTGAACCAAGAAGTGAGAGATCTCTTATCAAATGACTTCAAAGAGAAAGAGTGAGGATTTTTGTGATTACGGTTCAGTTTGGCATGAGATTTTCAATGCAGACGTGAAGTTCACTTATACATGCGTATCTAAACCAACCCAGAAAACACCTTTTTGGACTTGAGAGCCACCGTAGCCAAGCACTTAATGGGTCTATTACAGCTAGAAGTCATAAACAGCATGTCTGATCCATCTGTGTTTTGTTTGTCTTTTATGGCGTAGTTGAAACACTGTTTGGGACAATACGATTTAAGACAAGGCAAAAAAAAAAAGTAAAATCACAAGTTGTAGGACTGAAACGCCTTCACAAATAATGTTAGACCAGTAACTCAACACTGATTAAAAAATTTGTTATCATCCCATCACTAGTCTTTACTATTGCAAAACAGGGTGTAAAGTATTGGCACGCTGCGTTCAAACTAGTCAAACTAAATTCAGAATAAATGTGACTAGAAATGCAGAAAACACTATTCCAATGCCAGGGAAAAATGCTAAACCTAGTAGTTTAGCATTTTTTAGCATTTAGCATTTGTGCAGAGGTCAGCAACTTTCTGCAGAGTCAATTGCTACAGACCTCCAAACTTCTGTGGCCTTCTGATCAGCTCAAGAACAGTGCGTAAAGAGCTTCATGGAATAGGTTTCCATGGCCAAGCAGCTGCATCCAAGCCATACATCACCAAGTGCAATGCAAAGCGTCGGCTGCAGTGGTGTAAAGCGCCGCCACTGGACTCTAGAGCAACATTTCTAGGTAGTTAGAAATGACAGGAGTTGTCTCATACATATGCGTTTACAAGATGGTTGATAAAAATATATTTATATATATATATACGATCCAAACGCAATTAAAACATAAATAAAGTCTGCATCGCAATCAAAACCAAATAAGTAAACCAAAAAGTATCTTACCTTGCCAAAGCTGCCCTTCCCAATGGCCCGGAGAATCTGGAAATGGTCAAAGTTCACTGTAAAAGAAACACAAAAGGCATGTCAGGATACTCTTAAAACCACACACATGAATCAAAGAGACATTTTTACATTGGCTCAGGGCTGTGCAATGACAAAAATATTCAAAATATTTACCTCATATTGACGGATCACAGTTTTCAGTTTGGTTTATACTGTAATATTAAATCATAATCAATTTCATGGCCATATTATTCTATTCTAAATCACTGCTATTTATTTTTTTATATTGTTCCTCCAAAAACACGTCATCCATTCTTGCTTTTACTCAATTCCAGAGCTGAAATTATCCAAATTATTTTAGTGAAGGTGTGTGGAGTTTAAAAACACAGTGGAGCACTTCCTGTATTACCACATGACATCACAAGTTGGAACAGAGTGTTTTCTGTTTGAGAGAAGAAACAAAACACCATTCCGGGTCTGTTCATGACGAGGAAACAACATTATATTATATTATAAGATCAGAAAATAGCCTAATATGAGCCCTTTAATATTTGCTCAAATAAAATTCATTTCACTGCACAACTCTACTTTGGCTCGCTAAAAATTTCACTTTCTTTTCCCCCACCAAGAAACGTTTTCTAATATATCCTGCCTGGGTCTATATTAGAGTAATTTTTCATGTTAACACAATGTCCGTTCATTTAACAGTTGAAAATCCAGTGAGATCGATAAATGCGTTAGCACACACCTCCTCCTTTTCTCTGATTTATTCGATGCCCTCTGTCTAGACATAAAACTCTTTGTAAAGTATTACTCCAAAAGTCCTTGGTCGTGACATTGAAACTTTGTGAATTAATCTACTCAAACTTTTCCACTGTTGAAAAAGCGCCAGAGAAGTTTTTATAAATTTAAATTGAAAAAAGAAACTACAACTGCACTAAAACTGAATGAAACAAGAATTACAAAAGGGCTACGCAACACACAAGGACCAAAGATGCAAGATAGATATGTTTAATGCCATACTTTGGAACATATCAACAGCAACATCGCTATGGAAACAAAAGAAAAGTTATTGCATCTTTAAACATCCTATATTACTCAAAAATGACTCTTGTGAGCTTGTTATAATGCTGTTAACTCATCAAAAACCTTCCTGGAGTTGTGTTTTGTTTCATTCACACATGTCTGAGTGATCTCCAAAGCTTGAAATTCTCTGTTCCACCTTGTGATGTCATGCAGTGTTGTGTAAAAATTAACCAGCACTAAAACTGTGCAAAATAAGAACTACAAAAGGGCTGCACAAGGACCAGTGTCGACGCAGTTTAGATCCAAGTTTAAAATTGCACTGTGTCATGTTCACAGTATGGGATTAAAATGATTTTTCTTGCACTTTTATTTTACTGCATTTTATTTATTAGATTATGTTCCAGACCAAGTTTTAGTTTGTTTTCATACTGTGACCACTCTGAGAAAGATCGCTACTGAGCAGGTCAGGTATGAAAACAAACCTCGGTCTGAAAAATAATCTAATAAAATGAATTAACAGAAGACCAAATTAACCCTGTTGAACTGTCGCACTAAAAAGAACACCTGCTAGTCTCCATGAAGATAGATTTAGCTTGTCAGTAATGCTATACTGCGGAACATTTCAAGCAAAACAATAGTATCTCCATGGTGTTCCCTCTACCAGAAACAACTTTAAACAAGACAAAACGAGGATTCACATAAGGAGCAACGTAAATGTGTTAAAAATCAGAGACACTGTGATTCTTTGTCCTGTCCTACATTCAATTTAGAGCAGAGAATCAATCTTGAAATGTTGAAATCTACTGATATTTTGCAGCTGATGCCATCAACATTCCCTGGGGGTGTGATGCTAACTATAGGCACTGCTATGTCTGACGCTTTGTTGGAGATTTATTTTAATTTTAACACAATCTGACCAAAAAGAACTGACTAGTAGTATTTTTGTTGAAAATCAAACAGTTAAACAGGACAGTGAACAATCGTATGGATCACAGGCTTCTGAAAATGTGTGTTGTTTATTTTAAATCTTTTACGCAGTGTTTGCTAATGTGTGCATTGCGTCACCGTGGTAACAGCTGAACATTCTGCCATACACATACACGTAGAAGACGCCCAGCATGATGTCACTGCAATATGTTCTCAAAAATCCTTCTTCTCACTCTTAGGCCTAACATAACTTTTTTTAGAGTCATCATTTGAGAAATTAGTTTTGAAAATCTGGTATGTGACTGAAGTGCAGTTTGTGTGAGTGGACATTACCACTCCCGACATTCAAGTCCAAAGAAAGACATTACATTTTAGTATGAGCTGTTTTTGAAGACGAAAAGGAGCGTTTGAAAATGTCACCGTGCATTAGAACAGATCAGCTCTGTGATTCATGTTTTATCATTAAGTTTTTGAGGAATGTAAAAAGGTGGAACAAAAGGTCAAATGATATCACAGACTGACATGTGAAAAAATGTGCTCAGAATTCTGCCAACAACATTTCCATATTATGATTTTACTACAGTATATTGTGTATTATGATTATATTAAAGGTCCTATATCACACAAAATGGATTCATGTGAGCTTTAAGCCATGTTTTTCATTCACACGTTTAAGTAATACAGGTTTATTCTACATCCACATCTCCAAAACTCAAAATGCTTTGTTCCACCTAGAAATGTTATGAAGCGGCAGTTTTCAAGTGAACAAGTTCAAGTTTTACTCTCTGGCTTTTAACACCGTGTGAGTTGTGTGGTCCTCTGTGTCTTTTATTTTATTTGATTTCATTTGATTTCATTTTTATTTAATTTTCATTTTATTTTTATTTAATTTTCATTTTATTAAATTTTTATTAAATTTTATTTAATTTGTATTTTAATTCAACTTTATTTTATTTTATTTGCTTAATTCATTTTTTCATTTTTAGCTTTTTAACACTTTTTATTTATTGTTTTTATTTATGATTTACTGCCTTTTATTGTATTAATTTGTCTGTGCAGCACTTTGGATACTGTCTTGTTTATAAAATGTGCTTTATAAATAAAATGGATTGGATTGAACCTTTTACTTTTTGTTCAGCAGAGATTGGCAGTTCCAGGACTGAAATTATCCAAATGATTCTAGTGTATGGAGTTTATAAACACAGTGGAGCACTTTCTGTATTGCAACATGACATCACAAGGTGGAACAGAGTGTTTTCCGTTTGAGAGCAGAGGAAACAACATTACAACACTAATCAGAAAACTGCGTACGGGCCCCACGGCATTAAAATCTTTCCGCATTTAAATTCTCAGTTCAAGGGAGGCTTTGGGACAATTTATCTTGATCTTTTATGTAAACAAAACAACAATCCTGTGAGTAGAGCTTATAAAAACTGCAGAATCCAATTAAGCTTTTCAAAATGTCAGTAAATGTTTCACACAGACAAAACAACATTAACATCTCTTTAAAATGACATTGGCAATCCTTTCAAAACACAGAAGTAGTTAACACAAAAGAATACATAGAATAATTTGGACTCTTTGAATTTAAATATGCCTTTAGAGCTTAAGGGCTGTGCTGAACTTTGAAGCTACTTTATAAAAGATGCTGTACATGATTTTTATTGTTTTAAAAGTGTGAAAAACAGAACTAATTAATTCTAAACGGTTTCGCAGTGGTCCAAAGTTACTTCTCACTTACTTTATGCATTCAGAGCGTCGTAATTATTCACCAAGATCAGTTTGTTAGCTATTTTCACAACTCTCAAACCAGAGCTGACAACAACTAACATGCTAACGCGCACTTCCTGATTTTCGGACAATAAAACGCTTTCTAATGAGACTACGCAACAGATATATTTTGACCTCAAGAGCTGCTTATACGAAATATCAGTACTGGAACAACTCTAATTTTGCGATAATACTAATGTTACACAATACTTCAATTTCAAACTCGATACTCAATACTTTCTGATACGACAATGAGATTAAAAACACTCTTTCTTTAGACAATAAAATACAATTTTCAACATTAAATTGTAGTATTATCTTCGATTAATCTGATTTTCGATACTTTTGACAAACCCTTCTAAGACATGGGAAAAAATTAGAAACAAGTACAGGATCTTTAAGTGCACACAAGGAGGTAATACAAAAATTATATATAATAATTTGGATTTAAATGACCATTTGTGGCTTGGGAGCTGGGCTGAACTTTGAAGCTGCACTATAAAGTCTTTGCGATAACAGCCTAACTTCCATGCCGATTACATAAAGGCCACGAATTATTCAAATCAGTTTAGAGATGTCTCCGAAAATTGGATTAACTCGACGCAGTAGCGGAATTATTATCAAGATGAGTGCGAGAGGGCCATCGCGCTGAATTAAAACGGCTAATTTGAAAAGGGGTTTATCAGTGGAACATCAGAGTCTTATTGCAGACATTTGCACTGATTAGAAAATGCAGGAATACAGAGAAGTTCAGAGCAGTTTGGGAGCTAGCTCATTTTTAAAAGGTTATTGTTGTCTTACATTAAAGTACATTACATTATTGTGCAAAATGGACTTTTCAGAGCTGTTAACCATGTTATAGCTGTCTCCAGTTCTCATTTACCCTCTCCAAGTCATATTTGGACTAATTCGAGTGATTTCAACACCATATTGCCAGTCAAACCCCCATTTACATTTATTCTGTACTTACTTCGTGCTTCAATTTTATTTTCTTAACAGTGATACGTGTAGGATTCGGCAGTGTCATGTAGTCACTTTGGTACAAGGAAAAGAAAACTCCGTAGCTATCCATAGGAATTGCCGATTCTTTGTTGTGATGACGTTTACAACTACATGGGCACCACAGTTTTCAGTCAATGGACTTTTTTCTTTAAGTCATTTTGGAGATCAAAAGGAAAAATGAACAAAAAAGTGTGTCCAAACTTTTGACTGGTAATGTATAATAGTTTTATTTATTGATATTGCAACTGCACTGATCCAACGCTGACATCGAATATCCTGAAACATTTGCTGGATCGGATCGGTTTTGAAATATTGTTTCAGCCGATATCCTGGTTGGACAAACACATTGCTGTAATAAGACTATTTACTGGTCGTAGTCAGTCCAGAAAGTCTCATAATGTTTGAACTTGTATTTACATAAAGCTGTTCTGTCGTTACTTGAGAGGTAAATAACAGCTACATCACACATTTGGTTCACTTTTGTCTTAGTGTAAGAAACAAATGCTGTTTTCAGTCTCTGCACTGGTATCTGTTGATATCAGTGGAAACTTAAAGCAACAGCATCAGAATCTGTATCAGAACTGAAAAAGATGGATTGGTGCTTACTTACAAATCTGCAAATCAACAATTATGATTATACATTTTTGATATATCCAGTAAATGAGTGAATATTCTAATTTGACATACCTCCAAAACAACCATTATTTGACTTTGACCCTCCAATAGATCAGCTTGAAACGTCCATCTCCAACCCTCTGCTCTGCTCCTATTGTTTCTGCTCCTCTGGATCCCGTGATGAGACAGTACCCCGCAGGCTAATGTAAGCACAGCAGGCCCATAGAAGCCCCAAACCACAGCTCCATCTGCCCTTTCCCCCTCGCCCTCCTCGCCCCCTCCCTGCCCTGCACACATGAACCATAATCAGCAGACAGGGAGCCGTGCAGAGACACATCAGGCCCAAAAGCTCTGCTCCAGCTCAGAGGTGGAAACACATGGAGAGAAGAGGCTTGAAACAATGGAATCTGCTGCTCAGTCTGTTCTACATAGATAATCCTTAAAGGTCCTGTCTTATGCAAAACTGACTCTTGTGAGCGTTAAGCCATGTTATAATGTTGTTAGCTCCTCAAAAACATACCTGGAGTTGTGTTTTGTTTCATTCACACACGTTTGAGTAACCCTTTATTAGTCTGTACATCTCTAAAGCTCAAAATGCTCTGTTCCACCTTGTGATGTCATGAAGCAGTCGTTTTCAAGTTAACAGCTTTCTCCTTTTGTTTAGTAAAATGATCAAAATGAATCAGGTAAAGGTTTGTGGAGTTTAAAAACACAGCTGAGCAATTCATGTATTACCACATGACATCACAAGGTGGAACAGAGGGTTTTCAGTTTGAGAGAAGAAGTCAGTCTAAATATGCAGGTTTGTGTGTTAAACATGTGTGAATGAAACAAAACACAACTCCAGGTGTGTTTGTGACGAGGAAACAACATTATAACACAAATCAGGAAGTAGCATAATATGGACCCCTTTAATAATGCATTGTGTAACAGGATGTAGCTTAAAACATGCTTAAGCAGTATTTAAGATTGTTTTTTAGATATAATAATGGGTATGTTTACATGGCCAGTAAAAATCCTTGTAATCAGTTAATCGAACAATTTAGATTGTTAAAATAAAACTTTAATATTTTGATTTTGTGAGAAAAACAAAACAAAAAACAAACAAAGACGTTTGACCCAAATCTGAATCTGATGCTGATGATGATCTGAATCCCTTGCACTACACAAACTATTTCTCAAGTGGCTGGATAGCTAATAAATATAAACTTAAACTGTTACTACTGTTTACTTCAACTTGCATTTCAAACTCTTTAAAGGGCCTATATTACGACATTTTATGATCTGTGTTATAATGTTGTTTCCATCTAAAACAGACCTGGAATTGTGTTTTGTTTCATTCACGTATCACACAAATCTTGCAAATTTAGGCTGAGTTCTTCTCTCAAACAGAAAACACTCTGGAAGTCTAAATCTTCATCTAAAATGTTCCATAGTTTGGCTTTAATCTTGTCAATCTTACATTTATTCAATTACAGGTATTTTAATTGCTCTTTAATACTCTGAAAGAGCTCCAGTTTTTATCTCGTGCACTATTTTAGGACCTGGATACAACATCAGACAATGGTATAGATTAGAACTTATTTTTAACACCAAGATCTAACTGTTCACTTGTTCTCAATCTATACAACACAACGGTATTTCCTCCTCTCGTTATCACACATAATCATAATTCACTATATCGACTTTCCAAGTGCCACTCAATGCAAAATCATTAACAGCTCAAAAATAAACCGTCTCTGAAGACAGATTACAGGCCATCAAGTCCGAGATAGTCTTTTGAAAACCGAAATAACATGAGACCTATTGATCCATGAAATCCCATTCCTTCGGGATTTGATTCTTGTCAGATCTCATCAAACTGAGGAACGTCCCAGTGGATTCCCAATAAATATCAGATTATAATCTCATGGGACATTTATTCTCTGTAGTCTCTTATACTGGGTGAGTCATCGTGATGGGAGTAACAAAGCGGCCCTCTGCTCTTCAGTCTGGAGAGTTTGCGACTTGCTTGACCAGTCAGACCCTTCTACTTTCTGTTCAAAACCAGAAGGGAATGGACAACAGAGCGTGAAAACCCTGAAAATTTGAGACGATTCTACCACAGCTACTAATTTGTACTACATGTCTTTCCTCTCCAAAAGTTTTATATTATTCACAACAAAATATATAACTTCTTTTACCTGAGATAAGTATTTGTGCAAAAGTCCATGCTGTTTCTTAGTCCTTTATGTTCTTTTTTTTCCCTTTTTTACATGTAAGCACCCATGTTTTGTTTTTTTTGACGAGAACGGCTAATGCGTCTCTGATTGGTTAATCCGCCTGTCAATCACGCCCTCTGAAATCACGGCTCCAGAGCCACTCGTCTTTGTAGCAGCCGAAGTTCGGATCTGGCTGGTTAGGTAAGTTTGGGACAGGGTGAGGGGCTGTAGGTGGTTGGTAAAAGAGCTGAACACATTTGGAAAAATATTAAATAGTGATTTTTCTGACAAGCAGTGCGTTTTGTGATTTCATTTGCGAGTTATGTTTTACTTGCAGGATTCCATTCACAGTGCACATTTCAAATATTCCCAGGGGCATAGTGTTCGAGAGAAGACTGAAATATGAACTGCTAAACCAATAAAAGTATCTCATATATTTCAGAACATGCTTGCTAAGGTATAACTAGAGTTCACAAGTACCATATAAAACTCCATCAGAACTGGATATTTGGTTGTTTACAGAAAAATTGCTTCTTAAAGCTTCTATATTACACAAAATTGACTCTTGTGAGCTTTAAGACATGCTATAATGTTGTTATCTCCTCAAAAACAGACCTGGAGTTGTGTTTTGTTCCATTCACACATGTTTGAGTAAACAACAATAATTTATTAGTCTGTCTAAATCTCCAATGCTCAAAATGCTCTGTTCCACCTTGTGATGTCATGAAGTAAGTTAACAAGTACCTTATTTCTTTTGTTTAGAAGAGATTGGCAATTTTAGGGCTGAAATTATCCGAATAATTCTCGTGAAGGTGTATAAAAACACAGTGGAGCACTTCCTGTATTACTGTCATGATACTAGGAAGAAAAAGGCTCTGATATTCTGACATATAGACTTACCTAAAACTATATTCGAGAAAGTTCAAAGTCCAATTTAACGCAGTAAATAAGTAGTAATAGGAGTAAAAGTAGAAAATATAGTTGTTATTTCACTAAAATATAGTCGTTGTAGTATTAAAAAAAACACCAGAAATAGTGTTTTTTTTGTAGTGCGGCCAATAGAAGAATTATAGACAGTTCGATTGTGGTGTGTTTTTTGATGTAACTGAGTAAAGAATGTATTACACACGGCACATTTCACACTTGTGAGGTCGTGAGCCAATAGTTGATCCTGAGAACACTATTTTTCCCATCAACACTGGTAACACAAGTGCTTATTTTCCTGTCTCTGCTTCAGCCTGTGCAATCTCCTATACTGCTGTCCCTGAGCTGTGTGCGTGTGTGTGTGTGTGTGTGTGTTTGCGTGTGTGTGTGTGTGCGTGTGTTTGCGTGCGTGTATGTGTGTGCGTGTGTGCGTACGCTTTCTAATCGTTCATGTCTTTTAACAACTGTGTGGATTGGAAGTGAGAGAGAGAAATGGGGGGAGAGATGAGAGATGGAGATGAAAAGAAGGATGGAAGAGGGAGATTAAAAGAAAGAAAGAAGGGGAGAGGTGGGAGAGAGAGCGTGAGAGAGAAGGGAAAGGTAGAGAGGAGTGAGAAACAAGGACAGGGAGAGGGATAGAGAGAGAAGAACAGTTTTCTTCATTCACATTTTACTTTACGGCAGTTTACATTTGAAGTGGGGGTAGAGAGAGAAAGGAGGGACTAAAAGAGACAGGAGAAAGCAAATAGAAGAGGGGAAAGAGAGAGATAGATAGAGGTGCATGATAGAGAGGACAAAGAGAAAGAAGAGGTAGAGAGAAGGAGGAGACAGGAGAGGGAAATAAAAAAGGAAGGGAGAAAAGAAGGAAGCGAGAAAGAGGATGCAAAAGAGAGAGGGAGCTAAGAGAAAGGGAGAGACAGAGAGAAGCAGAGAGACAGAGAGATAAAGAGAAAAAGGGAGAGGAGGATGGAGAAAGGCACAGGGAGAGAGAGGCAGGCTGCCATCCTTGATCATTGTTTGGAATTCAGTTTTCTTCATTCCCACTTTACTTTACAGCAGTTTCTATCTAAAGTGGTTACCTGGAGTTACGGCTGTGGAGACTCAAGGCCAGAGCGGAGAATTGATTTGTTAAAAGTCCTCACAAGTCCTTTGATACGGTGGAAACTGTCTTAATATTGTAGTATTTGAAGTATCTGAAGTATCTGAAGTATTTGAAGTATCTGTTTCTCTGCTATTGTATTGGAAAAAAATACAAATTATATTATATTGAGTGAATAGAGTTAGCCTTATTTTCCTTAAAAGGTCCTATATTACACAAAATAGACTCTTGTAACCTGCTTGTTTCCATGGATACGTCATTGCTCTGCCTGGAATGTTACACAGTATGACATTAAACAGCTCTGCCTAACATTTATTTTATTTATTACAGGTGGGCTTATAGCTCAAAAAAGGCATTCTGACTGTGAGCGGGGTCGCCTCTCCACAGATCTGACTTGTCTGGTTTTGGTCTCCATGAAGATAGAAAGGTTTAATACCATACTGTGAAACATTACCAAAAAAAGAAAGTTACACAAGTTTTTTTTTGGCCAATACCGATTGTTTAGAATCCAGATGGCCGATAAGCTCTGCCGATATTTTTGGGTCGATATGTAATGCAGATTTTGATTATTTTCCCCAAAGTATATCATTTAAATTTACTACAAACTCATTCACAGCCCTTTTTTTAATTACAAACCTTTAAGAAAACAGTTTGTTGTTGTTTTGTGCTGTTTTCACTTCGCAGTAAAGTGTTAAAATAAATCCTTAGGCGTGTCATTTAAGTAGCAGGTCACACAAACACAATATCGGCTTCAGCTGGAGATTTAAAGCTGATAAATGATGTGCTAAAATAGTCAGAACGTTGTTACCTTGTCAGAAACAGACCTATAATAGTGTGTTTAGAGTTTGAGAGAACACAGCCTATATACGCAGGGTTTGTGTGTTAAACATGTGTGAACGAAACAAAACACAACTCCAGGTATGTTTATGACGAAAAAACAATACAATATAATGAGAAAATAGTGCATTAAGACAAAGTTGAAAGCTAACCATGTACGCAGGGAACACCATTAAAAACTTACTGCAAAAACACCAGAGAAGTGTAGAGATGCTAATTTGCAAATTGCACGAGGTCCTTTAGAGACAGCGCTCCCATGTGAATACGGCTTCAACCCAGTGTGATGTGAAACAGAAAGTTCAATTAAAACGGCATCACTGTCACCGCGGCGACTAATTAACGAGGCTAAAAGCAGCACTCAGACAAATAGAATCCAGTGTTTTGAATGTGATTTTGCAGACAACAGGACTCCCAGGCTGCACACTCCACTCATGTACAAACTACACACTTTTTCATGAATCCTCATTTAGAGACGGAGAGAAGAGAGAATAATCTGTACCAGGTAAATACACAAAGAGGAATCAGAGAAGGCTTAGTAAAATGTAGTAGGAATATTGTGCATAAGACGTGTATTTAATAGTCTTAATACTTACAGCTTGTTGCGCACCAGTACAGCTTTCTAATCGTTCATGTCTGTGTGGATTGGAAGTGAGAGAGAGAAATGGGGGGAGAGATGGAAAGAGAGATACGAAAAGAGAGCTGGAAGAGGGAGATAAAGAGAAAGAAAGAAGGGGAGAGGTGGGAGAGAACGTGACAGAAGGGAAAGGGAGAGAGGAGTGAGAAACAAGGACTGGGAGACAGAAGGGAGACGGATAGAGAGAGAAGCACAGTTTTCTTCATTTCACATTTTAGAGAAGGGAAAATAGAGAGAAAGAGAAAGACAGATAGAGGTGCATGAGAGAGAGAAAGAAGACATGGGTAGAGAGAGAGAGGAGGAGGGAGAGACAGGAGAGGGAAATAAAAAGAAAGGGAGAGAAGTTTAGACAGAGAGAAAGGAAGAAAAGAAGGAAGCAAGAAAAAGGGTGCAAAAGAGAGAGGGAGCTAAGAGAAAGGGAGAGACAGAGAGAAGTAGAGAGACAGGGAGATAAAGAGAAAGAGGGAGAGGAGGATGGAGAAAGGCACAGGGAGAGAGAAGCAGGCTGCCATCCTTGATCAATGTTTGGAATTCAGTTTTCTTCATTCCCATTTTACCTTACAGCAGTTTACATTTGAAGTGGGCGTAGAAAGAGAAAGGAGGGACTAAAAGAGAGAGGAGAAAGCAAAAAGAAGAGGGGAAACAGAGAGAGAGAGACAGAGGTGCATGAGAGAGCGAGGACAGAGAAGAGAAAGAAGACAAGGGTAGAGAGAGAAGGAGGGAGAGACAGTAGAGGGAAATAAAAAACAAAAGGGAGAGAAGAAAGGAGCTAAGAGAAAGAGAGAGAAAATGAGAGAGACAGAGAGAAGTAGAGAGACAGAAAGAAGGAGAGGAGTGTAAATCTGCAGTGTTATCAAGTGTCTTCACACCACTGCTTTGAACAATGTTGGAACTTGAAGCATTATTAAATATCATGTCTCACACCAGACTGATCCGTGTCACTCTGAAGTGAGTCCTACACATTATCAACCTGGATAAAAGTTATCGGAAAACGCAGACGATTATCTGAATCTGATTGGTGGAAGCATGACAACAGCGGAATAAACCGAAAAATCCAACTTTTGTTACATCCAAAAACAGATATCGTCTCTGTCCACAAACGCACAAAGCTCTTACTGTTCACAGGTTTTTCACAAACAAAACAGTTTGTATTGACGCTAAAATAGGCTGAAGTCCGTCTGTCTCGCAAATACTACTACTACTACTTCTACTACAACCTAATACTACTACAACTAATTTCAGTAATGTAGAATTGTGGGCACAATAGAAGCTAACAATTATTATAATAGTTATTCAAATAATTACTTCCTTTGTAGAGTCAAAATTATGCTCACTGATGAATCCAGAGAGAGAATATATTTGATTGAATAATACTTCTGTCTTTGGAGTTTGTGTTAGAGTCTGTGGAGTCCAGATAACTATTGAGTATTATTAAAATAATCCACAGTTATTTTAATAGTTAGTCACAATTATTCAAATGAATTGCAGCAGCTCTGTGAAAACTAAAAGGGGGTCCTATGCAAATGTTTCTACTTTCTCCAAACGCTTCTCTCCCAAAACGCAGTAAAAATACACAATAGGACATAATTACTCCAATCAAATAGAAACCGTGTTGAAGGTCGTGTTGATTAGTAATTGAATGATGACATTACAAAGACAAGAGCCGAATCAGAGCCGCACTGTTACTACAGCAGCTCTCTCTAGTCACACTCTCTATTAATTATACATCTGAAAAGAATGTAATTTTTATGAGCTGTTCCTTATTCATCAGGAGAAAGAGAGAGAGAGGGAGAGAAGGAGGGGGGAGAAAGAGAGAGAGAGAGAGAGAGAGAGATGGGGGCTGAGAGAAAGGGAGAGGGAGAGACAGAGGGGGAGACAGAGAGAGAGGAGAGAGGGAAAGGGAGAAAAAGAGTAAGGGAGAGAGCGGGAAAGGGAGAGAGAGGTAGGGGGAGAGAGTGGGAATAAGAGGAAGGGCTTGGGCTGAGAGAGAGAGAGAGAGGGAGGGGGGAGAGAGAGAGGAGAGAGAGAGGAGAGAGAGGGAAAGGGAGAAAGACAGGTAGGGAGAGAGAGGGGGAATAAGAGGGAGAGAGGGGGCTGAGAGAAAGGGAGAGAGGGAGGGGGAGAGAGAGGGAAAGGAAGAACGAGAGTGAGGGAGAGAGGGAAAGGGAAAAAGGGAGGGGGAGATAGAGAGAAAGGGAGAAAAAGAGAGGAAGGAGGAGAGAGGAAGAATAAGAGGGAGAGAGAGACAGAGAGAGAGGGGTGAGAGAGAGAGAGAGGGAGGGAGAAAGTGAGAGGGAGGGGGAGAGACAAGGAATAAGAGGGAGGGAGAGACAGAGAGAGAGGGGTGAGAGAGAGAGAGAGAGAGGTAGGGAGAGAGGGGGAATAAGAGGGAGAGAGAGAGCAAAAGAGGAAGAAAGAGGAAGAACAAAAGAGGGAGAGTGAGAGAGAGGGAGTGAGACAGGGAGGGAGAAACAGAGAGGGAGATGGGGGAGAGGGAGAGAGAGAGAAAGGGAGAAAGAGAGAGGTAGGGAGAGAGAAGGAGAGAGAGGGGGAGAGCCAAAGAGGAAGCGAGAGAGAGAGGGAAAGAGAAAGAGAAGGAGAGACGGGGGTGAGAGAGAGAGGGAGGGAGAAAGAGAGAAGTAGGGAGAGAGAGAGAAAGAGAGAGAGAGGTGGTCATTTGTCAGCAGAGCTCGGCGAGATGAATTGGAAGTTGGGGACATTTGGATAAACAGGAGAAACAGCGTTTCAAGGTCGTAACTTCACTTTAATTTATGCAGTGATAGACAGCATTAAGCCCCAGGTGCTCAGGGCAAATACCAACGATCTGAGGGCAAGAGGTGAAAAGAAAGTTATTAGAAGGAGAAAAGAGGGGCAATTTAATAAGAAAGGAGAGCCAGAGGGGGGCAACTACTTAAACAGGCAATTGGAAAACATAATGAAAATGCTACTGCTACGTCTTCCAATACTACTACAATACAACTATAGTACCAATACGTATACCAAACATTTAAGGTGCACTATGTAACTTTTTGGTTGGGGGTCTGTCACCTGCTTGTTTTGATGCACATGTCACTGCTCTGTCTGGAATGTTCCACAGTATGGCATTAAAGAGCTTTACCTTTACATTTATCTTACATTTATTAATTTACAGCTTAAAAATACCTAGAAAATAGACATTCTGACTGTGAGCGGGGTCGCCTCTCCACAGATCTGACCTGTAACTTGGTCTGGTGTGGTCTCCATGAAGATAGAAAGGTTTAATGCCATACTGTGAAACATTTCAGACAAAGCAATAACATCTCCGTGGAGAAAAGCGATGGTATTATGAAATCGCCATATTGTCATTCACTGATTTTATGTTTTAAAGGTCCCAAGTTACACCATTTTTTGATTAATGTTATAATGTTTTTCCTCATCAAAAACATACCTGGAGTTGTGTTTTGTCTCATACAAATCCTGTATATTTAGGCTGAGTTCTGAGGCTGAAAACACTGTTCCACCTTGTGATGTCATGTGGTAATACAGGGATCTAAGCTTGTCAGAAAAATCACTATTCAGTATTTTCCCCAAATCGTTCAGCTCTAAAACCTAGTGTACATGAATTATGAAAGAAATGAATCAAAATTGTTGGCTCCAAGAAAATGATGTTGAATATTTTTGTACTACTACTACTACTACTACTACTACCACCACTACCACAACAACAACTACTACTACTGCAAGTATACTACCTCAAAGTTACTGTTGCTTCCATAATCACCGTTGTTTCCATAATTACTACAAATAAATCTCACAATTTGAAATATTTCTTTTTGCAATTGTGTAATTTCCTTGCGTCAGAATTCCCCAAATTAAGGAAGTTTTATTAATAAACGCTTTTATAAGTTATCTGTAAAAATTGCGTCACACTGCCCTTTTGACCATGGCCAATTTCTTTCAAACCCAGAGAAGTGAAGGCTCCATCTTCACTTCTCCAGACAAACCAAGGTTCACTTCAGTCAAGTTGTTTTTTACTTGAACTAAACAACGTTGCGTCTGTCGTCTGGGAAACTGAAAAAACAAGGTCAGATTTTCTCCACTGTTCAAAAAAAAACTCAGAATTAAAGTTCACATTTTTTAGAAGTTTTGGAGAATTGCCTGACTTTGATAAAACTCCCCTTTACTACTTTCTTCGATTGAATTTTCATGGAATTGTCAAGTACTCCAACCGTTCAAATATTCATAATTATTCAAAAGTTAAAATTTTGTAACACTAAAACTGATTACCACTGTAAAGTCAGACACAATATTAAAGTCTCCTGCTTTGTCGAATGTAAAATCCAGTTTTTCAATTTATATTTCTGCCCTAATAAGCAGCAGTAGGTTGAAAACGGTGGACCATATCATCCTCCCTTAAAGGTGCCTTGAAGAACATTTATTCTGTAAGCAGAGTCGCCTCTCCAAGGACCTGACTTGTAACCTGGCCCGCTGGTGGTACCTCTTTGTCTCCATGGAGATACATAACTTTAATACTTTAATACTGTGGAACACCCTAAGCCAAGCAATAACGTTTCCATCAACATGAGCTAGCTGTGGACCCTGTATCTGAAAAGTTACACAGTGCACCTTTAAATTTGGTTGTCAAAACTAGTTACAGTCATTCAGTCATTTTACCCAGTAGGTATTTCAAGTGTTACATCAGTGTTTAAGGACCTAAAAGTGTGTGAAAAGAAAGAGTATTTGTCTGTTTTACACAAGTTTGAGTAAAAATTGGGAAAAAAAAACGCATATTATTTATAGATATGACTTTGATAAAACTTAAGAAACTGATTTTCACCAGCAAAATGGCCGATCGCATTCACTGCAGAATTAAGAGGGCTAAACTGATTTGTTAATCCACCAAGTTTATTAGTTAAAGATAAAGATAATTCAATTAAATTAAATAAAAACTTAAAACCCATATTACGCTATTTTCTGATCTGTTATGATATTGTTTTTGCATCAAAAATACATGTGGAGTTAAGTTTAGTTTCATTTTTGAATACACAAACCCTGCATATTTAGATTGAGTCTTTCTCTTAAACACTTCATTCCACCTTGTGATGTCATGTGGTAATACAGGAAGTGCTCCACTGTGTTTTTAAACTCCACACACCATTACTTGACAATTTGAGCCCTGCAACTGTCGATATCTACTGAACTAAAGGTACAAAGTAGCTGTTAACTTGAAAACTACCACTTCATGACATCACAAAGTGGAACAGAGCGTTTTGAGCTTTGGAGATGTAGACAGACTAATAATAAAGTTTTGCTCAAACATCTGTGAATAAAACAAAACGCAACTCCAGGTATGTTTTTGATGAGGTAACAACATTCTAACATGACTTAAAGGTGCATTGTGTAACTTTTCTGGTGGAGTGTCCGTCACCTGCTTGTTTCTATAGATACAGATGTCATTTCTCTGCAATTTACCCATTGTGGGACAAATAAAGGATTATCTTATCTTCTCTGCTTGGAATGTTCCACAGTATGGCATTAAACAGCTCTACCTTACATTTATTCAATTACAGCTCAAAAAAATGCCTTGAAAGACAGGCATTCTGACTGTGAGCGGGGTTGCCTCTCCACAGATCTGACCTGTAACATGGTCTGGTTTGGTCTCTGTGAAGATAGAAAGGTTTAAAATACCAGACTGTGAAACATTCCAGGCAGAGGAATAACATCTCCATGGAGAAAAGCATTTGACGGACCCTCCACCAGAAAAGTTACACAATGCAATGAGTCAACTTTGCGTAAAATCAAACTTTTAAACAACAATTTTAAACCAAGAATTATCATCTCATCACAGTGTATCTTTATCCACTATTCAGCTTCGTATTTCACTCCGGCTTCCCCAAAGAGATTCCCGTCTGACTGGAAAAGGACAGGGGCCCGATCAATAGGAAGAGCCAATGAGACGGTCCCTGTGTCACCTGTATACGCTCCTATACGCTTCTATAGAGCTGCAGTGAACAGTGAGGCACTTTCCTAATGGCCAAACCTAATACTGTGATGTGAGCAGGGCTGGAGTGAACATCGATCCACACGGCACCGCTGTCTGACGGGGGAAGTGCTGAAGAGGTGGGATGGCAAAGAGGCCTGAGGAAAAACACTTAAAGGTGCATTGTGTAACTTTTCTGGTGGAGGGTCCGGCAAATGCTTTCGTGAGATGGAGATGTTCTTTTGTTACCTGTTTTTTTTTAAGTCTATTTGAGGTATAAAAGCACCTGTAATTAACATTAAAGGTGCATTGTGTAACTTCTCTAGTGGAGGGTCTGTCACCTGCTTGTTTCTATGGATATAGATGTAGTTTCTCTGCCTGGAATGTTCCACAGTGTGACATTAAACAGTTCTACTTTACATTTATTAAAGTACAGGTGGTTTTATAGCTCAAAAATACCCCCAAAAAAAAAACAGGGATTCTGGCTGTGAGCGGGGTTGCCTCTCCACAGATCTGACCTATAACTTGGTCTAGTTCAGTCTCGATGAAGATAGAAAGGTTTAATGCCATACTGTGAAACATTCCAGACAAAGCAATAACATTTTCGCGCAGAAAAGCATTTGACGGACCCTCCACCAGAAAAGTTACACAATGCACATTTAAACAGCTCTACTTTACATTTATTCATACTGTGGAACATTATATCTGTAGAAACAAGCAGGTGATGGACCCCCAACCAAAAAGTTACACAGTGCACCTTAAATGAAACCCAAAACTATGTTATCCGAGCAGATTTTCCACTGGTGTTAATTACAGTTTGTGGTAGTGACTTCCTCTGTGTTATTAAAAGTATTATGTATTATGCCATTTTCAGATCTATGTTGTTTCTTCATCTAAAACATACCTGAAGTTGTGTTTTGTTTCGTTCACACATATTTAACACACAAATCCCTCATATTTAGGCTGAGTTCTTCTTCTGTTCCACCTTGTGGTAATACAGGAAATGCTCCATTGTTTTTTGAACTCCACACACCTTCACTAGAAACATTTGGATCATTTCAGCCCTGAAATTGCCAATTTCTACTGAACAAAAGGTAAAATGAAGCTGTTGAAAACTACTTTACTTTAGGATTTACTTAGGATTTAGGATATTTTAGGATTACTCAAACATGTGTGAATGAAACACAACTCTGCGTATGTTTTTATCAGTAATACAGGACTAAATTCATGCTCCGTACAACTGTACAACAACTCACTCTTTATATATATATATATATATATATATATATATATATATATATATATATATATATATATATATATATATATATATATATATATATATATATATATATATATATATATATTATATACAACCTTATGTCAACCTTATGTCAATATCAAGTTAATATTTTCTCTTTGCAACACATTCCACTCCCCTTCCTCGTGCATAGCCTTGATCTAGTTTATACTTCGCATATTTTATTTTCTACATATAAAATTCTGTATTGCTTCTTGTGTCCTAGTTTTTCTACTTGGCCTTGCCTCCACCCACCCAGATCAATCAATCAATCAAACTTTATTTGTATAGCACTTTTCTTACATTTGAAATGTAGCGCAAAGTGCTTCATATGCAACAGAGAAATGACAATGATTAAAAACAACAGCAACCCCACGTCCTCCCCATTCTTTCATCCATATATCCGCCCACCAGCTGATCAGACGCTCCTGGTCAGCCGGTAATCAACTGAGAGATAAAAACCCAGAGCCGCCACCAGACCAGCGACCAATGGATCCACCACTGCAGTGACCTTTGTTGACTTTACTTCATTTTTGTATTATCTAGTTATTTGATTTGTACACACTTTCAGTCATTTTTTGTAAAATAAATATTGTTTCTTTTTGGAAACATCTCCAAGCTCCTGTTTTTGTTCTACTCTTGGTTTTTAACATCATTTTAATTATTGTGCCACTCCCCATGACCCTGTGGCATGTAACATTTATTTTCCTATCTTTTGTTACTTTCATTATTTTAGATTTTATAACACAATTTGTTATTACATTATAATGTGCGAATTATTGTCTAATTAGTACTGCCCATTGTGGATCAGTGAAGTTTGTCAGAGTCTACACTGTGTGCTTCTTTTGTGCGTTCATTATGGTTCAATCTGTTAGAGCTGATAGAGACTGACCAGTGCACAGGTTTAATGCACAGAATTCCTTCCTGATGTGAAGGATTTGGCATGGCGACTGTCCTCCGTTGTTATAGCAATTAAGCAATTCAATCAAAACATTAGATCTTCTGAATGAGGAAAAGGTCCTGACAAAAACCTTCAAATCACGAAGCGATCATTTGCCTGAAATAATGACTAGAAGGACTGGGTGACGAATGCGTGTGTGTGTGTGGGTGTGTGTGTGTGTGTGTGTGTGTGTGTGTGTGTGTGCGCGTGTTCGATAAAGCAACATACAACAGAAAAGACATCACAATTATATCACCACACTGCTCACTGTTACTGTAAAGTGAAGATGGATAAATCCCTTTAAATAAAACACGGGCAGGTTTTAAAATCGATACACCTCTCGTGTATCTGCAGACACACTGTGACACTTTAAGCCTCACACACACAGACCTCACTCACAGAGCTGCTTAAATGTTGTGTGTACTTCTTTGTTTGTCTCACACCTGCCCAAACAAATTGCCCCACGAGGGAGCAGCACTGGGGCAGGATCAGAGCTGCATGACAGTCTTTCACATGCACTGACCCATATACAGCCACACAATCACGCAGAGGGAGACTGGACAGGGAACACAGGGCATGGGTCTGCTATAGTGAATTTCAGTGGTTGCACGTATACAATCTATATAGAGATGAGCCAAATATGGTAGAAAAACAAACAAAGTGATATATTAAAGGTCCTATGTTACACTAAATTGACTCTTGTGAGCTTTTTATAATGTTAATACCTCATCAAAACATACCTGGAGTTGTGTTTTGTTTCATTCACACGTGTTTGAGTCCTTTACTATTAGTTTGTCTACATCTCCAAAGCTTAAAATGCTCTGTTCCACCTTGTGATGTCACGTAGTAGTGCTTTCAAGTGAACTTTTACCTTTAGAACCTTTTATCTTTAGTTAGTGGAACAGAGTGTTTTCAGTTTGAGAGCAGAATTCAGCCTAAATCTGCAGGGTTTGTGTTTTAAACGTGTGAATGAAACAAAACTCAACTCCAGGTGTGTTTCTGATAAGGAAACAACATTATAACATAGATCTGAAAACAGCCTCCATGATAAACCAATCCACACTCATTTAACGGAAGGTTCCACAGTACGGCATTATGCTTTCTGACTGGTGTTTTTGTGACTGAAATACATTTAAAACCTGCATTTTCCTCTCCACAGATCTGCGTGTCTCCATGGACTGTGGAATATTCAAACTGTATAATGAGAGCTAGAAGTTTGAAATACTTACAAAACTTACAAAAGGAGAATAGATGAAAGTTAAATGAAAAGAATAATTTTAATTACAGAGACAGAACTGTTCCTACTTTGAAAATGAAATTAAAATGGTTATTGTGTGCTTGTTTATTACCAAAATCTTCTCTCAGTGAAGACAGAGTTCTAAAGAAAAGACTTCCCGTTCAATTAAAAAGAGAAAATTGGTGTGTACCTGAGTTTTAATAACTTTTACCTCACAACAAGAAGGTTCTGCGTTCAAGTCCTAAACTCCTAAATCGAATCTCAAGTGTCTTTGCTTAAATTCATTGTTATGGTGCCGCAATAGCTAAAAGAAACAGAGGAAACTACATAGACCATGATCCTTTGCTCTGTTTCTGTCCAATTTATAAGATGAAATAACTTATTAAGCACTTTTAAATCTTAACGCTTTGGTTTACGACAGGACCAAAGGCTTGTCAAGGCATTTTTAAAGGAAATAGTATAGTCACACAATTTTGTTAGCCTCTACAAAATATCGCAATAAATATCGTACCGTGAGATGGAAATTTGGATATTGTTGAACATGAGTTCGCTATAGGCACTTTTAAATGGGTCATACACTATGTTTTACTGCATTCTGAAAAGGTAATAAAACATTTTCACCTCACTTTTTTGTTTTTATAAGCACGTTTCTCAACTTTCAGCAGACAAAGCAGCAGTTTCATCATGGAAATGCTAACAGCACACCAGCATTTCTTCTTTTTTGAAATCATTGCTTTTACTTTGGGTCCATATTACGCCGTTTTCTGATCCATGTTATAATGTTGTTCCCTCGTCCTTCCTCTGGAGTTGTGTTTTGTTTCATTCACACATGTTTAACACACAAACTACAGCTACACTGCAAACATTTGGATCATTTCAGCCCTGGAATTGTCAATCCCGGCTGAACTAAAGGTAAAAGGTACATCTTCATGACATCACAAGGTGGAACAGAGCATTTTGCGCTTTGGAGCTGTAGACAAACTAACAACACAGGATTACTCAAACACATGTGAATGACACAAAACACAACACAACACAACACAAGACCTTTAATGTAAGCCAATGCACCGCGATCTGATTTGACTTCAAGATCATAAAAAATCCGGTACCGTCTTTTTAACAACCGTATGGACTCGTTATCTGGAGGCAGGTTTCATTGCTCCTGGCATGTGAAGATAAGATAAACTTAATTGTCCCACTAGGAGAAATTTGTCTTGCGCATGAAGTACAAGGTGCCTAAACATGAAACAGACCCATACAGACCCAGTGATAATGCAGGACGGGTCAAATGCATCAAATGTTCCTATAACCGTTAAAGGTCTTATATTATGCAGAATTTACTCTTATGAGCTTTATGTTATAATGTTCTTTTCCTCATTAAATATGTACCTTGTGTTGTATTTTCTTTGAATCACATGTTAGAGAAATCCGTCTGTAATTAGAAGCTCAAAATGCTCTGTTTCACCTTGTGATGTCATGAAGTGGTAGTTTTCAAGTTAAGAGCTACGTTTTACCTTTTGTTCATTATAGATTGGCAAATTCAGGGCTGAAATTGTCCAGATGATTCTAGTGCAAGTGTACGGAGTTTAAAAACACAGTGGAGCGCTTCCTGTTTTGCCACGACACTCAAGGTGTGTTTTCAGTGTGAGAAAAGAACTAAATCTGCAGGGTTTGTGCGTTAAACATGTGTGAATGGAGCAAAAACTCAACTCCAGGTATGTTTTTGATGAGGAAAACAACATTATAACATAGATTGGAATATAGTGTAGTATAGGCCCATTATAATTCAAACTCATCCAAGATAGACTAGTCTACATTTTGGTTCACACTCCTCTGCATAATACTCTGTCAGAAATGCAAAGCTCAAAGCAGTTTGCCCAAAGCTAGAAGAAGAAAGAACTCTTTTAACTCACTCTAACAAAATCCACCTTTAAAGAGGAGGTTTTACACTTCTAACATATTTACATCACCGTGTTCCCTTTTATTGTTTTGACAATTCTATATTAATTAAATATTATTCTATGTATTAAAGCTGCATTGTGTAACTTTTCTGGTAGCAGGTCTGTCAAATGTTTTTCTCCATGGAGATGCGATTGCTTTGTCTGGAATGTTCCACAGTAAACCTTTCTATCTTCATGGAGACCAAACCAGAACAAATTTAAAAGTCAGATCTGCGGAGAGGCAACACCGCACACAGTCAGAATGCCTGTCTTTCAAAGTCTTTTTGAGCAATAAATCCATCTGTGATTGAATAAATGTAAGGCAGAGCTGTTTAAAGTCATACTGTGGAACATTCCAGGAAGAGCAACGGCATATCCGTGGAAACAAGAAGGTGACTCCAAGTCCTCCCTACCTTTGCTCTCCGTGCAAAGTCTCCCTTTTCAGAGCGCAATAAGCTTGTGGGCTGAGTATTGCACAGAATCTTACAGCTAACCATAAGGAGGGGTCGAATAGGACCTGAGAGAGATCACTACATTACTCAAACATGCATGGGTGAGATCTAAAACCTCTTCAAGTCTTTGTTTTTTTTTTTTCTTTGATGAGGGAATAACTTTATAACATGGTAGAAGGATCCAAAAAGTTGAGTTTGCATAATACCCCCTTTGGTAAGTAAAAAAAACTACAACAAAAATAATATTGGGTATGGACTAAAGTTGTTGGATAAGCACATTTATTAAAGATGATGCTTGGCTCTATCTAAATCTTGGCTAATGAACTTTTTATCAGTAGCTTCCACGCGACAAACCCACAGCAGAGCCTTTCCTCGGTACTCACTTCGCAAACACTAAAACTTATTATATTACAAGATTGCCCTGCTGGCTCTGCTTGTAGAACGTATAGATTTCAAAGTCCTTTTTAAAATGAGCTGGCGATAGAAAGTGGACTTTAAATGCGCAGTACATTTGGACCATGGCTCGTGAGTGAGTCAAAGCCCCGCTGTGTAGACCACAAGAGCTGGCACGGGATCAAAAAGCCTCCTAGCATCGATCTCTTCCTGTGCACCCAAAGGAGAGTCTACCTCATGCAGTTTATAATCCGAACACTCAGCCTCTGGACTATGTTATCAGTGGTGGAGGAGAGATTTGCTGACAGATTTCCATTTGCATAGCACGTACACTGGCCCTGCTCTTGACAGCTTTATGGGACCAAGACAGCACTAAAAGAAGCTACGTGTGCGGTTGTGTGATGGTATAAGGTGGTGGCTGCTGTATATGGTATGTAAATATAGGGGGGAGCGTAATCTGCATGGCATTTTCAGCCCGTGTGAAGTGAGTGAAGTAAAAAGGACTTTCAATGTTTAAGTGGCTGTACCAGAATTATTTTCCATGTATTTTAGTATTATCGTGATAGCGCTGAAAGTTGTCATTTATGAAATCATTGTGTTGAATAATTAGAATGTTTAGATGCACTAGGAAAAGTGAGGAATAACTTTGGACCAATCAAAAACGTTTATAAAGAACTAGTTCTGTGTTTCACGTTTTTAAGAAAAATAATTAGGTACAGCGCCTTCAAGGGTGCGTTCACACTTGTCATGGTTTGGTCCCAAACCCAGAACAGGTTTAGTTCTGGATTTAGTCTTAGTTTAGCCACAGTTATGATGTGGTATATGAGTATTTTGTTGGAAAAAGCTTTTATTTTAGTCATATTGAATTAAAGGTTACCCCAGTATACAGATAATGCAAAAATCTGAAAATTAAGGCATGGAATAGTTTTGTAAAATTACATCATACTATAAAGACATAAATATTATAACACACAGGTTTATTATTTAGGTTTTGGTTTGAGCCCCAACATGATTTGCCCATTAACTGGGAGGTTTGCTGTTCACAACCCTAAACCCTTAGTACAGTACAGGACAGCAGTAGTACAGGATCTAAACATCTAAAATTCTAAAATGTCTTTACAAGACAGCTTCCACAATCAATAATGCATGCTAAGATAGAAGGCTGTATCTAGTTTCGAACAATAATGCAGATCAGTTCTTTCATGTCACATTAATTAATTAACTAACCAAACTCTACCCTGGTCAACACTGGAAATAAGAATGTAAAGGTTTTGCCTGAGAAAATTAAGTTTAAATAAATAAAAAGTCTCAAATCTGCTGAACTCACTGGTTTTCTCAAAGTCACACATACATATTTTACACCTGCTAATCATTTCATATGTTGAATCATATCTGAGATAGCTGCAGAGTGGAGCTGCTGTGTGTAATGGACTCGTATGCAGATCTTCTCAGAGCTGTGTCAGTGTGAAGTGCTTGAATAAAACATTTACAAATGCTGGAGGCTTTTGAGAATGTACAGACATCTGCCAGAGTGGAGACAATCCCATTAGCACCGATAAAGCTCCACAAGCCCACAGCTTTATCATCAAAATGAGAATTTCTGCAATAAATCAGCTCATATGCACAAACTCACAGTGTAAACAGGGTTAAAATAGTCAAATCTATTGCTGGGTTTCATTTGCCAACACAGCATTCTCTAGGGCAGTGAGTTTTTGTGGGTATAGTAAATAATAGAAATTATCCGCTTCAACATTTTTAGCTTTTGGATATTTTATGGCAAATTATAATGTAATTTATATGAAAAAGTTGATTGTTTTAAAGCCGACCGATTATGCAAAATCCACTTTTCAGAGTTGTTATAGTTGTATCCCCTCATCATTTGCTCTCCCAAGGTGTATTTTGAGTGATTCGTGCATGTTTGAGCAATCTTTACTTGCTCATTTTCAAGACGCTCTATTGTCCGTCAAGCCCCATTTTCACCAGTATACACCCACTCCTCTGAACTTTTTTCTTTCTCCAATTTAATTTTCTTAATCTGTGACACACGTAGGATTTGGCAGTGTTGCATAGTTATTTTGGTACAAATGAAAAAAAATCTGCAGCTATGTGATATGCAGCTGTTCACTGGAGCTTCATGTTTTTTTTTTTTTGTGATGACGTTTATGGTGCCGTCATCTCCCATTGGGCACCACAGTTTTCTAACTTGGAAGTCAGTGGACTTGTTCCTTTTGTTTTATTGTTATTTAAAATGTCTAAATTATAAAATAATGATCCATGAATGTCGTTTAGATTATAACTATATTTAAGACACATGCACAGTAGGTCTTCTTTAAACACTGATGTCCCTTAGACTTTTGAGTTATGTATGCCCTGAAAATGCATTATTTTATTATTATTGCTCCTTTATATAATGTTTGCACTAAATCACCAGTGCACCAGTGCTAGTTTGTAAAATGTTCTTCACTGACAATGATGATAAAGCTTATTCTGATTCTGAAAACAAATACCAAACCATAGACCCACTTCAGAAGAAGCTTGGATCTTGTACAGACAGTGTCCTCTGTTCATTTTTGTTTTTAGTGTACAAAATGTAAATATATATCTACAATTTCTGTGTACCTCATTTACTACTGACTTTATGATTTAATACGAAACAGGTTATGGCCAGTTCTGCAATGGCAATACAAAAAAAACTTTAGTATTTGACTTTGTATGTCCTCCACAGGCTATAACAAAATGAAACCTCTCATTCCAAAAACATATGATATCAATTATGAATGAGATTCTTCATTTGCCCTTGCCTGGGCTGTAGCCCCTTAGCCCCACGTACACAAGACAGAGACCCACAAGACGGAAGAGCAAAACATAAAACTGGTTTGAAATGCAAATATTACAATCTTCAACCAATATTTTCAAGCTTTAATCCCTCTCTTATAAGGTTAATTCATTAATGAATCACTGGATTTATATAGCCCCTTGCAAGATACCCAAAGTGCTTTACAGTGCAGTATTCATTCACGCCACACTCACTGGTGGTAAGATGTAGCCACAGCTGTCCTGGGGCAGACTGACAGAAGAAAGGCTGCCAATCTGTGCCATCGTGTGACAGTTTTTGCCACAGACGTCCCCCTGTGGCACCTGGTATTCCAAATACTCATCTGCAAATACAATACACTGCTGATAACGGAGTTCTACAAATATTAATACTAGACTTCCCTTAGCTTCTGAGATCTGACGAAATCAAGTTTGTCAAGTGGGTGTGGTTCTCACAAGATACTAATCAGTATTAAAACTATACTCATTTGAGCAAGTATCGATACTAAAAGTCACATTCACAGGACAGAAATGAACTTTTCCTGAATAACTTTAGAATGATCTTGAGCTGTATCAGAACTACATGGAACCTATACCTGGATGACTGAGGAATTACACAGATATAACACCACATGGTAATATAAAGTACTAAAGAAAGAGTGTTTTTTATGATCATAGCGGTATCAGAATCAGTACTGAGTATCAAGTCCATTCTTTAGTATCAAAATGGAGTTTGAAATGTTAGTATCGTGACTACAGTTGTATTATTCCTGTGCCAGTCTTGGATCACAATACATTGCTGCTATAGCCTCCTCCTAGCACTGAGAGAGACTGTTTATTTTACCGCTTCATCCTCCACATGTTGGCTGAATATTTTATGGCAGTAGTAAACCACATTTTTCACGCTTTGGAGCTGTAGAGGACATGTGGTTTTTCAGCCCTTTGATACTGAACAGCCAATCAAAAGCCTTCAGTCTTTATGTATAGGGTTTACTAGTGTCCCCACTGCAGAACAGCCAATTCAATTCATCCATCTCACTCTTGGTCATCTTTATGTTTATGGATTGGCTTCATTTGGCATTACAACATTGTTAAACTGCACTTTTAAAATTGAGGTGAAGGACAGGTCATGATTCTGCACTAGCACTGTCACAATTTCGATACTTAAGACTAGACTCAATACTCCCTACTGATTTTGATACCCAAATGATCATTTTAAAAGCTTGTTTTTATACAATATTGTAATTTTCAACAAAATATAATAGTATTTGTTTATAATACCATGTGGTCTTACACTAGTTCTGATAAAAACAAAAATTTAACTGTTTAGGAAAGGTCAATTTTTATCCAGTTATGTGATTTTCAGTGTTGATAAATGCTTAAATTAGTGTCAATATTGGTTTTATTCACACATAATAACACAAAAATCCTGCATATTTAAACAGAAAGCACTCTCATCCACCTTGTGATGTCATGTCGTAATACAGGAAGTGCTCCAGTGTGTTTTAAACTCCAAACACAGTGATTTCAGCCCTGGAATTGGAACTCTGCTGAACAAAAGGGTAGCTGTCAACTTGAAAACTACCACTCATGACATTTTCAGAGCATTTTCAGCTTTGGAGATGCAGACAGATGAAACAAAACACAACTCCAGGTATGTTTTTCATGAGGTAACAACATTATAACATGACTTAAAGCTCACAAGAGTCAATTTTGCGCAATATAGGACGCTTTAATTCGTTATATTAGCCCCTGCCCTTCATCTGAAACTACTCCATCAAATTGTATAACATTGTGATGGCCCCTTATTGGAAAGAATATTCAATTTCTCCATCTTTACCGATCGTATCTGGACCTGGAGCCTTCAGCCTGTGATGTATATTGATGGAGCTCTGATTACATGCAGAGGCAGAGGACTTGGTTTGGATCAGAACATGGCTGTCTTTGCATGTGCTGCCAATATGGGCTTAAGAAAGTGCCTCTATCTGTATGCAGAGTGTGGAGAATGAGTTAGCCGCCACATGAAAGAATCTCCATATCTTATACTGTATAATTTAAGATAGATATAAGTAAGTATGAATCTGGATTAAAAGGCTGCAAGAGCTAAGCATCTGCAGTATATCCATAGAAGAGAAATAGTAGAGATATTAGGAGTGTTGCCTTAGAGATTAACAATTTAAAGCAAAATATGATGTCATTTGAAAGGGCACATTTTACACTATTTTCTGATCTATGTTATAATGTTGGTTCCTCATCAAAAACAAACCTGGAGTTGTGTTTTGTTTCATTCACACGCTTTTCTCCAACTCCATACACCTTTAATAGAATCATTTGAATCATTTCAGCCCTGGAATTGCAGATTTTTTTTATTTGAAAACCATTACTACATGACATCACAAGGTGGAACAGAGCATTTTGATATTTGAAGACTAATAAACCAGGATTACTCATGTGTAAATACCATTATAACATGACTTAAAGCTCACAAGAGTCAATTCTGAGTAACATAGGACCTTTAATATTGAATTCACTGAAATAAAATGTAAATATAATACTTAAAGATGCCCTGTGTAACTTTTGAGGTAGGAGGTCCACTACCTGCTTCTCTACATGTGGATGTTATTGCTTGGAAACTCCCACACTAGGGCATTAAACTTATCTATCTTGCACTTATTTAATTAAAGACACTGTATTGTCTTAAAAACCTGCATTCCAGCTTCCCCTCTGCACTTTTACCTTAACTACCTTACAACTAAACACACTTCACATTTTCACACACACAAACACACGTTTTAATGGAAAAAACATCTTTAGTATTTACCTGTTAAAGCCATGTGTAGGAGTCTAAAAGCACTTCCACAAACAAATTAAACTGAATGCATAATGTAACACTGCGGGAGTTACTAAGAGCTTTATTCACTGCTCGTATTTGTGTCATTTTATGTCAACAAGCCACTCTTTTGACAGAAAAACAGACCTCACTGACCAAGCTAAATAACAGGGATGCACCAATTCAGCTTTTTCAGTTCCGATACCGATTTCGATACTACAGCTACCAGCGCAGAGCCTGAAAACAGCGATTATTTATTATGTGACTTTTCTGGCAGAGGATCCATCACTTGCTTGTTTCCAGATGTTACTGCTGTACTTGGAATGTTCCACAGTATGACATTAAACATATCTATCTCCACGGAAACAAGCAAGTGAGGGTAGTAGGCCAAATTACAGGTCAAATCTGTGAAGCGGAGACCCCACTCACAGAAAGAATGTGTTTTAATGCATCTTTCTCAGCAATTAATACCTAAAATACCCTATAATTGTTTAAATTCAAGATTGTTGCATTTAATGCCATAGTGAGGAACATTCCAGCCAAATACATAGTGCACCCTTTAAACAAAAATAAAACAGGACTGATAGAACTGATGTAAATATTTTATGTAGCTGTTATGTATCTCTAAAGTAACTACAAACACTGTGAGACTTAAAATCGTCTTATATTACATCAATTCTTATGTCCAACCAGGATATTGGCTGAAATGATATTTGGAATCCGATATCTGATCCAGCAAATCTTTCAGTATCAGCGCCGATATCTGATAGGCTATCAATATCAGATCGGTGCATCCCTACGAAATAACAACTGGTCTGCTTACGATGGCAGAGGTTAGTATAAAGGAATAAGAACATGTTTTGTATTGTTTGGATCAAATTAGTACTTTTTTTTGGAAAATTGCTGCATGTTCTGAACTATCTAGACTTGACAATCAACAAGCAGCTACTGTAATACACACTCAGACCACAGGGAGTCAGTAAAGGGACGATTTTAGTGTGAATATCTGCAGTTAATACGTAAATCTTCAATAATGATAAAGAACATATATTACGCTAAAAAATAAATCCATTTTTCAGTTTTGAAGTTAACCTGCCAGTTGTTGTTCTCCTCTGGGTTGAGAGTTGTGAAAAGTACTTCTAAAACCTTATACACATTGCAAATAAACATTAAAAAGAAGTAGTTTTTTCATGTTTTTAAGATCACCTTTACACATTAAGAGTAGTTTTTCACTTTTCACTTGAACATTATCAAACACTCAGACGCCTCTTTGTTCCCATTAGGACCAAATGGCTTCCAGACGATCCTGGTGACACTGAAATCAAAAGGCTACAGCTTAATCAATGAGTCATTTTTTACAGTTCCTTAACGCTCAATAAATTAAAAAAAGCAATAAGCAGTTGTAAATGTGCTCTCTGTTACTCCAGTCAATTAAAACCAGCTGAGACGGACAGGTTAGCAATGAGGAGATTCACTAGCAGACACAAAACACTTCTCAGTCTATGGCGTGTATTGATCCAGTTTAAGGCACTGGAGGTTTAAGTCTGTTTAAGAGTGTGGCTGCAGACCTGCACCCAGAGGACCCTAACCCACACACCTCTACCAGGCTGCACCTCCACCCACATGTCCCTCTCCATTTTCATTAATTTAGTCTTTATAAGCAAATTAATTACTGTTTTTTAATCAGTTTTTCCCTTAGTTCGCTATAAAATATTCTTAACAGCTCATTTCAATTTTAGTACTTGAAAGTTTGTACATTTAATTCCCAATACTTTTCTAAAAGGGTCCTAATTTGAATGCATCTTCTTAGCAGTTTAAAACATGTTGTCACAAATATAAAACATTTAACTGTCTGCATGTAGCCTTCAATTGTGTAAATACAAATAACATAATCATAGCGTCTGTGAATGTGCTGCTGTAGGCTGTGTCTGGTAAAGATTAGGCACAAAAAGTTTAGGAAAAGGGGTTTTCTTGTCTTGTCTTGTTTTGTAACGTTCATTTAAAAACAGCATCCAGGAACCAGTGGACTTTGGCGTCTTTTGTCACGGCCACTGTGAGTTTACTTCTAGGGACCTGTGATTTGAGGGTCATCGTGGTGGAGGTCTACAGCCAGCTTCCTCTCATTTAAGTTGAATCTAATTTGATGAGTAACCGTAGCAACGAGGTGGGCAGTGAGGTCATTAGTTGTTTATCCTCATCACATTAACACAGATGCACCAAGCCTTAATGGCCACTTTAATTATAAGCTATGTCTGTTTTGTGCAACCGTAGACGCAGTTCAGTAGATAAACCGGATTTTAACCTGCCTATTGATACCTCGCAGCTTATGTCATCCGCATTCTCTAGGAGTGTGATGCTAACTGTAGGCTCGGTGCTGTCTGAAGCTCTGTTAGACTTTAATCTGAGCTTTATTTGAACACAACCTGACCAGAAAAAGCTGATTTAGCTGGAACTACAACAGGTGAGCTGATTTGAGCTGTTAAACAAGTCACTCTCACCTTTTTGTTGAAAATCAAACACCTAAACAGAACCACGAACGCTCATATTGATCACAGACTTCTGAAAATGTGCTGTTTAAATCCATTTTGTATTTTTGAGTTTTCAGACTGTAAACACCTAAAAACGCCTAAAAACATCTAAAAACGTTTTTGGGAGTGTTTGCCAATGTGCGCATTGTATCGCCATAGTAACTTTTGAACATTCTGCCATAGAGGTACATGTAGAACACCCCCAGCATGTCACTTTTAGTATCAGTACTAAAATGGAAGGTGCACCGTGCAAAAATACACAACATTTGAAGTGAATTTGAAATGGAGATATGAAATAAATGTAAAATTAATTGAAATGCACCAGTTTTAGGGCATTTAATTTGAAAGGCAAAGAAAGCAATTTGTTGTTGGAAGAGTATACTAAAATAATATATATATATATACATTTTATTTTCATGTATAAATTAGAATAAATATAAATATGATCCATTCTTACAGGGGCAAACTATTTTCTTGTCTATGTTATAATGTTGTTTCCTCAGCACAAACATACCTGGAGTTGTGTTTTGTTTCATTCACACACAAAGCTTGTATATTTAGGCTGAGTTCTTCTCTCAAACTAAAAACACTCTTGTGGTAATACAGGAAGTGCTCCACTGTGTTTCTAAAGTCCATACACGTTACAAATCTCTACTGAACTAAAGGTAAAATGTAGCTGTTTACATGAAAACTACAGCTTCATGACATCACAAGGTGGAACAGAGCGTTTTAAGCTTTGGAGATGTAGATAGATTAATAATAAAGTGTTACTCAAACGTGTGAATGAAACAAAACACAACTCCAGGTCTGTTTTTGATAAAGTAGCAACATTACAGCACCGTTTAAAGCTCACAAGGGTCAATTTTGTTGAATTTAGGCCCTTTAACCACAACCATCTTCGTTATAGCAATATTTCTCATACATTTTTACTTTCCTTTAGAACACTATTTCATAAAGCTTCTTGAAGATAATTAGACATGTACAAGGAGACTCAAAGATGCTATAGGGGCCACATGGAAAACCCACTCTTACTTCTAAATTAACCAAAGCCTTGCTACAGCACACATGGTCTCCTATACTCCATACACTCCTCCAATTAAGGCTCCCAATCGTCGCGCCTGTACAAAAACGCATCGAGCTTTGCGTATGAATATTTATGAGAAGACGCTACGCAATTAGTCGGCATTAGCCAGAGAAAAGCACTAATGGCGCCTGCTTTGCTGTGATGATAGCCATTTAAGTAAACAGCTCCGTCAAAAACGCCTTTAAGCTTCGCATCGTCCAATCCATTTGTCACAGAGTTGAGCGTTTCATATTGGAAGTCCCTCAAGTGTTATTGTTACAAGCAAAACAATCATGGCTTTGGATCACAGACGACAACATGCATATAAAGACTAGATGAAGACGTGTTGCCGCGAGGATCTCTCATTAAAATGTACCAGATGGTTTTAATATACGCGAATGAATGCAGAGACATATACCCCCACTGTTTTATATGCGCTCGTAATGTAATATAGGGATGGGGTGATCTGAATACATAAGGCGGTAGAGTTCTATAAGGGATTCTCGACAGTCAGCTAACGAAGCGAAAATTGTCAGGCATGCTAATTTATATCTGGTCTCAGCTTTTGTTTCGATTTAGAGTAAACTTTTAGTGCGAAAAAGAAGCAGTGAGAGCAGCGTTTTTCCAGTGCGTAAGTGCAAAGTAAACTATCATCGAATTTAAAGAAAGTTCTATAAAAAAACACCATGAAAACCTCAGAGTGTTCAGAAACAAATAAACAAGAGATTATGGATAAGCCTTCATTCGTACGCAGTAGGGCTGAATGATTAAAAAGATATTTAAAGCCACACTATGTAACTTTTTTGCAAACAGACTCAAATAAAAACATGTTTTTTAGTTTTGGAATTTTAGTTGTGTTTTTGATTGCACTGGAAAACATTACGTTCTTGCTCTGAGCTGGCTTGCATCTCCACAAACCTGGCCTGGAGGACAGCGTGCTCGTTTCCGTGGAAATCATGCAGATAATGTACCACCTCCAGAAAGTTACATACTACGCCTTTAATACTGTACCTTTAAATACTGTAAGAATATTGCTATAGCAGCACAAAACATAGGTATTGATACTTTGCCATGACATCGCACTGGGGTGTTCTACATGTGTCTATGGTGGAATGTTCAGCAGTTACCATGAAGGCACAATGCACACATAAGCAAACACTGTCAAAAAGTTTTAAGATTGTCTGAAAACTCAATAAAAAGTACAAAATGGATTTAAACAGCACATTTTCAGGAGCCTGTGATCAATACGAGCGTTCATGGTCCTGTTTAGGAGTTTGATTTTCAACAAAAAAGGTGAGAATGACTAAAAATAATTGGCAAACGCTAGCTCTTGTGACTGAAATTTTACGTGTGAGAGACTTGTTTAAGAGCACAAAGACAAAGCCCAGATTACAGTCTGTGGTGGATCCGTCTGCCACCACTCCACAGTGTTAGTATTTCATTTCATTTACATTTTCATTAAGTTAATTATAGCACATGGTTTAATTTAATCCTTTATTTAGACTTATAAATCTTTTCTAATTTTGGGTGCACATATTTTAGTTAATATAAGTCTGAATTATTTCTTACACTTGGAGGAGACCATCAATGCCGAACGAAGGGGGGAGCACTATTTAGTTAATTTTGCTAAGTTAGTTTGTTTGAGGTTACTTTATTATCGTTTGTTTTCTGTATTATAAGTATTTGTCTTTTTGTTACTTTAAGTTAGTAGCTTTAGTTAATTATTTAATGTAATTTCCCCCTCTCTTGTGTTCAGTTTAGTCGCCCTCGTCTATTTAAACTCACCTGTTCTCTGTCTAGGGGTTAGTTTTTGTTCTGTTTAGTTGGATTTGTTAATGATTTACTTAATCTGAGCCTTTGTTAAATTACATTTTTATTTGTCTTTATTAAATTTAAACTTTTTTTTTTATACCTTGTCTTTGCCTTTTTTTTGTTTGGTCCACTACACAGTCTAATTTGAGTAATAAAGCCTCAGACAGCTGTAATATCAACTGAATATCACTTCTTTCTCACTTTGGGTTTTCTTGCAGACATATTTCACACTGACTACAGGGGTTAAGCTGCTTATAAATTGCACATGTGGATATTGCATTGCCAATACATTCTGCGTGACCCTGTTTCTCAGCTGGCCTTGCTCCTCCATGTGTACCGTATATAGATCTACCTCATTATCTTTCTATTTATTTTCCTGAGCCGATCGTTGTCCGTGAACTGCTTAAACTTCCTGTGTTTGGCTCTGACCTAAAGCATGAACATGCATTTTTCATCAACTACACTGGTGTGAAATGCACTTAACACATAAATAATGCATCTACGCTACAATGTAATGTCACATGTGCTCCCATACTATCTGATAATGGACTTTATTAAGATCATGTTTGAGACACGCTAAACTCCCAACAGAGGAGAATATTACCACTATACAAGAAAGTGGTGGGAAAAAAGTATTGAAAATAAAATACTAAAACTAGATAACTCATTTGAGCAGGTTTTGAGGAAAATCTGTCATTGTATTGTAACTATAGCAAAACTACTATGTGAGCTTTGACCATGTAAATGTAAATATGTATATGTGTAGCTACTGTCATAAGCTCAAAATAACAAAATGAATCAATACTAAAAAAAAGTCACATTCACAGGACAGAAATGAGCCTTTCCTGAATAGCTTTAAATGATCTAGAGCTGGATCAGAAGAAGTGTAAGAGCACATAGACTCGTATACGCCTGCAGACCACAGAGGGATTACACAGATATAAGTCCACATGGTAAAATAAAATAAAGTACTATGATTTAATGTTGAAAATCACATTCTATTGTCTAAAGAAAGAGTTAATTATTATCATGGTTTTGGAATGTAACATAATGCAGCTTTATGCTCAAACACAACAGTGCAATCAGGTTTCTTTATTTCAGTGACACGTGTGAAACCAAGGAGCTCATTGGTCACATATCGACAAACAAAATCATATTCCCCTCACCTCAGATTAACAGTTTAGTGCTTCGCTCATTGATTCTGCAGAAAATGTTTTTCACACCCGTTTCTTTTTTCCTCATAAGCAGCCATATTTGTTTTGATACAGATGGACTATGCATGTCCCTGATTGGCTAATCCACCCGTCAATCACGCCATATGAACTTCATACTCACTTAGGTTATGTAATGCTTATGTCAGTACTGACAATATCTGTACTTCTGTTTACTCCTTTAAGCGCTGAGGGCATTGTTTATTTGTGTTATTGCCGTTTTTTTGACTCTTACTACAAATGGCTCAAATGGACAAAAAAATTAATAATTTCATTTTATGACAAAGCGGGCCTTTGTCCTTGTATACACACCTTAATTTCATTTCATTTTTTGTTGTGTTTGCCACGATACCACGGTGAATTTTCGGAATAAATTTTGGGACAAATACAGAAAATTTTCAGAGTCTGCCTCCTACTTAAGACCACTTTGGCCAGCTTCCCCACACATTTATATAGAGCCTTTCAGGACACCCAAAGAGCTTTACAGTTCATGGTTCATTCACTCCACACTTAGTGGTGATAAGCTACTACAGAAGCCACAGCTGCCCTGGGGCAGGCTGACAGAAGTGGGGCTGCCAATCTGCGCCATCGGCCCCTCCGACCACCACCACCACCCACGCACACTCCACTTTCTTACTAGGCAATGCAAAATGCAAACAGAAAATCCAAATTTAGATTAAATCAGAACTGCCAAAATTTTTAAAATCTGAATGAAATATGTGCAAAATGATGTCAGCGTTTTATACGCTTCACAAACTAAAAAATGAACCTTAAAAACGCATTAAAGTGACTATCTCAGAGACTGTCAATATGGCGAGATGGGGACACTTGAATGCATCTTTGATAAATGAGGATGGGAGGTGTAAGTCATGTGACCGTGTGAAACTTCAGAGGTTGCCATGGCGACGTGTCCCCTTCGCGGCGCCGTACGTTACACGCCACTAAACCACTGCCACTGCTGCTAAAGCCCATCAGCTCCATCCTCATTCACAGAGATCACACTGGGCCTGCACTATTACCCAGACTCCATGTGTCTGCTGCTCTCATTAATAACACACAAAGAGCCCATTGTTCACATGATGAGAGGATGATGGTAAAACACTGGAAAGAGAGAGAAAAGGAAACAGAGGGAGGGGAGAAAGAGGGAGAAAGGTATGAAAGGTGAAGAGACAGAAGGAGAGAAAGAAGGGGAGGAAAGAGGGAGAGAGAGCAAGAGAAAGGGACAAAAGGAAGAGAGACAGAGAGAGAGAGGAGAGACAGAAAGGGAGGAGAGAAAGGAGGGAGAAAGGTATGAAAGGAGAAGAGAGAGAGAGACAGAAGGAGAGAAAGTAAGGGAGGAAAGAGTGAGAGAGAGCGAGAGAAAGGGACAAAAGGAAGAGAGACAGAGAGAGGAGAGGAGAGAAAGAAAGGGAGGGAATGAGGCATAAAAGGAGAGAGAGAGAGTGAGAGAGAGAAGGAGGAGGGAGAAACAGATGGAGGAGAGAAAGAGGGAGAAAGAGAAAGGGGGAGAGAAGAAAGGAGGGAGAAAGGCATGAGAGGAGAAGGGAAAGAGACAGAAGGAGAGAAAGTAAGGGAGGAAAGCGGAAGAGAGAGCGACAGAAAGGGACAAAAGGAAGAGAGAGAGGAGGAGAGAAAGAGGCATAAAAGGAGGAGAAAGAGAGAAAAGCAGAGAGACAGAGGGAGAAGACAAAGAGGGAGAGAGGGAGAGAAAGGGCAAAAGGAAGAGAGTGGGGGGCAAGAAGAAGAAAAAAGAGAAGGAGAAGAGGAAGAAAGGGAGGAGAGAGAGAGAGGGCAAGAGAAGAAAGAAGTCAAAACAAAAGAAAGAGGGGAAGAGAAAAGGAGGAGCGAAAGAGGGAGAAATGGTAGAGAGAGCATGATGGACAAGTGAGGACAGAAATAGTGGGGGAGAGAGAAAGAAAGAGATAGAAAGAAAAAAGGGGAAGGTAGAGACAGAGAAAGGGAGGAGGGAAAGAGAGAGAGGGAGTAATGGGGTAGAGAGAGAAAGAAGCATTGAGAGGACAGAAAGACAGACTGAGAGGGAGAGAGCAAGAGAGAGGGAGACGCAGGCACAGGAAGATCAGAGAGAGGGATCCAAAAATAGTAACAAGAGGAGAGAAAAGGGAGAGGAGGAGAAGAGAGGGATAATCAAGGAGACAGAGAGATAGAGAGAGGAAGAAAGGGGGTGAGTAGAGACAGAAAAAGGTAGAATCAGGGAGAGAGGGGGAGAAAGGAAGAGTAGAGAGAAAGGGAGGAGAAGAAAGAAGCATTGAGAGAAGGGAGAGAGGGAGAAAAGAGGAGGCAGGAGATAGAAAAATGGAGGGAGGAGAGGAGAGAGATCCAAAAATAGTATCAAGATGGATAAAGAGGCTATCACAGGATTTGCACAATAAAGCTCAGATTTATTGTTGTAAATATAAAATAATCCTGGTCACTATTGTTACAGACTGTAGACCTCCACAAAGGCACTGGCATAATCACACGAAGATAAAAAAAAAAAAAAAAAAAAAAAACGCCCGGAACTGAAAAGAAAAAAAAAAAAAAGACAGAACAGATATAAAGAAACAGATATTCTCTTTTTCAGGCGTGAAAGATCCATCTTATAAGCCATAAAGGCCCAGCTATAAACTCAAAGAAATAAAAAAAAAAAAAAAAAAAATACAGTTTGAATCTTTAGTGACCTCTTGTGGCTGGAGTTTGTATCCAAAATTCGCTATAAAACACTAACCTAAATACACATACACACTTATTTACCTTTTTACGCCCAAATTACAAAAGAACATGGATCAATGTTTCGCTCAAGTCAATTTCACGCACTTAGAAACGTCACGACCAATTATGTGCCGATACAGACTGTAATTGACAAGTGTTTTTATATTGTACACATAATGAAATTGCTTTGATAAAATTTAACTTGCGACCCCAGAAAAGACTTTCCTCGTCACCTTAAATACATAATAACCTTTAAAAGACTTTGTATAGGTCTGTCCATATGGATGTGTGAATGCACCATATGGCCTGTCAGGTAGAGGACATGACTGGGCGCATTCAAAACTAAACTGCATACATTATCTTGCCTGTAAAAATGTAATTTCCGTTATTATGTAACGCTGTGTTGTCAGGTTTGTGTGTTTTACATTTTTCCAACCCATGGGACAAGCAGACAGAGGTCGAATATTATGCAAAATGTACTTCTGTGAGCTTTGAACCATTTTAGAAGGTTCTTACCTCATCAAAAACATACCTACAGTTGTGTTTTGTTTCATTCATGTTTGAGTAACCCTTTATTATTAGTCTGTCTGGCTGGAAATACTCTGTTCCGCCTTGTGATGTCATGAAGTGGTAGTTTTCAAGTTAAAAGCTAACTTTTACCTTTAGTTCAGTAGAGTTTGGCTACTCTTCCAGGGCTGAAATCATCCAAATGAATCTAGTAAAGATGTATGGAGTTTAAAAACACAGTGGAGCACTTCATGTAACATCACAAGGTGGAGCAGACTCTTTTCTGTGTGAGAGAAGAACACAGCCTAAATTTTGAGGGTTTGTGTGTTAAACGTGTGTGAATGAAACAAAACAACTCCAGAAAATAGCGCAATATGGGCCATTTATAAGTTTTTATGAATTTCATACCACTGCAGTAATTCAAGATGTAGGACAGTAGTCATGATATTAAAATTTGGTTTCGATACTAAAGTAAATTATATTCAGAACTGATTTCGATACCACAATGAAAAGAAAAAAAGAAACATTTTCAGACTAGAAATAAGTGGGGGTTTTTTAACACTACCATGCGATATTGTAGTAGTCATATAAATCAAGACCATTCTACAACTTTTCTAGGAAGTTCCGGTTTTGTCCTATTTTGAGTATTAATATTGAGTATTTTGATGTTTTTGTATTGATTAGTATCTGACTTTGGTATCTTCTGACTAATTTGGAAAACAGTGGGTCCTACTGTGTCTACCCTTCTCTGCAGCAGAAATATCAGCCTCCTCATCCTCTCCATCTCCTCCTCTTCTTTACCATCACCAATGTCTAGTCCCTGAGTAGATTTTTCCCCACCAAATCTATCACTTTCCTATCACCTCATCACTGACGGCCCTACCTGTCAGGATTTAAGTGCATTCAATAAACGCTCCATCACACTCATTTGTCTTTGTCTCCTGGTTGGAATGACAGCTAATAAATAGTCGCCATGTTTTCAAATCAATATCCAGCGCCGTGTGCATCTTTTGAGTGACAGTTGCACTAATTATGTTTTTAATAATGTATCTTTGACACTGCACATCGATCATCTTAAACATGAGCTGGTCTGATGCTATGGCTCCAGTGCAGAGGGGCGTTTGATTTTGTGATGGGGCAGCCCTGTTGAAAAGGTCATGTCCCAGAGCGCTGCGGTCAAAACCAGGTAATTCTCACACAGGAAGACTTTCTGATCCTCATATCAGGTTTTAGTGAGTAAGATTTGGTACTACTTTCAGTTTGAAGTATCAAGATCTTTCCTTAGAATCAAAATCGAGTTTGACATTTTAATATTGTGACAACCCTAATAATGATTACAAAAATATTATGTTAAAAATGCATTATTTAACTTTTGGGGTTTTTTTGCTGTTTTTTTTTTTTTTTTTTTTTTGTGGGTCTGTCACCTACTTGTGTCATTTCTCTGCCTGAAATGTTCCATGTTCTACATGGTTTTATAGCTCAAAAATACCTAGAAAAACAGGGATTCTGACTGTGAGCGGGGTCGCCTCTCCACAGATCTGACCTGTAACTTGGTCTGGTTTGGTCTCCATGAAGATAAAAAGGTTTAATGCCATACTATGGAAAATTAAAGACAAAGCAATAACATCTCCATGGAGAAAAGCATTTGACGGACCCTCCACCAGAAAAGTTACATAATATACCTTTAATAATAAATAAACAAATATTTAATTCATACTGGACAAATAGTTTATTAAGAATGATTCAAGATTAGTAACTGCTTAATTAATTGATACTTAGCAGCTGATGTCATTACCATTTCCTTAGGGTGTGAAGCTAACTGAAAGCACTACTCTGTAAGAACTCACATGAAAATTTACAATGTTGTTTTTTTTTTGTTTTTTTTTTGTTTTTTTTTTGAGTTTTTTTTTTTAGGTTGTTTTTTTTTTTAGGGCTTTTTTTTAGTTTTGGTTTTTTGTTGGTTTTTTTTGTTTTTTGAGGGGTTTTTTGAGGTTTTTTTTTTTTAGGATTTTTTTAGTTTAGTTTTTTTTTTTTTAGTTTTTTTTTTAGTTTTGTTTTTTAGCAGACTATTTAAACTATATAAACATTTAGACTATGTAAACATTTTTGTTTTGGTTAGTTTTTGCTAATGTGTGTATTATGTCACCATGGTAACTGTCGAATATCCCACCAGTAGAGATACACGTAGAAGACCTCATGACGTCACTGCAAAGTATCAATACTCCAGTCCTAACCCCTTAATTAGGCCATGGTCTGAATCATTCTTAATAAACTGTGTTCATTATGAATTTGTTGTTGCTGCTTTATTAAGAATATTAAAAGTGTAATTATTTTAAATGTTAGTGTTAAGTTGGTATTAATATTTTTTATTATTTAAATGTTAAGATTTTCTTGATATTGTTGCACAGGGGAAGATTACATTAATCAATAGTATTTTTAGTGGTCAGTATTAATGTTGTCAGATTTAAAACTCAGTTTTGATCACCAACCAATACCACAAAAAGAATAAAAGCTATTTTAGTCAACAATGTAATACTCAAACTGTTCGTGTTTTACTTGTCACCATCGAAATCTGTGAAGGAAACATCTGCAGAATGAAGGAGGGACTGGCTGGTCAGGCTCAAATAACTATTACAGCTGGTTTGGTTTTAGTCTGGGTATTGATTATTTTGATCACTGTAATCAATATATTGACTATGTTTGTTTTTAAGAAGCCACAGTTTATTTGGTATGTTTTGTCTCGACAGTGTAGTAAATGTAAAAACGGTTTCTCTTTGCCCCTGTCTTATTTCTGAGGTTGTTACAGATAGATTGCTAAAATGTTAGAGACCAAAAACAGCATCTGAAATTTGCACGTGACTAGTAACACAATCCTTCATGTTTTGTTTTGTTTTTTTCTAAAAACTACAATGAAATTCACACACATTTTATGTTTTACAAGACCATTGCACCTTTATATCCTTGCTTAAAAATACCATGAATTGTTTAGACACACCTCATTAAAGTTGTATGTTGTAAAATCGTGTTGTATGGGCCTTATGAATGTGACTGTCTGATTCTTAACCATAAACTTACTCATTCAGAACCTTTCAAATGAATCCTACATTAACCAGCCCATTACCCCATCCCAGAGTCTGTGCCCTGGCCCATTTTTTGACCTGCTCCCTCTAGTGGGTCTCTGGGGGATGTAGCTTCACCACTCATTGGACTGTGACCCTCTGCACTGGAAATGTGGGCCGCGCCGCAGGGTTAAAATGCCATCCTAACCTTTTCATAGTCCACATGGGAATACATTAGGAGACTATTTAGAGAGATGGAGGAGGAAGTGGAGCGGTATAGGTGGAGGGATTGGGACTGGGAGAGTAAAAGGTTACAGCAAAAAAAAAAAACAAAAAAAAACACGCTATATGTGCAAAAGACTCTTGCACTTGTAATGCCCTTCACAGCCTGAAGCACTACACTGTTGTCATTATTCATTCACACACTCAGTGGTAGTAAAGAAACTGTTGTAGCTACAGCTGCCCTGGGGCAGACTGACAGAAGCAAGGCTGCCAATCTGCACCATCTGCCCCTCAGACCACCACCATCACTCACTCACCACAATTATAAGCCATGCTGGTGAAGTCTTGTCTATGAACACTGCAGACTTTGATCCAAGTGTAAATCGAACCTTCAACCTTCCAGTTAGTGGATGAGTGCTCTAACCACTCACAGAAGGTACAGGGTTTGATTCCTAAATCCAGTGTGCCTTTCTGTGCGGACCTCATTAGTCACACATCATTTTGAACAAACTCAAACTCTCACCTCAGATTAACAGAGTTTGTTGCTTTGTTCCTTGATTTTGCAGAAATCCGCAATGTTTTTCAGTCCCTATTTTTTGTTCTTGTTAAGCAGCCATATTTGTTTTGATACAAATAGACAGACCATGTATGTCCCTGATTGGCTAATCCACCTGTCAATCACACCCATCTGAACTCAGGGAGATACAACTTACCCATGTGTGCTTGGACAGTTTAGTAACTTTCTAAAGCACTGTCTCTAGACTCAAAATAGCCTGAAGAAAAAAAAAAAAAAAAAAAAAAAAATTATTCAAATCCAGTTTGGGATGTCACTATTTTTTCAGTTGCAATAAAACCATAACTTTTTTAGCCCAGTTCACAGTCCAATTGTGGAGAATTTGAGACGTTGTTACAGACAGATCTGCCTTATACTGTGCCGTACCAGAGTGCAAGTGTCTGTTTGGAGGGTGAAAAGTACAGTGGGGCCTGAATTATGTATCTCCCTCCACAGCAGCTGTCTGCACCAGAACAAGCCAAACACAAGCAGAGTTAAAACTGTGGCGAAACTGTGTGGGAATACAAGTCACTCAAACTCACAGCCAGAGTAAAGCCTCAGAGTAAAGCCTCAGAGTAAAAGCTCAGAGTAAAGGCTCAGAGTAAATATTCATAATAAAGCCTCAGAGTAAAGGCTAAGAGTAAAGAGTAAAGCCTCAGAGTAAAGCCTCAGAGTAAAGCCTCAGAGTAAAGCCTCAGAGTAAAGCCTCAGAGTAAAGCCTTAGAGTAAAGGCTCAGAGTAAAGCCTCAGAGTAAAGGCTCAGAGTAAAGCCTCAGAGTAAAGCCTTAGAGTAAAGCCTCAGAGTAAAGGCTCAGAGTAAAGGCTCAGAGTAAAGGCTCAGAGTAAAGGCTCAGAGTAAAGGCTCAGAGTAAAGCCTCAGAGTAAAGCCTTAGAGTAAAGCCTTAGAGTAAAGCTTTAGAGTAAAGCCTCAGAGTAAAGCCTCAGAGTAAAGCCTCAGAGTAAAGTCTCAGAGTAAAGGCTAAGAGTAAAGGCTCAGAGTAAAGCCTCAGAGTAAAGCCTTAGAGTAAAGCTTTAGAGTAAAGCCTCAGAGTAAAGCCTCAGAGTGAGGGGTTAGGGTCAAATTCAAAATTTGCGCACCAACACTGACACACACACTACTTTAATACTAGGCAATGTGGGTGAAGTGTCTTGCCTAAGGACACAATGACAGCTTTTGGCACTGACGCCCCACTGTGTCACCTGATATTCCCAGTGTTTTCCCATCCCAGTACTAACCAGACCCAGCCCTGCTTAGCAAAAGAGATCTGATGAGATAAAGAGTTTCATTCAGCTGTTTATTTACTGCAGCTTATGATTTTCAACTATAGAATATTTAGAATCGTTTTTAGGGTTATTGTGTCAGTGGGATTAATTAGTTTCAATATTATTATTTGTTATCGTGACAGGACAAGTATGAGACTTACAGATATAGCGAAAAAGGACCTGAAGTTTGATCAGAGAAGAGGGTTAGATCAAGAACAGAAGCTCGGAAGGAGTTCTCAGATGTTGTACAAACAGATAATACAAGAAAGCAGTGGAAACAGTGTCTCTAAAATCACATTTGAAATCCTGCTGTCTGTCAGTGATAAAGCGCTGCTGTGTCCTGAGAAATAACTCCAGCTGTCAGCGTCAAGTGCCAAGTTTGCGGGGGCAGATATTGGGGCGTGTCTGGCTTTGTGAAAGTGGAAAACAAAGATCACTCACTTTTTTCTTCATACATAGATTTTTGGTTTACGGAAAGGGCGCCAAGTCTTGTGGAAATTGCAATACTTAATCATAGCAATGCCTGCAAAATCATGACTTTTTAACAAATTGAGTCTAAAAACGTATTTGTGAAGAGAGATTGCATTTTGTTTTTCTTTTCACTTGAGTAAACATACTGAAGGCTGCTCCATCTTCCATACAGTCTTTGCAGTTCACCCTGTACTGTATATTTCTATAGGAGGCACTCCCTGGGTCTGACGTTAACCTCCATAACAAACACTGAGCTAAGTTTGTCCAGGTGATGCATCTATGACACTGCACCAGAGAAAGATTTGGACTCCACGGCCCAGTTATGTCTTTCCTCTCCCTCTTCTGTCTCTCTGTCCTTTCTCTCTCTCTCTTTCCTCCTCTCTCAATCTTCTCTTTCCCTATCCCACTTCTCTCTCCGTTACAAGTCTCACTGTTCCTTTCTTCCTCTCTTCTGTCCTCTTCTCCTTTTCTCGGCTATCACTGTTCTCTCTCCGTCTCTCCCCATTTCATCTCCCCCATTTTCGGTTCTATCTCTCCTATCTGATCTCTCTTCTCTCTTTCCTTCCAAACTCTCTCTCTCCCTCGTCTTCCTCTCTCTTTTCGCTTTCCCCTGCCCTGTCCTCCTTCTCTATTAAACCTCTCTGTCCCATCTCTTTCTCTTTCCTCTTCTCCTCTCCCCTATCTCTCTCTCGCTCCTCTTTCCCTTTTCTTCTCTCCGCCTCTCTCACTATCGCTCCTCTCCCCCTCAATCTCGCCCCCTCTCTCTTTCTCATCTCACCTTTCTCCTGCCCCCTCCTATCTCTCTCTCTCCTCTGCCCCGTCTTCTCTCCGCCTCGCTCTCCTCTTTCCCTTCTCTTTTCTTCCCCTCTCTCTCTCTCTCTCTCTCTCCTCTCATCCTCTCTGTCCTCTAGGCTGTGTTTGGAGAGGACGTCCTGGAGTGTCCCACATACACCTGTCCTCCCCGAGTCCTACAGGTGTATTCAGGACACATCATTTCAGGCAAAACCCACTTCACAGTTACACAAGCTCAGAACCAGGGCTAAGTAATTAATCACAAAAGCTATTAAAACATAACATGGATTAGATGTGTGGCAGTCGGGAATTTAGGGCGACAGTGGCTCAGGTAGTACAGCAATTGTCTTATAACTGGAAGGTTGCCGGTTTGGTCCCAACTATTAATTAAGACATAACATAGATGTGCAGCAAAAGAACTATTATGATCACTGAGGCGTGTTCACAGTGGCATAGGTGGTGAAGCGTTGGTCTTTTAACGGATAGGTTGCCAGTTCAGTCCCAGCTGCAAAGAACGCATGCTGTTGTTATGCCCTTGAGCAAGACAAATCATCCACTTTGCCTGAGTATGAATGTGATATGTTACTGAAGGTTTGGTAAAGAGTTATCAAAGAGTTGAAAAGAGTTGAAAATTAGCTGGTTTATTTTAGAGAAATTTCCAAAGATCCGGATTTTAGAGCAAATTTAACAGACAAGATATTTGACAGCTTTATCACTTGTTCAAAAATGGGGAATTGGAATCATTTGAAAATATCTCAGAAACATATCAATTCTATAAATACTTACAAGTAAGAAGTTATTTAAAAGGTAAAATAAAAAATGAAGGTAATGTACACCTCCTGATAAGGACCATGATATGTTACTGAGTGATTGGTGGTGGTCAGAGGGGCAGATGGTGCAGATTGGCAGCCTCGTTTCTGTCAGTCTGCCCCAGGTTACCACCACCAAGTGTGGAGTGAATTAATACTGCACTGTAAGGAATATTTGAGTGTCCAAAAAGCAAATGCATTAATATTATTAGCCATTTACAACTTCAAGTATTCTCTCATTGAATGGTGGATAGTCCTCAAAATGGCTACAGGATACTGAAACTCAAGAATAACTCATTTTACAGAAGATAATGATGATGTAATGCGTGATTTGTGTGCAATTTTAATTCAAGAATAATTATATTAAATTTAAGTCAACATAGTGAGACTCGGTTGGTTGGTCGCGATCTCTACCAAATGATACAAACATGTAAGGATGGGCGATATATTGGTTCCAGAATCAGCCAATACTGATGCTGATTCATTGTATAGGTACATCTGTCAATATCGGATACCGGAGTTCAATACCAATATCTTTTTTTGCACTGCCCCAGTCTCTCTGTGTGCCCATGTGTCAATCACAGATTATCCTCAGTGCATTTGGTTTTGTGTTGTCGAACAGAATCATGAGTAAAAATGAACTTCAGGGAGCAGTTATAATTTTTACACATGTGAAAAGTTAATTTGTGATCTTTACGACACATTTTTGGGCCTTAATATGGATTTTAAAAGCTAAATATCGGTATTGACAAGCAGGCCAAATATCGTGATATCGGTATCACCTCAAAAGATCCATATCGGCCCCTCCCTACAAACGCCCATATAAATATATTTGTCTAAGATGTCAGAACAGTTGGTCGTCATGAGCATGTTGTCACTGGGTAAAACGCTGTGTGAAAAGGCCGACAGCTCTCGGGCTCAGAGGAGGTTTGTTTGTTTTGAGCCCCGGGGCGGCTCTGACCATCTGGAGGGGCGGAGACTGTCACTTCTAATTGTGTCACATTTGACTGGCCATTCACTCCTCTACTCCACAGCCCACAGCGGAGTACAAGAGCGAAAACTGCACCTCTCAGCGGGCTCAGCACTGAGTCAATGGGCCCACAGTGGAACAGGCTAAATACTACAAATGAACAAAGAAGCACAAACAGGGCTCTGCATAGGCTTCAGAGTGAGGAAAGACTGGGACTGTAGCCATGGCGATTGACAATTTGAAACATTTGAATGGAAAAAGATTGTTGCATATAACAAGAAGCTGAAACTAATAAATATCAACACTCAGCTCTATGGATATGTTTATGGGGCTTCATTCGCTTTGAGCACATCGGATTAAATCAAATGTTGCCACAAGAATAAACCACAGAAAATCATCACAAAAACAATTATCTTTTTGAGGAAAGTAGAAATTGTTTAAATAAGACATCAGAACTAATATAAGACAACATGGTCAAACTAAAGATCCAGTGATGCACTACGCTACACAACTCGCGCTCCATGGAGGTGGCTAAGAAGTACTAGCGGGGTCACTTCTCCACAGATCTGCCTTGTAACTGTGGAGACAAGAACATGGCGGACCCCCAGCAAAAAAAGTTACGTAGTGCATTTCTCACTCTCTCTCTTTGCCGTCACTGTTCTTTCTTTTCCACATTCCCTCTTCCCCCTCTTTCGGTTCCATCTTTCCAATCTGATCTCTCTTTTCTTCAAGTTTTCACTCTATGGTCAATGGTCACATTTTTTTTATATCGCGCTTTTCCATCTTCAAAGCGCTCAAAGCACTTTACCTCAAGGAACCACGCTCCCATTCACACACACATTCATACACCAGTGTACACAGACACTGGGGGTAAGGCGGGTAAATGTCTTGCCCAAGGACACAACAACATGCATCTGTGGAAGATGGAATCGCGCCGCCAACCTGTGGGTCAACCAGTGATGTTTATGTCGAGAGTAGGATTCGGATTCTAATTATGGTGTTGAAATTAGTTGCTTTATTTAGATGAAAATTGCGTTTCAAGTATCACAACGGAACTGTTTTGCAAATATGTTAATATCAAGTATAAAATCTATAATAAAAAAGGCTGCAAAAAGAGACAACTGAAAATAAAAATAATAGAAATGAGTTTTATCTTATAATAAATAATAATTTTGTGGTTAGTTTCACATTCCAGTTTCGTTCTGTGCAATAAGTGAACCTTAACCAAGACATATCTAAGGTACCTATTGTACATATAAGCTACAGAAGTAACTGGTGAACTTCCTGTGTCAATATGCGCTTGTGTGTCCGGTCCGGCTCTATAGATCTGCTCTAATCCAATCAGCTCCTGGTTAAAGAACAGGCCTGTGGAGAATGATGAGATTACCGAGGCTGTGTCTGTGTAAACAAGGACCTACCGCTCCCTCCTATGTCCCGCCCCCCCCATTTCCTCTATAACCTCATTTTACAGTAACCTTGTTGTAATATGACTTTGACAGATCCTTCAAATAACGGCTGGGCGGGGTTAAGAACGGAACAGCAAGATTAATCGCAATCAAAATTTGGATGGACGCAATTAGCAAAGTGTCGTCATTTCCTCCACAAACAACAAAATATCCTTATTCTGCATAGAACTGTTAACGCTGTAGTTTAGGTACAAACATGAAATTAATTTCTTGTATTTGGTTATTAGTTCATATTTGAGTATTTCCGTCAATTCTTCAGGATGCGGTTAAAATGTGAACTTTTCAATATTTTTCCCAAATCATACAACCCTACTTCTGACTTTGTTTTGCCAAAAGTATCGAAAATCAGACACTAATCGATACCAAAACCAGTATCAAAACTAGATACTCATTTGAGCAAGTATCGATAATAAACTCTAAATAGGAAGTAGTAGAAATAGGAAGTTCGCATGTGGCTCTTCCGGCTCCTACAGACCCTGGCTCCCATTTTTTAACCCACTCTACATGATCCTAGTGTGTTTTTTTCACTATGTCCGTCAAAAAAATCCTATTCATAACATAGAGTCTGGCTCCTTCATTTGAGTGGCGCCAAACGCTCTGGGTGACGTCACACTCGCTTGGTCCAATTCTTTATTCAGTTTACGGTATCGATACTCAAAAAGTCACATTCACAGGACAGGAATGAACCTTTCCTGAATAGCTTTAGAATGAGATTGAGCTTTATCAGACAAGTATAAGAGCACAAAGACTAGTATACGCCCATGGACCACTATGAAACCTACCTGGACGACTGAGGGATTACACAGACCACATGGAAATATAAAAGAAAGAACTACGATTTAATGTTGAAAATTACATTCTATTCTCTCTTTTATTATCATTATGGTAGCAGAATCGGTATTGAGCAGTGGTATTTAAGTAAAAGTACAGATACAGAAAAAAAAATGTATTAAACATAAAAATATCACATGAAAAAATCTACTCAAGTAAGAGTATTAAAGTACTTGTTTAAAAATGTAATTAAAGAGTGAAGAGTAAAAGTATTTCGAGCAGATTTTGAGAACGGATAAAGCTTCAAATGTAGTGGTTTTGATACAGATTAGTGCTGAATTTTGTTCAACAGAAACAAATGAACGGTAGCAGTTTTTATTTGTATTTTTGTATTTATGTTTGCTCAAACTACAAACATAATAAAAATAACTCCCTCAGTCTTTTCAGCAGGTCTCGCACAATAAGAAAAAATACTTTTACTTTTCAGTCCAGTTCAAATATGCAGTTAAAAGTAAAAAATCCACTTGAAATTAAAACTAATATGATTTTGACAGATCCGCCGACACTTCTGGATGGGGTTTAGAACATACAGTATTGCCCTCTGCCTCTGGTCCTGCGGTTATAAAGGTGTTAGTAAAAGAAAAACAGCTGAGGTCGGCTTGTAAAATGTGCTGCTGTGATATTGGAGGTTCTAGGCTCGGGGCAAAACAGAAACAGAGAAAGTGTAATTTCAAAACTACTCTTTGTGCCAAGGAGAAATGCAGTAGACGTAGTAAGCCAGCCACGAGCAAGAGCATGCTGTCCTATATTTTGTTTTGTTGTCTGGACACTGGTTTTATCTCACTGAGTTCAGATGGGCGTGATTGACAAGTGGATTAGCCAATCAGGGACATGCACGGTTTATCTGTGTCAAAACAAACATGGCTGTTTACGAGGAAACAAAGAAAGAAACAGCTAATCCTTTGTTAGTAAAAGCATAAGGAGCAGAGTTCAGAGTTTGGGTTAAAAGTCTGCATTGTTTAAGTTGAAGAAATTATATGAAATCAGTTTTTATTTGTTTATCAAGACTATATAAAATGTAATCAAAATCAAAATTAGATCAAAAACAAATCTGTCTTCATATTACTCAGCCCTACAGAAAAAATTAACTTTGTGGTGTTCGGTCAAATCCACACTAAAGCACTAAAAGCTGTTAATAGGAAGTGAAAGAAGTTTTGATTTTGTCCTAAACCAGAGCTGACCAATGAGCTTCACTGTTTACCATGTGTCACTGAAATAAAAAAAAACCCAAAAACTTAAATAGCTCAACAGAGACCGCCCACCCCTGGTTCTAGAAGTAAATTTCCCATTCATTTTTCCCATAGATTTTCCATTAAAAAAACATACAGGGCTAATCAGCTATGATGACAGGACTTATATTTAAAATCTGTTTCTGAAACTTAACCATAAACCACCAAAGTTATTACAACATTTTGCCAAATCGTGCATTTTTAACATGCTTAAAACAACCGTGTTATAGATATTAATGAGCACACAGCTGCTTAGCCTCCACGATGCCTTTGAACTCTTTATATCAGAATTTTTTTAAAAGTCTATGGGAAAAAAATGAATGGAAAATTAACTTCTGGAACCGGAGCAGACTTCAAAGTCAATCGCTCTATATTGTTCATGAAATTTCATTGGTAAATTATATTGTTATTTTATAAATGGCAGTAGTGATATTGTGCTATCATTATTATTAATGATAGTGATAATGATGGTAATAGTAATTAGTGTTATTAATAGTAATTTATTAACGACAATCGTGTTGGTAGTATCGTTATTACTACTGTGCCATATGGCTGTTGAGAGTAACGATAAGAATAATAATGATAAAGTGATGGCAATGGTAATGATTATTATTATTATTATTATTGCTTTTATACTTATTATTATTTTTACATTATTTTTATTTGATTGTATTCTTTTTATATATGTATGTATGTGTATGTATGTATATGTGTATGTATTTATAAGAAATATATATAAAAATGAATTAAAAAAAAAATAAAAAAAAGTGGGTAGGACTGTGGAACTTCATTGGACTATTTTTTTTTTTTTTTATTAATTTTTTTTTCTATAGTTGCAGAGAAGATGGTGACCAGACGGAGCGATCTTCTGTGTAGAATATTCAGAAAGAACCAGTCAGGATCCCAGGTTTAGGTAGTATAAATGTAGCAGTAGCAGCAGTAGTAGTAGTAGTAGTAGTATAAAGGTAGTAGAAATAACAGTTGCAGTTAGTTTAATATGATTTATTACGATTACATTTCATTTTGTCTTATTAATTAATGTACTTTAATTTCATGAACTCTGCCTCAAACTGCATGCTTGGGGGACTGGTTCTAGACCCACACTGATCTTTGACAATAACAAACGACTGAATTTCCATCTCGATTCAAATTTGATTAATTGCCCCAAGGTTGCAGTAGTGACGCAAAGATTAAATTTTTTCCTCCTCTAAATTAAATGTTTATGCTCTGGGTGTGTTAATGGGATTTAGATCAATAGTATTTTGGCCAGCAGCTTTCACAAAATGAGCAATTCTTCATTAAAGTCTTATTCAAAGCAGCTAAAGCCGGAGCAGACGGGGCACAGATGAAAAATGGAGGCCCTCCTGGCTCCAAGGTAACGCAGATGCAGAGATTAGAAACACAAATGCTCTTAATTGGTTTCTGAGGGCCGTGTTCTGGACTTTCTGCTAAATGAAACATAAGCGGAGGTGGATAAAGACAAGCCAGATAAGTCCACTATTCAATACTAGTTTGGGTTCAGATGGGCAGGATAAGAAATCAAGTAAATACTCATTTAAATACTCAGTTATCAGTGCTGAAGAAATTATTTTAATATTACAAAGTTTAATTTTTACAGATGAGTTTTATAACAACGCTGGGTTTACATGAACTGCAGTCCGAGTACTTTGAGAGAGTTACTTGCAGATTGGCCTGTTACAACAACTGTGGTGCGTTTTTGACCAAAGTTACATGTTTTTATGTGGATTTACGCAATAACACACATCGAATGACTTAAATATGGAAGATAATTTGTTTCATTTGTTGTTTTGAATTTTAAACGCTTGAATTTCTCACTTTGATTTCTTTAACTCTGAAAAAACATGTTTGAATTATTTTTATTCTGAATTTTAGTTGCTGGAATTTTAAGTGTACAGTGAATTAATTATAAATATTCAGCACAAATATTTTCAAGCCCTCAGATTTAACAGTTAAAATTCAGAGTGTAGAATTTGCAGTGAAAAAATTCACAGCAAAGAGCCAAGATGCCAAGGCAAAAGCAATCGATCTAAAGTGATCCGATCTAACTTAGTAACAAACAGGAAATGGTGAAGTGAAGCGATCTGATTGGTCAGAATTAGCCTCATTAAAACCTCATCTCTTTTTATTTCTTAAGTGTAAACCCCGCCCACAGATGAGAACCATTAGGAAACAGCTTCTGTCCTCCTCACTCACACAGGATCGATTGCTTCTGCCTTGGCATCTTGGATCTTTGCTGTGAATTTTACACTCTGAATTTTGAGTGTTGAATTTCAGGGCTTGAAAATATCTGCACTGAATATTTAAAAGGTTAATTTTTTATTTGGAATTTGAAACACTGAAAAAGTATACTTAAAATTTCAGCAACTAAAATTCAGAATAAAAATAATTCAAACATGTTTTTTCAGAGTTAAAAAAGTCAAAGTGAGAAATTCAATGGTATTTAAAATTAAAAATCTAATGGAACAAATTATCTTTCATACTTAAAGATCCTATATTACACAAAATTAACTCTTGTGAGCTTTTTGTCATGTTTTAATGTTGTTACCTCCTCAAAAACATACCTGAAGTTGTGATTGGTTCATTCACACAGGTTTGAATAATCCTACATTATTAGTTTGTTTAAATCTCAAAATGCTCTGTTCCACCTTGTGATGTCATGAAGGAATAGTTTTCCATTTAACAGCTACATTTTACCTTTAGTTCAATAGACAATTCCAGGGCTGAAATCATTCAAAATGATTCAAGTGAAGGTGAATGAAGTTTAAAAACACAGTGGAGCACCTGTATTACCACATGACATCACAAGGTGTAACAGAGTTTTCAGTTTAAGAGAAGAAGAGAAGCCTAAATATGCACGGTTTGTGTGTTAAATGTGAATTGAATCAGAATCAAGTATCAAGTCTTTTTCTTAGTATCAAAATCAAGTTTAATGTTGCATTGTGTAACTTTTCTGGTGGAGGGTCCATCAAATGCTTTTCTCCATGGAGATGAAGATATTATTGCTTTGTTTGGAATGTCTCACAGTATGGCATTAAATTTTCTATTTTCACGGAGACTAAACCAGAACAAGTTACAGGTCAGATCTGTGGAGAGGCGGCCCCGCTCACAATCAGAAGGCCTGTTTTTCTAGGTATTTTTGAGCTACTATAAAAACACCTGCAATTGAATAGCAGCACTAGGCTATTTATAACAACAGTAGCAGTGGACATTTTAGTGGTCTTAGCAGCAGCAGCAACAGAAGCTCAGTTTTATCAGCAGAAGTTTGTTTTCACTGTATTGTCCCAGTCTGCGTCTGACCTACATCCTTCAATAGCAGCGTTACCTCCTCCCTGTGCTGTTTAATCCTGTATTTACCCTGTCATCGATACATAAGCCCTTCAGCCAACACTACCACAAAGTACAGTGTCACAAGGTCTTAAACTGCTGTTGACTTTGAGATCTGAGTCTTTATCCGTGTCTTTACTCTGAAGTCGCTCTGAAAAGATCTACTTTCTATTCAAAATCCCCAGTGTAAAAGCTTCAGGCAGGTTTATTACCATAGACAGTACTACATTCATCCTAGTAGTAGAGGTCCGGTGTAGTGGAAACAGTAGAATAGTACTAGTAGTAGTACTAGTACTAGTACTAGTAGTAGTAGTAGTAGTAGTAGTAGTAGTAGTAGTAGTAGTAGTAGTAGTAGTAGTAGTAGTAGTAAACCTGCAGTGGTCATATATTTGGATAAATTCCATTGTAAGTCATTCAAGTGCCCTCCATATTTTATCCACCAATTCTATGGCAAATAAAACCTGTGTTGACTTTGAAATTTAAGTCTTAATCCTCAACTTTATCTTGCAGTAGCTTTGAAAAGATGTACTCGCAGTTCTGTTCAGATGGCCACAGCAGCAGAGGGAAGTGACTGTAATGGAAAGCAATGAGATGGAGGCTAAAAAAATATAATACTCTATAAAAGGAGCAGACAGGCAAATATTGAACTGGCTCAGAGGAGAGGAGCGCCGGGGAGAGAGCTGCAGAGCTGTTACTGTTTGTGTAACTCCACAGAAATTAATGGAGGCAGAAATGTGTTCAATACTGGCATTTCAGAAGCACGTGGTCCACATCTATACTGGAGCTGGTTTATGTCAATACACTGCAGGCAGACTCAGGCAGTGCACTACACAAGGGCTTTGATTTGTTAGAAGAGAACACCCTGTACTGTAAAAGTTTCAGGCATTTTCAAAACTTTAGTTCAGTAATACTCAACCAACTCCCTTTGTGATCACTTAAACTTTTAAAGAACAAATATGTTTTACTTATGTTGTTACTGCCCTTTAAACATGGTCTTGAGTGTCTTTACTTTGGAATTTCATGATTTAGAATTTAAAATAATGGGTAAGTAAAAATACAGACATCAGAGAAAAATTCGAACAAGTGTTTGGTGAGGCTCAGAGACAAAGGACTTTTTACAAAGGATTACTGAAGCAAGCATGAATGAAGCTATACAACTTTTTTTTAACGAGGGAACAATTTTCTAACATGGTTAAATGCTCAAAAGAGTCAATTTTGCACAACATGTGTCTTTTAAAATGAACATAGATGGGTAGAGTAGCCAAAAACGGTATACAAGTAATAGCAAATTACTAAAGTAAAAAGTACACACTATACTGCAAAGTGGCCTAGAGCAGTTTTTTCCTCACAGTGCCAAAATGAATGCTCATTAGCTGGTAGAGCACCAATAATGAACCTAGTTTGCACATAAAAATGTTCTTTTGCAAAAAAAAAAAATATTAAATTGTCTTTAAATATTTGGAAATAGACAGGATTGGTCCCCATCTCTTAACAGTTTTTTTCAGTACAAAATTCAAGTTAAAAATAGGATTAAAATAGATTATTCTTAAAATCTCAGAGCTTCTCACAAGCCAAACAGGCTTTGGGCGCCACTGTTCTAGAGACAGATATACTGTATGTAGACTGTGTAATCTCAGTCTCACCACTAGATGTCACCAAAACAGCATTGTTGATTAAAAACAGTGCTCTAAACTGAGTTATACATCATTGCTTAACTTTAACCTAAAATTGAGACGTTACCTGCTTTGTATGTGATAGTAAACTCTTGTATACCACTTTATTTCAAAGATTACACCACAGATACATTTTTAAATCCGCTCTTTTTGCAGCCCTTTTCATTTGTTTAAATTTACTATAATCAATATTCTAATTTAGCATATCTCTTAAACAGCCATTGCACCATTCAATCTTCCACCTCTACTTAGATAATCTACTTTCTATATCCAATTTTTTGCGTAATTTCGTGACCCCCTCCACTCCCCATTTCAAAAAAAGGTCAAGAAGGTACCAACAAAATGACAGCCAGTGAATACCCCTATCAACACACCAACAGACTCCACTTTCCAGTTCTTCTCACAGCGTCTCTTCACTGCAGCCGTTCTATTCTCAGCCTCCACCTAAAGCAAATATGAGCAGACAGACCTTTATCCCTCCATCACAATCTGCAGTTTAGCTTATTTCTCGGCATAGACAGAGCCGCAGGGCCTATGGTCAGGGTCAAAACTAAACCAGGGTAGACCATGGAATCACTGGGTAAAATGTGTGAAAGAGTAAAGGGAGCGGAGAATATAGACTGACCCAACAGAGCGCTTTCAAATATATATGGTTTTCACAGCACTACCACATCCAGAAAACTAAAATCACATGAAAATACCTGTCACTTAGCACAAAAGCATATCGTGATACAAAATATATTACAGAGAAATCGCAATAAGCAAAACTAGTATGGCATTTAAAGTATTGCAATTAGGTCAACTAAAGAAATTAAAAAGGAGGCATGGTAAACTTTAGTCAAACAACTACTTATTGTATATAGAAGTAAAAACAAAATGTATATTTATGTAAAGACAGATTACACTTGTGAATTATGAGTTTAATCTGCCTTTTTTACATATAAACACCATATAAATACCAAAAAACATGCTGTAATGCTTTAATACAATGTCTGACCACAGATACAAACTGACCCAAACAAGCTGTATTGTTTTGCATTGGATAAATAAAGATTTTGACTGAGCCATTCATTTCCACTGGGTTTTATTCATTGTCCACACCTGAAAATGTGGTCCCATTAGAATCTGCATTCCCATCTCGCTCTCTCCCTTTCTCCTTTCTCTCCATCTCTCTCCATCTCTCCATCTCTCACACCCTCTCATCATAGATCAGATATGACCAAACTAGATCAGGACAGCTCTCATTTGTGGGATGCCTCGTCCCACCTTTCACTTCTGCAGCTGAACTCATAAAACGACGTGTACTGCCCCAGTGGAGAACATCAAATTGCCTTTTTTAATAAACAACCAAATTATTTATTTTATTTTATTCAATTTTGTCGAAATAAGTGAAAAAGGCAAAGCTAAAATGTGATTTCGCCAACCTATGCAAATGCCTATTCAAGGAGAATTTGCAATGAAAAGTGAATGTTTCTTGACGTTGATTAACAGTTTAGTCCTACTTTGTCACAATTTGAGCCTCATTATGTAACTTTAGTTTAGTTTTTATTATTCAATTGTTTGAAAAAATACCTTAAAAAACATATATTCAAACTTTGTCGCTGAAGTCACTAAGGAGATTTAATGCCAAACTATGGAACATTCCAGGTCAGTCCAAGTGTAGTTTTTTCACAAATACATTTTTAACTGTGTCAGATCTAACCCCAGTTACAGACCCATAGATTTTTAGGCTGAAACACAGACTGTAGCTACCGCATTCCAAACAGGAAGTGAGCACGGGCGCACTTCCGGCTCCATCAACTCCGGCGCCAGTTCACTTTATAACGAAAAACTGTCACCGCTCTCTCTGTAACTGCTGCTGTGAGCCTCGTCGTTTTGTCTTCAAATGTTTGTATTAACCTGCTACATCCTGGTGTTTTTATTTTGCCATTTTGTCCGTAAATCAATTCCTATTCCTAATATGGAACTTGGATTCAAATCCGCTCCTGTAACTGCTAGCCTCATGAGCTTCATTTGACTGGGTGACACTCCCTCAGTCCAAACAGTCTATGAGCTGAATTCACATTTTAGTTTGGTCCCACTTTACTCGTGATATAGACCTCTTATAGTCCTGTTTTGCTACTGTAAAACTGAATATATTTTACATAATTTACACAAAGTTTGACAATGAAAAATGATATTATTTTTACATATTTCCCTGTTGCTCAGTTTGTAGCTGCAGTGAAATACCTGTCACTGCTGAACGCGCATCATCTGACTCAGTGAAGCGTCTGACAAAACATGAAAAATATCCCAAAACCCGAGCAGCGAGTGACCTCAAAGATCCACTGCTTCAAATACAGCAACATACGGGCCTCTCCCTTTAAACAAGCTCGGACTGAAGAGTAATTAGCCTCATACTGATTGTAACTGATGGTTTATTAACTGCAGCAGAGAGCCAAACAAAAGCGAACAAGCACAAGCAGAATCAATCATTAACTAAAGTATATGGGGTAATGAATCTAACACAGACTGCTGTTATGACAGAAGAAAAGCATTGAAGAAGTGGACTGACCTGCAACTAGATGGAAGAGCTAATTATTGTTTTGGAAATATGCAAAACTTGAACATTTTCTGATAAATTTTCTGATGAACTGCCATAATATTAGCTGAAAATTGTTATTGACATGGTAAATATTAAAAAAAGGGCCTATATTGAGCTATTTTCTGATCTACAGTTTGTTATAATGTTGTTTCCTCGTCAAAAACACACCTGCAGTTGTGTTTTGTTTCATTCACACATGTTTAACACACAAATCCTGCATATTTAAGCTGAGGTTTTCTCTCAAACAGAAAACACTCTATTCCACCTTGTGATGTCATGTGGTGATACAGGAAGTGCTCCACTGTGTTGTTAAACTCCATACACTTTCACTAGGATCACTGGTATAATTTCAACCCTGGAATTGCCCATTTTTCCTGAACTAAAATTAAAAAAGGTAGCTGTTAACTTGAAAACTACCACTACATGACATCACAAGGTGGAGCAGAGAATTTTGAGCTTTGGAGATGTCGACAGACTAATAAACCAGGATTACATGTGAATGAAACTAAACTCAACTCCAGGTCTGTTTTTGAGGAGGAAACAACATTTTAACATGGCTTAAAGCTCATAAGAGTCAGTTTTGTATAATAGGACCTTTAAAGATGCACTATGCGACTTTTCTGGTGGGATAGTATTGCTTTGCCTGAAATGTTCCACACTATGGCATTAAATGTATCTATTCTGCATTCATTCAGTTATAGGAGTTTTCATTAAACCGTGCCGTCTTACTGTTAGCAGGATCGCCTCTACACAGATCTGACCTATAATGTGACCTGGTGGTGGCCTGGTTTGATGCCCTATTATGGAAGTTTCCAAGCAAAGCAATATCTCCATGGAGACAAGGTTAGTGGTTAGAGGACACTATAATGGAAAAAGTTATAGTGCACTTTTAAGATAGCAATTTTCTGTCAATAATGCAAAGAAATAGGCTGTTTGTAACCATAAATTATATATAAAATTAGATTGTTGTTGGCAATAAAACTGACTACAGGATAATAAATGAAAATTATATCTCACTCAAGTATTTTGTACTACAGGTGTGGTTACAAGTTGACCTATGTCCTCTGAATATTTTGCGGTCCATTGCTCCACCACACCCTCAACAACAAACATGTCAAAATGTGAAAAACTGACGAGGATCAGGCGTTAAGTCAACAGAAAGTTTTACACACATGAACTTTGAAATGATATATGCACTACTGCAATATTGCAGCAGTAGCAGTAATACTAGTAGTAGTAGTAGTAGTAGTAGTAGTAGTAGTAGTAGTAGCAGTAGTAGTAGTAGCAGTAGTAGCAGTTGTAGTAGTAGTAGAATTAGCAGCAGTAGTAGCAGTTGTAGTAGTAACACCAAACTTTGTTTTTGTTTTGTGATTTTTGGTTCAGACTGGGTGCTTTTTATGTGGAGTTTGCATGTTCTCCCTGTGTCTGCACGTTCCCCCTGTGTCTGCACGTTCCCCCTGTGTCTGCACGTTCCCCCTGTGTCTGCACGTTCTCCCTGTGTCTGCACGTTCTCCCTGTGTCTGCACGTTCTCCCTGTGTCTGCACGTTCCCCCTGTGTCTCCATGTTCTCCCTGTGTCTGCACGTTCTCTCTGTGTCTCCATGTTCTCTCTGTGTCTGCATGTTCTCCCTGTGTCTGCTGCTTTGGTTATCAACCTAAAACATGCACAATAAGTGACCATGAACCAGCCTTTTGAACTGGAAATACCAGTCAAAAATCTCTCTTTATTTTACAACATTCATTCTACATTTTGCATATGAAGACATCAAATATATGAAGCAAGATATATGGAATTATGTAGTAAAGAAAAAAGTTAAATAACTCACAAAGCAAAGGGTGTGTCCAAACTTGGAATATGAGCCAGATGCAAAGGACATATTTTCCCTTGGGGACAATAAAGTGCAGATTACATTAACCTGCAGCTAATACATTAAATAGTAAGGCAACTTGAAGCTAAATTGTCTTAAAAATAATAAATTAGAGACAGAATTCTTGAGCTTATTGGTGCATTAGTGAAAAAGACTGATGCAGACCTGTGACCGAGGTGTAATCTGTAAATGTCAGATGAACAGAAACAAATGGGCCCCACCTTCAGAACAATGAAGAATGAGACAGGATCAATTAAGTGCATTGTTGAGTGAAAACTGCAGGTTATGTAACACTTCTGTGAACTGCTTATAGTTTATTTAGACATGTTAGGAATATAGATACTAAAAAATCGCAACTGTTAAAAAACGTACAACTTCTGGAATGTTCCACAGTGTGACATTAAACAGCTCTACTTTACATTTCTTCAATTACAGGTGGTTTTATAGCTCAAAAACACCTAGAAAAACAGGCATTCTGACCGTGAGCGGGGTCGCCTCTCCACAGATCTGACCTGTAACTTGGTCTGGTTTGGTCTCCATGAAGATAGAAAGGTTTAATGCCATACTGTGAAACATTCCAGACAAAGCAATAACATCTACATGGAGAAAAGCATTTGACAGACCCTCCACTGGAAAAGTTACACAATGCACCTTTAAAGTGCTGCTCTGCAAAAGCCAATGTAATATACAGAACGACCTGGAGCAGTATTGGCGATAACTTAATAATAAGGTGAATTGAAGCAAAGTTAACTTAATAAATCTAAATTCTTGCTTTGAAACAGTAAAAAAGACTAACGCAGACCAGTGCCTTGTGTCTAAATTTTAAGTATTTAAAGCTTGCATAGAAAACGATGGGCGTCTCACTCATATTTATGGAGAAGTTTTATGAGTTACAGCCCGTTTTTACTTTTAAGAGCATTTTGAAAGCAAGTGAAAAGTGCAAGTCGTAAAACACTCTGAGACGCCTTCTTAAATACTGTTTGCTTAGAAACGTCAGGAATAGCCTATAATTATTAAACCATCAAAATTAACTATGACTATATTAGCGTTGTCACAATTCTAAAATTCCAAACTCGACTTTTTAACATTAAATCATAGTATTTTCTTTTACATTACCATGCAGTCGTATATCTGTGTAATCCTCAGTGGCCAGGAAAAGTTCACTTCAAATTTTAATATCAATACCAACTTAAACGAGTCTCCAGTTCTGATACTACTTTTATTATCGATTAGCATCTGATTTTCGATGCTTTTGACAACACTTAACCTCATAAAGACAGAGTTGGTTTTAAAATGCTGCTATGCAAAACTGAATGCAGCGTGCAAAAAGAGCACTAGAGGAGATAAGCTGCTAGCATTATCCGTTTTATCACAACTTTTGAAGGTTATTTGAAAATTTGTTTGGATTGTGGGCAGAAAATCGAATTTCTACATTACTGCGTGCACTCGTAATGTAGAAATAATTATTTTTTGAGTGTATTGTGCTCCTGCAGCCCACAGCTCTTTTATGACGTTGTGTTTTTGCAGACACAAATCAAAGGCATTTGTAATGTAAAATGTCCAACTATATAAAGCGTTAATTTATTTGGTCCATTATAAAGTAAAGGTTCTGTACAGTATTACACAAAACTGAGCTTTGTGAGTTTTAAGTTATGTTATAATTATGTTAACCGCATTAAAACAGACCTGGAATTGTGTTTTGTTTCATTCACACATGTTTGAGAAACACTTTATTATTAGTCTGTCTACATCTCCAAAACTCGCAATGCTCTGTTCCACCTTGTGATGTCATGAAGAAATTTAACAACTCGTTTTTACCTTTTGTTTAGTAGAGATTGGCAATTTATTATTTTTTTTTAATTACACACTGGGTGCGCAAATGAGATACAACAAACATGGCTGTGTGTCGTCAGCAGTTACATGTCTGAATGAGGGAACATAAACACATTATATTATAAAATAACTGCAATAATAAAATAACATAAAAAGTGCATTTACAAAAAAAAAAAAGAAGATAGCAAGGGGAGTATAGTTCATTCAGCCTGAGTCCATGGAGTCCAAGGGAATTTCACACATGTAGGAATACACTTTTTGAGCTTGTATAATGTATCATTTAAGTTCATTTTTAAAACAAAAGTTAAAGTTAGGTGGACACTTCTGAATTTTACATTTGTGGATATAAAATTTGGCAAGACATATTATTAAATTTACACAGAGTTATTCTTTTTTATTTTGAAAAGATGATCAGTACTTTCACTCTCCTTTTCACAAAAAGTGCAAATGTTTTCTTGAATTTTAAAGCGCAATTTAAGTAATTCTTTGGATGGATATATGTTATTCATAATTTTCTAATGTGTTTCATTTACTTTGTTTAAAAACACAGTAGAGCACTTCCTGTATTACCACATGACATCACAAGGTGCAACAGAGTGTTTTTGTTTGAGAGAAGAGCTCAGCCTAAATATGCAGGATTTGTGTGTTAAACATGTGTTTATGACGCAAAACACGGGCCCTTTAATAGTAAGTAAATTTGATACTAATATATAAAGTAAAAATATTTCAATCCATTTAAAAAAAAAAATATAAAGCATAATAATAAGGTGTGTAATTTGTGAAATATAAACTCATATATGTATCATGTAGTAGTTGTAGTAGCAGTAGCAGTAGCAGTAGAAGTAGAAGTAGTAGTAGTAGTCATAGCCCAGGTAATAGTAATAGTAGTAGTAGTAGTAGCAGAATGTAACATTTTAACCAAAACAAATAGACTATAAAGAATGTTCTCACTCATTTTGGTAGTATTTATTGCACTAAAAACACTGAAAATCACGCGTCCTTACTCTGAGCAGGCTTGCATCTCCACAAACTTGACTCTTACTTGGCCTGTACGAGACTGTTTTGTTGCACCGGCTGATTATTTCATTCCTCAGTTCCTATAGTAAAAACTGACTTTACAGGGAGGACGAACCCACCCACTCCTCAGCCAACAGCGTTTAACTAAACACAATGCGTTTTAAACAAGCCTGAAATACCGAGCAGTTTGTCTATCACCACATAAGCTGAAGGTGAGAGGCAAAACCAACTATAAATACTTTTCACTTTTAAAATAACACCTGTAACCTGCCACTTAAGAACAAACTGCCATTTCATCTTTCATCTAAACCTTCTTCTTTGTATGATTTGGGTCTGAACGTCCTAAGATTTGTTTTTATATTTTTTGACATTTAAAACCAGTCTGGGTGGTTACTATTAGGTGAGAGAATACAAACAAACTGCAGAGGAATGGTGGACAAATACAGCATGATTCAGGCCAAACTCAGAGCTTGGTAATAAAGTGCATTGGAAGAATAACAGTACATTGTCTATAATGCTTTTGTTCTTTCGTTTCTTTACATTTGTGACCTAATTTAGTCACAAATTCAACAATAAAAAGGTTAAAATTGAATTAAATTTGTACTAAATTTGACAAGATCTCCAAAGCTAAGCAGGGCCAGGTCTGGTTAGTACTTGGGCTGGAGACTGCTGGGAATAATTTTTTATTCATTTATTTATTTATTTATTTATTTATTTAGGGCAAGTAAGCAATTTACATTATTTTACATACACATATGACAAAAGTGCAATCGTAACAGAAATGACAACAACAAAAACATTTGCCCAAAAAGGAGTGGGAAGCAGAAAACTTATTTAATTCCACCCCCTCTTCTAATTTAACATAATGAGCTTTTCTTTTGCAATTTTTCAGACATTTTTACATTAGACCATATGAACTATTTACATGTGAGGACAATGAGTCACTGTTATAGCTTGGTAACGTAACTATCATCATATTGCAATAATACAAAAGGATACCATAATGAATAACAGGTTCCACAGTGGGGCAGCATTGGCAAAAACTGTTGTGTCTTTAGGCAAGGCACTTCACCCACATTTCCTAGTATAAATGAGGTGTGTGCATGAGTGTTGGAGGTGATCTGAGTGTGAATGAATACTCAGCCTCAGACCTGTGGGGCCTGTCCCCTCGTCCGTACATTACAACATACACAAAACAATATGACATGGGGAAGACGACATGGACCGGACCGGAAGACAGGTAACAGAAATAAACAAAACAGCGTAACATGAGGATAGGGGGAGGAGAAAAAAAAAAGAGAACCGCCCCCAGACCATGCTCCTATCGGGGCATAGTATGGAATGAGCACACAAAATAAAAAACACCTCCGAGCATCAGCAACATCATCAAAACACAGTACAAACATTCCATAGGACGAGCAACAGGGTAACAGGGGCCTTCACTCTTTGGCTCTCCTTCATATAGAGAATAACACACTGTAAAGCTCTTTGGATGTCTTGAAAAGTGCTATATAAATCCAAAGATTAATTAAAATGAATTAAATTGTAGTCATTGCACAAGTAGAACAAACAAAGACTGAATCTGTGGTTTAAAAAACAGAACCCCTGTACATGGCTCATCCCAAAGCGTTCTAGTGTATGAATCTTATTTCAGTGCATGCGATCAATAAAATGTTTCATAAGTAGATGCAGCCAGTGCTCGGAGATGTGCTTGTGCTGATTTTCAACATCCTTTTCACGGAGAAACAAAATGTACTCTTTACTAGAAATGCAGTTACCCCAGTTTTAAGGCACAAGGGCAATAAAGCATTATGAAAAGGTTGCATTCACAGCAATCTGATGTCACGTCTTATTTCAAATGGAAAGCAGGAGCCTGTACGACACTGTGGGAAATTCAATGTTTAAAAAAGTGATAAGAAAAGACACAAATATTGGACTAAAATACACAAATACTGAACTAAACCTAGGGATTAAGGCTGCATTATCTCATGGTTTTAATTCCTGTGTTCTTATTATAAACTATATACGCCAAAGTCCAATTTTGCACAACAAAACCACTTCAAAACACTCAACTTTTCAAGGTATGTACGTTCTCATTTTCAATAACATTTTTCTTATTATTACATTTTTAGAAGTGACGGCTTTAAAGGTCAAAACTTGGTCAGATAATACAAAGGAATTCACCTGTTGTTTGTATTTGGGATTAAAGTACCAGTGACAAGGATTTAAACGCTTGGTTTAAAGATACATTCCAGCATTAAAACTTCTTTCTTCACTAATTTTTACAATGAGGTCTTACTGGATTTGTTGCATTTTAGGTCTGTTTTGTGAAGCATTTTGTAACCTCCTTATGCCTGTTACAATAATTACAGTACTATATCGATTTATCCTTCAGTATTTAAAGGTTCTACGTTACACAAAATTGACTCTTGTGAGCTTTGAGCCATGTTAGACTGTTGTTATCTCCTCAAAAAACATACCTGGAGTTGTATTCTGTTTCATTCACACATGTTTGAGTGATCCTTTATCTCCAAAGTTCAAAACATTCAAGTTTCAAGTTAACAGCTACCTTTCACCTTTTGTTCAGTAGAGATTGGTAATTCCAGGGTTTAAATGATCCAAATGATTCTAGTGAAGGTGTATGGAGTTTAAAAACACAGTGGAGCACTTCCTGTATCACGACATGACATCACAAGGTTGAACAGAGTGTTTTCAGTTTGAGAGAAGAACTCAGCCTAAATATGCAGGTTTGTGTTTAAACGTGTGAAAGGAACAAAACACAACTCCTGGTGTGTTTATGACGAGAAAACAACATTATAACATAGATTTAGTTCATTAGTTACATAAAATAGTTTCAGTTACTACTACTACTCCTACAACTACTCCTACTCCTACTACTACTACTACTACAACTACTACTACTCCTACTACTACTCCTACTTTCTCGCGCATGTCCTATTTACTTACCAGAAAGAAAAACAAGTTGTTTTTCTTTCTGGTAAGTAAATAGGACATGCGCGAGAAAGTAGGAGTAGTTTGCCAACTTGTTTTTCTAACATAACATTTTGTACAGATGCCATTTTAAATTTTAACGTAAAGGTGCTGTAACAGATTTTTAGTGTCTTACAAAAGGTGGAAAACAGAATTAGTTCATTTTAGAGTTTTCAGCAGTCCAAACTTACACCTCACTTTTCTAACACGCTCGTAGCATCCTAATCATCGTCTTAATTATCCAACCTGATGTGTTTATATGTGCTTTTCACAACTGTCATGACTGTCATGAGTTTTGCTGCCAAGATAAGACCAACAACAACTAGCATGCTAACAGCCCACACACAGCAGTTTATTTTGAACCTAGAGAAGCTTTTTCAGCTCAGTACTCAATACAGATTCTGATGATGTCTTTAGATTGTTCATTTTCTTGTATCTGTGTAATCCCTCAGTCGTCCAGGTAGGTTCCACTTGTTCTGATACACCTCAAGTTCATTCTAAAGCTGTTCAGGAGAGGATCATTTTCCCATGAAAGTGACTTTTTTTGTACCGATACTCGCTCAAGTTAGTATCTAGTTTTGATATTAGTTTTAGTATCAATTGGTATCAGATTTTCGATACTTTTGACAACCTTAACTGGAGCAAAACAAATTGTACTGTACTAAATGGAAATAAAATATAAAATGATCACTCTTCTCTCTCTGAGTCTAGTGTCTTAACCCTGTTCTATGTGACAGACAGAACTCCACTGTCAGCTGTGTTCTGTCAAAACCAATCAGAGACTCATCTCTGCAGTACAGCTCCTCACAGACACACATTGAAACAGCACAGCTCCTCACAGACACACATTGAAACAGCACAGCTCCTCACAGACACACATTGAAACAGCACAGCTCCTCACACACACACACAGACTCAGGCAGATTTGATCATAAGGTCAGTCAAGACTGGGTGTGCACAGAGTGTCACTGCTGCCAATGATGAGCTTAGGCTGATTTGAATCAACACAAAACGATGGTTTAGTTAAGAAACTCTTGTCTATCCATCTGCATATTTTGTTGGGGTGGACACACATGCAGGGCCAACCAAAACTACTTCCTAAACTATTGAAAGACACATATATTTGAGGTTCAGATGGGCGTGATTGACAGGTAGATTAACCAGTAAGAGAAAATGTCAATTGGTCTTGAAAAAAAAATGAAAAAGTGGGAAAAATTAAACAATTACATTTAGGATCGCTATTATCATGAGATTATAGAACTTTGATTTCATGTTCTAAATGAGATGACCGATGAGCTTTTGTCTAATTTTCCTCACGCACTCCTATTGGTCAGTTGGTGGTTTTCTGTGTGAGTGACAGGTAGATTTAACCAATCACAGTGAAGTGTCAGCGCCCAAATTCCTTAATTTTACTTTCTCCTTCAGGTTTGTTGTTGAGATTTAACAATTCGAAAAGATCAGGGACATTTTGTGTATATAAATAAAGCAAAAATCAAGCATAGTGTCTGGGGAATATGGAGAATTATTGAAAATAGATTGAAAATTAAAGGTGCATTGTGTAACTTTTCTTGAGGGGGGCCCGCCACCTGCTTTTCTCCATGGAGATGTTGTTGCTTTGTCTGAGAAGTCTCACAGTATGGCATTAAACGTTTCTATCATCATTGACACTGAACCAGGTCAAGTTACAGGTCAGATCTCTGGAGAGGCAAACCCACTCACAGTCAAAATTCCTGTTTTTCTTGGTATTTTTAAGCTTTAAAACCACCTGTAATTGAATACATGTAAGGCAGAGCTGTTTAATGTCATACTGTGGAACATTTGAAGCAGAGCAATGACATATCCATAGAAACAAGAAGGCGACGGATCCCTAACCGAAGTTACAATTGTTATTTGATGTATTTTAGACTTTTTCACAAGTGCATTGAAGTTTATATATCTTACACAGTTGCAGTCCTGTTATAAGAGTGGTTTTACAGGTTTCACAGCTCAGAACAAAAGGTCGTTGCTCCTATCTGTTTCATCAACCCAGAAGTGTGGCTTTGATTACTTTCAACTATAGGTAAAAGTGCTCTATAAAAAAGTAAAACACGCCTTTAGCTGCAGAAATGTCAGCCCCATCCCATTTCACTCAACAACGTAAAACTGGTGTTGAAATCCTCCTATCAACCACTGAAGCCAGTCAGACCAGTCCCTGAAACTGGCCACTGAAAACCTGCTAGAAACTGCACATAGAGAATAGAAGAGTTGACATGATATAAATTCGTTACGCGCTATGTAATTTTTTGCTTGTTTCCATGGATATGTCATTGATCTGCTTGGAATATTCTTATTTTTATTCAATTACTGATGGTTTTACTGCTCAATAAAACAGGCATTCTGACTGTGAGCGGGGTTGCCTCTCCACAGATCTGGCCTGTAACTTGGTCTGGTTTGGTTTTCTTTACGATAAAACGGTTTAATGCCATACTGTGAAACATTCCAGACAAACTATATAACATCTCCATGGAGAAAAGCATTTGATGGACCCTCCACCCAGAAAAGTTGCGCAATACACCTTTAAGTTAGCAATTACAATTATAGCTGCCAAAGTTAAGAGTATGCTTTGGTGTTTTTAGCATGTTGTAAAACAGTACTTAGGGCTGGATAATTTGGGTAAAAAATTCTAATTGCAATTCTTTTTTTTAAATTACAACTGTGATTAAATTTGCTTTTTATGTTTTTAAATAAGTCAAATTCTGTTCAAAGTGCTCATTTCAAAGTCTTCTAATAGTGTTTGAGAAAAGACTGAAATCTGAATTGCTGAACTACTTCAATTCCATGCTTTTCAGAACATAATTATACAGAGGCCCAAAATAAATAAAAATACTGACATTTTGTTGTTTACAATGGGCATGTATTACCTAAATAATTGCAGCCTTTGTGATTTGATAATTGCACATACTCAAATTGCTATTTAAATGCAGCTCTATACACGTCTCTACACCTGCTAATGGTAAGTAACTATTTGTAGTTGGTGTTTGGTAACTCCCAAAGTGGGTGAAATGTGTTGCCCAGTGACACAACAAGAGCTGGCATTAAAGTACCTGTCATCTGGTTGGTGGATGCTCTAAAAACTAAGTAATATTCACATAATCGAATAGATGCTATAGTTTATTTAAATTAGTTTACTTGAACAATACGTTATATACAAAACTTCAACGCAAACCTATACAAAGGATATTTAAAGGTCCTATATTACATACCTAGAGTTGTCTGTCTAGATCTCCAAAGCTCAAAATGCTCTGTTCCACCTTGTGATGTCATGAATTGTTCTTTTTAAGTTAACAGCTACCTTTTTTCCTTTAGTATAGATCGGCAATTCCAGGGCTGAAATGATCAAAATCATTCTAGTGAAGGTGTACGGAGTTTAAAAATACAGTGGAGCACTTCCTGTATTACCTCCACCTGCATGACGTCACCAGGTGGAAGAGTTTTTTGTTTGAGAGAAGAACTCAGCCTAAATATGCAGCGTTTGTGTGTTAAAAACGTGTGAATGCAACAAAACACAGCTCCTGGTAAGTTTTTGATGAGGAAACAACATCAGAAAACAGCGTAACGTGGGCCCTTTAACACTTCTCAAATGGCTAGAGCCCAGAGAAGAAAGGGAACACATTAATGTATTTTAAAATGCTGCTACAATTCACTAAAATGCAGGAAGAAATATCAAGTAGTCCCCATTTAAGCACCATCTGTTGATTTTGGGGAGTGAAAAGGCATTGAGGAGAGCAGTCCAATCACTCGCACAGATTTTGGTAAAAAACAGCATTTACCCAGAAGCCCTGTGGCAGCTGGTCTGGACTGCGACCTGATTATGTTTGGATGGTTCTGCACTGAGGAGGCTCTAATATCACATGTTATAATGTCTGTATAATGGGGCCCATATGCCACGGTCCAAAAGTGGTTTCTAAGGAGACCACAAGTGTCGAGAAGAAATCAAAGGAAGGAATAAAGCAAAATGAAAGATCCTAATGCTAAAAATGCTAATGTAAGATTTATTTCTGGTAGTTTTTTTTTAGGGTTAGCATTTGTAGTGCAAGAAGGGTCCTGGGTTCGATTTCCAGGCGGGATGGGGCCTTTCTGGGTGGACTTTACATATTCTTCCTGTGTCTGTGTCTGTGTAGGTGGAGTCTGGATGCTCCTGTTTCCTCCATCACTAAAAACATCTATTTTATCTTTACTATTTAAAATGAAAGGGTCCATATTATTCTATTTTCTGATCTATTTTATACTGTTGTTTCCTCATCAAAAACTTACCTGGAGTTGTGTTTTGTTTCATTCACACAGGTTTAACACTCAAATGTGGTAATACAGGAAGTGCTCCACTGTGTTTTTAAACTTCATACACCTTCACTAGAATCATTTGGATGATTTCAACCCTGGAATTGCCGATCTCTGCTGAACAAAAGGTAAAAGCTATGACATCATAAGGTGGAAGAGAGCATTTTGAGGTAGATGTAGTCAGACTAAGGATGCAACGATCCAGCTTTTTCAGTTCCGATACCGATATCGATACTTTGACTATAAGTATCTGCCAATACCAGTGCAGGGATGGAAAATGACACTTATTTCCTTAAAACTCAGTTAACCTATTACACATAAGATCCAATACTGTTCTGTAACTATTATTTATCCTTCAAATAACTATTGAACAGTTTTGTATGAATAAATGTTCAAACAATATGAGACGTTCCAGGTCAAAATCAGCCTAAAAATAGTCTTATTGTCCAAATAAAGGCCCAACCATCGAGTGAACCGATATCAAGCTAATTTTTCAGTATCGGTGCCGATATCCAATACCAGTATCAGTGCATCCCTAAGACAGATTAATAATAAAGGATTACTTAAACATTTGTGAATGACACAAAACACAACTCCAGGTCTGTTTTTGAGGAGGTAACAACATTAGAACATGACCTAAAGTGCTTAAGCTGAACAAATCTATTTTGTGTAATCAATAACCTTTAAATTCTAAAACTCAGTGGGAACTTCCTGATTAAATAAAGAATAATGTTTTAATATTGCATTAGCTTTGTATTATACCTCACAAAATAAAGTCAATTAACATGGTATCAGTGTATGACGTCTACATGTCATTTTTAATTAATTTAGTGATTTGTAATTTTATTTTAATGGGAGTTCTGGAGTAATGTTACTGACCACAGAACTTCCACTTCTCTGGTTGGCCTTTTGCTTGTTTTTATCTATAGTTTGGACAGTCTGATGTTAAAATGGCTATAATGAAAAAAATCAAAAAAGAGTGATTGAAATGCTGGACAAAATACCCAGCTTCATTAAAAATGTTGTATTTTGGTCATAAAATGTGCAAGGATAGTTTTAGCAAAAGTTCTTGTGTATTTTAAAAGTAAGGATGAAGCAGAAGGGTTATACAACCTTGAACCTTGCATAAGACTCTTTTGTTTCTAGCCTTAAGCACAAAATCCACTCCCTTTTCTTAAGAAGCACAAGAGCAATCCAAACCATTTCAAAAGTTTCAACTATGAGCTTTAATCTTTTCACCACTAAATCTCCCATTCACTGACAGACGAGCATTCCTGCTACACCAGTTCAGAGCAGGCATGTTCACCCGTCCATAGCATAGCACACATGATAAATAACTATTTAAAAAACGCACTGTACCAAAATGATGAGAACCACACATACAGTACTGCTGGGTTTCAAAGCACAATCTATTCATGAGTTTGAGCTTCCTGTTATATGGTGCGATTTTGAGGACGGTTCACCATTAAAAAATATTTTGTTTTGAATTGTTAATTGCGATGCCAACATGCCCTATGTTTTCATCATTCTGGAACCCATGGATAATTGAAAATGTAGGCTGTTTTTTCCTGTTCTAATTACAGGTTCTAGTCACTAACATAAATTATGAAAGTACAATGTAATCAAAAGGGGGAAGAACCAGTTTCTCTTATAGGGAGAATGACATAATCACATTCAGAATCTGAAAAGGACCATGACTCACAATATATCACAAGAAGTATGGATATCGAAAAATACTGGCCAATGCAAAAATCCATATTGCAAGAGACAAACACATATCAATTATACTAAAAGGTTCAATAAAAAAACATTGTGTGCAGGTATGACTACAGTGATTTTAAGCCCATAGCCATCATATCTAGGTTATCTGGGCAATGAGGGCCTCACACATACAGGATGTACACCTCATTTCTGCACTGGAGTGACCCATTTAGCTTTTTTCTACTGTGACTTGATTTGTGACTTGATGATTTTAACTGATTTCCCGTGATCACATCTGGTTCTCTTCCAAGAGGCTTACTTCCTGCATGCTACCATGGAATAAAATTACTCTGAAGCATGACGTTAATCTAGTCTTAATTACTCCATTAGCTGTGTCTCAAATCGTCCATATTTCAAAAGACTCAATCACACTTAAGCATTTTCAGCTAATCACAGTGAAATGCATTATATCTGCACAACAGTACTGGTGTGTAGGCTGTACAGTAGAGTGTGTGGTGTTTTGTCTGTGAGGAGAATACAAATGTTTGAGTTACTCTTAATCATTCAGTCATTGTATAATAAAATTACAGTAGCTGTGTTTTTACTGAAACAATTCTAATCTACTTCACATACACAGAGGTTTGTACATCTACTTCATCAGAGATATAATACTCAACAGAAGCATAGGCAGACTGTACTGAACTGGCCTACAGAATACTTCCACAAGGTGTCGAGGGTTCATGTCTAGGAATGTTGTTGAATAAACTTCAACATTAATTAAACAATTTATTTTACAACAGTTATGTTTTATTCAGCTATATTTTACACATGCCTTGACCTGAGTGATTGACATTCCTTGTTAGAGGCTGACAGAGGCCTCTATGATCACCCCAGGCCTGGTGTAAAAATCTGGAGCAGGAGAAACCTGTTGACCAAGATCACTATCTCTCCATTGGCTGCTCCACAGGCGGAGGCTCCACAGCTGAGAGTGGGCACACCCCTAACCTGTTCTGCAGGTAGCTCTTGGTCCCAGAGGCCCCAGTGCTCCGCCCCCCCACTCCACTGCATAAAAACAAAGGCAGTGAGCAGTAGGACACTCAGAGGCATCTGGTCCTTACTGAAGCATCTCCTCTTCAGCTCAGCTCACCCCACTGCAAACATGTCCAGGAGAGCCATGTCTGTGTCCAGCTACAGCTCCAGGGGGTCTGTGGTTCCAGCTACCTCCAGCTTCACTGTGAAGAGGAGCGGCTTCAGCTCCGGCTCTGCCTATGGCAGTGGCTTCGGCTCTGGCGCTGCCTTCGGAGGCTCTGCCTCTGTTGGCACTGGCGGTGGCTACAGCAGCAGCAGCATGTTCTCCTCCAGCATGGCTGGTGGTTCCAGCGGCTTTGTGGCCCCTCCCATCACTCAAGTCACTGTGAACCAGAGCCTGTTGGCCCCTCTGAAGCTCGACATCGACCCCACCATTCAGGCAGTCCGCACCAACGAGAAGGACCAGATCAAGACCCTGAACAACCGCTTCGCCTCTTTCATTGACAAGGTGCGCTTCCTGGAGCAGCAGAACAAGATGCTGGAGACCAAATGGAGCCTGCTCCAGGACCAGACCACCACCCGCTCCAACCTGGACGCCATGTTCGAGGCCTACATTGCCAACCTCCGCAGACAGCTGGACGGCCTGGGCAACGAGAAGATCAAGCTGGAGGGAGAGCTCAGGAACATGCAGGGTATGGTGGAGGATTTCAAGAGGAAATACGAAGACGAGATCAACAAGCGCGCCGCTGCAGAGAATGAGTTTGTTCTGCTGAAGAAGGATGTGGACGCCGCCTACATGAACAAGGTGGAGCTGGAGGCCAAGGTGGACGCTCTCCAGGATGAGATCAATTTCCTGCGCGCCGTGTACGATGCCGAGCTGCGTGAGCTGCAGGGCCAGATCAAAGACACCTCCGTCATTGTGGAGATGGACAACAGCCGCAACCTGGACATGGACGCCATTGTGGCCGAAGTGCGCGCTCAGTACGAAGACATCGCCAACAAGAGCAAGGCCGATGCTGAGAGCTGGTACAAGCAGAAGTTTGAGGAGATGCAGAGCTCTGCTGGACAGTTCGGAGATGACCTGCGTACCACCAAAACTGAGATCGCAGAGCTGAACCGCATGATCGCTCGCCTCCAAAACGAGATCGAGGCCGTAAAGGGACAGAGGGCCAGCCTGGAGGCCCAGATCACAGAAGCAGAGGAACGCGGAGAGCTGGCTGTGAGGGACGCCAGACTACGCATCAAAGAGCTGGAAGACGCTCTGCAGAGAGCCAAGCAGGACCTGGCCCGACAGGTACGCGAGTACCAGGAGCTGATGAACGTCAAACTGGCCCTGGACATCGAGATCGCCACCTACAAGAAGCTGCTGGAGGGAGAGGAGAGCAGGCTGGCCAGCGGAGGCATCAACGCCACCATCCACGTGCAGGAGTCCTCCAGGGGAGTGAGCTCTGCTGCTGGGGGTTTCGGCTCCAGCTCTGGCTTTGGCTATGGAGGCTCCATCAGCAGGTCCTCTGTCAGCACAACCAGCGCCAGCAGACGGTACTGAGCCAAGACCAAGTCACTCCAAACCTGAGAGTGTTAAACTTAGAGAAGACATTTAAACTTGAAACAGCCTTGACATCATTATACAGAAATGTGCAGTTTAAACACATGCCTGTTGAACAGTTTTTGAATGTTTCTCTGCTAAGTTTAATATTCCTGTAAAGTTTCCCAGACCAGATTTATTTCACTTGTTAAAAAAGAAAAATGCAAGAATTGACACCAAATAAATCTGAGATTTAACCTCCAAGTCCTTCTTATTGAGATAAACATTACTGACTACTTCTTCTTCTACTCGGGTATAAACATTATACAGATGTTCTTTGGGAATCTAAAGGCCTGTCACTGCTAGTCTATTGATCTCTAATGCAACAGTGCAAAATAGCTAATCAAAATGGCAAGCAGAATGACTATTTACATTATGCTAAGGTCACGATGACTGCAGAGAAACATGAAACATAATTTCCTCTGCAAACAACAACATATCTAGTCTTATTATATACAGAACAGAATAACTGATTATTTACCTAGGTAAAAATTCATCTCTGGTTCATCACCATGAAAAAAGATTACATGTTTAGTCAAATTTTCAGACCTAAATATAGAATGTAACAATAAAATAACCAATATCAATAATTAATAAATATTATTGCAAACAAAAAAGTAAAACAGAATACATAGAGTTCAATATAACACAACAGCACATAAGAGTTTTTTGACTTTGTTGCCAGTGGCACACTACAACGCCCCCTGGAGTGCAGATGTTTAACACATTCTGATTGTTCATTAGGAAGATGAGCTGGGCATCCAAGCCTGTGCCAAGTTATTCAAAACTACTCAAAGTGCTTTATAGAACAGACATTAAAATCACAAAATAAACAAATAAAAACATAAATAATCATAAAATTAGAGATGTACTTTGGTGCTAGACCATGGAGAGACTTGAACACAAACAAAGCAGCTTTAAAGTCTATTCTCTGAGCCCCAGAAGTCAGTGCAGAGAGCAAAGACCAGAAAGCATGTGCTCAATCCATCTCAATACTCTTTAGTGTTACAGGTCAGGTGTTGGAGCATGTTAAAATAAGTTCTTAAGTATTGGAGACATTAGTTTAAAGCTGAAAACATGTTAACCCTGCAGTTTAAATCACTACAAACTAGTGTTGCCACGATATTAAAATTTCAAACTCGACGTCAATACTAAGGAATAGACTCAAATACTCCATACTGATTTTGATACTCTTTCTTTAGACAATAAAATGTAATTTTCAGCATTAAATAATAGTACTTTCTTTTTGATTGCCATGTGGCCTTATATCTCTGTAATCCCTCAGTCGTCCAGGTAGATTCCTTAGTGGTTCATGTGCGTATATTGGTACATGTGCTCTTATACTTGTTCTGATACAGCTCAAGTTTATTCTAAAGTTATTCAAAAGAGGTTCATGTCTGTCTTGTGAATGTGACTTTAGTATCCATACCTGCTCAAACGAGTGTAGTTTTAATACTAGTTTGAGTATTGATTAGTATCTGATTTCCTATACTTTTCTGAAATGCATAAGATTCTTGTATTTGTATGTAGCTCTGGAATGAGTTGTACAGAAACATTAAAGTCCTCATTCTTGTTGATTTTTAAAAGGAAACTGAAATTAGAGCTTAGAAAAATATCATGAACCAATAACCCCATATGGCTGATGGCTTCAAAATTATGTAAACACTTCACTTGTGTATATAGAGTTTAGATTTTGATGTGTACATTTATTTTCACTTATGTTAGTGTATGAAAAAAATACTTCTTGTTTTCTTGGTCTCTCATAGTAATTGGAAAGGTGTATTTGAAAATGAATTAAATAGATAATAGTAACATTAACGTTTTGTCTCTACAAAAGAGAGTTTTTTACATGTAAGTTTATTTTTAGTGGCCTACATTACATTTGACAGACATTTGCTTCTAAAATTGGTTTAACAGCACCATTACACTGCAACATCTATAATCATGATTAATGATTCATGCATTTTCTCAACACTTTACAAGAAATTAAGGTTTTATCCCTATACTCAAATCTTAGAAAATCAAAAAGCTCTGAAAAGATTTTAAAATGTGTTTTTTCCCCAGTCAATCAGAAAAAATTTAAACTGGTAAAATTGAGAAATGTTACAATTTTATCAACATAAAAAGTTATTTATAGAGCACATCTTATGCATTTTTGAACATCACATTGCCACAAAAAAACTTCTGCCATTCTTCAACTGAATGATTTTGCAGACTGGTTAATACAACACATTTATGAACCACATTCTACTTCTCCATACTTGGGACTGACAAGAATAAGGTGACTTGCCCCGTTGCTGACTTGTGCCCCCTTGTGGTGGGTTTATGGCATCTTTTACACATTGAAAACTGGAAGAAGGCATTACAGTGTGCAACAGTAATCAAACAACACTGACGTCAGGATAAAGCAGTTTTACAACAATGCTGATTATTTAAATTTGGTTGATGCCGGAAAATGTGTAACAATTTGTGAATCACAAAAGTGCAATGCTCCAACTCTCAGAATGTACTGTGCAGTTTAAATGTAATGCTTAAGTCGTATTATAGTGTAGCACTACAATCTGACATGGGACATTCCAAACTGATGAAAATAATATATTGTCAACTTAAATCATGAATTACTAAAAATATCTTCCATTGTACTCCACAGACTCAAAAGGCAACTGCTGGAAAGGGCCTGTCAACTACATTTGACAAGGAACAAAAGGGCTCTTTAAATGAGCACAGTACTGGTCACCCTTATCTATTGAGTCTCTATGGATAAATGCAGAAGGTAGCTGGGTCTAGAAGTCAAATAATATCCAAAATAGGGGTAAAATTGTTAATCATCTTGATAAATTTTGTCTTAATCTATAAGAACATTGAACATTTTACACAAATGTACCTACTTTATATATTATTCTAGAGCCCAGACGTATCTCTAGCTCTCCACTGAAATGAATGAGATGCCAGTAACAGAAGTGTGGATAAGTAGCAGTAGGACGTACAAGTGGGAGGGGTGTAATAATGCTTCAAGCTTAAATGCTGTTAAACAGCTTTTTTATTCGGACATTTTATGAAATGCTGATCAAAACATTTCAGAGAACTGGCACATCCTGTGAACTTTCAGCTCCTCGTTGTGAACATGCATTCAAAGTGCACAAATGCACAAGTGCAACTACTACGACAGGACCTTAAAACAGCTGGTATTTCCTGAAAAGCCATGAAAATTCAGAAAATTAAATTCAGTATAAGTAGAGTTGGGGTAAGACACAATTTCCATGAGACGAGAGAAGAGATTGGGTCAACAATAATGAGACAAAAAGAGACTGTGACATTATTTAGAATTTAAAAGGTCCAGTTTGGAAGTTAATTTGGCCCCCACATTTTTTTTTATTTATTTATACAATTTCACAACATCATTTTTATCGTGTGTCTACTATCTTGTGAAACCTTGTCCCATCTCTACTAAGTTTTGCATTTTGAAAGATTTACAAAGACCTACAAAGAATGAGCTACAAATGTGTTTTTTTTTTATGCTGAGTTCAGTTCAACCATTCCAAATATGTGTTTGACATGAGTGGTTAATGTTCTGTCAGAGGCTGACAGAGTCCTCTATGATCACCCCAGGCCTGGTGTAAAAATCTGGAGCAGGAGAAACCTGTTGACCAAGATCACTATCTCTCCATTGGCTGCTCCACAGGCGGAGGCTCCACAGCTGAGAGTGGGCACACCCCTAACCTGTTCTGTAGGTAGCTCTTGGTCCCAGAGGCCCCAGTGCTCCGCCCCCCACTCCACTGCATAAAAACAAAGGCAGCGAGCAGTAGGACACTCAGAGGCAGCTGGTCCTTACTGAAGCATCTCCTCTTCAGCTCAGCTCACCCCACTGCAAACATGTCCAGGAGAGCCATGTCTGTGTCCAGCTACAGCTCCAGGGGGTCTGTGGTTCCAGCTACCTCCAGCTTCACTGTGAAGAGGAGCGGCTTCAGCGCCGGCTCTGCCTATGGCAGTGGCTTCGGCTCTGGCGCTGCCTTCGGAGGCTCTGCCTCTGTTGGCACTGGCGGTGGCTACAGCAGCAGCAGCATGTTCTCCTCCAGCATGGCTGGTGGTTCCAGCAGCTTTGTGACCCCCCCATCACTCAAGTCACTGTGAACCAGAGCCTGTTGGCCCCTCTGAAGCTCGACATTGACCCCACCATTCAGGCAGTCCGCACCAACGAGAAGGACCAGATCAAGACCCTGAACAACCGCTTCGCTCTTTCATCGACAAGGTGCGCTTCCTGGAGCAGCAGAACAAGATGCTGGAGACCAAATGGAGCCTGCTCCAGGACCAGACCACTGCTCGCTCCAACCTGGACGCCATGTTCGAGGCCTATATCGCCAACCTCCGCAGACAGCTGGATGGCCTGGGCAACGAGAAGATCAAGCTGGAGGGAGAGCTCAAGAACATGCAGGGTATGGTGGAGGATTTCAAGAGGAAGTACGAAGACGAGATCAACAAGCGCGCCGCTGCAGAGAATGAGTTTGTTCTGCTGAAGAAGGATGTGGACGCCGCCTACATGAACAAGGTGGAGCTGGAGGCCAAGGTGGACGCTCTCCAGGATGAGATCAATTTCCTGCGCGCCGTGTACGATGCCGAGCTGCGTGAGCTGCAGGGCCAGATCAAAGACACCTCCGTCATTGTGGAGATGGATAACAGCCGCAACCTGGACATGGAAGCCATTGTGGCCGAAGTGCACGCTCAGTACGAAGACATCGCCAACAAGAGCAAGGCCGATGCTGAGAGCTGGTACAAGCAGAAGTTTGAGGAGATGCAGAGCTCTGCTGGACAGTACGGAGATGACCTGCGTACCACCAAAGCTGATATCGCAGAGCTGAACCGCATGATCGCTCGCCTCCAAAACGAGATCGAGGCCGTAAAGGAACAGAGGGCCAGCCTGGAGGCCCAGATCACAGAAGCAGAGGAACGCGGAGAGCTGGCTGTGAGGGACGCCAGACTACGCATCAAAGAGCTGGAAGACGCTCTGCAGAGAGCCAAGCAGGACCTGGCCCGACAGGTGCGCGAGTACCAGGAGCTGATGAACGTCAAACTGGCCCTGGACATCGAGATCGCCACCTACAAGAAGCTGCTGGAGGGAGAGGAGAGCAGGCTGGCCAGCGGAGGCATCAACGCCACCATCCACGTGCAGGAGTCCTCCAGGGGAGTGAGCTCTGCTGCTGGGGGTTTCGGCTCCAGCTCTGGCTTTGGCTATGGAGGCTCCATCAGCAGGTCCTCTGTCAGCACCACCAGCGCCAGCAGACGGTACTGAGCCAAGACCAAGTCACTCCAAACCTGAGAGTGTTAAACTTAGAGAAGACATTTAAACTTGAAACAGCCTTGACATCATTATACAGAAATGTGCAGTTTAAACTCATACCTGTTGAACAGTTTTTGAATGTTTCTCTGCTAAGTTTAATCCTCCTGAGTACAAGATGTGTGTAGAATCCCTCAGTCGTCCAGGTAGAATCCATGGCAAAAGGAGAAATTCAATTTGTCAACTGGACAAAAGTTTATTTGGTTGAATACGTTTTGCAGCTCATCCAAGCTGCTTCTTCAGTTCTGGTCAGACGCTGGTGGACACTGCCTTATATTTGTCTGAAGGGAGGAGCTAACTACAATTAAATTACTCTGAGACTAACACACCTAAGGTGTGAAACGTATTCGACCAAATAAACTTTTGTCCAGTTGACAAATTGAATTTCTCCTTTTGTACATTATTATACCCAGACTGATCTTGCAAATGGCAATACAGGAATAATATCAAATAAAGCTGAGATTTAAATGTACCAACCTCTTTTCATTTGCAACACTGATTAACATTTATATAATATTTAATATTTTTACTCGAAGGAAATTTTAAGGATGAAGACGTTTTCTTTGGTCAGCTATCTGTAGCAAATTCAGTACAATTATGGTCTATTTCATATAGTTGAAAATGTAAATATATAAGATTTAAGAGTTTTTAGCAATGATTTAGAGTAATTGTTGTTGTTGTTTTTTTGTTGTTTTTTGTTTTACCAAGTGAGTAGCTCATGCTTCAGATGGCACCTAATTGTTTATACCAAAAATATCTGTGATCTAAAAGTTTTAGAATGACTTCCAGTAGCCCTTATGAATTAGACAAAGTTTCACAATTGAAGCAGTGAAGCCTGTCGTCATTTGTCTGAGGCATACTGTGGACGTAAAATAGCACTCCAGGCTGTGAAAGTGCAGAGTAATCAGTCTGTACAGTGATGTGCAATGCAAGCCTTTCAAAGCAGTGACTCAGAGCAGCTTTTTGAAAAATATGACATAAGAATCGCCTGAACTCGAAGTCATGCAAAAATAGGCCATATTTACAAGTTTGTACAACATTTCTTTGCAATAAGAATAAATGACCAAAGCTTTCCACTTAGATTAGTCAAAGATTTTGCAGCTGGTGAATAATCGCCAAGGATGATTCTAAGCGGATTTGTTACAGTCATGAAGACAAAATACACTGAATAAGATGTTTACAATACAACATATGCAAAGGAATTGGCAGATTAGCATTGCATCTGATCTGAATAATTGGAACGCTTTTAGAGCTGTCAATCAAAATAGATGCGCTAATGCAGCAAAAGTAAATGCAGCAAAGTGTGTTAATATAATATTTCACAGGAGAATGAACTGACATCCTTATCTTTTACTTATATTGAAATCAATTGTTAGAATGTAGATGATGAAGTAACATTATGATAAGAGTCCAGCTTTTGTGGTGATTTTAACTAAACTATAATTATCAAACTTGTTTAAAGGTGCACTACGCAACTTTTCTGGTAGGGGGTCCACCACCTGCTTGTCTCTATGGAGATGTTATTGCTTTACCCGTAATGTTTCCCACTGGCATAAAACTTTTTCTCTATGAATATAAAAAGAGAAATAAGCAGGGTCAGTTTTGGGTCAGATTTGCATGCTTTTCAAGGTATATTTTAATCAAGAAAATAAAACAAAATAGATAAGTTTAATGCTACGCTGTGTTGAAGCATAACGTATCCACGGAGACAAGCAGATATCACCCACCAGAAAAATGACATAGTGCACATTTAATATACAGTAGTGCAGTCTAATATTAAACATAGTTATGTGTGTGGTGTGCAGCTATACATTGTATGCACTGCTATTTCTTCCCACGTTATCATGCCCACTGTCCGAGGCAGAGCAGGAGAACTTTATGGGCAATGGTTTTACTTTGTCAACATTGCTCAGGGTCAGTGGAAACTCAAGCACAGAACTCTATAGCCTGACAAGCCTTCACATTTATGCCTATGGGGGATGTACAAGCGTAAATACATTTCACACTTCTACTGGCGACCACACACTGGAAGACCACACAAAAAGGAGGAATTAAACCAACAAATTTTGCACAAAGGCACAAAACACCAACTAATGCACAACTTTACCATATGCATTATAGCATAAAATCATATTCATACAAGGTTTTGTGGTAATTAATGGAGAATTTGTATTGCAAGTGACAGCAACTACAGACAACACTTTGATGAGGCTTCAACTGAAATCAAATCTGAAAAAGTATTTGATTAAAACACCCATGCCAACATTGTATGCTAAGCTATAGGCTAAAAAGAAAATGTGTTTTCCACTGTAAATATGATATGATAGCTTTGGAAAATACTTTAACCTAAAATGCATTTACAAAACAGTCAAATCTTGGCCACTTTTTAATATCTCTACTCTATACAGCTACTAAAATAAATTTCTTTCCACGCTTTCTGTGCACCCACTCCAACACATAATATTAATTAAAAGTGAGACCTATTTTAATGTACACAATTTTCACAAAGTATGAGCAGAAACAGCCTAATTTAAGATGAATTAACTTAAAAAATAATCTCTTCTTTAGGCTGTAGGCTATTTCCATCTAAGCAGCATCACCAAGCTGGACAGACTACACATTGCGCGTGCATTGACTATCTTCTACATCACTTCAAAGTTCCACTGGATACATCTTCAATCTATTGTGAATTTCCCTGCAACAAACTGTAAAATAACAACTTCCAGGCTTGCTCTTATGGCTTATGCCTTTCTTCCCAGGCTAAATCTCAACTCCGAAGCGCTGTTTCCCGTTGGATTTGTGCACACACGTCTTCACTTCTCTCATAATCGCACTTACCATCTTCTTTCTCGTCGAAAACTGGTCTCTTTGAAGAACTATTGGCGCCCATCCTCTTCTTCCACTTGCCCCAGTGAAACATCGATGCTCAGATTTCATTCCTCGCCTTTTGCAAAGAAACTACAGCGCTGCTTCTTCGGGCTCCCGCTTCACAAAACTGTCATAGTAATACGCGTGCATTTTGGTCCGCTATGCCGCCTGTGTTCGCAGCTGAAGCGCAAAGCAAAGCAATGACACTTGAAAGTCTAACACAACGCGAGGACTACGGATGTAACTTTATGATAATCTCAAGTGAATGGAGGTTGTTGGCTGAGTTTAGGCTAATCTTGGAGCAGAGAGAGTGTGTTCAGATGTCTTCCGTAGCCTGACAGCCCAACCGTGAGACTTATGTTTGGATGGGCTCGGAGTAAAGCCACGTGAAGCTGAAAAAGACGCACAGAGGGAAAACAGGAAACTCAACTTCAAAATAAAAGCTTCTTTGCAATGAACGTACAGGAGTAGCCAATCTACACAAAAGCCTATTTATGGCAGTAAGTAAGGTAAAATACAACTCCCTACATGCATATAGAACTACCCTAATTGTATGCTGTATTCTGTTGTATGTGTTTTGTTCTTTTTATAGCCTATATTTCATTTACAATGTGTTGTCTGACATTCAGTTTTGCAGGTCTTGGTATAATCAGGGTGTAATCAGGAAGTCAGGAGCCACTTTTTATGTAATATTTTGCAGTAACATTGCAGGTCTAGGTAATAAGGACTTGGTTCAGTTGGAATGAAATTAAGAAAATAAAATGCAAATCTTTCTGCCTTTTTTTAAATCACTGAAGTAAACTGCGTAAATGCACTTTTGTACAAGTAGAAAATAAAACAAAATTTTGATTTCACCATTTGCCACCAAGCTCAGTGTCCATGTACACTGCACATATGCAACACTGCACATCTAAATGCAAATCTTACACAATAGGCCAAACTGTACTTACTTGGGCCACTTGTTATGCTAGAAAAAAACAACATTTTCACTTAATTAAGCATTTATTTCAAACGCAAGCCATGGCAAAATGTTTCCTCAATAACATACAACATCTAAATCAAATATATTTAGAAAGTAAATCCATGGTTTTCTATTGACAGCTCCCCCTGTGTTCTCCATATATTTACTTGGACATTTTATGCTTAAAAGCCTAACCGGATTCAGCGTTGTGTTGATGTGGGACACTTTACATTTGTGAGAGTAGTGTGACAGTTGCTGCTCGGAGACTGTAGTTGAGGCGGAGATGTGTTTGAGAGAGTGTCCGCTGGTAAAAGAACAGTGGACAAAGCTGCACCAGACCGCACAGTCAGAGCCAAGAACCGAACTAAAACCGGACTTTCCCATATGAGCCCCATGAGCTCTACTGCAGTCCTGGTCCTAATGCACTGAATTATTCCACTGTCTCATTAGGAAATGGATGGGTGGTGCCAGATCACTGCGAGAGACGGAGAGAGAGAGGATTTAACACTTTGTCTTCAATATGCACAAATATGTTTGCACGCTGCTGTTACACAATGCATCACATAACAGTCACTCTGTGGAAAGCAACTATGGGAAGTGTGCAACATACACTGGCTACATCAATGTACAGAATATAGTGCTTACCTAACCTAATGCATGCGCCCGTCACATGATCAAAGTTGTTAGACATGAATTAAACAAGAAGGCGAGACTTCACATCACACTGTATTATTAATCATGCATATGTACACTTATGGCAATGCGGACTTCCTTTGTTTCATGTTGGCCTCGTGAGAATTATAATAAATTCTGTAGGCTATTAATGTATAGTTATACATTAGTGTAACTTATTGCAGGTTAAATTTGTTTGGTTACACATGCTTAGTCTGTGAAAGAAATGGCACGCACGGGGTATTATAAGGAAAGTTTCATAGTGATTTTGTGCTGCTGCTGCTGCTGCTGCTGTTTTTATTATTAAACGGTGTCTTTAACAGCATCCATGCCTTTCATGAGACAGTCTACAGTACACACTACACACATGCCTCATTTTGAGTTGTTATAAATAAAAAATAAATAAATAAAAAATAATAATAAAAAGTTAAGAAAAAAAAAGTTAAATTATAATAACTAAAAAACAAACAAATAAATAAATAAATACATTTGTTATAATTCATACAAAAATATTTTATTACAAATCCGATTTTACAAACATTTTTAGATATTTGTGTTTGCGACGTCATCAGTTGCTACACCGTTGAGCAGCCAATCAGAAAATTTCCCGATGTTTTTTTTTTTACTCCGTTGCCATGGTTACAGCTACACCGCAAAGCTACTAGCAACTTTAGCGTGACTTTTACGACGCTAAAACCACCAAAGAAGTGACAAACTCGTAAAACCGTAAGTTTAGCCCCTTTAATCTTCCTTAGGTGTTCTTATAAATAGATGCTGTTAGGTATCTGGCGTACTAATCATTTCATTTTTAATTAGGCTAACGATTATTTTAAGTTTAGCTTATGCTTCTAACGCTGTTAACAGATCGGAACGTTAACCTAAGCTTTAAAAATATGCACGAATTCTGTTTACAAGTTAAGTTAAGTTAGAAATACATTGCAAATACCTTAGAAATACATTGCAAATACATAGAAATACATTGCAAATACATAGAAATACATTGCAAATACATTAGAAATATATTGCAAATACATAGAAATACATTGCAAAGGTTAACAAAAAAATAAATAAACACATAATATATTTTATTATAAAGCTAAAATAGAAGTGATCAGTCAAGACCAAATGGTTTAAATAAAGCAGATAATCCAATTTTAGAGAAAATATTTCAGTAGTGTCCTAAAATATATTACGTACTATCTTAACTATAGCGTGTGCTTTGTCAAGTGTTTTTCTATCTGCACAAATGAATGCAATGCACCTTTCTTTAGGCCTTTTCAATATATGAAATCTGGAACAATATAGTTTGGGGCTCAATATTTATCGTGTGCATGTTTTTTGTTGCAAGAGTGGCGAGGTTTCTGCTATTTTTTATAATAATTTAGTCCCCTCCGGGACTAATTATCTGTTTATTCAGCTGTTCATTTGTTGTACCTCATGCATTTTAATGATACTGTATTTAAAAATTGTTCACTGGGACTTTATTATTTTGTATGTTTTATTTTAATTTGTATTACTTTATTTTTCAGTGTGTCAGTTGCATAAAGTAGTTTTAATATTGTTGTTGTTTCTTGTAATATTCCAAAATATCATGCTTCAAAATGTGTATCATTACAGAGGTACCTTTCTCCCACTTTCAGACCCTTAAATCAAAATGACACCATACTGAAGCAGCCTCACCTTATGTATCGCCACCTGCCAAAACAACTGATCCCACTTCCCAGCATGTTGTTCCCAGTGGAGCGGGACGTGACTGACTCTGACCTGCAGCTACGCCTCTGTGTTGGAGACAGCATTGACAAACCACAGACCCCCCACGGCTCTGACAGCGACGAGGCAAAGGAGCTGTCCCCCTCTCATTCACCAGAGACCCTGTATCTGAGCAGGAGCAAGCTGGAGAATGTGCCCGAGAATCTGCTGAAGAACAGGGCATTAAAGGTCAGTACAAACTTCAGTTTTCATCACTTCATTACCCGCCCACCACCCGCACTCCGGCTCATAGCATCACGGTCTGCTTCAGCTAAACTAATTGGAACATTAGGCTACATTAGGACATCTGATCTGCCTCCAATGTGAAAACTTTTATTGAGCTATAAATATTGTGCATGAGAGAGGGAGTATTTTTCTCTGCAGAGTACAAACAAATTTCCAGCTATTTGCATGAAGAGTTAGCAATCTTCTTATTCTTGTCTCCTTGGCTCTCTAGCAAAATGAATAAAGTTACAGGTATAGGTTTGTTGCAATATAAAGTATTTATTAAGTGATATGTATTGATTTGCTGTCCCTAATGTATAATGTTTTTACTTGTAATGACAATAATAATATGTAAAGCACAAAGTTATATTGGGATCAAACTTATTTATAGTTTTTGAATCATTATTGTTATTGTTTACAGTTTGGCGATGCTAAATTTAAACATAAGAATAAGCTCTTCCTTCAGTCAAAAAGTAGGGCTGTCGGTTTGTAGTAATTTAGTCGATTAAATGGTCATTGATGTTTTAGTTGAGTATTTTATAAGGATTTATACTGGAAAGCTGAAAGAGGGATGCATGGAGTGGGCTAGCTGAAGATTTGGGAGTTTAACTTGCCTATTACTTTTCTGTATAAATATTTATTTTTGCATGAGCTCCCGTGCGGTTTTGGTCTTCTCAGCGAAGTTTGGGTCTGATAAAAAGTTTCATGCCACTGTGGTGTTGCCATGATACCAAAAATTCAAACTCGATTTTGATAGAGAAAGAAAACTTGATACCAGATACCAATCAATACCACAATATAAGTTCAAGGAAGGTCACATTTTGTCATGATTATGGGAGTTTTTCAGCACTGATGCTTTCAATACTTTTGACAGTCCTATGCCACTGTCTTCTTTAGTTTACTAACTTTAGTTGAATACTAGCGTTCTTTCCTCCTTTAAGGATTCCCCATAAACGTGAGATATCCGAGAATACTAAACAAACAGGGGTATTGTATTTCAGTTGCTCTTGTGATGTCCGGCTGACTCCAGTGTGCTGGTGCCTGCAGGGCCAGAGTGTGCAGGTTGAGGTGACTTCTGCACTCCATTACAGCTGTGGCCTTCACACTGACCTGGAGCCTGTGTACAGCTGTCACAAGGGCCCTGCTAGATTAATGTTATGTCACTTTGCAATAAACACCGCAACCCCTGCAAGATGAGAAAACAGGCTGCGGTCACGTTCTAAAATATGATGATGTCAGATTTTCAGATGGTGGGCAGGGGTCTGTTTAACTCTGTGGGAGATTTACAAGTCACAGTCAAACTAATGATCCACAAATGTCGAACCCGCTTATTGTTATTTGTTAGAGTGACTCACCAAACGACAGTCCAGACAACTGACAACAATCACATCTTTAGGGTTCAATTAAGGCTCCACTTCCTGAAGTTACTGTGAAACAATACTTCACTTTTGATTACTTTTGAGTATTTGTATTGACAGAGAAGACGTTGAACTTTGTGCCCGTTTTTGTTTCATGTTCAGGTTAGGCACAGTAATTACAGAGATTTTAACGATAAACCAGGTCAGCAAATCTGCATTCTGACAGTTAATGAGCAGATTCCACCACAGAATTCACACACCGTATTCATTACATTACTGAACCACAATAGAAAATGTGTAAGATGGGTTGTTTTGCTGATTCAAGAATGTCCAAAAGAAAAATACACAAATGAATGGGTTTTAGTTTCCTTTTTACAGGTTCCATTTTGAGTACTTTAAGAAAAGGTAGAATGGTTGGATTTGAATTGTTAATTGCTATGGATACTGTGTTCATTTTTTGCTGAAACCCATGGATAATTCAATGTATTCTACCAGAAACAACTGATACTTTGCAGCTGATATCATTAACATTCCCTGGGGGTGTGACTGATGCTAACTGAAGGCACTACTGTCAGAAGCTCTATTAGACTTTAATCTAATACTTGGTTTTACACATCTCTCATACAGGAAATTACAGTCACAAGCTAACTAGCACCAGCAGTTTTTCAGTTAGTCGCTCTCACCTTTTTAGTTGAAAATTAAACACCTAAACAGGACAAACACTCGTACTGATCACAGGCTCCTGAAAATGTGTTTAAATCCATTTTGTACTTTTCCTGAGTTCTTAAAACGTTTGGTAATATGAGCATTGTGTCACCGTGGTAACATCTGAACATTCTACCATAGATATAGATGTAAAACACCCCCAGCGTGATGTCACTGCAAGGTATCACTATTAAACTGTCATATTAATTTCTCTTGCAGTCCATATAAACCTTCTGGATGCAATACCTTCACTTCATCTTCCATAATAATATACTCTATTATACTCTATAATATAATCTATGTTCCTTTATCTAGTATTTGTACCTCGAAGGCAATGAGCTGCAAAGTCTCCCTGAGTCCCTGTTCGCCAGTTTACCCAACCTGCTGTGGCTGGACCTCAGACACAACCAGATCAAAGCCCTCCCTACGGAAATTGGTCGTCACAGGTAAGACATTTTAAATTCAGCTGATTTGTTATTGTCAAAAGTTATAATTATATACGAATTGGTAGTAAAACTTGTATTGAAACTAGGTACTCATCTGAAGTATTGATACTAAAAAAAAGTCACATTCACAGGACAGAAATGAACCTTTCCTGAATAGCTTTAAAATTATCTTAAGCTGTATCAGAAGCTCATAGACTAGGATATGCCCATGGACGACTATGGAACCTACCTGGACCACTGATTACACAGATATAAGATCACATGGGAATATAAAAGAAAGTATTATGATTTAATGTTGAAAATCACCTTCTGTTCTGACGATGTAATCCTTCATTCGTCCAGGAGTTGCGCAGTGTAGAGAAGGTTTAAACTGTTTTCATCTGGACTCCGTTTTTGCGATCAAGACTTTCACCTCCCATCCATTCTATTGTCTAAACAAGAATGTTTTTATTATCATTGTGATATCGGAATCAATATTGAGTATCGAGTCTATTCCTTAGTATCAAAATCAAGTTTGAAGTTTTAGTATCGCAGTTTGTTATGACTTTGTTTCGCTATTTCGTAGATTTAACACTAAATCTAAAACTGTACCAATGTCCTCACCAGCACCACCAAAGGCTACAGTATTTATCTGCAAAGTAAAAATGTAAATTATAAATTACTGCTCTGGCTAGTGGCAAAGTAAGAGACATTTTTTCTGCCAAACTTGAATTCATACCTCAAATGCCTCAACTAATTGCTTTTTTGGCTCATTGAAGTAGTACAAAACTAAACTAAATTGATCAAATTATTATTCATTGTTGCACCATTCAAGACCAAATTATTTTCTAACATAGGTCATAGCCCATTGCATTCTGCATTGGTTTATACAAAGCTTAGTAAAGGTTAGAGATTTTTACAGCGAAAACTCTCTGTTTTCACTGTTGCTTGGTAAAAGTGCTGTAATACCCAACGGTGCCTGCCAAACATGTCTCTGTGACCCAGATATGGAAATGGTGCCATGGCTGACCATCCGGCACTTTCAAACTCATGCATAAACCATTAGCCACCAAAAGATAATGCTGGAGATATGACTCAATTCCTCTGAATGAACAGACTAATATAAGCAAATCAACGTTGACTTTGACGTAGGGGTTTCACAGTATCAGATATTAGTGCTGGCATTTTGCAGTTATTCACAATAGAGGCTATGCAGGCGACATTACAACATTCCGAGTTTTTAGAATAAGTGGCAACGTTATATGAGGGTCAATGGAAAGTAATGACATTTTTTCTTCTGTAAAAGCTCCAAATAGATCTAAAATGTGAAAGAGCTGCTACAGCTTAATAACAAATATAAAAGTCTACAACTTTACTAAATATTTAGTTTGTTCCATCATCTAAAACAAGAAAATCAAGTAAACAGTAATAAACCAGTTAATTGTTAAACACCAAGGACACTACACATTTCTCACTGACTGCACTTTACAGACTCGACAAAGCCCCTCAAAGCGCTGGAGTCAGTTTTCATTCACTCCACACTCAGTGATGGTGACCTACTATTGTGGCCACAGCTGCCCTGTAGCAGACTGACAGAAGTGAGGCTGCCAATTTGCGCCATCTGCCCCTCCGTACACACACACACACGCACATACACACCACACTGATACTATGAAGTGAACCTTTCTGTCCTTAAATAAAATGTTTCTGAGTCTGTGTGTTGAGGAGATTAATTGCTGTGGGCTCAGTTGAAGTGTCCTTTATCTCCCCTGTCATTGGCTAACAAGCTACTTTCAGTTTCCATTTCGCTGTATAAAGCTAAATGGAGATTTAAAAAAAAAAAATAGCTTGATGGGAGCGAAAAGAAAAAAAAAACAAAGAAACATTTAGTCTGTTGTGCTGCCCATAGTTCTGCCTCAGTGCCGCTCAGTCAGTTCGTTGAGCATTTTCTAATAAAATGATGTCAGTGCATAACCTCTACTGTTGCCATCATTACAAAACAACAGAGGAATCCTTCATTTTTGCTAGTTTAATATATCAGCATGTCTCTAGTGTGTGATCAGATTTACAAATTCAAACTTTATGGAGTATTCAAGGATTATCTTATTTGAGAGGGACTTGTTTAACAGCACATATCAGTTTACCTTTTGCATTTCCAGCTAAATCAACTCATTATGGTCAGATTATGTTGGAAAAAAACTCAGATTAAAGTCTAGTTTTAGTAACAGAGCTTCAAACACAGCAGTGCCTTCAGTTAGCATATACCCCCACGGAGTTTTAATGACACCAACTGCAAAGTATCAATACTGTGACTGGAATAATTACAATTAACAGTTCACTAAATAGTCTTGGCTTTTCTACTACTTAGAAGCGTCTTGATTTCTACCTACAGGTTTGGATGTGGCATTGGCCAAAGTTTAAAAATAAATCAAACATAGGTGGAATGGGGCTTTTCTTTCCAAATTCCATATTTCCAAAAGAGACATATTTCTATTTTTCATTTCCAGTATCTCTCCGGAAAGCATCCAGCGTGAACAATCTTTTATTTTTGTCAGGAGGAAAGAAAGTAGTTTGGTTGAATACGCCCACACAGAACAGGAGATGTCGCCCGTCTTAGTTCAACCAAAAGTCTGTTTTTGTCACATTTTAAAAGCAACCAGATGTAATGAATGTAGTTTAAAATACAAGTGTAGAGCATTTTCTGCATTGATTTAACAAAAGAAAATTAAGGGTTGGACAAGACAAAACATCTATTTCTTATGCATTCTTTTCTGTAAAAGTGTAGGTTTACTGACAAATCACAGTGTTAAGAGTTATTCATATAAAGAGTTTTAAAGTTAATATAAATATCATGTGCCTCTAAATACATAAACTATCTGCTTTGCTCTCATTAAAGAGCTCTCAGAAGGAGCTAACAGCAGCTTTCACACCAATTTACAAATGTACCATGTGTCTTCTTTTTAGATGTTTAAGAACATTGCTGCTTGAAGGGAATCCCATCACAGAACTGCCCCCAGAGCTTGGTAAAGTCATTTTCACATCAACATGCATGAAAATTATTTGATCTCTGTAATTTGATATTAGCAGTATTGTAATATATGATTCTGACACACTATATTGAAATTACTACTAAATGAAAAGATAAATCCCCTTTTTACTGGTCAAACAGTGTCTTCATCTAAACAAAACTTAACCAGGAACAAAACACTACCATAAAATGAGAGCTGAAGCTTTTAGATTTATTTAAGAGCGCTGTAATTTCCTTTAAAGCTTTGAATCTTTGCCAGATGAAAGCATTACACTATGAATTTGTTTTTTGTAATATGGATTTTGCAGTCACAGACAGTGGTAACATTTGTTTTAAGATATGTATTGGATGCTTTCAGAATAAGTTAAAAAAAAAGTATTTAACTGAGTTAACCAGGTACTAGTAGTAATAGATAAGATAGTAATTAATTATTATTCATTATTCAATCAATCAATCAATCAATCTTTATTTATAAAGCGCTTTTCATACACACGTGCAACACAAAGTGCTTTACAAGTTAAAATCACAAAAAATAAAAAATAAAAATAAATTTCACACACACACACACACACACACACACACACACCCACACACACACTCACACTATCGGTCCCAGCCCTCACCCGCAAGCACACCCACACAAGTAAACCCATCAGATACACGCATAAGGCTGGGCACAGATGCAAGTAAGTATGGAAACGCCATCACAGAAGCCCTCCGCACCGGGGGCGGCACACCAGCTGCAGCCACCAGGCAATGGCGCCGGGCACCCAGCCGAGGCGCGACCAAAAAGTCAACCTCAGTCCAGGCACCCAGAACCAAGCACCCAGCCAGCCACAGGCAAAGCGCCACCCCCGGCACAGAGGGCTCCCGCAGAGGAAACACTGGAAAGACCAAAAACACTGCAAAGGCCATGGACAAGAACATAAAATGGCCTAAAACAAATACAACTAAAACACAAATAACTATAACCAAAGGCAGTAAGAGCACAAGCTATCTAAAAGCTAAACTAAAAAGGTGGGTCTTGAGCCTGCTCTTAAAAACATTAACATTCTCTGCGGCCCTGAGGTCCTCCGGCAGACAGTTCCAGAGGTGAGGGCCGTAAAACTGAAATGACGCCTATTATTATTAATAGTTAGTTAATTGACATACCAGTTATTATTTATTATACTGTTTTTATGCTAAGCTATACTGAAATGACAAATAAATTCTGATTCTATTACCCGTTAGATAACGATTAGTACATGGTGCCTAATTGACTGTAATAGTAAAGTGTTTTATGAATTCTTGTGTAGGTAATGTTCTGAGCCTGAGGGGTCTGAACCTGCGTGACTGCCCACTCAGTTACCCCCCACACAGCGTCCTACAGCAGGGGGTCCTCGGCATCCTGCAGTACCTGAGGGCCACCTTAGCCCAGCGCCCCGTCAGCGCCCCCAAGAGCCTGCCAGGTGAATCAGCTTTCACTATACACAGAGGAGAGGTGCTCTGTTTGCCTCTTAAAAATACAGCTATCCAGCCATCTGCTCCCATTGTCAGAGATAGGACACCCAAAAATAGCTTCCTCTTGTCCTGGTGCCCATCCGCTGGTGTGACTTCTGTTCCCTTGGCAACAGCACATGCCACCCGGCTAGCTGCTCCCGCCCCGGCTGCAGGTTCGTAATATTTTTAGCCTGATGAGAAATGATCGATAACCCGAGCGCTAACCCAACAGCAGCCACCCAGAGCCGCCAAGCTCTTCTGATAAACGCTCTGAGGAGACAGGCCAGCTCAGGAAAGGGTCACTGCAAACAAGAACATCTAGATTGGTTAAAGTTTCATCTTATCAAAAGTACTACAAAAAAAATCTTGATCTTAAGTCTTATTATTTATGTGATTATTTAGATTATTTCACTCTTTCCACCTTTTTGACTTACAATACAAAAAAGCACTGCAGCTCTAAATGCTTTGAAAAACCTGACCTGCCCTTTCACAGTCCCGTGTCACCTTATCGCCATTGAGAATGTTCCAAAGTATGGCTTTAAAAGGAAGGAATTTCTCACACATTGTCTTACTTGCAGCACAAAGTGGTATTTATTAACAAACTTTATTAACAAAATTTCAACAAAATTCAAAACAAAACGTTTGACATTTGGCCTTCATTTGGCAAAGTCGAAAACGAGCCGAAATGTTTTGTTAATAAAATCACTGTTGTTCCAAGAAACATAATGTAAGGGAAATTTCTTTCTTTTAAAGTTGCTGTGTGCACTCTTCCAAAGTATGACCGTAAAAAATGTTCCACAGTGAGGCTATATTAGATGCAAAGGTTCACTTTGTAATGTTAGACCTGCTTGTCTCAGTGTTATTGCTTGGAAAGTTCCACAATATGGCATTAAACACATCTATCTCCATGGAGCAGGTGGCACCACCAGGCCAAGTTCCAGGCCTGCTGACAGTAAGAATACATCATTTTAGTTTAATTTAGAGCAATAAAGGCACCGAAATTAGGTTAGGTTAGGTTGCTTTATTCATACTCGTAGGTAAATTTGTTTGCAAAATGCGCCATATGTTTAATGCCATACTGTGGAACAATTCCATGGAGACAAGCAGATTACATACCCTCCAGCAGAAATGTTACACAGTGTACCTTTAAATAAAACCTAATAGTCAAAACAGTATATTCTGATGAAATTCTGAATGGAAGTATTTTAACCAGGGCTGCATATTCTGCATATATTCTATTTTTGCAAAGCGGCCGATGCACAGTGAGCCGAGCCAGAGCCCTCAATCAAATGATTTATCTGCCTTCACACTGGGTTATTAACAAAGACAGGCGTCAGAGCTCTGCAGGGAAGCACCTCTTATTGAATTGGCTCATATTCTAAATGTAGCTTTAATGGGATTTGCATATACCTTCATTTACATATTGCAGTGTCATCAACCCTTTTCAGCTGAGATAACATGGGAAAGATTAGCCCCCAGAAGCCACAAGGTAAAGCTGGAATCGCATTTCAATCTCTCACTTTCTGTAATCCTCTGAAATGCATTAACACAGCACAAATCCAGTAACAGACAGGACACTGAGCTATTACTGCTATCAATGCTCTCAGTGGATGTATTCGACAAATAAAAGGTCTTAGTGATAATGAGTGTAATTGGCACCTAGAGGAGGCTCATTAGTGCAAATCTGGACCTTGATAATCACCAAACCTCATACAAAATCCATCTGACATGTGTTAGTGGAGGTTCTTTCAGGGTTTTTTCCACTGTTTCAAATCATAGACTGTATATAAATGGACATAGCTAACCCGCTAGCCGCCACGTTCCAAATAGGAAGTGAGCATGGGGACGCTTCTGGCTCCACTGAGTCTGTTTCCAATTGACTTTACATTGAAAGATTGTCACCCCTCTCTCTCTAACTGCTGCAGTGAGCCTCATCATTTTGGGCTTAAAATGTTTGTATTAATCCGCTCTGCATAATCCTAGTGTTTTTATTTTGCTGTTTTCCGTAAATAAATTCCTATTCCTAATACAGAACTCGGCTCCAAAGTCTCCCCTATAGCCACTTCCATTGTGAGCTTCATTTGACTAGAGCTGAACACTATGGCTGACGTCACACTCCCTTAGTCCACTTCTTTATAGAGTCTTTGGGTACAAATCCATGAATGTGATGGCCAATTGGTGAATCCTTTCAAGTTATACATTTCTTATCTATTAAAAATGCTCTACTCTCTATGATCACTGAATTAACTTTGGAGAAATAACTCTTTTTTTGAACAAGTAGCATTATGAGGAGTAGCAGTGAGCGTTATTTTGTTGACAGATGGCTGAAATATGAACTACTAATACAAAATTTCTATGCATTTCACAGCCCCTTTGTAGCGGTGTGAACAGTTGGATTAAAAACTTTTATCCATACTAGGAATTAATATTTTGTTATTTGCAGAAGAAATAATACTTAAATATAACTGCAGCCTTTGAGATTGCAGTTTGAATTGACATTCAAACTGCAATCTCAGATCCACTGCAATTCATCTTACAGCCATATTTGGATGTTTTTATGAACAGTGACAAACTTCTCTTGACAACATCTCTGTGCACTAATAATATAACACTGTGTGAATACAGTAGTAAAGTTTAAATACATTTATACCGAGCTTAAATCCATGATCTTATAAGTATAATGTAATTAAAAGTAAAGTAAAAGATAAACAAAATACAAATAAAGAACAAAGTCAGTAATAAGAAAAGTAATTACCAGTCGTCACTGTAAATGCATTGTCTGCACTTCACCAATACAGTTAATTTTAATAAGAGAATGTGTTGCAAAAAGTATTCATCTTCACTGATTCTGGTTTTCTGTTTATTCATGGTTTCATCTTCCTGTTATATGCAACATTTTGAGAACATAAAACAAACTGGACTGAGTGGCAGTGTGTTGCTGGCACAGCTCAGAAATGCATTTTCTCTATCACCTAACAAATAAAAACGTAACTCATAAACATGTGTTTTATGGCAGTAGTAGACGTCAACGCTCACCCAAAACTAAAGGATGCTGAATAAAGGCAATAGTCGGATTCGTTAGTAAACCACTAATGTGCTCGTTCTGTGCTGTGGTGTAGAGACTCCTGTGGTGGAGAGGCTGCCGCTGGAGCTGATGGGGTCCGGATTGGAGGAGGAAGAGGAGGGGGCCGCAGAGGAGGAAGAGCTGAAGAGATTCAGAGAGCTCAAACTCCAGATGAGTTTAATGGAGAAGGCTGAACTGGAAAGAGCCGCCAAACCACCAAAACCACGCACCCTGCCTGCTCTGAAAAGGTAACAGCAACAGAGGGGAAGAAACTGTTGTTGTGATGAGAGGTTCTAGTCTGAATGGAACTTGGTCTCCTGCCCAAAGGGAGTGGCTCAAATTTCACAAATTTGTATCCAAAAAGTAGTATTTAAAATTTTAGGAAAGAATTTTAAGTCTTTGTTAATTACTTTATAATGCATGATGAATAATGTAGTATAAATATTAAACTAGATTATATAGCATTATGGGTTTTTCTTGGACTATACAGAAGTTCTACAATAATGTTTCTTCAGGCTCAGACCAAGGCCAAGCAAAGTGTATTCAATTTATTGTGGAGACAAATGGCTTTTGAAGCTGGGTTTAAATCTAGTCTCAAGTACTCTCCCATTTTTCTAAATAGACTCTGGCTGTGTAGGGCTGCACAGTCGGATAGAGGCAGCGAATCTATTATTTTTAGTGGCAGAGATTCAAAGCGGTATATTATACAGCTCTGAAGCAGTACGGAGGAAGGCTAGAGAAACATTTTTAATGACACTGTGCTGAGGACAGTGATAAGACCTCCAGGCACTCTCTGCCCGGGCTCTGTGCTCAGGAGGTCAATAAAAAGAAACCATTTAGTTTCAATTTATTTTCCAGGAAGAAGGCGACCCGGGCCGGAGTGACTCCACTGCAGCTGGACGCTCATGTGTGGAACAGGTCTGAGGAGAGGAGGCAGGCTGCACTCAGAGAGCTGAAGGAGAAGGAGGCGATGCTGGAGCAGAGGAGGAAGTGAGACAATACATTCACAACATGCAGACCTAAAACTAGAAGAATGCATTACATTTGCATTGGTCTTTACGAGCTTGACATGCTTCAGTTTTGATACCACAGTTATTAAAAAGACAAAAAAAAACCATCATATTGCTTTTCAAACGTCTCTTACCTTGAAATATGCTGCAAGCACTAAGAGAGTTATATACCCTCCCACGGGTGCAGGCAGTGCCCATGAAAAACTATCCTAAATGTAATTGTAAGCTTTGTCTAGCTTGGTTAGTAATCTGCATATAGGTATCAACTGTCATATATCTATTGTTAATGGAAGTAAATCTTGGACCACTACCTTTTCATTATAGTTGTACTTTTTTGTTTACTGAACTTTAAGTCCAGTTTATAAAAATAGATCAATGTTTATAGACTGCAACTTTCCACTAACAAACCGCTCGGCACCATTGTCTTTGTACAAGGATCTATTACAGTGTTTTGTTTTTGTTTTGTAGGAGCCAAGAAGCTCTGCGCAAGTGGTGGACCCAAGCCAAGACCCCACAGCAGGCGGGACACAGGCAGAAGAAGGCAGGACGCCAAAGACAGAAAGAGGTAATGAACTGTGTGAAGTCACCTCTCACCACCAGGGGGCAGCATAACACCACTTCTGCCACAGAGCCCAGACTGATTAATGCTTCATGACAAGAGTGACATTGATTAAGGGTGGGGCTATTAGAAGCATGTGAGGGCTCTGTCAGTGGGTTTGTTCTGAAAGGATAAGACATTTACAGGGGAACTTCATAATGAGACAAATGGGGCATATATGTGTTTCCTCATTCCAGCCAGTACCAGTCTGTTTTATTGAATAGCTCAGTATCAAATATTGCTAATTGATTGTTAAAATAATGGTAATTATAGGTAGTGAGTAATTATAGGTGCACTATGTAACTGCTTGTCTCTTTGGAGATGTTACTACTTTGCCAGGACTTGTTTCACACTATGATATCAAACTTACCTATCTAGTATTTTATTTCATTACAGTTTTTCAGCAGCTACAAAATACCTTCAAAACATGCATTCTAACTGTAATGGGGATCTCCTCAACGGATTTGACCTGTAACTTCACCTGTTTTTGTCACCTGCTTGTCACTATAGTCAAAACAATAATATATCCATGGAGAAAAGAAGGCAGCGGAAAAGAAGCCACCAGAAGTTACACAATGCTTTTTATGGCTTTGGCTTAAAGTTGTATATATTTTCTGATTTTGAAAAAGAAGAAAACTCTTCCTTGCCAGAAACTATGATGTCTTTTTGCAGCACAACTTTATATGGTTCATATCATGCTAACAATATAATATCCACACCAATGTCTGGAACAATTGCGAAATCTATTGGACGACCCGTAATAGCTGAAGAAACAGGGACACAGGGAAATGTGCTGTTTAATAGAAAAATGAAGCCAAGAAAATCATAAAAACCTCTGCAGAAGCCACACTGTGTTATTACAGCTGACATGATTCGCACTCAAACCTCCACTAAACACTTCTTAGTAATTTCTGCGTCAGTAACGTTTACTAGCATTCAGCAAAAAGTGAAAGATTCTCAAACAGCTGTGAAAGCACTCACTAGGGACTTGTATGTAGAAGTCGGTTTGGGTAATTTGACACACAGATCTCACATATCCAGCTTGACTCGAGTATTAACGCTGTTCTGATGTAAACTAATATTGTCTGTGTGAATAAATCAACAGGAAGCAGAACCAGATACAAGGCCCGAGGCAGAGAACAGCAGTGATTTAGCTCAACGCCAGGCCTACAGCACCACCCAGTTCGAGGAGAGCAGGTAAAAAGCAACTGGAGTGCTTGTAAAGTTCAACATTTGAACATTTAAATCAACATTTCAGTATCAGTATTCATTATAATATGAGTTAATTGAAGTTATTTTAGTTTTGAGCATTTGAAAAAAACACCAATCGATATATTTTATGGCTTTAAAGTGTTTGCTCACTATTCCGAAGGTCTCCTGTTCAAGTCCAGTTTCAAATAGTGGCATGTATCCTTGGGCAAGACACCTCAACCACTTTAGTATGACTGTGGTGTGTGTAAGTGTGTGATTGTTAATAGGTGAGGATGCCACTGGCGCAGATTGGTAGCCTTGCTTTTGTCACCCAGCCCCAGGGCAGCTGAGCCTTCAAAAGCCTACCATCAACATTATGAAGAATGACTGAATAACAACTACCATGTAGCACTCTGAGAGTCCTACCAAGCGTGTTCAGTGCACTACAAATGTACAATATTTTTATAATATTTTAGTGTATTATGTATTTTTATACGTAAGTTTTATATTTTCCTTAAAGACTGCACTGATAATTTATTTTACAAAAAACAAAATGCACTCTTGTAGTTACAAAGCCCATTTTATACACATCCCAGCCTTATATTTTATATTCCACAATCTTCATAAGCAGCACATACTGTGAGTGGCCTTTGGAGCCAGCTAGTGGTCAGACTCTGTCAGTGCATCCACCCACACAATTCTTTGTTCTTGTTGAATGAAGCTGTTTTGACTAAACAGTACAGTTCAAAGCGTTAATAATGCAATGCTGATCCAAAATGAGCAAGACAAAAAGTAGGAAATGATGTATGCCAAATAGCTGGAGTTGTTTATACTAGATATCTTCATTAAAACTGTAATTTGTGTGAGCAGATCAGTAGCCATTTTCTAATGACTGTCCTACAGAGATGGGGAGGATATGCTTACATCATGATATGAATCTATTGTATGTAAATAAAACTGGTTTCCACATATGTGTCCACTTTATTTTATATCAACATCTGTACATTAATGTCTGTTTCACAATAAAGACTGATCTCCAACAGGCCCCTAAGGTCTGATATGAATATATTTGAAAATTCAACCATAACTATCATGTGCACATTTATTATCTACTGCTTTTGTAATAAAGAGTCTATCCATTTAGTATTCATTAATATTAAGTCCTGGGTTTGACCTTTGCCCTGTGTGTACCCTTCAGGGCCGTCCGACAGCTACGGCAGAAAATTTACGCCATTGTCCAGAGAATGGAGGAACGACACAGGGACACTACAGAGCTTAACATGGATCTGATCTGGGAAGCAGAGTGTGACATCAAAGAGGTCTGGAATTTTCCTCATATTAATCTAAACAAAAAAATTACATGTTGTCTTGGTTTGAATGTATTTTGATCACCTGTTTTTTGATTGACAGATGAGGAGGTTACAGGCTCAACTTCTCGACATGAAACGCAGAAGTGTGTTTGGACTTTACTCAGCAAAAAGATAAATGAGAGACAAGGAGATACGCGCTTGTTTATGATATTAAAATTCATCCAAAATGAATTGTCTTAACAAAATTGTGGTTCATTTTGTCTAAAGAAAACAAAAGCTAATTTATTTTTTAAAACATGTTGTATAATTAGGGTTCTGTTGGTTGCAGAGACAAGGAATTGCACATAATTACTGGTTTAAGATGTGGAAATGGGAAAGGGCTACACTTAATTTGTCACTCATATGTAAATAATAAACAGTGTTGTTCTTTATCTGTTACCAAATCAGATCAGTTTTGTCTTGATTGGGTAAAATGTCCCTTATGCCCTGTGTTTAATGACTAAAACACATAATAACTAACTTTAACCAAATTCAATTTCCAATTCCAAGCAGAGTTCAAAAAAGAAGAAATTATGGTATTAGCGTTTAACATTGACTCCAACCAAAATCAAGCATTTTTAGTGAACTGAAATGGGAGCAAATCAACATTTACATTAGTAATTATTTGACGTTGCTTGATTTTACTGTACATTATAGGGCCAACTCTCAATTTCAACAATATAACCTTTAAATTCTTCAGAATAAACCAGGATTGAACTAACTCTTTATGTTTTATGATCACACAGATGCATGGGTAGAGGCTGGCCATAAGAAATAAAGCGTACCATATTATATCATTAACCCATCTTGAATAAAATGTTATGTTATGATATAGTGGGGATAAAAAAGGACTATGATATGATTCTGTTGCTACGATGTGTACCCAGCACTTATTCTCTGGTGCATTCACATAGATTAAACCCACCTCTCTCTGTGCTTTGGTACATAGAAATGGCTGCATTGAAATAACCTGGGCCAAACGTGGTTGTGTAGCACTGAAGAGCAGAGAAAGGGAAGGCCTCGTCTTGGGGAGCTGTCTTCTGGCTCCACACAGCCACAGGAGCGTGATGTCAGCGGTGGCAGCGCGGTTGTAATTGACTTGGAGGGGGTGATGGCGTCATTTTATGCCCTGGTGTAGCCTCCTGCTCCGATTGCGAAGGGGAGACGGATCTTGGGCCGACGCGACCGTGGCTCCCTTGGCCGGGATAGAGCACCGCGCTGTCGGACACCTTTCCCCGGGAAACATGGAGGCTGTGGCCGAAGAGCTGCGGGCCGGCTCTCGGATACCTGTCACTATCGATCAAATAATAAACGACACATTGGTGGTGACATTAACCTTCCGAGAAAGAAACTTCACCGGAATATTACTTGACTGCAACAAGAAGTAGGTTTAATTTTGTCATTTTGCCCTTTTATTTTGAATTTGATTGAAATGCTAAACTGTGCTAATGGCTAACGGCTAACTTAGCTTTGATGCTAAGTGAAAGCTAACCGGGCCTCCATACAATACACAGACAGGTTGTTGTAGCTGATAGAATGGCTATCTGTGAGCTAACAGGCTAATGCTTAACCAGTGTGATTATAAGGAAAACAAGCTGCAAATTATACAATTTTTTAGCTCGTTTATATCCGGTTTATGAAGATGTATTACATGTCTTTTTGAGCAGACTTGACTTCTTAAGAACAATAACAAATGTCACTGGGTTCATCTGTAGCTTATTGTTAGCCTCATCAAACTGCAGCCCATGTCAAGAAAAGAGGCCACGACTATAATATCATTTAGATTTATTTGCGTCTGTTTAGATCATTGTGTTTTGATAGTGTAAGTGAATTGCTGCCAGGTATCATCATGAGAAACAATGATGATGAATTGCCTTGCTCCTGGTAGTCAGTCACCTCTGAGACAATAGAGAGTGAGTACTATGGAGAAAACATCTGATAAAAACCCCTCACATCTGTAAACTCATATTTTAACTGTTGTAATCTTTTAAACTGTGTGTCATTTTGCTGCAGGACTTTTTCAGTTAGGATGAAACTGTATTTTACACCCATCAGTGCTGTGTCCAGTGTCACATTAAAGCCTTGTGTTGATTTAACACTGTGCACCTTGAAAAGCTTCTGGCTTTAACCTATTAATAGCCCTGCAGAATCAGAATCTGACCAGCTTTGCCCCTCACTGTGCCGAGATGGTTTTTCATGTGAGAGCTGAGGCTGTCCTGAAAATAACCCACCCAAATGGGAAAACGCAGGCCTCAAATAACTCTAAATAGGCCTGTAATTTGGGCCTTGCTGCTGTCAAAAATCTGCCTTCTCCTTTTGTGCTCATTCCAAATCATTTCCTATCATTGTCTAGCAGTCCAACTCAGGTTTTGTATCTTTCATTCGCTTATCATTCAGACGCATCTAGTTACAGTGTACAGTGTGGGCTGACAGCAGAGCGTTGAATCATGGCGACGCGCTGTCCTTGTGTTTCACGAGCACGGCCTGTTCTTCTCAAGCGCAGTTGTGTCAGTCACTGTGCGGGCGGATTCTGGCCCGCTCTGAGCACAGCCAAAAAGGTGAGAGGAACAGGCCTCACCAGAGACCATTATGGAGAGGTGCTTGCCAACTACTTCTCCTGGGGACAGTGGGGAGGAACACAATCTCCCCAAATGTGCACTAATTAATAATCTCCCCACACTTAAGCCCCAAGTACGCACGGATGCAAAAACAAACCAAAATCTCCTGGCTCCTTCCTAACCTCCGAATCCCGAGTGATTCATGGGATTGTTTTTGTTCAGTCAGATGTTGGGGAGGGAGGGGGGCATCCTGTAGGGTCTTTGTCTGCTCTGACTGAAGCCGCTCGGCCATGTTACTGCTGCACTCCTGGGTTTTCTTTGGACCTGTTTGCAAATGTCACACTGCAAAAAGGACTCATAAAATCAGTCAAACCAAAGCAGAGGCCTGAGGCAGCAGTGGGGCAGATAAATGCTAGCTGCTCGGTCCCCAGCCCCCACCACCAGGAAGAATTTCAGCATCCAGGTGACGGTGAGAGGGGCGTCAGGGTGTCCAGTCACTGCCAAACAGAACTCGTCTTTACGTCTTTGCTTTTACTGTGTGTAGGCTTTATTTTGGAAGGGCCGTTAAAAGTACAGGGCCAGGGTTGTGTCCTTATAAAATGCACTTAAGATTAGGCCTCAGAAAGGTCCTCACTGTGAGTTACATGGGCACTTGTTGTTTATAACCAAATAGCCTGGATGCTGCTCCCTTTTATAAGCATTCATAATGTCAATTACGAATATGATTATTGTTCTAATTGATTACTAAAATGGTGTAATCGAGATTATTATCTAGTGGCAGAGTGGTTTAGACTTTATTTCTACTTTATTGGCCATCAGCTACCATCTGTAATTAGACTGGTCATCCTGGTCCTATTCCGTTCTCACATAACACCAGTAAATGCTATCTACATTACTGCTGTCTAATGGGTGTCAATTTTGGCCTGACAGAAGATGACCAGAGAGCGCAGGTGAACCTGAACAAAGCCCAGGTGAGGGGAGGGGGAAGGGGGAACAGGTTTCACATCTGCCATCAAGTGGTAAAAAAAAAAAAGTTAGACTGTAGCTTTAAATCTACAACACAGGTTGAGTTTAGTTTCAAGTGACTACCTGAATAAAGGATATTTAGCTTGACACTCGGCCCTCTTATGGGTTTGCAGCAAAAGGTAGTGGATAGATTTATCGCTATTTTAAATAATGTAATTTGGGGTAAAGGCTCACAGTTATGTACAGGCATAAGTGGTAATGCTCCTCTTTCTTTTTCAGGACTGGACTCTTCTGTCTCCCAGATGTCACAGCAAAAAACAGAGACTACTCTCTCACCAAACCGGAGTGTGACGTAGCAGAGGTTCTGGGATCTTCAGAGCAGCCTGTTCCCAAATCTCCGAGCCAAGTTTCAAATCCAAGACCAAAGGACGAGAACTCCATCCCCGAAAATGACCCAACATGTGCCCCCATACCCTGCCCTGTTCCTGTGCCCACTCCTGTACCAGCCGGACAACCTCCGTACCCTCCTTATTTTGAAGGAGCACCTTTTCCTCAGCCTCTTTGGGTGCGGCACAGCTACAGCCAATGGGTCCCACAGCCTCCGCCTCGGCCAATCAAACGAAAGAAAAGGCGGGGCAGAGAACCGGGACGTATGACCATGAGTACGATACGTTTGCGACCCCGACAAGTGCTGTGCGAAAAGTGTAAGAATACTTTGAACAACAGTGACGAGGACAGTAAAGACGGGGTTAGCAACAAATCGTCAAGGAAGGAAAATGCATTACAAAGTGACGAAGACGCAGAGGAGAAAGAACCAGCATCAAAGTTGGCGAGGAAGGAGGAGGTAGTGGCGACTAAAGACACTAGAAGACGAGAAAATGGCACAACACTCGAAGGCAAGAGGCTAAGAAGGGACAAAAGGACCGAACCTACCGAAACTGAAAAGTTCACAAATAGTGACGTTATTCCACATAGTCCTGTTATTAAAATATCTTACAGCACTCCACAAGGAAAAGGTGAGGTCATGAAAATCCCATCGAGAGTGCATGGGTCGGTCAAACCTTTCTGTCCCAAACAACTCGTACCAAATGGACTGGGAGGAGAAAACGGGAAGGTGCTTACAACCAAGGAGCAACGGCATATTCTAGACGCCACTAGATCTGGCTTAACTGTGTCCATTCCTAAATTGAAACTAACCAGGCCCTATACAACCGTGGGGCAGGATTTGTCTTCTCCCAAAATCCACTTGAGACCTCCACAAAGGGAAGGCGAGGAAAGCGTGGTGGAATATGAAGCAGAGATTGTAGATGGAACCAGGAGACCACAGGCAACTAGTGGGCCATGTTTGCCCCATTCTGAGGACTCCGGAGAGGGCAAGAACTCATTGGAGCTGTGGTCTGGTAGTTCCGGAGAGGAGGGAGATAGAGGACATAACGATTTGACTCTTTTGATAAATTTCCGTAAACGTAAAGCGGATTCGTCTAGCTTGTCCGTGTGCAGTAGTGATAGTCTAGATGAAGCCAAGTCTTTTAGTTCAGAAGGCACCTCCCCAGAACTTTGCGATCTCGCCCCAGGGGAGGACCTCTCTGTTACCTCTTCCTCTGTTCCAACTCGGGACGGGTGCAAAACTGTCCCCCCGATCACGGTCCGCTTGCACACCCGCAGCATGACCAAGTGCGTTACCGAGGACGGGCACGCTGTTGCCGTGGGAGACATAGTTTGGGGAAAGATTCACGGTTTCCCTTGGTGGCCCGCTCGGGTGCTTAGCATAAGTGGGACGCGCAAACAGGAAACAGCCACTTGTGAAGCACAGTGGCCCCAAGCGAAGGTGGCGTGGTTCGGCTCGCCCACCACCTCGCAGCTGTCCGTTGCCAAATTGTCGCCGTTCAGAGAGCTCTTCAGGTCCCGCTTCAACCGAAAGAAGAAGGGCATGTACCGGAGGGCCATCCTGGAGGCAGCCAAGGCCGTGGGGTACATGAGCCCCGAAATCACATCGCTGCTGTCCCACTGCGACACGTAGGTCAGTACCACCAAAGCATTTTACACTTGACAGGTGTTTTTGCATGATGATTAATCGACTAATTGTGACAAGTCAACTGTGAAACACTGTCGTAATCATTTTTTTTTCTCATCATAATCTTTACCTGTACTGTAGAAACTCTAAAACACATATGAACAGGCCTTTTTATAAGACAATTAATAAAGTATCATTATTTGCAGCCCTAATGGTTAACAAGGCTGTAATCAACTAAACACATTCTTGATTGACTAAAGATGTGCTTTGATTAGTTCACTAAATGGGGCAGTTGTGGCACTGACAAAACCTCTCTTTGTCTAATGTCTACAGTACTAGTAAACTGCGTCTTCATAAGATTAAACTGTCCACTCGTTTCAAAAACTGTAGCTCACTGTAACTCACATGCATTTCCCTTCCTGCTTTTTGGTCAACTAAGACACCATCAACTGATTAATCAACTGAAGGACTACAGCCTTATTAATCAGGAATACAAGTCAGGAACACTCCCATAATATAAAAGTATCTAGTATCTAATAATGCATTAAAATGTGATTCAAAACATTCACAGTGATGGAAGAGGACATTTCTGTAGTTAACCCCATAGTTTTTTCTAAGAGCTGTTAAACTCGCATTAATTTCTGTTTGCAAGAAATGGTGGTATTTTAAATTGGCGCGCACAAGGTTAACTTTGGGCTAAGCCTGAATATATTTAGCTTTGACATTATTCCTGTTGATTTTGGCATAAAAACAGCCATTATATTGTCATTATATTTTGTTTAGTTTATAGTGCTTGTCTAAATTCTACTCTTAATAGCATTCATCATTATAACTGCTGCCTCAAGTTGTACCGTACTTTTCCAGTTTGTGCGTTAATGTATTTTGCCAATCAGACCTAACCAGCAGCAGAGACCACATGTTCCTAATATTGTGTGTCTGGTGTTTGGCTCGAGGCTTTTGGACCAAACTAAATCTCTCAGATGTGGATCTTATTTCACATAAACACGCCCAGAACCAATGTAACAATAGAAATGTCGTGCATTAGTACAGCTTTGTCAAACAGTGAGCAAATTATAGACTACAATGAACAATACAGCAATGTACTTGAACTTTTAACACCAAACATTGTCTAAAAAGGCCTTCTCTTTTTTTTTTTTACCAATGGTAACTCTGGCTTAACTCTGGACTAAACCTGGTCTAAACTGGGTAGGGCTGGACTCTATATCTGTGTTGACAATATCAGATGGTTTTGGTAAACAGTTGGGACGGGTCCAATAATCAAAATTGATGCGATATTTGACACAATATTTTTTTTTTTCCCCCCAACCTTCCTCATTCCCTGTGTCATTCTCATATTGTCTTTAGTGAATCAAATTTGTCTTTTTGAACAGACAAAGAGTGAACATAGAAATGGAAGAGCAATGTGGTTAAAAAATATGGCATATATGGCCCATATTTACACAACTAATTACACGATATCCCAGGTACCTCTTGGTTTTGACTAAAATTAAAAGTGAATAATTTGTGAACTTAACTATAACTTAAATACAGATATGGGCCTTGCTCTGTATTTAAAAATCTTACTATTGCTAAAAAAAAACATCCACCATAGCAGCTAGTTGAATATTGGATATTGGTATCGGCTTAAATAAAACATGTCAGACCTTTCCTAAAATCGGGACTAAACCTGGTCTAAAAGAGGACTTAAATCCTTTTAATTCTTATTTACAGTTGTACAATGAATGCTCTGAGGATTGTATCAACAGTTTAATCCTCTAAACCTAGACTTGACCAAATGTTTATCTAACAAAAACTTCACCTGATCTAAACCGGGTCTGAATCAGACTAAAGGATGTGAAGGAAATCCACTTGGAAACAATGATGAAAAAACAAAATAACATTAGGTAACCTTTATATCACATGATTTTTATTGCACAACCCTTGTTTACTTTGAGTTTTATGCTGTGGGTCACTTGTGCTCCACTTGTGTCATTGTAAATCCGTCTCTGAATACACAACCAAAGCTCCATTGGCAGCTGAGGGCACAGATTGTACTGATGTCAACAAGAACTGCTTGGTACATTCAATGAATTAATTGTTTACCATTCCAGCTCAAAGTCAAGCTGTTCAGTCATGTTGTTGTCTTTTTTATGTGTAATTAAAATTTATTTGGAATTGAATGAATGACTGAAAAAGTATTGTGAAGATTTGCTATTTGGTTTCCAGTTATTATTCAGTTCAGTAAACTAAAAGATTCAGTTTTGTCACTATCATTTCTGTATAGAAGTCGCAATATTTTAGATTTGTATTAAAAAAATAAGTGCTATATTGTTTTTTCTCACTAGGATTTGAACAGAACTGAACTTTGGTTAAATAAGTTCAGGATTAAACTTCTAAACCAGGGCTAAACCAGGGCTAAACCAGGGCTAAACCAGGGCTAAACCAGGGCTAAACCAGGGCTAAACCAGGACCTAATCAGGACCTAATCAGGACCTAATCAGGAGTAAACCATGATTATTTCAAGGCAACTACACCACAATCAAGTGAATTGTATTCTCCTCTAACCAGAATTGGTATTACATTTTCTCATTTGAAGTTGGGCTGTAGCTTTGGACTTGGCTGATATAACATTACTCTCTCTTTAGTGCCAGTAACTACTTAATTAGATTTATTGCTTTGCTGGGGTAATCACGTTTCAACATTTCTGGGGCATGTTTTACATTAAGTGGAGATATGGATGTCATTTTGGCTGGATGCCTCGGCTCAGGGGAGTGCAGCCAACCTCGTCATTCACTCTGAGGGCAAAATGAACTGCGTCTGGAACATCGCACTGTCAAGCACTACTCAAACTAGTTTACATAATAATTGTGTAAACTTTGTGTCATAACTCCCTCTCCTACAGTATCTGTTTTTATTGCAGAGAATTAAAGGTCCTATATATTATGCAAAATTGACTGTGAATGTTCAAACACATAGCCGGAGTTGTGTTTTGTTTTGTTTGTTTCACACGTTTGAGTAACCATTTATTATTACTCTGTTTACATCTCCAAAGCTCAAAATGCTCTGTTCCACCTTATGATGTCATGAAGTGGTAGTTTTTATCTTAACAGCTACCTTAGACTTGGACAAACTTTATTGATCTACAAGCGAAATTACTTGGACCCAGTAGCTCACTTATCACTATATATTATAAAAACAAAAAATATAAATGGTAATAATAAATTCTAAATAAGTAGCAAAAAGATAGCAAGAAGTAGCTGTCAAATAAGGCATAATTGTATAAATATATATGTAGAAGTCAAAATAAAATGGAAAAATAAGTAATAAATAAAAGATCTCAGCTATATACAATATACCGGTAACTTTTACCTTTGTTCAGTAGAGATTGTTTTCAGTTTAAGAGAATTTTAACATGTGTGAATGAAACAAAACAAAACCCCAAGTCTGTTTTTGATGAAGAAACAACAGTACCATGCGCCCATCTTTTCCTCACTTTTATAATCTGTATCCAGTTGCCTCTGTTTAATGTATTTGTATAAAAATAAGCCCTGTAAATCTTAAATCAATTATGTTACTCTGTTGACCATGAAAAGTAAATGGGAGATAACAAGTTTCACCAGTGTTCTTTTAATGAGTGCTGTTGGCCTGGATGTGTTGAGCAGATCACCTCCTAACCTGAAGATTGCCAGTTCAATGCCCATTTCTTTCAGACAAATTGCTATATCCATAATTCCTTGATGATCCTTTAGGACTGTATTCCCTTAGACTTTAGGTCCATGGTGTGTTGGTTGATCCAGATTTTATGAGTTTATTATTTTATCAGGATCAAATGGATTTCTCTGCATAACAGCAGAAGGGAGAAGGCATGATGTGAGTTTGCTGGAAGTTTAGGAGTGACTGGGCAGTTTAATTTGCTTTAATAATACTTTCCTTTATACAAAGTAGCTTTTTCTGTACTGAAACTATGAGTATGAGACTATTCATATATTTTTAAAATATCACTTATGGCCACTGTTACAGATTCGATATAGTTACTTCACTACAAAGCAGAAAATGTCATCTGCTGTACCTGTTTTTTGTTCAGCTTGTTTTTAGACAATAGAGGGGTATGAATTTGTATATGCAGAGCCACCATAGTCTTTTCTGTTAATGGGAAACTCTGTGTTGTTTGTCGGCATAATTTTCTGCACTTAATTTGACTTGTATCATGCTGGAACAGGTTTGGAGATCTCACCAAACCTGTTGGGTCTGTGTGCAATCACCTCTGGGTAGTTATCAAGACGCCAGCTCTCCGAAAGTTAAATATTGTCTCAACGCGATATGGGGCTCGGTCAGAGACAGCTCCCAAGCGTCATGTTTATTCTGTAACAGACCGAAAAAGACCAGTTAGTTTTTTGAATAAAGGGTTAAGACACGACTATATTTGGCACTTTTTCCACAGCTCGTAAAGAAAGTGTTTTTCTTGCTCTGTCAGCCGCAGAGAGTTTTCAGCAGACTGTAAAGAGGCTGACGTCTCCTTAACAGATATCCATAATGTTTAAAAGGCTAACAAGACATGTCAGGAGCCATTTTTTCAGGACTAAACCAGAACCAGAACTTTTTTTCACACTGCAGCTATGTTTGGACTAAACCAAGACTTGACTAGATCCAAAACACAAATGGGTACTAAACCATGACTGAACAAGTATTAACTAAAGATAAACTAGAGCCGAAACATTTGTGGAAAATATCTAAGTTCAGTTTGTCAGACAAGCATCTGAGATTGTTTTTAGATTTACGATTTATTTTTTAATAATAGGATTCTGTTCAAATTTCACATTTTAAAAGTGTCCAGAAGAATTGACAAAAAAGACTGAACAATAACTAATAAATGAATTATATTTGTACAGATCTAAACAACAGGGTTAGTTTTTGATTTAATAATAAGGAGGTTTACATCATAGGGACCTAAGTTTTGGAGGCAGGTCTGCGTGACATTTTAATCCTCTCATTGTGAAAAATGCCCGCCCACAAAGATTAAACTAATTATCTAAATTAAAACTGTGATTAAATGATCTAACAAAATATGCAAGGGGAGGTAGAAGTGTGTAATTAATAGTCATTGTTCATCGTATGGCATTTATTGGAAAAGTCTACGGCCAGTCCTCAGTCTATAAATGTATGTGGTTTGGAAAGACGTTTGGACAAAGGACGATTCAATTGGAATATTTACTGTGATAAATTGCCATAATTAAAAATAAAATTAACCAAATGGTCTTAGATCAATAGAAGAGAAAATTATAATCCTTTTTTTCTGCAGATAACCTATCCACCTTGAGCCAGGGCTAATACAGTGTTCTAAACCAGGTTCATATTTTGTGGACTGTACTCGTGACTATGTGATGGTAGCTCAAATGGCGCTGACCTGGACATACCGTTGTTGTGTCCTTGGGCAACACACTTCCCCCACTTTTGAATGTGGTTTAAAAGTGATTGATTTGTTTGTCATCAGTGAGGTTGTTTGTGCAGATTGGGAGAGGTTCTTAAAATGATTAATAATAAAATAACTGAAAGTAAAGCTGGTCAAAAATGGTAATATTAGCATTTTTTAGTATTGCTAAGGTCCCATTTTACCAGTTGGCTTGACATGTATTTTTTGTCCACTACAGGAGCTGAGGAGGGACAAAAGAGGTCACCAGTCCTCACACCATGCTCGCAGACCCAGGAAGAGGAGTACGTGCGGTTGCCACAGCTACTATTTATACACTTTCTTTTTTTCTTCCTTTTTCACACAAGGCTGGTGGAAAATGTCCACCAACGTGGAGTGACAAGAGACGGGATAAGGGAGCAACTAAACGGCCAACATCTCCGTGGTTTACTATGAACTGACATGGACGATTCCTGCTTTTTTATTTTTTAGATTTTATTCATATTTCTGTAGAACCGGATAATGACACTATAAGAACCAGAATGTATTTATTATCTTTCTCTTGAGTCCATCTTTCTACCACAGAATCTTGCTGCTCTCCTCGCCGTCGCCATGAGGATCGATCCATAAACGGTGGTGTCCATTTTGGATTTTTTTCTACCTTTCTTTCTCCTTTCATTCTGGACTTCAGGCAGGCCATGTCCACACTGATGTTTTAAACCATCAAATGATGCTGAGTTCTTATATAGCATCCACAATATATTTTGGTTCTTGCAGTCTCGATCACGCTCCATTATACTGGTGATTTACAGATTCTTTGGCAATCATAAAGTCCAACAACATTTTAGAATGAGAAGTCGCTTACCTTCCATGATAATGTCACAATACTAAAAAATCTATACTAGGTAACTGTTTTGAAACCACAACTCCTTTTAGACAATGTCATTTTCAACACAAACCATCTTCATGTGGTCTTATCCTAGTTCTGCTCTATTCTAAAACTATTCAGGAAAGGTCCAGTTTTGTCCTGTTTATGCTATTTCTTCCTTCTTTCGATATGAGTTTTTAAGCATCATTTACTATCTGAGTATTAATACTTTTGACAACCCTAGTCCTCAGTCAATGTGCAATGTAACAAGTATAATAATTATGTATAGTATTTATAGGTTTCAGTCACATGAGTTATTCCTGCTTCTTTGCGTACACTCCACATGAACATTGGGACTAAACTGGATCCAAACCAGGACTATAACAGGACCAAACCAAAGTCTACATCAGGACTAAACTAGGCTCAGACCAGGGTAGTGTGAGTGCACCTGCAAAATATAAGATCAGATGTACAGATTTATAGTTTGCTATAAAAAGCACAAAGCTCCACACTCCATTTGCTCGTGATTCATATGAAGAAAGGGTACTTTAAAGACGTCTTTTAAAAGCACAAGAATTGTTATGATGAAGTTAGCCTACTTTACTAACTCTAATAAACCCCTAAATATGGCACTATATTTCTGGCTATTACCAAAGCTAGCTACATCTAACTTTGCCAATATTTTTCCCCATGTATATAGCCTCTTTTAAGATATAGCTTATCTTTCCATATGAGTGACAAACCTGTTCATTTTCCACTTACGACTCACAGCTCATAACTTTGACTCATCAATAGCACAACCACAAACTAGAACATGACTCACAATTTTCAGGCAATGCAACCCCCAACTGCTAAGTCTGGAAGAAATTTTGCAACATTTGGTTTGATGATTTTGATGGAAAATACCTCAATAGAACATGCGCATATGGTCTTAGTGACACAACAACAGAAAATACATTATAAAACCAGTCTGCTTCATCTGTTAGGTTTAGACTTGGGTGTTAGAACTGGTCACTATCCTGTTCTTGGGCATGTTCTTCATTCACTACATTACTATTCCTAAAAATCCAAATATGACAATTATTGTATTTTATTCTTAATTTAAAACATTTGCTTCCAAATAGGGGTGGGCGAGATGGCCAAAATTATCACGACTGTTTTGGACCCAGCTCACAATTTAGATTTTATGTAAAATCCCTCAGTCGTCCAGGTAGAATCCATGGCAAAAAAAGGAGAAAGCAGTGTCCGCCAGCATCTGACCAGAACTGAGGAAGCAGCTTGGATGAGCTGCGAAACGTATTCAACCAAATAAACTATGTCCAGTTGACAAATTTTCTCCTTTTTTTGCCAATTTAGTTTATGTAAAAGTTAATTTTGTTATATTGCGGTTACTGAAGTAATCTGCTTCTTCTGAAAGCTCACACTTCTCTCTGATTGGTTAAATTCACCTGTCACTCACTCAGGGCATGCTGCAGCTGACCAATAGGAGGGGTGGGCAGGAAAAGGTGGAATTTGAATTGGAATATGCTGTTTTTAGCAAAATGGTTTGAGTAATATGAATTTCATCACACATCGCCCACCCCTAAACTATTAATTTAAATGGCTTCCTATAGTGTTCCTGTCTTTCAGCCTAATATTGTGGATGCTATTGGACTACACAGCAAAGTTCAGATTTCAAACCTGTTTTTGTGGACTTGTCTTCTGGATGTGTTGAGTGAGGTTGGACAAAGTCTTACCTTGATCCTTCTGAAATGTGAACGTCTCCCATCACGGACAATACAAGTGACTGAGTGTTCATTCTTAAACATAATCTGTGGATATATTTAAAAAAAACAAGCTCCATCTTTTGACCATCTTCCATTTGTTTAGCTGTGTCTTGACATTTTGGTACCCCAGCGACCATTTTTACTTAGTTTCTTTAATTATTTAACTCACATTTTAAGAAAAAAAGCACTTTATTCTGTACCTTGGTGGCCTGCTGTAATTGTTGAGAACACTAATTGCGAGAAACAGCCCTTGAATGGCAGAAGGGGTATTCAAAAGTTGTTGTGGTTTGACTATCCATTGCCTTGGAGATGAAAAAAATGTTTTTATTGTACATTTTTTCCTTAAAGGGGAAGACACCATGAAGGTTGTGTACACTGTATTCTTGCATTTAAACATAAGGAATACATTTTAGCATTAACAATACAGCAGTGGTTTTCAAACTTGTCACACGAAGTAAATACCTTTAAAAATATTTGGCTTTTCAAGTACTATTGTCAAGCAACTGAAAATAGCATTTCTTATTATATAAAAGTTAAACATGCTAAATCAAGATCAAACGTGTACAAGGATCGGACAAAAACTGAACCAGGTCTATGTGCTAAATCTGGACTAAAGTAGGACTAAGCCAGGACTAAAACTAGACTAAACTTGTTGTATTTAGCTGACCCATTCTTCAGACTTGATAAAGACTAACCCCGGACCAGACCACTTTAAATGAATTCCCATGTAATTATAATGGTTATATAAAAGTTAAACAAAATAAAATGCGTACTAGGATTGGACTAAAACTGAAATTTGATACTAAATCTGGAACTAAAACTGCACTAGACCACTTCTACCCGGCCCTTTAGTTAGACTTGTTCAAAACTAAGACTAAAGTAAGACTAACCAAGACTAAACCACTCTGAAAACTATTCAAATTCCCATGTAATTATAATGGATTGAAATGTGCTACTACTATGTAAGAGCAGACCTTACCCAAAAGATGAACTAAACCTATTCTACACCTCAGCTATCCCAGGACATAACCAGGATTAAACCAGGACTATTCTAGGTCTAAACCAGAGCTAATCTTGGTCTAAACAAGGACTAAAACCTCTTCATAGCGAACTTAACCATTGAGAACCATTGCACATCAAATCACATACATTTCACTGGACAGGCTCAACTTCGGTGTCTTTTTCATGCCCCTGAATGCATTTTAGTTATGGCTTTATAACTCTCTAAAGAAATGCTGTAAGAATACTGTGAATTCAACTGCTGAGCGTGCTAACGGGGAGAAACGAACTGGAGCTAGCTTGTGCGTTGGCTTGTTTGGAGACCGGAATGACCTTTAATGACCTTTGCATTGAAAGCGGTACTGTTGAAGCGGTCCCGAGAGGAGGAGGGAGAAGGAGGAGTGAGATGTGGGGGTTGGGTGAGCAGAGGTAGAAATGCTAAAGGGAGGGAGGAATGAGCCTGGCGAATTTAAAAGTAAAACCAAGATTGCATATGGACGACGTTGGTTTTGGCCATTGTGGGTTTGTTGTTACAGTGACGGGAAACGGCATGTGAAAGGGTTGCATTGAAGTTTAAAAAGACGATCCAAAAACAAGTGAAATTTGAACTTAAAATGATCTAGTGCTGTAACAGGCTAGAGATTATTCATGGCTTTTTTACTGCTCAAACAAGAATTGAGATGTGAAATGACACTTTTTAATGTAATGTCTGAATTTCAAGATATGTCAAGTTACTAACAGATTTGAAATGAAATGGCTAAATTTTTAGGATTTTACTTGGTTTCATATGTAATACATTCATGAACTGAAATTGTAATTTATAATATTAGGGATGCACCGATACGGATACTGAAAAATTTGCTGGATCGGGTAGTGTTTCCATGATATCGGTTAAGACCCTTTAGAGAAGACTACTTACGGCTGATTTTTTTTTTTTTTTTTTTCCTAGAACCTCATATAATGTTTGAACTGTTAGCTGTTCCAGAGTTCTATGAAAGATAAATCACAGTTGCGTAACACAGTTGGGTCTTGTGTAAATTAACAGTGTTTCGAGGAAATAAGTGCAGTTTTCCATCCCTACACTGGTGTCTGTTGACATCAGGTCTCAGCAGACACTTAAAGTCAAAGTGTCGACATCGGTATCGAAACTGAAAAATTTATAATTTATATAATAATTTAGGAATTAACTATGCCATTATAGTCAGTGTGAAACCAAGTACTACATTTTCATTCTTTGCAGCACCAAAAACAGTGAAATTGCTCGTTAACATTCAATATTTCACCAAAATACTTTAATTTGAATGCGCAAATCTGAATTCTAGTCACTTCAATATTTGTAAATTGAATAGGAGCCCTTAAACCCTTGATTGAATCTTTAGTTTTGTTTCTATCAGGTTAATTTTTTGGACACCCTCACTATGGCCAAGCCCAGCGTCTGTTTGCCCCTCTATTATGTTTTAAGGTGAAATAGTGGACATCATTTACTTCTCCTCCTCACAGTGGTCAGTGTTGGTTGGTCTCCACGGCCTGTATAGCCCCATCGGAGTGTGCTGGTCTGTGCTGGTCTGTGTACTTATGCCTGAACAGGGGATTTTCCATAGAGCAACATGACTATCTGCTGTTGCCCTCGTCGGTCAATGTTATTGGCTATTTTTTGTTTTCTTTTTTACATGTACTGTACATAAAATAAAATATACAAGCAATAATGACGTATGGAGAGTTTTATTTAAACTACACCGTGTAATTTTGTCTCCACTGAGATGTTATTCCTTGATTTGAATGTTCCAAAGTACGGCATTAAACTAAGCCTAAGATGCAAGTCAGATCAGTGCAGAGGTGACGCCGCTTGTTGTAGGAAAGTCTGTTGTAATGAATAATAAATGCTAGGGAGATACAGTTAATGCCGTATAGTGGAACATTTCAGGCAAAGCAATAAATCTCCATGGAGAAGAGCAAGTACCAGAAAAGTTACGCAGTGGTTTTTAACATGGCGAGCTTTTTGTACAGCAATGAAAATTGAAGCCGATTAGAAAATAATGGTGGTGGTGCCTTTTCATATTGTTTGTGGCTCAGTTGGTACATTGCTGCTTCATAACTGGAGGGTTAGTGGTTTGATCCCAGCTCCTATCAGTGTAAATTGTTGTTTCCTTTGGCAAGACACTTAACCCACCCCTGACCTGGTTGAAAGCTGTGTGAGGTGGTTGGAGTCACCACTATCATTTAAAGACACAGTATGTAACTTTCTGGAGATCTCTTGCATGATTCCATTGAAATAGAAAGTTAAATCCATTTGACAGCTTTGGAACATTCCTGTTTTATGCCATAATGTGGAATATTCTAGCAAAAGCAACGACATTTCCATGGAAACAAGCTGACCAGATAAGAGTCAGGTTTGTGGAGATCCAGGCCCACAAAGAGTAGACCACAATATTTCAGTGCAATAAGCAACAAAAATGTAAAAACATGGCCAAAAAGTTACATACTGTGGCTTTAAATCTAAGCTATTGGTATTTTTTTTATTGAGGAAGCTCGCAATAAAATGGGCTGACCTCTTATAATGGTTTCCTCATGACTTTCTCATCTCTTTTTTGCTATGAATATGCTCTATTTTGTGCTTATCATGTGAAGCTGAATCAGAAAGTGTAAATGCTGACAGGACATGTAATGAAGCCTCGGCCGCTCTCAGTCTCATGTGTTTGGACCGGAGCAGAGCCAGCTGGACTCATGACAACCACGTCTAGATTTCTGCACACGCACACCCTATCAATGATACACTCAGATTAATGAATAACACGCAGATATTACACTTTGAGGTTTGTTTTGTTTGTTGAGCATGGAATAATTAAACAAAACTACACGTGATTACACTAGATTAAAGATTATTGGTGAGAAAGGTTCCATATCCAAGTGTGGCCTCATAAAATATTGCACTAAGGTAAAAATATTTTCTATTTGCCATGGGTGCCACCATTGTGATTTGGGTTGTATTATTTTGCATGGGACTCCTGATCTTGACAAATAAGTCCTACATTACATTAAATGGACTTTTATGAGCTTTAAGCCATGTTAGAATGTCGTTGCCTCCTCAAAACATACCTGTCGTTGTGTTTTGTTTCATTCACACATGTTTGAGTAATCCTTTATTATTAGTTTGTCTACATCTCCAAAGCTGCTCTGTTCCACCTTGTGATGTCATATAGTGGTAGTTTTCAAGTTAACAGCCACTTTTTTACCTTTAGTTCAGTAGAAATGGCCAGTTCCAGGGCTGAAATCATCCAATTGATTCTAGTGAAGATGTATGGGGTTTAAAAACACAGTGGAGCACTTCCTGTATCACCACAACAGAGTGTTTTCTGTTTGAAAGAAGAGCTCAGCTTTATTATGCAGACTTTGTGTGTTAAACATGTGAATGAAACAAAACAAAACACAACTCCAGGTGTGTTTGTGAAGAGGGATCAGAAAACAGTGTAATATGAGCCCTTTAACGCACATGAACACTGAACATTTTACACAATTCAACCTACTTTATTTCACATTTTAGCAGCAAAACTTTTCTAAAAATGTTTTTCTCTTTCTTTTCTCCATTGAAATTAATGGGATTTCTGCTTAACTGAAAGTACCACCACAAAGAAAGCGCGGAATAAGGTCTAATATAAAGGTGCTGAGTTTTCTGGTTGGGGGTTCACCATCTGCATGTCCCACTACTTTGTCTGAAATGTCCCACAGTATGGCATTATACTTGCTTGTAATTGGATAAATGCAAGATTGATGCTTTTATGGCTTAAAAAAATGCATTTGTGTGGGTTAGCCTCTCCACAGATCTAACCTGTGCCTTGTAACGCTTTTCTTAACTTAGCTTTGGAATTTCCTCTTTGGTTCACCGTTACATACTACGTACTCATCGGTCATTCCATAAAGTTTTTCTTCATGGAGATAGATACGGTTTTAATACCATACTGAAGTAACTGAATGTACCAAAAATACATATTCAGGACACTAACTTTGAGTACCTGTATAGTTACTTCTCATTTTCAGTTACTTTCTTAAATGAAAAGGAATACATTGCAGTACTTTATCCAGTAATTTTGCTTTGAACTGCAAGTTATTAGTGAGATTAGTGAAGGTGTGCATTTTTCATTCTCAAGTTAGAAGTTAATGCTTGACAAACAGAGCAACAGAAATGAAACTCTGAAATAATACTATGTAGTACTTTTTTACTATAACATAATGCAACTTGGTGTAAAAGTATACCGAGTATTCAGAATACAGTACTCTGATTGGCCCTTGTATCAGAATATGTTACAAAATACATTTTCAGTATTCCGTAACTAAATACACTTTCAAAGTACTCTCCCCATCTTTGCGTACTGTGGAACATTCCAGACAAATTTCTTATTACAGTTTCCAACCAGATAACGTGTGACTTGATTTTCACTGAAGGCAAAAGCAAAATTTGACCCCCACATGAGGACAGAGTTTCTAATCTGTCCAAAAATGCCCCAAATCCCCTTGACTCGCTCCAGACTCGCCCCCTCTCCTCGTCTATATCCATGTCCTATCCATGACGGCTGATATATGCCCCAGACATAAATAGGACGACAAGTTTGGCTCTTGCATAACTCACACAGGAGGTGACCGGGCACGCCAGTAATTCAGAAGGATGAAAATTTGGATCGTTGTCATAGCGATTAGCATTTTAAAGGTGCATTGTGTACGTTTTCTGGTCCGTTAAATGCTTTTCTTCGTGGATATGTGATTGCTTTGTGTGGAAAGCTTCACAGTATGGTATTAAGCCTTTTTATCTTCATGGAAACCAAACTAGATCAAGTTACAAGTCAGATCTGTGGAAAGGCGACCCCGCTCACAGTCAGAATACATGTTTTTTTATGGATTTTTGAGCTATAAAACTACCTGTAATTAAATACATTCCAGGCAGAGCAATGGCATCTCCATAGAAACAAGCAGGTGACGGGCCCCAGTCAAAAAGTTACTTATTGAACCTTTAATAGAAAGTATTGTAGCTTTTGAATAAGAAGAAGTCCTCAAAATGTTCCGTATCACAGGAAACTGAAACCAGTGAAAAGGACTCGTGCCTCCCCTCCCCCTCTCTGCTCCTCTTACACCCCCACAAACCACTTGTCCCAAAGGAATTTTTCTACCCACTTAAAGGTGCACTATGGAACTTTCCTGGGGGGTGTCCATAAGCTGCTTGTCGCTATGGACGAGTTGTTGTTCCACAGTATGGCATTAAACCTGTCAATTGGGCGTTTTGTTTTTATTGCTTACATGCGATCTTTCTCTAAGTATAGGGTTGTCTCGTTACAGATCTTACCTGTAACTTGACCTAGTTGTGTCACCTTGTCTCCATGGAGATAGAAAAGTTTAATGCCATACTGTGGAACATTCCAGGCATTAGCATTTCCATGGAGAAAAGCAGGTTTAGCAGCGGACCATTCACCAGAAAAATTTGGGAAAAGGAACAAAGGAAGGAAGTCAGTGCTGAAGACAAAAGTGCAATGTTGGTTTGAGGCGTTATTTTTATTGACCCCACAGGGAAACACTGTCCTCTGTATTTGACCGATCCTTCAAAGTCGCTGTCAGGAGCAGTGGCTGCAGCATCCAGGAAGCTTTCTCCAGATCTTGAGTTAGGTTTGATGAGTATAGCGGGCTAGTTTTATAAATTAATAAATCCTAAACTACACCTACAACAAGGATTACTCCATAATTTACTGATAACATCAAACATTCCAAGGAAGTCTGAAGCTAAGTGAAAGCATTACTCATATTAGACGTAATCTCCAAGTTTTTATTTTAACACAGTCTGACCATAAAGAACTGACTTAGCTGTGCTGTTAAAAAGTCTCTCTTAAATAAAATTACAATCACAAACAGTTTTTCAGTTAGTCGCTCTCACCTTTTTGTTGAAAATCAGACTCTTAAACAGGACTATGAACGCTCAGATTGATCACAGACTCCTGAAAATGTGCTGTTTAAATCCATTTTGTATTTTTTCTTGAGTTTTCACTTGTGTGCATTGTGTAACTGCTGAACATTTCGTCAATAAAGATACATGTAGAACACCCCCAGCATGATGACCCTGCAAAGTATCAATACTTCAAAAGATGAAGTTTGAAATGGCCCTAAAATATATGTTTTATATATATATATATATATGTACATGTTGAAACCTTTAACAAATGTTCTTCTCCGTCATGCTTCAACAATAGCCAAAGATTTTAGAGCCAGATGCCCTTCCAGACCATGCCCTCTCCTTTTTTACTTACACCATGAGAACACTGACTCATATTCACTAAGGTGTTGCCCTGTTCTCATGCACAAATTATACATTTTATTGTGTTAGACTCTGGGCGTATGCTTTTGAACACTATATTAAATTAGCCGCTGCACAAATGTCATTATTTCACATTTTATTTTTGCTCCTTTGGTTTGGACTTGCTGAGAAAAGTCTCTGTGTGTTTCCTCTCACAGCACAAAATGACTGGCTCTGTCAAACATTTACAAAACAACAGGAAGTTTCTGAAATAGACATTAAAATAAGACATGGTTGACAAATTTAGGGGAAAAACAAGTGCTTCTGGGAACACAAGCCCAGACTGACCCGAGTTCAGTAATAATGCAAATAAAACAATAGAGATTTGAGAGTACAGCAACTTTTTACAGAAGTGATGTAGTGAGGTTAAAGGAACCCTATGTAACTGGACGGGCTTGTCTACCTTATCTATCTTCAATTTAGTTAAATTACAGGTTTTTATTGCTTTATAACAGGAAAAAATTCTTACTGAGTTGGTTCACCTTGCCACAGTCTGATATGTAACTTGGACCAGTGTTGTCACCTGCTTATCTTCACAGGGATACTAATATAAATCAGGCTGTAAAACATTCCACACAAAGCAGCAACAACCCTTTAGAGAGAGGAGCTCGGGTACTTTCCAAAACTTACAGGCGCCTTTACAGAAAGTAGCAGAAAGAGGACACATACAGTACGTGTTTTTCTCATTCTCAGTATAAGGACAGGCCATGCCCCACGTGAAAGCTCAAAACCTCCAGAATTCACTCACTGAGCTGACCATTCATCAGAGAGGTTTTTTTTTCAGCATAAAAACTGGCAACCCAAATAAGAGACTCACGTGAGGCTCATTCTGCTTTCTGATTGGATAATCGTCATTAGAAGTCAAACACCGGATTGGCCATCATGTCCAATGTTTTTGTAATTAAGAGTAAATCAGCGTTACACTTACAAAAAACTACAGTATTGTAAAAAGACATACTTGATTTGAACATGTCTACCTCATATCTGGAGAAATTTAAAATGAAATGGGACATGCCACTGGTACTTTTATCCACGTGTTTTGGGATTGTAAAGACGTCAGCATGTTTTGGAAAACTACATTCTTACCTAACAAAAATTCTAGATAAAGAATTTAGTTTTTCACCACTTACTTTATTAATCAATGATTTTTCAAATTTAAAAAATTGGTCTACTCCTCATAAAAAGATGCTGCTGTCGGGTTTGACAGCAGCAAAAAAAATTGCTGGCCCTTCGCTGGCAAACATCCAACAATTTGTCTCTTAGTCACTGGATCAACACCTTTCATTTTATTATCAACATGGAATTATCAATAGCTAAAATGCTAAAATCTCCTTTAAGTGTATTTCTTAATATTACGATTTGACTATACCTAAAAAATATTTCAGTAAAAGTAGGCCACAGGTAAGAGAAGAGATTTTTGGCCATTTTACAACTTCAACGATTGCCTGGGTCTGGTCAGGGTAAAATATTCCTTCTTGACACATTACACTCACTGGACCATTTCATTTGGTGTCCATTTTGTCCTAACCTAAACGTGAGTGCAGTTATACCAGTGTATACGCCAGCAGAGATACGATCTGATACTGTATGTTCTTTTGCTCCGTGCAATTGAGCAGAACGGCACAGTAACCATGGCAACACCCAAGGCCTTCATCAGACGAGCGCTCTCTGCACAAGTGCGGTTTATGCTCGAGCTATAAGCACATTACGCCATATGGGTCCTGGGCGTTAACCTTGAGAGTCATAAACACTTTGAAATACACGGAAATTCACTTTGATATAATATGTTCAGAACACCACCCTTTGTTTTATTTGAAAATATCTGAGTTACAAATCATATTACTTCAGATTGTGAGTTAAAATGCATTTGTGTAAGCACTTTTGTGGTGGGGGTTGGCCATCTGCTTGTCTCCATGGAGATTGCTTTACCTGGAATGTTTCACAGTATGGGATTCAGTTTCTCTGGGTATTTTTAACATCACAACATTTGACGTGAATTGAAAGACAAAGCAATAGAGAACGTTAAAGTATTATGCAAAATCAACCTTTTGGAGCTTTCTATGCTATAATGTTACCTCATTAAAAACATGCCTGAAGTGGTTTTTATGTCATTCATGCATGTTCGAGTGATCTTGCAATCTCTCCTGCTTCAAACCCTCCTGTACAGTCAAAAATTTGTTATATAAATGGACATAGCTAGCTGCTTCGTTCCAAATTAGGAAGTGAGCATGATGCTTCACTTATTTGACTAATTTGTTCATAAATAAATATCTTTTCCTAATATGGATCCCGGCTCCAAATTTGCTCTTCTAACTGCTTGCCTTTGTGAGCTTCATTTGACTGGACGCTATGGGTGACGTCACACTTCCTTAGTACACTTCTTTATACAGTCTATGTGTGCAATCCTGTTCCAAAAACATACGTAGATGTTTCATAAATATACAAAAACATGATACATAACAATAAACTACGACTTCACAAACCTGATGTGATGTGTAGTTTCAGTAGAGGAATGCCCACAGATTGTGTTGTGATCGATGAAACTATTCAAACATGTTATGACATTGTTTTTGGTGAATATCATTTTCAAAACAATCAAAGTTAACATAGTGATCTAAATATGTTATGTGTTAACAGATAATTCCCCATAGAAGTAAAATACCCCCGCTTTAAAGGTCCTGTATTACACAAAAATGACTTTTGTGAGCTTTTACCTCCTCAAAAACATACCTGGAGTTGTGTTTTGTTTCATTCACACACTTGAGTAACCCTTTATTATTAGTCTGTCTACATCCCCAAAGCTCAAAACGCTCAGTTCCACCTTGTGATGTCATGAGGCTTCAAGTTAACTGCAAACTTTTTACATTTTGTTCAGAAGAGAAGGGCAATTCCAGGGCTGAAATTATCAAAATGATTGTAGTGAATGTGTATGGAGTTTAAAAATACAGTGGAGCACTTTCTCTTAAGCACATGACATGACAAGGTGGAACAGAGAGTTTTTAGTTTGGATGAAGAACTTGCAGAGCTTAAATATGCAAAGTTTGTGTGTTAAACGTGTGAATGAAACAAAACACAACTCCAGGTGTGTTTATGATGAGGAAATATTATAACAGAGCAGAAAAGAGCGTAATACAGGTCCTTTAAAATCACATACAGACTGCGTTTAGTCTGTGTCTGCAGGTTAAAGAGGAGACTTGGAGACTTGATCCAACATCATGAAGCCACAAATATGTGAGCGTTTACACAAAGGCCTGTCTGTGTGAGGAGACACTCGGGGACCACAGGAGCTTTGTCATGGGGCTGGTTTACACAGAACCACTGCTGCTGCCAACAAGTCTTTCACTAGATCCTGGAGCAGACTGCAAAACATACAAACTGAGAGCGTGATCAAATATGCCCCACCCAAATGTGTTTATGGGAACACTTAAAAGACCAATATCAGAGGAATAAAGTCGACTTAGAAACAGTGAACTCTTTGTGTTAGTACAAAATAGTGTTCTCACGATATTCTCTTTTCAAACTCAAATTGGATCCTGAGGAATAGACTCGATACTCAATAGCGATTCCTCTTTCTTTAGACAATAGAAGGTGATTTTTCAATATTAAATAACATTACGTTCTTTTGTATTACCATGTCTCAGTGGTCCAGGTGGGTTTCATAGTGGTCCTATTCAGGAAAGTTTAATTTCTGTCCTGTAAATGTTTCTTTTTTATTTTTAGTATTGATACTTGCTCAAATAAGGATCTAGTTTTAGTATCAAAAATATATACAAAATTACGCAGTGTACAATATTATTATAACATTCACTATTAATATGAGCTGGCGGTTGCAAAGTCACGCTGACAGTTACTCTTACAGTCACGCTTTCTTGAGTAATTGCGAAATCCTGTGCTCCAACCTGGTCTTTCGCAATGGTAGTTTTCAACCTCACCTCACCTCTTGTACAGTCCAGGCTGATCCATTTGAGTCCACGTAGTTTCTGGTAAGGAGCAAAAAGTGCGTATTTTCTGACAAAAACAGGTACTCGGTATTTGCTAACAAGGTACCAGGTATAAACAGTAGGTATGATGCTACACATTTACACTTAACAACTTACTTAATCTTTAAAGTAAGTTGTTTTAATACTGTTTTAATTTAAAAAAAAAATGCAATGAAACTCGACAGCCTTTCCACACTAATAATATTACTTATACTGCGTTTTCTTTTTCAATTACAAATGTTATAACTGCTCAAAAATACCTTGGTCATGGGCGTCACCTGCTTGTCGTCATGGTGATACATTTAATGCCATACTGTGGAGCATTTCAGACAAAGCAATGAAACACAAGCAGGTATCAGACCCTCCTGAGAGTCCCTCCTCTACTGAAGGGACTTTCAGCTCTTTTATAGGATCCAAATCTTTTGGATTTGTTCATGTCAAAGAGCCGTTCAAAAGATTCATTTTATATTTAATTACAGGACAGAAGCCAATGTGAGAACTCATTTAACTGCAAATTAATCACAGAGAAAAACGAACATGGCTATGATTTGTTAAAAATGGTCAAAAATTAGGGTGTATTTACTCTTTTAAATGATAAAATCCAAAATAAAATGTTGCACTACAATAATAATAATAATAATAATAATAAGAAGAAGAAGAAGAAGAAGAAGAAGAAGAAGAATGCTCTGCTTCTGTGTTGATTCTTGTGTTGGTTCAGCATTAGTCGGTGTAAAAATGCAAAATGATTTGGTTCTTTTTTAAAATTTGATCCGAATCCAACTATTCATGTTAAGGAATCATTCAAAAGAGCCGACTCCACCTCTCTCAGGAGCCATTCCAGATAGATAAAAGTCAGTTCAGAGTGCTATATACAGTATATCAATCTGATGTTAGCCTGGTTAGTCATTTCATGCACCATTACCTTGTACTTCTACTTGAGTAATATTATTCTGAAGAAAAATTACTCTTACTTCAGTAGTACAATTTCTGCTATTCTCCCCACTCATATTTGAAACCCCCTTCCGTATTAGTAAGCAATGTACTGAACGTTTGGACGTAGCAGAAATGTTTTGTTTCAGTAAAGTGTAAAACTCAGCGATATGAATCATTATGTAACTAAAACTGATGAAGTGTGGAGGGGCCCTGCAGATGTCTGTACTGAGCCATCTGTGCTTTGATCTGCTCTGATGAAGGCATTGGAGTCTATACGAGTTAATGGTCCTCTTAAACTTTTATTGTTTACTGTTCTGTAATAAAGCTGTATCGAAGTCTTGTAATGTTTAACCTGGGAGTGGTTCACAGAGTAACCTCAAATATATTTAGAGCATATAGCACTGAGGTAAAGAGGTGTTTTTACAAGACAAAAATGCTGAGTGCTTGTTTAGAAGTGTTTGTTTATTTACTCACATTATGACAAAAGTGAAATGTTTTTTAAGGATTGACTTAGATAAGACTAAATCAATGAGACCCAAAGGACTGAGAATTTCCTAATGATCAACAGTGACCACCCACTTCAAGGTTTTAAAGTCCAAGTCCAAGTAATTTCCCTTGTGGATCAATAGTCTGTCTAAGTCTAAGTCTAAAAGTGCTTGTGATGAATGGATGGCTACAGTCCAACATGGTTACAGATATGTGTCTTTTTATGTTGCCTGGGATCCAAATTACACACTTCTTTAATACCTTACGAAGACGTCAATCTGGTCACCGGTGAATTTCTTTATTTTCAGATGGGCGTGATTGACAGGGGAATTAGCCAATCAGAGACAAACATGGTCCACCTGTACAAATATGGCTTTCTATGAGGAAAAAAAAAATGAAAACATCACAGATTTCTGCTGAATCAATGACTGAAGCCCAAAGCTCTGTACATCTGACATGAGAGAAATGTAATTTCATTAAATGAAGGCTGTGCAATGCATGCACCACTGAAAAAAAATTTGAATTGCAAAATTGCACAATCATTGGTTGTGGCTCAAGGCACGTCACCTGCTTGTCTTCATGAACATAGATTTAATGTCATACTGTGGACTATTTTAGGTGAAGCAATAAAATACAAACAGGTGTCTGACCCTGACCGTATAATATAATACAATAATACGAGGAGCTGTGTGATCTGGACAGTTTTATAGGCAACCAGTTCCATGATGACAACGTAGACTGAAATTTCTAAGGACAAATAACTCAAGTGTAACTCAAGTGTAAATGTTTGGACAGTAATACTATTATAAAGTAGTATAAATATATTTACCCAAAGCAGTATGCAGGGTTGTAGCGTGGATCAAACTGGGTAAGCACCTATAATACTATAAGATAAATTAGTTCAGAATTCATCAATAAACACTGTATTACGTTTGTGAGAAGCTTTTTTTTTTTTATTTGCGAGACAACATGTTTGAGTTTTGTCAGTCAGTGGGTCTTACCAGAAAAGTTACATAGTTGAGCTTTAAATCATGGTTTGGATCACACTTTTAACTTGAAATAGCGTGTTATTTCATGAGCAGAAAACTGAGCCCATAACTGACTTTGCTGTGAACGTGAGTTGGAGCTAGAACCTGTCTTTCCAGTCCTCAGAGCCCCAACTGTAGTGTTTACATCAAACATGTAGTGTGATGTTGGCGCACACACTCGTGCTTACACAACACACAGACCTGTCTCTTTGTAATCCTGCTCTTCCTGAACTCGTGCTCTGAGTTTGTGAACTTCAAATGCCACCGTGGGCCAGTTTCTTGTGACTGACGGATGGAGACACATGCTGGACACGCACATGCTCAGAGCTGGGGTTGCATCATAGGCTGTGTTTGTGTTGTCCTGGTTTGGAGTCCAGTTTAAGCCTGATCTAGACTTGGTTTGGTTCTGTACTAGTCCTGGTTTAGTCGTGGTTAGTTCTAGTTTAGTTCTGGTTTAAATCTGGTTTAGTCCTGATCTAGTCCTGGTTTAGGCCTGGTCTAGTCCTGACTTAGTTCTGTCTTTGGCTTGGTTTAGTCCGGGTCTAGTTTAGGTTTAGTCCAGGTTTAGTTCTGGATTTTGTCTTAGTTTAGTCCCAGTTTTGAAGAGATGCGTGTGATTTTATCTCAGTGTGGAGACTAAAATCTGTACACACACTCAATGGGGACGTGCCTTCCTTATACGGGGTAAATCTTATCATTAGATCAACAAATTAAATTACAGAGAAACAGGAAAGTAACCACAAAAACTGGGCTACGTCACACTGTCTTTGGTGATTAATCTGCTGAATAAATTGGACCAGAGTCACCAAAGTAACCCAATACATGCTGCCTGTCATTTTAGTTTTAGTTTCACCACTGTTCACTGTCATTGCAAAAAAAGAAAACACCTTTTAATTAACGGTGTAACTTTCTGGAAGTGGCACGTCACCTGCACGATTCCATGGAAATCCAAAGTTAAAACCACTTTGTAACATGACTTCATGGAGATAGCCATGATTAATCTAATACTGTGGAATACTGTAGCCAAAAGGGGGAAAGCAGGAAGGATTTTGTGGATCATTTTAAGATTAAAGAATAAATGAAAATGACGTCATCTTCCTTTTCATAAATATCCATTTCATTTTCTGATTAGTCATCGCTCCCAAACCACAAATGACTCTTACTGAAAACCAGCCGCTCTTTATAAGGAAATAAGGATCAAGTCAAAAGTGATTTCCCAATAGCAGCACATTTTCCCAAGATTACATTATTTTTATACTTCCCATTGACCCTGCATATCCTTCCAAATTTCCATATCCTCGTGTTGTTTATATTTTGCGTTCCACCCATTTGTGTTATATCCTTTTGTTAAGTAAATACATAAATCACATGACTTTAAGGGCACGCTATTGAACTTTGCAGGTAAACATCCGCCACCTTCTTGTTTCCATGGAGATAATATTGCTTTGCCCGGAACATCCCACAGTATTGCATTAAAGTCAACAGTTTATTTTAAGTACACAAAATGGATTTTTGTTAGAATGTTGTTACCTCAAATTGTGTTTTCTTTCATTCACATGTTTGAGTAATCTTGGTTTATTTGTCTGTCCACATCCTCAAAAGCTCAAAATGCTCTGTTCCACTTTGTGATGTCATGGAGTGGTAGTTTTCAAATTAACAGCTACATTCTCTTATCTTTTATTCAGTAGAAACGGGTAAGTCCAGGGCTGAAATTATCCAAATGATTCTAATGAAGGTGTGTGGAGTTTAAAAACACGGTAGAGCACTTCCTGTAACACCACATGACATCACAATTGGAAGAGAGCGTATTCTGTTTGAGAAGAACAGAAGAACTCAGCGTAAATATGCAGGGTTTGTGTGTTAAACATGTGTGAATGAAACAAAAAAGACAACTCCAAGTGTGTTTTTGATGCGGAACAAATCATAAAATAGTGTAATACGGGCCTTTTAAAACTTTGCATAAATGAATCATATAAAATTGTTTTAGCCTGTGACATAAAGGATGGCCAGGCGAGCTGCTGTTTCTGCTGAATTTCAATGCAGATTTCCACAAGCGATCAAACCCTGAATGATTAAACAGATCAATAAAACCAATTTAAATCAGCCACGTTTGTCAATATAGACGACAGGAAAGAGGAATTACCAGGCTCAGGGATGGAGGAGCAGGAGGCGGTTGGAGACATGCCCAGACCTCCTCGGAATAACCACAGAGACAGGTGGAGCTGCCCATTAAACAGAGATTTAGAGCTGTGAAGTAAAGATAATGGAGCTTTAAAAGGCCTATAGAAAAACAATATTAAACAAACCAGCTGTCGAAGGGAAATGGCTGCTACAGTGAACGGTTTTCATGCACGGATCATTGCGAGCGGTGGTGGTGGTTGTGTTAAAGGAAATGTACATGATTTTAGTTCATATAGTGAAGTAAAAGTGTGTTTTGCCCATAAGCTGCATTGATACTGTCTACAATACTGTATGTTTATTATTTACCACGTGTTTGCTAATTATTTACATTAGCAAACACAGACAAAAAACTTGTAAGATATCTTCTTGGGTTCTTTTTTAAAGACAATGCAGTAACGTGTATTTACCTTGTTGACATGTTTCGGCAACATAAGCACTGTAGTCAAACCATACACAAAACTCCGCCAACAGCTCATACACCCCAAAGATAAAATCCCACAAGAACAAAAATGCAACGCCATCTACAAAATCCAATGCAAATCATGCAATAAATCATACACAGGGGAAACAGGCCGGGCTTTTCACATCCGAAAAGACGAACACCAAAAGGAATGTCAAAAGGAAACACCAGGGAGACTCACCAGAACACAAAAAGACAAAGCAGAGCAGGAAAACCTAAAATCTGCCATATCAGACCAGTGTAAAAGAAATAACCACATTATGGATTGGGATGGGGCATGGGTCATTAAATTGGAGAACAACAAGTTCAAACGCTGGATCAGGGAGGACAGTGAAATCAGGAAACGAGGCACGGACAGCATTAACCGTGATGACGGAGCGTTCCTCCTTTCACACACCTGGGACACCCTCCTCCAGAGAGCACCAGGCGACGGGAGGCCAGGTCAATCAGGCTGACCATGACTACAGAAAGTAACAACAGCTGACCACGCCCACAGGAAGTAACAACAGCTGACCACGCCTACAGGAAGTGACAACAGCTGAAATACGACATGTCACCACCAACACCGGGGACAGTTCTGAAGATGCAGCAGCAACAGCCGAAACATGTCAACAAGGTAAATACATGGTACTGTATTGTCTTTAAAAAAGAACCCAAGAAGTTAAAGTTCATAAAAGGACAAAATGAACATCTTTGGTTTAACTTGTAAGACAGCCTGAAAACTTATGGAAAAAATGCGAAAAGGATTTAAACAACACAGCTGCAAAGTGTGTACTAGTTTATAAGAAGTAGATTGAGGTGTGATGTGTTCAGCTCCAGTCAAATGAAGCTCATCGAGGCTTGCAGTTATATGGGGCAAATTCCACATTTGGAATTCCTACTGCAAGTACTATAGAAACCAAAGAGCCAATCTGGAACGAGCGAGCGTTGGAGTTTCGCAGGGAGCGGGCGCTTAGCAACGCTGTCAATCAAACCTGTTGTGAATGCTAGAGGGCGCAACCTCGGTATAGCATGAAGTAACGCTGGTGCTCTGTTAGCATGCTAGTTGTTGCTAGCAGTGGTGTGATCCGCTCCGGCCTCTGAAAGTTGCGTCTGTATCTAATTATGAAATGTTTTTATCAGCAGAAAACCAGGGAGTAGTGGTGGTGTTCTGTTAGCATACTAGTTGTTGGCTGTGGTGTGATCCGTTCTGGCCTCTGAAAGTTGTGGAAAGCACTTAAATTGGATGTTTGGAATGCGTTAGAAAAGTGAGGAATAATTTTGGACTGTTTAAGACAAATTACTGCTGTTTTTCACATTTTTAAGATCTTTACAGGCGGATATGGACAAAAATAAATGTCTTATATTTAACTATTAACATTTTAAACTATCCCAATGATAATATTCAGGCGATATTATGGCAAACCATCATAAACATGCTAAAAAGTGCTTCTAAATGTTGCGTTAGAGTTTCTATTATTGCAGAAAAAGTGAATAAAGTGTAAAACTCAATAGCTCAGATCACATACTGGGCCCCTCCACTGCAGACGTGATCCAACCTGATCCACACGCTTCAGTCTGTAGCTCTTCCTTTCTTTTCAGGCGGTATATTTAGACCAGTTTAAACCCTGACAGGTCAACATTATTTCATGTGAGGCCCAACCTTGAGTTTTTCAAAGGACCACCCAAGGAGCCAAATCTGGGTTAAAGAAGAAAAACCCCTGACTGCCCCAGATCTCCTCACATGATCCTGGTTCTAACCAACTCCCAAACTGCTCATTATTTTCCACATTTGAGAAGTCTCATTTGGATTACAACAAATTACACCTCATTTGGCATAAGTGGTAAGCATGTCACAGTTAGAAGGTCGCTGGTTCAATTCCTGACCCTGTTCTCCCTGTGTTTGGGTCAGAAGTTACAGACGATTTTCCTTTTTGGATGTTTTTAATTAATTTTTATGTCATTTATCTGCTGTGTAGCACTTTGAGATTTCATTTAAATGTAAAGTGCAAATAAAATGTCAAATTATTATTTTTATTATTATTATTACAGGTTAGATCTGTGGAGGCATTTTTGAGCAATAAAAACAATAAATAACTGCTAGATAGATATGTTTAATGCCATATTTTGGAATATTCTTTAAACAATAATATCTCCATGGTGACAAGTAGGTGACGGACCCTACCAAAAAGGTTACACAGTGAATCTTTAACTGTTTTTTTGTGAAATGAATAATCCAAGTAGTTATATGCACTTTAATATCCCAAACAAGCACAATGCCCTTCTGATTTTCATTTTCATTTACCATAAGGAATTAAAAGCATGATTAAACATTGAATAATATACACTTGGGCTATATGGGTTTGCACTGATGCTTTTCCATTAATTAAAATTAAATTAGCTGTTTATTTAGTGCACTTCCTCATTTCCATCCCTCCTAACTCTGAGCACAGCTTGCATAGAGGCGCATCATTAGCAGTAATTGCATCGTTTTTTTGTTGTTGTTTTTTTTGGTCTCAGATTCACACTGCACTCATCCATGAAGGAGATGTGAAGAGGGAAGAGGCTAATGCTCCGGAAAACTGGGAATCAATATTTTATGCACATTATAAAAATAGGACAGAATAGCACTACACAGATACCAAGAAAAATCCAGGTTCCGTTCATGTTACCACTGGTCTAAACAAGCACAGTAACAACGACAATCAACTGTATCTTAAAGCAATACTAAGAAACTTTTCTGGTTGCCTTCATAGAGATTATTGCTTTGCCTGTAATGCTCCTCAGTATGGCATTTTTCATAGCTATCTCCATGGAAACAAGCAGGCGACACAATCACACTCAGTTACAGGTTACATCTGTGAAGAAGCAACCTCGCTCACAGTAAAAATCCATGTTATTCTATGTATTTTTGGATATTTGGAGTTTAATGCCGTACTGTGGAACATTCCAGCAAAGCAATAACATCTCCATGATGAAAAGGTGGCAGACATCTCACCAGAAAGTTACAAAGTGCAACTTTAAAGGTCCTATGTTACACAAAGTTGACTCTTGTGAGCTTTTAAGTGTCGTTACCTCATCAAAAACATACATAGAGTTGTGTTTTGTTTCATTCACATGTTTTAGTCTGTTTCCATCTCAAACCTCAAAATACTCTGTTCCACGCTGTGATGTCATGTCGTGGCAGTTTTCAAGTTAACAGCTACGTCTTCCCTTTTGCCCAGTCGAGTGTGGCAATTCCAGGGCTGAAATGATCTTAATAATTTTAGTGAAGGTGTGCGGAGTTTAAAAACACAGTGGAGCTCTTCTTATATTACCAGATGACATCACAAGGTGCAACAGAGTGTTTTCTGTTTGAGAAAAGAACTCAGCCTAAACATGTAGGATTTTTGTGTTAAACGTGTGAATGAAACAAAACACAACTCCAGGTCTGTTTGTGATGAGGAAACAACATTAATAACTAACTATAACAGAAGATCTTGTCCTGTTATAAAGGTCTTTATTAAAGCAGCGTATTTGTCCAGTGTTAAACCTGCAGATTTCAGATGGTTTGGTGGTTCATTTCCACAAACCCCACACTTCTCTTCTGTAGAACACGGGTGTGGCTCCGTCTGCTGTAAAAACCAAAGCCATGTTATGTCAGTGATCACTATTTCAGAGGAAAATACTGTCTCTTCGTTCACAATTTTAGGTCTAACTTCCTGATTCTTCTGCATCTGTTACGTTTACAATATGGTGCACATTTTTGTATTAGCCTATTGTAATTTCATAAAACTTATATTTAAAAAAATCTATGTGACATGTTTTCTCTGTTTTCACATCAAGTAACTCTGATCCTTATAATCTAACTTTACACACAATGTTCAACTTTTCCTTTTGTTTTCATTACGCTTTTATATTGGAAAAGAAACCACACCCAGGTATTTACTGTTGTTGTATCCCTATGAAAGACCTTAGAAAACCTACTGCAACCTTTTTATGAGCAAATTAAAGTATAAACCAAGATAATTCTATTGTTTAAAAGGTATTATGAAACTTTTCTACCACCTGTAAGTCTCCGTGGAGATGCTGTTATTGCTTTACTATAATGCCAGATTGCCACTCCTTATTACACATGGTTCTCAGCAGCATCAGTGCTCGGTTCTTTCAGTTGTGTTTTCCCCCAAATAAAGTAGGCTAGAGCGTCGCTTTTTCAACTCACTGTGAACAAATGAAAATGAAAATATAAGCCAAGATATTTTCATTTGGGAATGACCGAGCAGGTTCTATTGCCGCTGAAAACCATAAAACATAATGTGTAAGTCATGAAATATGTAACCTTTCTGGAGTGGGAGTAATAATATCGCCATGGGAACATACAGAAACTGCCAGAAACATTGTTGGATGAGAACGATATGGAGACAACATCCTCTGTGATTGTGGAGGCCCCAGTGGAAGAGCTGCTCAGACTCACGTTACAGCAAGAAGAAGATTTCGATTCTGGATCTATAATAAGAACTGGATAAGACACGCCCCCTCTGCCCCGGGGCGAGATCGACTAGTGGTCATTCCAGGTACTGCAGTTCCCGGCACTCCAGCCCAGACAGAATTCTCCCATAGAGCACAATGTATTTTTCAGAGAATTCAAACTGCTCGTGTTTGGCTGACAGAGCATCCACAGCTTTCACAAACATCAGATTGTGTGGGGATTCTTTTCTATTTTCACAACATGAACTTTTTAATTTTTTACATGCTCAAATCTCTTAAAAAATTTGCTTTATAAAAAAAAAAAAAAAATTAAAAAGAGAATAAAAAAAAGGAGTTTGCATGTTCTTCCCGTGTCTGGGTGGGTTTCCTCCGGGCACTCCGGTTTCCCCCATCAACCCAAAAACATGCTCCATAGGTAAAAATCCTCCAGCTGAGGTCCTGACCAAGCCTAGCAACAAGATCATGGAGATGGGTCCCTGGGCGCCTCATGTGCTGCCCACTGCTCCTGAAAGGATGGTTGAAATGCAGAGGATAATTTCCCTACAGGGATAATAAAGGATAAAAAAAAAAGTATAAGATTTAGCTCAAAACCTAAAACTGACCACGCCGTGCAGGTTACTGACGTTACACGGGTGGGAGACACTAGCCCTTATTGAGGAAGTAATGCGGAAGAGAACATTATTTTTGGGCCCATGCGTCAATGAGCACGTGAAAATACGACGGCATCTTAGGTTCACCTTCAGATTTTATTATACTTCCATGTTTGCATGTTTGTCTGGGTGGTTTTCCTCCAGGAGGTTTACAAAAACATGCACAATAAGTACAATCCTCCAACTAAGGTAGACCAAGATATTTGCAATGTTAAAGGTGCACTTTGTACCTTTTCTGGCTGGTTTCCATGGTGATATTATTATTAAATGATTTTTTCATGGTTATCATCAGAACATGCTCGGTCATTCAGAATTGTATTTCCCCCCAAACAAGTTTTAGCCTTTCAGTTTTCACGCTTTGCTAACCCAGGACTCCTCAAACATCAGCACATCAGCACATTAGCACATGAGCAGCTTGTGCACACAGTTGTAGGCCCTTCACTCTTTGTGCGATTCGGTTCACGTTTGGCCCCTGGTTCTTTACGTGACCGCGCATTTGAATCTACCCGGATGTGGAGCGCTTGGCTGGGCTTGTTTCTACGCCGTGCTGGCTCAAGAGCAGCTGTTTACTTGGCTTCACAGAAACAGAGAAACACCCCTCCCCCACCAGCCTCTGCTCTGCTCTGCGCGGGGGGATGGGCAGCAGGCAGGCAGCACTACAGGGAGCAGAGCGAATGTGAGCGTTTTAAACACATGAATGCAATGTGTTTTATTGGTGGTTTTCAGATTTGAGAATATGGTAATGTTATAGTTACAGATGGAGGGTAAGGGCCAGTTTTCCCAAATGCTTATGTTGTACTTTGGCATGAAATATCCAAAAGATAAATTCACAAATGTTGAACCTGAACATTTTTATTAGCAACTAGACCCAAGCACTCACTGTATTACATTAAAACCTGTATTTACTCACTTTAGCTGCCCCCATCTACAGTATAGTAAAGGTCCTATATTACTCAACATTGACTCTCTTGAGCTTTATGCCATGTTAGAATGTTGTTACCTCATCAAAAACATACACGGAGTCTGTCTACATCTCCAAAGCTCAGCTCTACTTTCATGTGTGATTCCCATGTACCTTTGTTCTTACCATTTTATTTAGCAATTCCTATTTATAAACTATAAACATCTATAAACTACAATGCAAGTTTTGATGGGAAAGCAGTCAAAATGGTCTTACGTTCGTCCCTTTTGCCTTACAGATAACTATCCCTCCTATTGTCCTTGTAAGATTCCAACATATTGACTATACAATATTATTTTTGATAAGTGATTACAACATTCAGGCCATTCTAGACACGGCCAAATTCTTTACAGCTGATTTTGCATTAATTTAATACAACGTCCATAATACCAATTCTTATCATTTCACGTCTCTATCACAATTTTTATATAACTCAGCATAACTAATCCAATTGTCCTAAAGGTACCCAACGTTTTGCCAGTTTTATATTTCACATCTATGCAATATTGTAAAGATAGACTGTATAAAGAAGTCATATGGAGCGGGTTAACACGAACATTTTAAGACCAAAATAAGGAGCCTGAGAGCAGCAGTTACGGAGAGAGGGGCGTAAACTTAATTGTCAAAAATTACATAATCATCCCCATTTCTATTCAGCATTGCTAAATTGCCTCGTTGTATCTTTACCCATCTCTGCCTTCTCCCCATCCTTCCCATTGTCCTTGCATTGTACTGAGCCTCAAACCTCCAGGGCTTTGGTGCAGAGTGGACCAGTGTCGTCCAGAGAAAAACAAGCGTTCTGCGGCTCATTTGTGAAAAAGAAGAGAAGAAAAAAGTAGGATCGTGATGAAGGGGATGTGGATTTCTTTAGTTTGAATAGAAAGAGCAGCTATAAGTGTGTAATTTGAAGGTTAAAGGGTCTGTACATGACATTTAGGTCTTCCAGAAATAAAACACCCTTTACTCCAGACAGTACACTGTGTGAAAACTGAGATTGAATGACATTATCTTTACATTTTAATAGGAATTTGTTGGTGAAAACTACAGAGACAGACAATTTTATCCAATCAGAGAGTTTGTTAGATGAGAACCATGTGGAAACAACTGATTGTGACTATCCCAAACAGCTGTGTCTCAGTCCTGGTTCAATATCAGAGCGAGAGGACGGACTAAATGGGTTTAACAGCTCAATCTTCTCTTTTAAGGATTTGTATTATGTTTTGGGGGAGTATTTATTTATATTATTAAACTATAACATACAGAGACATTTTTTTTTACATTGTGTTCATTGTAAACCACAATACTGATCTAAAATCAGCTCGATAATCAAATCAGGTCCACTGATTTCCTGTTCAACACTGCAAAACTGCATTAGAAAGTACTGATACTGAAGTTTGATCTCTCCAAAATAGTTTAAAATGTTCTTTATTAATATCAGTGGTTATACACGCCATTCTAATAACAAAAAGCTGCTGTTACTTTATTAAATTACATTTGGTTGTCTGTGGGAGCTGACGTCGCCATAAACATTGTGAGAACAAAGAGTCATGAAGTTGTCAGCACCTCCAATGGATAGCTGCAGATCACGCTAGCGAGCACCAGATTTTTTTCATTTGTACCAAAATGACTACGTGACGCTGCCAAATTCAACATGTACCATTGATTAAGAAATCAAATTGAGGAACAAAGTAAGTTCAGAGCAGTGGGTGTGTCCCAGTGGTGGTGAAATCAGGGATTAATCGGCGATATGGCGTCTTGAAAATAAGCGAATAAAGATTGCTCAAACAGGCAAAAATCACTCCAAATACAACTCTGAGAGGGCAAATGAGAAAGGGAAACAACTACAATGTGGTTAGAAGCTCTGAAAAGTCAATTTTGCATAATAGGTCTGCTTTTGAGTGTTTTTCTAACTTTGTAGTATTGAAATCAGTATTGAGCACTTTATCACTATAACATCTACGGCTCTGAATCACTCTGGTTTTGGTCTAACCTGGGTTTCTTTTGGTTTCTATTGTCCTGTCCTTTCACTGCAGCATGAGAAATTGTAGCAGTAACATGTGCAGGTGACTCATTTTATAGATGTGCTTGTTCTTTTGTATCAGGTCTTTGCATAGAATTTGAACTACAGGAAATCTCCGTCACCGCCACACCTCCAGGTTTAATCACATTACTGATACGGAGTCATTATACAGTCACATGTGATGCAGTGACAAAAGGTGTGTGGAAACCAAGGTGCTGTTCAAACATGTCGTACAAGTCAAAAAAACAACTTTGTGGCACTTTATTGAGCAAAACAGAGACTCCATTTTAAGTTTTTCTATAGTTTTTTTTTTGCATAATTACTACTGATTAGAACAATTTCTCTTTTATTATTGTAAATCTTTAAAGGTGCACTGTGGAACATTTTTAGTAAGGGGTCCACTGTCTCCAAGGGGATGTTTACTTTGCCTGGAATGTTCCACAGTAAGGCATAAAACCTATTCATGTTACATTTATTCAACTAGTGGTGTATTTCTTGCTCACATTGTACACTTTTTTAAATAGCTAATACCTTGAAAGACACGCATTGTTATTGTGAGCGGGCTTGCCTCTCCACAGATCTGACCTGCAACTTGGCCAGATGGCATGTTTAGGTAATGGAGATTTCTTTACCCATTCCTATTTTCTCTGCATTAACCAACATTGTGATACAAAGCTGCAGTTATGTTGCTGTTTAGTTAATTTTGCCAGATTGGAGCCAAGAAGAAATTTTGGAAGGGCAAGTTTTTCTTGTTTGTTTGCTTCTTTTTTGGCTTTGATATTTATTATAATGAATTGGATTTATATAGCGCCTTTCAAGACATCCAAGCACTTGAATTAAAGGTGCACTATGGATCTTTAATAGTTGGGGATCCAAGAGCTCTACTTTACATTTATTTAATCACAGGTGGTTTTATAGCTCAAAAATACCTAGTAAAACAGGCATTCTGACTGTGAGCGGGGTCGCCTCTCCACAGATCTGACCTGTAACTTGGTCTGGTTTGGTCTCCATGAAGAAAGAAAGCTTTAATATCGTACTGTGGAACATTCCAGACAAAGCAATAACATCACCATGGAGAAAAGCGTTTCACGGGGCTTCCAGCAGAAAAGTTACACAATGCACCTTTAATTACTGACAGAAGAGAGGCTGCCAGTCTGCCCCTCCAACACACACACACACACACACACCCACACACACACACACACACGCACTACTTTAATACTAGGCAGTGTGGGTTAGGCATTTACTCAACAACCAACCTTCACTTTAGAACATGGTGTTTTAAATTTTGGTAAAAGAAGTACTTTCATTTCACGTTTAATCTGGAAAACACATGGTAAACTGTTTGAAATGTCTGTCATGCTAAATTAGCTTCAGTGGTAACATCTGGATACTTTCAGAAACATATTATCCCCATTCTCATTGAAGCTTTGTGCAGATCAGAGCTGCTGTAAGCTTCAAATCCTATTAACAGATCAATCATAGAAAAAGAGACCACCAGCACTGCACAATATCACTGGACCACTGCAGACCTCCAGGGGTAAGAAGACATTACTCAAACTCAAACTGGAACAGAAAATATGTTTACTGTGTCATTTTTGATCAAGGATATTTGTTTGTGCAGTTTTTTTGTTTTGTTTTGTTTTTTGCATTGTGTAACTTTTCTGGTGGAGTTTCTCTTTGTCTGGAATGTTTCACAATATGGTATGAAACCTCTCTATCTTCATGAAGACCGAACCAGACCAAGTTACAGGTCAGATCTGTGGAGAGGCGACCCCGCTTACTGTCAGATTGCCTGTTTTTCTAGGTGTTTTTAAGCTATAAAACCACCTGTAATTGAATAAATATAAGGTAGAACTGTTTAAAGTCATACTGTGGAACGTTCAAAGCAGAGCAATGACATCTCCATGGAAACAAGCAAGTAACGAACCTTCAACCAAAGAGTTACGTAGTGCGCTTTTAATTTCCAGAGTTTGCCTGTATTGTAAGTGGGTTCCTCCAATCATTTTCATTCGCATAACTCATCTCATTCAATAAATCCCTATGCATTTTCTGTCAGTATAAATGAGGAAAAGTGGAATTATTTTTCACAAAAGCCAAGAAAGTGGTGCCATTATTCAACGCCAAGGACTAAGTAACTGTTGTTTGATGAAAAGACTTTAAAATATAAGATTACTGCAAGTTTGTGGAGCTAATCCCAAACAAATAATGATAACATTCAGCATTTGTGGGACATAGGTTTGGGTACTTCTTTCAAAAACGTGAATTTCCAATAGAGTTTTACAGGTCCCATCTGAGACTATGATATCATCAAATTCTTCACATTGCATTGGCTGTAAATATATTTGAATACTAGAGATGTGCCGGTGAGTTTGTGAGAGCTTGGAACTGGGTAGATAAATTTACCTACTTTCTTTTTATTTTATGCTATTTTCTCATCTATGTTATAATGTTGTTTCCTCATGTACTTGTACTCGTAAACTATACACCTTCACTAGAATCATTTGGATAATTTCAGCCCTGGAATTGCCAATCTCAAACCAGGATTACTCAAAAATGTGTAAATGAAACAAAACGCAACTCTGGGTATGTTTTTGAGGAGGTAACAACATTATAACATACCTTAAAGCTCACAAGATTCAATTTTGCATAATATAAGATCTTTAACAGGGATTGTAAACTGTGATTTATAATGCTTTGAGTCCAACATTTGAGCGATTCTTCTCATATAATTTCTTGTTTTTTTTATTTATGAGACAGGGACAGTGCACAATATTCAATAACTTTAACAGGAGAGATGCATTCTGCAAGGCTTTAGCATTAGAGCTCATTTCCACGTGTAGTTTCTGATGGGAATGCCCGGAGGAAACCCACTCAGACACAGGGAGAACATGCAAACTCCACACAGAAAGGCCCGGGGATCAAACTTCACTCTGTTACACACACAGTTCTGACTTTGAAATGACCTAAACCTGATTAAAAGCGTGATAACCTGCCCTCTGGAGAGCTTTGCGGTCATTATTATGAAACGCTGCTGTGGAGGTGTTGTTTACTCCAGCGCCTGTTTTTGGCTTGTTTCCTGAAGGGGGCGGGGCTTAGTTTTCAAACGTGTCACCGTCTCGCCACCTGTCTGCTCTCATGTTATGTCTAAGAAACAGCTTATCAAACTTACAACACTGGTAAATGAAAACTACAAGGGCACATTTTCAACGCTATGTCTAAGTTTCAAAGATTTGCAAATAAGTGGGTGGGGATATGTGAACTAGAATGCTGATTTTTGGACAGTAAACCGCTTTGATTGGATGAGGATAGTATGCAGCAGACATTTTGACCTGAAGAGCTGCTTATACAATATATCTGTGCATGAAATTTTCTAACCACTTCAGTGTGATAAGCAGGATTACCGTAAACTGTATAAAGAAGTGGACTAAGGGTGTGTGGACAGACAAAATAACAAAATAAAAACACCAGGATCATGTACAGCAGGTTAATCAGAACATTTTAAGATCAAAATGACATTACAGAGAAAGAGGTGACAGTTTTTCAATGTAAAGTCAATTGAAACCAGAGTTTATGGAGTCAGGAGCACCCCCATGCTCACTTCCTATGTCCATTTAACTATTATAACATCGACAAATCTGGGTGTAATAGCTTTGTGATTTCTGATCTATTGACCTTATTCTGCCGCGCCCACTTTTGCCTTAAACGCTACTAAACTGCGCTTTTTTATGGTGGTACTTCCGGTTAAGCAGGAATTCCTTTCAATTCAATGCAGAATTCACCACTAAAATACAATATTAAGTATACTGATTTGTTTAAAATGTTCAAGGTTCCTGGTTTAGGCTTTGTAGTCCGTGTAGAAGTTATTTCTTGTCAAGATCAGCAGCCCCATGCCAAATAATGCAACCCAAATCACAAATGTGGAGCCCGACTTCTAGAAAAGGTGAATATAGTTATTATTAAATCTCAGTTTTGTTGCCTTGTTACTTGGATCTTCTTCAGAACATGTCTCTACACTTCCTGTGGTATTTGCTGTGGTCCTTATCCCTGTATCTCGTCTTTCTTAGCGTCACATGTCTCCAGTTTTGCCTGTGGCCTGGTCCTTTATCTCAGTATTATTCCAAACTACAGCTTGGCTCTGACTTCAAACACACTGAGCCCAGTGGGAGGGAACGTTCCCAGGTCATCCGGATACGCACGTGGACACAGGGAGAGGGAGATCCGGGGCCGTGCACATCTGTTGCTCAAGGTCTGTTTGAATATACAAAAAAGAAGGCAAAAACAGGATGATTTAGTGGAATGGTGGAGTGATGAAAGCAGGTTTAGTCCCACAAGTGGAATGGACATTTTGGTGATTTTGATGAAGAAATGGTCAGATAAGGTTTATTTCACTATCGTTTTGAACACATGTGACCTTGTTTTGCCAAATATTATATAATTTGGAAGATCCCCATTATTACAATTATTACAGTATAGTCGTAAATGTTGCCAGTGAAAATACTTTTGTGCTTTGGTATTTTTTTATTACCTCTTAACAGGTCATACTTCATTGATTGTTATTATCTGTCATATCACACCATACTAGATCTGCAACATTTTAAATATTAATTGGAAAAGTGGAGGAAATATTGAGCAGATCTTCAGGAATTTCGATCAAACAATATGCAAAAAATGGGAAAACATGTTCACGATAGCAACAAAATTTGACTCCTTTGAAGCAAATCATCTTAGTAGAAGTTTTGAAAGGTATTATCTAATGCAAAATTGACTCTTTAAGCTATTTTTATTTTACTTTAAGCTATTTCAGAATGTTTTTACCTTTTGTTTCATTCACACATACATCTCCAAAGCTCAAAATGCTCTTTTCCACCTTGTGATGTCATGAAGCTGTAGTTTTCAAATAACAGCTACTTTTACCTCTTGTTCATTAGAGTTCAGCAATTCCAGGGCTGAAATGATCTAAATTGTGAAGATATATGGAGTTTAAAAACACAGTGGAGTGTTTTCTGTTTGAGAGAAGAACTCAGCCTAAATATGGGCAGGACACAGGAGGAAAACAGCATTATAATGTGAACAAAAAATAGCATAATATGGGCCCTTTGAGTTAAAAATATTAACTTTTCCAAAAATATATAGAGTATTTGGTACATTCGTTTGTTTCATTTGTTGCATGGAAGTTGGTAATTGTTTGGACCTTGTTGCTGCTACTGTTCTGTGCCTGCGATGTCTCTTAGTCAGGTTAAAAATAGCAACATTAATGACACACTCTGCAGCTCTATTTATATCCACAAACATTAACATAGTGAATAAGGATTTGACAGTAAATCCTGGAGTCTGAGCACAGGCCTGGAGAAGTGTAGGTCCATCTGTGACCTCTGCTCCTCACACTTGAGTCCCATTGTCTGTGTAATCCACATTTATTAAACACTGAAGCAAAGCAGGGCTGAACCAGGACTGGAGCAGGACTGAACCAAGACTAAACCAGGGCTGAACCAGGGCTGGAGCAGGACTGAACCAAGACTAAACCAGGGCTGAACCAGGGCTGGAGCAGGACTGAACCAAGACTAAACCAGGGCTGAACCAGGACTGGAGCAGGACTGAACCAAGACTAAACCAGGGCTGAACCAGGGCTGGAGCAGGACTGAACCAAGACTAAACCAGGGCTGAACCAGGGCTGGAGCAGGACTGAACCAAGACTAAACCAGGGCTGAACCAGGACTGGAGCAGGACTGAACCAAGACTAAACCAGGGCTGAACCAGGGCTGGAGCAGGACTGAACCAAGACTAAACCAGGGCTGAACCAGGGCTGGAGCAGGACTGAACCAAGACTAAACCAGGGCTGAACCAGGGCTGGAGCAGGACTGAACCAAGACTAAACCAGGGCTGAACCAGGGCTGGAGCAGGACTGAACCAAGACTAAACCAGGGCTGAACCAGGGCTGGAGCAGGACTGAACCAAGACTAAACCAGGGCTGAACCAGGGCTGGAGCAGGACTGAACCAAGACTAAACCAGGGCTGAACCAGGACTGGAGCAGGACTGAACCAAGACTAAACCAGGGCTGAACCAGGGCTGGAGCAGGACTGAACCAAGACTAAACCAGGGCTGAACCAGGGCTGGAGCAGGACTGAACCAAGACTAAACCAGGGCTGAACCAGGGCTGGAGCAGGACTGAACCAAGACTAAACCAGGGCTGAACCAGGGCTGGAGCAGGACTGAACCAAGACTAAACCAGGGCTGAACCAGGACTGGAGCAGGACTGAACCAAGACTAAACCAGGGCTGAACCAGGGCTGGAGCAGGACTGAACCAAGACTAAACCAGGGCTGAACCAGGACTGGAGCAGGACTGAACCAAGACTAAACCAGGGCTGAACCAGGGCTGGAGCAGGACTGAACCAAGACTAAACCAGGGCTGAACCAGGGCTGGAGCAGGACTGAACCAAGACTAAACCAGGGCTGAACCAGGGCTGGAGCAGGACTGAACCAAGACTAAACCAGGGCTGAACCAGGGCTGGAGCAGGACTGAACCAAGACTAAACCAGGGCTGAACCAGGACTGGAGCAGGACTGAACCAAGACTAAACCAGGGCTGAACCAGGGCTGGAGCAGGACTGAACCAAGACTAAACCAGGGCTGAACCAGGGCTGGAGCAGGACTGAACCAAGACTAAACCAGGGCTGAACCAGGGCTGGAGCAGGACTGAACCAAGACTAAACCAGGGCTGAACCAGGGCTGGAGCAGGACTGAACCAAGACTAAACCAGGGCTGAACCAGGACTGGAGCAGGACTGAACCAAGACTAAACCAGGGCTGAACCAGGGCTGGAGCAGGACTGAACCAAGACTAAACCAGGGCTGAACCAGGGCTGGAGCAGGACTGAACCAAGACTAAACCAGGGCTGAACCAGGGCTGGAGCAGGACTGAACCAAGACTAAACCAGGGCTGAACCAGGACTGGAGCAGGACTGAACCAAGACTAAACCAGGGCTGAACCAGGGCTGGAGCAGGACTGAACCAAGACTAAACCAGGGCTGAACCAGGGCTGGAGCAGGACTGAACCAAGACTAAACCAGGGCTGAACCAGGGCTGGAGCAGGACTGAACCAAGACTAAACCAGGGCTGAACCAGGGCTGGAGCAGGACTGAACCAAGACTAAACCAGGGCTGAACCAGGACTGGAGCAGGACTGAACCAAGACTAAACCAGGGCTGAACCAGGGCTGGAGCAGGACTGAACCAAGACTAAACCAGGGCTGAACCAGGGCTGGAGCAGGACTGAACCAAGACTAAACCAGGGCTGAACCAGGGCTGGAGCAGGACTGAACCAAGACTAAACCAGGGCTGAACCAGGACTGGAGCAGGACTGAACCAAGACTAAACCAGGGCTGAACCAGGGCTGGAGCAGGACTGAACCAAGACTAAACCAGGGCTGAACCAGGGCTGGAGCAGGACTGAACCAAGACTAAACCAGGGCTGAACCAGGGCTGGAGCAGGACTGAACCAAGACTAAACCAGGGCTGAACCAGGACTGGAGCAGGACTGAACCAAGACTAAACAAGGGCTGAACCAGGACTGGAGCAGGACTGAACCAAGACTAAACCAGGGCTGAACCAGGGCTGGAGCAGGACTGAACCAAGACTAAACCAGGGCTGAACCAGGGCTGGAGCAGGACTGAACCAAGACTAAACCAGGGCTGAACCAGGGCTGGAGCAGGACTGAACCAAGACTAAACCAGGGCTGAACCAGGACTGGAGCAGGACTGAACCAAGACTAAACCAGGGCTGAACCAGGGCTGGAGCAGGACTGAACCAAGACTAAACCAGGGCTGAACCAGGGCTGGAGCAGGACTGAACCAAGACTAAACCAGGGCTGAACCAGGGCTGGAGCAGGACTGAACCAAGACTAAACCAGGGCTGAACCAGGGCTGGAGCAGGACTGAACCAAGACTAAACCAGGACTGAACCAGGACTAAACCAGGACTAAACCAGGACTAAACTAGGCCAAAAATCTCTCATTACCTCTGAATGAAAAGAGAGCAGAGTTGACATGAGGACAGATGGGGGTTGTGTGAGGTTGGCATGGGCCCTGGGGAATTGAACCTTCTGTGCTAAAATTGTTTGCATTAGTGATAGATTTGACGCTTTAATATAACTAAATACATCAGGTAAAAGCAAACTGACTGTTAACAAGTGAAGACCATGTTTCAGAACAAACCCCGCCCACTTAATCACTTCAGTCTGATTCTGAACCATGACACAGAAACAACTGTCAAGGATAAACACAGGCAGTTGTTTCCATATGGTTCTCATTACACAAAGGCTGTGATTGGATAATACTGACTGTCTCTGGCAGTTGCTTCCTTGTGGTTCTCATCCAGTAGTTATGGTTTTCTCCATTCAGTCTCATTCACAAAGCCGTTATACTATTTAATTTATAAAGGTGCACTGTGTAACTTGTCTGGTGGAGGTTCTGTCATCTGTTTGTCTCCATGGAGATGTGCCTGGAATGTTCCACAGTATAGCCATAATCTTAAGAATCTCCATGGAGACATGCAAGACAAATTACTGGTTAGATTTGTGGAGAGGCGACCCCACTCATAGTAAGAATGGATATTTTCTTAAGATTTCTTTGAGCAATAAATACACCTGTAGTTAAAGCTGCATTGTGTAACTTTTCTGGTGGAGGGTCCGTCAGATGCTTTTCTCCATGGAGCTGTTATTGCTTTGTTTGGAATGTTTCACAGTATGGCATTAAACCTTTCTATCTTCATGGAGACCAAACTCTGCTCACAGTCAGAAGGCCTGTTTTGTTTTTCTAGGTATTTTTTGAGCTGTAAAACCACCTGTAATTGAATAAATGTAAAGTTGAGCTGTTTAATGTCACACTGTGGAACATTCCAGGCAGAGCAATGACATATTCATAGAAACAAGCAGGTGACAGATGCTTCACCAGAAAAGTTACACAATGCACTTTTAAATAAATAAATGCAAGACAGATTAGTTTAATAGCATACTATGGACAATTTAAACCAAAGCATTAACATCTCCATGGAGACAGGTTACACAGTGCACCTTTAATAACATAGAGTAATGTATTTTAAAGTCTAAATTAAAACTTCTGAGTATTCTTCATTCACTCTGTTAGTAAATCACCAGAACTGCCCTGGGCCAAATGACACAGGTTTGAGTCACAGACATTCTACGTCAATAAATTTGTATGCTTGGTGTGAAAGTGCCTTGCCCAAAAGCACAACAACCTCTGCCCCAGATGATTAGTTTGTACCAATAACGTCAAACTGAGTGGAATATTTCCTTAGCGCTTTCCTGTTTGGTTGACAGTGACTTCTGCTCTGCTCTGAGTTGGGTTTAACAGCCTCTCCCAGTGCTACTAAATATATCCCAGATCTGCCCGAGTATAAGATCGCAGGAGCTACACTGACTTATGCTGTAGGACTATTTTTATCTGTGAGACTGCTGAGGCATTTTATTTTATGTCGGAAAATAAAATGGCTGATTTATCCTGGAAAGATTACTTTTTTCCCCCCATTTTGGACCATATTCCACTCTTTTATATTACGCTATTTTCCAATTTATGTTATAATGCCGTTTCCTCATCACAAACAGACCTAGAGTTGTGATTTGTTTAATTTATACATGTTTAACACACATTCTTCAACACTTCATTTTAGGCTGGGTTCTTCTCTCAAACTGAAAACACCCTGTTCCACCTTGTGATGTCATGTGGCGATACAGGGAGTGCTCCACTGTGTTTTTAAACTCCACACACCTTCATTAGAATTATTTGGATAATTTCAGCCCTGGAATTGCCAATCTCTACTGAACCAACGGTAAAAGGGCATCTGTTAACTTGAAAACTAAACATCACAAGGTGGAACAAGAACATTTTGAGCTTTGGAAATGTAGACAAACTAATAATAATTCACTCAAACATGTGTGCATGAAACAAAACACAAGTCCAGGTATGTTTTTGATGAGACAACATTAAAATATGGCTAAAATCTCACAAAAGTGTCACAGCATTATGGAGACAGATATGTGGAATGTTGCATAGTGCACCTTTAAAATCTCAAAAATTGTAATAGTGCAGCTTTTAGACCTTTGGAATGTTGTTGATGTTATGCCAAACATGTACAACCTGCCGTCTCACATTCTTTGGTTTTAAATACCACATATTTTGGACAGTACTATCCTGGTATGTAGTAAAAATACCATTCTCCATATCTGAGAAATACACATGTTTTAAGACGTACTGCGCGCCTTTTCAGATGGACCATTTGCCACCTGCTCGTCACCATGGAGATCTTATTGGTTTGCCTGGAATGTTACACAGTATGGACTGAAATAAATCTGACATCTCCATGAAGGCAAGCAGGTTACAGGTCAGATCTGTGAAGGGACGACCCCACCCACAGTTAGAATGCATGTTTTTTCAAGCTATTTCTGAGCACTAGGAACTCCTGCCGTTGAATGAATGCAAAGTAGATAAGTGTGATGCAAATACTGTTTTACTTTCACTAGATTTGAGAATGTGTATCTGTACTTTCTACTCTTCTGCATTTTAGATGTGGACTAAAAAGTAAAAAGTACTTTTCTTTATGGTTTGAGACCTGCTGAAATGGCTGAGACTTATTTTTAACACATTAAATTTGAGTTAAAAACGCAAAAACTCCTAGAAAAATAAAGAAGCACTTAAAATCAACTAAATTCTTTATCAGAATCACTAAATTTCATCCTTTAATTGTTCTAAAAATCTCTGAAAAATACTCATTAAGTACATTTTTCAACAGGTACTTTAATACCTGTAGACTTTTTCATGTGATACTTTTACTTGAGTAACTTTTTGCCCCTGTATCTGTACTTTTACTTAAATAGCAAAATAGAGTACTTCATTCACCACTAGCTAAATGTGATCGTCCAATCAGATTTGTTTTTTTCAGTGACGCATGTGAAACGAAGAAGCTCATTGGTCACATATTATTTACAAATAAAATCAATGCGTGTCCCTGATTGGCTAAATATTGAAGAAGTGTGTATTCTTGATCCCAGGAAAGCAATACTATGGAACATTCTGGGAAAAGCTTAAACAGCAGACCGTTAGCATCAAAATTACAAAGTGCACCTTTAAAATGTCTCGATTAAAGGAGACACTTGAAGACATTATACGCAGAAAGATAAAATGACAAAATCCAGTTTCAGTTTGCCTCTGCTCTTTCCTTTAATTCTCTCATTGATTCAAAGCTCCGGGCCTGTCGTGTGGCTCTGCTGTACAAGAGTAAATACCACAGTAATGGTTCAGAGTCAGAAGCACTCGTTCATCATCATCTGTCTGCACTTTTACAGAGTCGGAGTGGAGACGGGGGCCAGGGCCAGAGGACAGGGAGTTTTATAGCCAGTGTACTCGATCTGGACTGAAATACAGGGAATGAAGCTAGTTGTGTTGTTCAAAGTATAGCCAAACATTTGTCAAAAACAGATGTATTTTCAAGGTTTAATCTTGGTTTTACCGGTCTGTCCCTAACCTGGACCTCGCTGTGGTTCTGCTGGGGGAGCGGCACCAGTAAAAGAGACACTGGGCGGATTGACAAACTGATCCGTAAAGCTGGACACGTGATCGTCTGTGAGCTGGAGACATTTGTCACAGTGAGGGACATGAGGACACTGGACAAACTGCTCTCCATCATGGACACTCCTGCTCACCCACTGCACCAGACTATAGAGGGACAGAGGAGATAATACTCCCTACAACTGTACAACAACTTAATCTCAAGTAACAGATAACCTTATGCCCTGTCAGTCAGCAGAGTATTTGCACTGTTGTTCTTGTCTCTTGTTTATAGCTGTGATTTTATAGTTTATTTTATATTTTATTACTTATTTTTCTATTTTATTTTGACTTGTACATATACATTTATTTTTATAATTATGTCTCATTTGACACGTGTCTCTTGCTCTTTTTGCTACACCATCTATTTTTGTTACTCTCTGTTATTATATTATATTGTGATGTTTGAGCTGCTGTATCCAAATAATTTCCCTTGTGGATCAATAAAGTTTGTCTAAGTCTAAGGTTTACTATTTTGTCTATCGACTTTACTTCCACTGCAGTTATTAAAGGTGCATTGTGTAACTTTCTGTTGGAGGGTCTGCCAACCCTTTGTCTTCATGGAAATGTTATGGCTTTGTCTGGAATGTTTCACAGTATGGCATTAAACCTTTCTATCTTCATGGAGGCCAAACCAGACCAAATTACAGGTCAGATCTGTGGAGAAGTGACCCCGCTCACAGTCAGAATGCCCGTTTTTCTAGGGATTTTGGAGCTTCAAAGCCACCTGTGGTTAAATAAATGTATAGGCAGAGCTGTTTCTTTGGCTCAAAGCCACAGCCCCACAACTTCATGTATTTAATATCAGTTAAGGCTACGCCCCTCTGCTCTTCCTCTTCTGCTCTTCACAGACTTGATAACAGGACAGAAGCTGATGTCAGTCCAACACTGTAACCACCTGAACTTTTATGTTTCTGTTCCAAACCTTTATATAAAAAAAGATTATTCCAAATACACAGCTGCTTACAGGCATCAGACAAGCCCTAAAGTACAACAAAACCAGTGGTGGATCCTAACAAAGTAAAAGTAAAGTACTGTAGGCCTACTTAAGTACACATTTTTGGTATCTGTACTTTACTTAAACACTTTTTACTTTACTTCACTTCATTTCAGAGCAGGTGTCTGTACTTTCTACTCCACTACATGGACAGAAGTAAAAGTATTTGTTATGATTGTTTGATACTTGCTGAAAAGTCTGAGGCTTGTATTTTTAACACATTTGTAGTTTGAGCAAACAAAAATATACAAATAAAAACAGCTAGGAAAAAAAAGATCAATTCAGTTGTGTCTGTTGAACAAAATTCAGCAGAAATCGGGATCAAAATCACTACATTTGAGTCAAAACGTGTGTGAAATCACTTACTTTTTAATCTCTAAGTACAATTAACACTTTTACTTAAAGGTGCATTGTGTAACTTTTCTGATGGAGGGTCTGTCACCTGCTTGTTTCTATGGAGATGGTCATTGCGCTGCCTGAAATGTTCCACTGTAGCTTATATTTATTCAATTACAGTGATTTTAGTGCTCAAATTTGTGAGTGGGGTTGCCTCTTTCCACATCTGAACTACATCTTGGTCAGGTCTCCGTGAAGATAAAAAGATTTAATGCCATACTGTGAAACATTCCAGACAAAACAATAACATCTCAGTGTTACACAATGCACTTTAAGTAACAAAATCGAGTGCTTGATCCACCACTGAACAAAAGTGTATGAAGTTCATTGAGTTTATGGTTCTTTCATCAGCGCATTGAAACTGTCAGTGTGAAACTCAAATACAGTTAGTGCACAAGACATTCCCGACATTCCAGTGTGTCCCACATGTGACAAACACCATTCAACAGTTTGTGGTGTAAATCGGGACCAAGTGTTTTAGAATCCTGACACTACACCCATCTTGTCCGTGTGTTTGTAGTGGAAATTTTGTTGTTTATGCTGAGATTCCTTTCTGTGTAAATGAAAAGATTTGTAAGTTGAAACATGATGTCTTAGTAAAACACTGTACTACCAAATATTTGTAACTTTTCTGCTCTGCCTGGAATGTTCCACAGTCAAACAACTTTACATCATATTTATTCAATTACAGTTATTAAATACCCAGAAAAAACAAGCATTGTGACTGTGAGTGGGGTTGCCTCTCCGCAGATCTGACCTGATCTGAAGATAGAACTGTTTAATATCCTTCTGAATTGTGTTTTGTTTCATTCACACACTTTATTATTAGTCTGTGTACATCTCCAAAGCTTTTGTTGAGTAGAATTTGGCAATTCCATGTCTGAAATTTCCAAATAATTCTAATGAACATGTATGGAGTTTAAACCAGACGTATCAAACCATAAAGAAAAGTACTTTTTACTTTTTAGTCCAGGTCTAAACTGTAGTGGAGTAGAAAGTACAGATACATACTCTCAAATGTAGTAAAGTAAAAGTAAAAAGTATCACTGTGAAATTTACTTAAGCAATGTACACAACACAGACTTAAAAACTGTGCTTGTACTTTTACTTTTGTACTTTGTTACCTTCCACTACTGCATAATAGGGATAACGTGCTTGTGCCTATATAGTTCCAGTCCAAAGATCAAATCAAATAGCAAATATTACATCTGGAAGGGCATCTGGCATACAATTTGAGTCATCTTGCGTCATATTTGCAGCCATAGTTGAATTATATTGGATAATGATTTAAACTTTGATCACTTAAACCTTTTTTCTGTGTGTTTTGGACGTTTGTAAAGTCTTTGTGAATATCTGTCCCTCTGTCTCTTTCAGCAAACAGCATTTTCAAGTCATTACGTCCACATATGATTCTAATTTGAGATGGTGGGAATCAAATGGGAAACTCTAAGTGCAAATTAATGACACTCTAATCATAGCGGGTGCAGTCTGTGTTTAATTTATACAGTAATTTATACATAATTATGATCCATGTTTGAAATGGCCTCATAATGACTCACCCACTGCCTCAAATAGAAGTCATTACATTCTCACACGAGATCGAGCATGTTTTTAGCGTATTAAAAATGACAAAAAGTCAAATGGCATAAGCAGTAAGATCTAATGCAAATTTTAAAGGTAGACTATGTAACTTTTCTGATGAAGTTCACCTGCTTGTTTCCATGGAACTGGCATTGCTTTGTCTGGAACGTTTCACAGTATGGCATTTAACTTATTGCCATCAGGCCAAGTTACAGGTCAGAGCTGTGGAAAAGCGACTGTTTTTCGAGGTATTTTTGTGGAACTGAAAAAAAAGTTTAATGCCATACTGTGCAACATTCCAGGCAAAGCATTAATTGACTTATATTGCACAAAATTAACTCTTGTGAGCTTTAAGCCATGTTATAATGTTGTTACCTCCTCAAAAACATCTGGATTTTGTGTTTTGTTTCATCCACACATGTTTGAGTAATTCTGCATTATTGCGCTTCCACCTTGTGATGTCATTTTTATTTTTATTTTTATTTTTATTTTTATTTTTATTTTTTTATTATATATCTTAATTTTTTTTTACATGCCCTTACTTTATTTTTAAATAGTGATACTTTTTTTTAACAGTGATATCTCTACTTTATATTATTATTATTATTATTATTATTATTATTATTATTATTATTATTATTATTATTATTATTATTATTCAGTGTTCTATGTTGCACCTCATCACCAAAGCAAGTTCCTAGTTTGTTAACAGCTACTTTTACCTTTTGTTTAGGCTGAAATTATCCAAAAAAATTGTAGTGAAGGTGTATGGAGATTAAAAACACAGTGGAGCACTCCCTGTATCACCTCATGACATCACAAGGTGGAACAGGGTGTTTTCAGTTTGAGAGAAGAACTCAGCCTAAATATGCACTTGTAAGATGAATTAAATATATTTTTGCAGGTCTTTCCTTCCTGCTGCTGTTAGACTGTACAATGAACACTGTTAACACTGAACATGTGTCATTCAACTATATCTATGTGCAATACTGAAGACCTCTGGTACAATTCACTCATGTCACTTTACTGATATTTATCCTGTCTGTACATAAACATAGTCATTACTGTAAATAACATAATATACTGAAGTCACTTTACTGAGATTTACTCTGTTCATATGCTGCACTGTTACTTTTATTGTACATAGTAGTATTTTTTGGTATTTTATATTTTGTATTTTATATTTTTGCTCCACCAAAACAAAATTAGAGTCTATCTTTAAGTCTATTTCTAAATTATTCTTTTTTTAGCTATTATCTATTATCTTGTTTTATTGCATGTTCCATTTTCCTGCTGTTCTTGAACTGTGCGTTGCAACACTGGAATTTCCCCACTGTGGGACTAATAAAGGCATATCTTATCTTATCTTATCTTAAAAATAATCTGATTAAGCAATGGGGAGACTATAACAAAAATGATTTCGTCTAATCAAAAAATAAAACCATTGCCAATACATTCTACTGAAATACACTGCTCAAGGGCACAGCAGGTTACATTGTGAGGAGCGGGAATTGAACCACCAAATTCAGGTTTTGAGCAAATACAAATGTGAGTGCGATTGATGTAGTGAGTTTGAGGTAAACAGGGTTAGCTCAGGGCTCTGTGTGGAGGAATACTACAGTAAATATAGCATAAATATACACTACACAGTTTTAAAATGGCACGTTCTGATCCTCAGGCCAAAGCCAAAATCACACACAGCCGTTTCCGTGACAACATTATATTTCTTTTAGCTCCCTAAGTGGCTGTGTGGATGTGGAGCTGCACTTCCTGCTACATAAGGTAAATACGGTTTATAATATTGCACACTGATGCCTTGAAAAACACATTTTTACCATGTGCAAACTTGCCTCTCCTTAGATCTGACCTGTAAATTGGCCTGGTGGCATCATCTGCTTTTCTCTATGGAGATACATAAGTTTACTGCCATACTGTGGAACATTTAGACAAGCAGGTGACCCTTCCCCCAAAAAATGGCACTGTGTGAATAGAGTTTTAGACATGGCAGCCAATTCTTTTTAACTGAATTGAAATTTTTACTTAATTTTGCAGGATAAAATCTGTTGTAAATATAAATTATAGTTTTCAAGTTCCAATCAAGACAGGCCAAGTTTTCAGTGCAATAGACCCTTTAAAATCCTCTCTTATCAGAATGTTCAAAATTTCAAAATGGAGTCAAAATGAAGCAGACTTAATATATTTTCAATGATTAACGGATGAACGGATCTAAATGCTAAAGGTTTTATGACATTATGTGAAAAAATAAACAACAATTTTGACATTTTCAAGGTGTGCATAGTCTTTACTTTGCTTCTCTGTTAAGAAAGATAGAAAAATACAATGTTCTAACCTCAAAATTGTATTTGAGCTTCACAAAAAGCACAATTTATTATGAAATGTGTAATATAGAGGAAGTGACTGTAGTTGGCTCAAATTTTCTGTTAAAAAAATTATGTAGTAAAACCTAAAAATCTGGAATTTTCCCTTTTTTTGTTTCAATCATAATTTCTTCTTAAATGAACAGATAACACAATTGTAAATGCTTTTTATTTTTCATATGTTGTGATATTCTAATTCTATTAATCCGAGTTTCCACATTAAAATCGCATTATGTTCCACTTCACTTTTGCCTCCAGCTGCCTCCGTTTTGGAATTCAGAATGTTTTTGTTTGCACATTTTTAAAGAGTCTGTAACAGCATCCATAAAACCATGCTTTAGTTTATTATTCTTAGCAAAAAAAGTTACATACTTTAGCTTTAATTGAACACTGTGCCTGTAATTTGTATCTAGATTTGTATAGATTATTTGTTTTGTATAGTTCTTTGCACATTCAGTTCACTGCGCTCCAAATATTCCTCACTGGACTCCTCATATTTCCCAGTAGCCGTTAGTGGTACAGTCACAGTCATAGGATTTTCCCAGTACTTTTGTCTCTGGGCCTTACTCACTCTGAGCTGGACTCTGTTCTGTAGCTGCGTTGTGGTCTCACGGGGTTTGAAATGGGCATGACTCAGACAAACAGAGGAAGAAATGCCATGACACGCCATCTGTGAATCATCCAATGTGTACGAAAGGAAAAGGGAGCGGAGGTCAGGTGTTCCAGGCGAGATCCAATGAAGACGCAAATAGTTAATAGCGGCCCATTAAACCACAGGGGGTTTCAGATCTAAAAGTATAACGTAATCTGAACTGTGATTAGAAAATACCAAGGTTACATTTATTTGGCGGTGCATTCACAACCACAATGTCCAGAAGGTCGGAATTCTGAGGTGGAATTTGCTGTTTAAAGGGCTTATATTGCTCTATTTTCTGTTGTTTCCTCATTAAAAACATATTTCGAGTTGTGTTTTGTTTCATTCACACATGTTTAACACGCAAATCCTGCATTTTTAGGCTGAGCTCTTCTCTCAAACAGAAAACCTTGTGATGTGATAATACAGGAAGTGCGCCACTAGATTTTTGAACTCCATACACCTTAACTAGAACCATTTTGATAACTTCAGCCCTGGAATTTCCCATTTCTACTAAACAAACCGTAAAAGACAGCTGCTTCATGACATCACAAGGTGGAACATTTTGAGCTTTCGAGATGTTGACAGACTAATAATAAAGGATTACTCAAAACATGTGTGAATGAAACAAAACACAACTCCAGGCATGTTTCTGATGAGGTAATAACAAGGTAACGTCCATTTTGCGTAACATAGGACCTTTAGTTTTCAGATTACACATTTGTTAATCTGGTTTATGGTTCGTATCTCTGTAATTACTGGGTGTATTCACATTCATCAAGTTCAATATCTCCTTGTGGTAAAAATCTGTTACATTTCAGGACTTAGCTCCATGCTGGGTTTCCATGGATACAGGAAAATTATGATGATGCTAATTTTATTAATGGCCACTGCAGTCCACTCAGCTAATCAAAGGATTTCACTACTCAAAATCAAATCGGATGGTGTTGGATTTGGTCGTCTTAAAGATGGAGTACTAGATTTACAAACCGTGAAATGAGAAAATAGGTAATAGTAATTTAATTTTCTACAGTTACAGTGAACCAGAGTGGACCGTCCTCACCATAGACTGAATAAAGAAGTGCATGTCACTCATAGTGTCCGGCTCCAGTCAAACGAAGCTCACTATGCTAGCAGTTATAAGGGCGATTTTGGCGCTGAGTTCCATATTAGGAGTAGTGTCAAAACAGTGAAATAAAAATCATGTAAAAAGGGTTAATATGAACATTTTAAGACCAAAATGACAAGCAGCTACAGAGAGAGGGTTTTTTGGCGGTTTTTCACTGTAAAGCCAGAGTCGATGGAGCAGGAAGTGCCCCCATGCTCACTTCCTATTTGGAACATACAAAAATATATATACAGTCTGTGGTCCAAATGCTTTCTCTGATTTTTGTCACAAATTTCTGTCTTGCCTTGCCTTTTTTGGAGACAAAAATAAAATATAATTCATCCGCGAGATAGTGCAGCTTTAATATACTGTATGTTTTTTAATTTTCATCTATTTCGTTTAGTTTATTTATTGTCTTAAATGTTACACAGTGGGGCAAGAAATAGTCACTCAGCAGCAACTTTTCAATACCGCACAGTTAATGCATAAAACCATCACAGTTTGACTCATAACCCCTTTACTATTGCCCCGTGTGTGTTTATTACCATCACACAGGCTCAGAGGGTGAATGGGAGCTCATACCTCTCCTGTGGCTCGGGCCCGTGGTTTGAATAAGTCCTGTGTGAGTCATGGACCATAAAACACAGCTGTTGTTTAAAATGCATTCTCTGACCACACCTCCATTTGAGTCACTGAAATCACATTACAGATATAAGGACATTTCATAATCTTCACATGTTGTAGATCTGCAGATTCCAAATAATTTCCCTTGTGGATCAATAAACTTTGTCTAAGTCTAAGATCTAAAACATCGTCATGGGTAGTATTCATGGCAACATGCTATATTAAAGATGGATTACGTAACCTTTCTGGCAGTGTACGTCGCTGTTTGTCTCCATGTTTGTTTTTGCTTTGCTTGGAGTGTTCCATAATCTGACATTAAACTCGTCCGTCTCTATTAACACAAGTAGATGACGCCATAGATTGTTTATAAATGGACATAGGTAACCTGGAAGTGAGCATGGGGGCGCTTCCTGCTCCATCAACTCTGGCTCCAGTTAATTTTGTATGGAAAAAACGTTTCCTCTTCTCTTTGTAACTGCTGCTGTCAGGTTTGCCATTTTGGTCTTAAAATGTTCATATTAACCCGCTCTACATGATCCTGGTGTTTTTATTTCACTGAATCAATTCCTGTTCCTAATATTCTAATCCTATCGGCGACGTCCCACTCCCTTAGTCCACTTCTTTATACAGTCTACAGATGACAGCACCCGGCCAAGTTACAGGTCAGATCTGTGGAAAGGCAACCCCTCTCACACTAACAGTGCTTTTTCAAGTAAGTTTTAAAAGCAATAAAGCAATAAAACCCCTTGTAACTGAATAAATGCAAGGATTTTTCTGTGGAACATTCCAGGCAAGGCAATAGCATCATCGAATCCCCAAAGTGAAGAGTTATAGTGCACCTCAGGGACGGACTGGGACCAAAAAACAGCCCCGGACTTTTCCCCCACAAATCGGCCTATGGTGGAAATGTTGACAATCGCTTATTATTATACAGTCGTTTATCATGTCAGAGTCAAAGTCAAAGTGAACTTTATTGTCAATCACACCATGTAACAACCAGAGGATCGAAACTGCGGGTCCCCAAGCTCCAAATGTGCAATTTAACATTAAAAACACACACACAGAACATGAAATGTACACAGACATCAATAATAAATAAAATAACACAGAATATACAGGCAGACAGGCAAGGAACATATACACTGATATAGGAATAGTTGTTGGATGTAGTGGTTAACATGTTATCTTATCTCAGCCTGATGGCCTGTGGGAAGAGGCTGTTGCTTCATCTGGTATTGTTGTACCTCATGCTGCGGTAACGTTTACCGGATGGTGGAGGGAGAACAGTTTGTGCTGGTGGGTGGTGTCCTTGATGGTATCGATGGCTCTCTTGCAGCAGTGGGATGTGTACAAGTCCTGAATGGGCGGTTGGGGTGATCTGATGATTTTTTCTGCGGTCTTCACCACCCTCTGTAAGGCCTTTTTGTCCACAGCCGAACAGCTGCCGTACCAGACTGAGAGGCTGGTGAGGATGATCTCAGTCGTACCCCTGTGGAAGATGGTGAGTGCAGAAGGGTGGAGGTCAGCTCTCCTCATCCTGCAAAGGAAGTGTAGGTGTATTATTATTATTATTATTATCGTATTACCGCCCTCTGCTGTTAGTAAGGCTGGTACACCGGACAGCCGTTCTGGACTTTTCCAGATTGCCAGTCCGCCCCTGGTGCACCTTAATGATCCTTCGCAGTGATATATGTTCTACATGGATGTGTATGGTGGAATGTTCAGATGTTTCCGCGGTGACACAATGCACCCATTAGCAAGCACTGCCAAAAACGTTTTAAGATGGCCTCAAAACTCAAGAAAAAATACAAAATGGATTTAACACGTTTTCAGGATCCTGTGATCAGTACAAGTATTCACGGGCCTGTTTTTTAACAAAAATGGCGAGTGACTAACTAAAAAACTAGCTAGCTTTTGACTTTAATTTTATGTGAGAGAAACGTTTAACAGCACAAATCATCTCATTTGTTGTAGTTCTAAGTCAGCTCTCTCTGGTCAGATTGTGTTAAAATAAAGCTCAGATTAAAGTCTAATTTGAATAACAGAGCTTCTAACAGAGTAGTGCTTTTATTTAGCATCACGCGCCCAGAGAATGTTGATGACATGAGCTGCAAAGGACACTTAGACTACACTTTATTCCTCTTTATTTAATATTATGTCGTTTTACTTGGCTTCATTCATATAATATCAGACACACATAGAGGAGCTGAGTCTCATACATGACACAGACTGGCATCAGGCCCAGAATGAGCCACAGTATTTGCATCAGTGTCACCTGCACTTAACATAAGAGCCATTCAAACACATGCAAATCTGTATCTGCGCCAACACAACATGAAGCATCCAAAAGACTCACATTAACCCCTCATACAAGAGAAATAATACAGACAATGTGCCAAATGCATGCACTATAACAAGAGAGGCAAGTATGGTACAGTTCTTAGTCATGCATTTACACTTCCTGGTCTGGTCCTGGTTTGAGCTCAGATTAGTCCTGATCTAGACTTAGTTTGGTCCTGTTTCAGTCCTGGTCTACTGCAGGTTTAGACGGGTTGTTTGTGGACTGTGTGGAAGTAAATAAGTGATATTGCCTCGCTTCAATTTTCTCAGATTTTTTATTATTTGGTGGTATTTACACAATATAATATAATAACAAACAGTAAAAAAAAGAAATGGTAATAATAAATTCTAAATAAGCAGCAAAAAAGATAGCAAGAGACAGGTGTCAAATAAGGCGTAAGTATATAAATAAATGTATATGTACAAGTCAAAATAAAATAGAAAAATAAGTAATAAAATATGAAATCACAGCTATATACAAGAGACTAGAAAAGCAGTGCAATGATATGATGATTGACAAAACATAAGGTTATCTGTTACATAAAATAATAAAATAAAAATAATAACAACAACAATAATAATAATAATAATAATAATAATAATAATAATAATAATTTTAAGTCTAAGAGAGCCTCAGACAGAGCAGAGCCTCTAGTTAGTATCACATCCCCAGGAAATGTTGCCTTACATTGCATTTTATTTAAACATAATGTCCAAAGCTTGTGAAAACTTTCAATAATTTACCAACTACCTGCATTGTCACTAATAATTGTTAACCAGCTTTGTTACAGCGTGTTGCACAGTGTAAGAATGCCTTTGTCCCAGAAGAGTCACATGTCCCTTATCACTTAATATAAACCCATATAAAGTCTAATCATTCTGCAGAGGTCCCCCTGGTGGTGTCTCAGGGGAGTGACAGGTGCAGGGCGGGGCTCATTAACACTAAACCAGCCCAGAGAGAGTGAGTCCCTGTGTGTCCTCCCCATCTGTTCAAACCATCACCATATACTTATACTTACAATGATTACAAATGAAATAATTACCACTTTAACACTTTAAGGTGCACTATGTAACTTTTCTGCTCGAGGGTTGGCCTGCTTGTCTCCATGGAGATGTTTTGGTTCGCAGGAATGTTTCACAGAATGGCATTGCAGTTATTGATCTCCACAGCTCAGTTTAAGATGGATTTGTGGCTCTTAATGAAGCAAAACAAAATATTGAATTTAATTAAGTTTTGACATACCAATTTCCTGGAATAATCCTAATATTATCATGGCTTTTCTGGCCTTGTATTTTTGTATTTCATATGTGTAAAAAAAATTGTGCATAACCAGAACAGGCTACAGAAATTACTTAAAGTTTCTATGTCAAGTTGAACTACTAATTTTTACTAAAACACAGCTAAAATCATTATATTTAAGTTTTTATTTTTTACTAAAATTTTACTTCATGCATCTTACACACTGCGCCAAAACTCCTCTAATGTACACAGAAGTTAATATTTGATAAATAAAAAATATATGAATACACATTTATCTTGTTTAAAGGTGCACTGCGTAACTTTTCTTGTGGAGTGTCCGGCACCTGCTTGTCTCCATGGAGCTGATATTGCTTTGTTTGGAATGTTTCACAGTATGGTATTAAATAAATCTTTCTGTCTTCATGGGGACCAAGTCAGACCAAGTTGCAGGTCAGATCTGTGGAACGGCGACCCCGCTCACAGTCAGAATATTTGTTTTTCTAGGTATTTTAGTTCTAAAACCACCTGTAATTGAATAAATGTAAGACAGAGTTGTTTGACAATGACATATCCATAGAAACAAGCAACAATACACCTTTATATAATCGTTTTAGCAGCCATTTCCTGTAATTTTCAACATATTTTTCAACTTTTCTCCTTTCTAGATCAGTGTAAAACTATCGTTTATACCTACAACAGGTTTTATCCCACCAAATGAAGTCCAAATTTGAGAATCTGTCATACGCACTTGACCCGCTTTCATTTGAGAGTGTGACATCCTCATATTATACAGTCTCCATGAAGCCATTTTAAAGTGAAGCAGGTCTGAAGTGCCGCTGTAATAGGGAGATACTGGCTGAGCCTTTGAGCACAGAAAAGCTTTGGGGACATTGTTCCTCTGTTTAAATGACACATGGCCCATTGTTTCTCTGCACAAAGACTACAACAATGAAGACTCACTGCACTGACTCAACAGGATACAGACTCATATGTGAGGCGTAGATGCCACTGATGAACTTGTATTTCTGCACTGTGTTGAAAATACAGTATGTGAAAGGTCTTATATTACGCAAAACTGACTCTTGTGAACTTTTAGCAGTGTTAGAATGTTGTTACTTCCTCATACAAACATACTTGGAGTTGTGTTTTATTGATGTGGACTGTGTGCAAGTGAATGCAGCTTATATTGCCTTTTCAGATTTTTTTTTTTTTCATTATTTTCAGGTATGAATAATTTCGTGCTTATTTTTTATTTTACAGACACTTGGGCACTTTGGAAACATTTCTTTTTAAGGTCCTATATTACACCAAATGTATTCTTGTGAGCTTTAAGCCATGTTATAATGCTGTTACCTTCTCAAAAACAGACCTGGAGTTGTGTTTTGTTTCATTCACACATGTTTGAATAATCCCTCTGTAAGCATCTCAGATGCTCTGTTCCACCTTGGGATGTCATGAAGCAGTAGATTTCAAGTTAGCAGCTACTTTTTACCTTTTGTTCAGTATAGGGATTGGCAATTCCAAGGCTGAAATTAACCAAATGATTCTAATGAAGATGTATGGTGTTTAAAAACACAGTGGAGCCCTTCCTGTATTACCGCATGACATCACAAGATAAGGTTTGTTTATATTCCCGCATCAAAGGCCTGTGATTGGTCGATCCACATAGATTATACTGACAACTGATTAAAAACAGCCCAGAACAGCTAAGGGTTGGCACAGAAATGTGAAATATGCATATGATCCTAATGTGACTGGGAATTGTCACAGTAAATGAATAAAAATAATAAATGCAGAAGCTTGTTTGGTTCAGTCTGTGTCAGGACGTCAGCTCTCAACCGACTGGACGATAAACGAGGCTTTATTGTGGAGGGTTTGTGTGTTAAACATGTGTGAATGAAACAAAACACAACTCTACAAGAAACAAGATTAAAACATAGATCATAAAATAACGCAATATGAGCTCCTTAATTCTTGTAAATGTGTAGTGTTAATTACTACTTGATATCCTTGGCATTTTTAACTAATTGGTTTAATTATCTATTCGTTGCACAGAAGCTGGAAGTGCAAACCACAAATAGAACAATCAGTTTTATTTCAATGTTTAAATTTGCTTCGGCGGGTTGGTTTTAACACTAAGAGAGTTAAAAAATGTGAATGTGGACTAGTCTAAATCAAAATACTGCCAATAATGAAGGCCTCTGTTAGCTTAGTATTGCGTTTCAGTTTAATATTCACATGGCTGATTTTATTTGCTTTGAATATTACTCGACATTGTGTTGACATTTGTGATTTTCCGTTCTGACACACATGACAAGTAGCAGACGTGTTTTGCAACAAGGAAATATTTGAAATTCTTTAAGATTGATCTTTCTGTTTGGGAGTGACAGCGCTCAATCAAGAAGGACTTTTAACACATTTTTCAACAATTAAAGCAAAATTTTGAGATCTAGACATTAAATTTGAGAATGTAAAAAGTCAAAACATAAGGGGCTTCAATGTTTTGACTATTTGGTGTTTAAAGCTGTCTGATAATACTGTTACCTCATTAAAAACATATGTGGACTTCTGTTTTATTTCATTCTCACATGTTTGAGTAATCCTGAATTATTAGTCTGTCTACATTACATCTCCAAATCTCAAAATGCTCTGTTCCACCTTGTGATGTCATGAAGTAGTAGTTTTCAAGTTAACCGCTACCTTTTACCTTAAGTTCAGCAGAGATTGGCAATTCCAGCCTTGTAATCATCCAGCTGATTCTAGTGAAGGTGTATGGAGTTTAAAAACACAGTGGAGCACTTCCTGTATTGCCACATGACGTCACGTTTTCTGTTTGAGAGAAGAACTCGGCCTAAATATGCAGGTTTGTGTGTTAAACATGTGTGAATGAAACAAAACACAACTCCAGGTCTGTTTGTGATGAGGAAAACAACATTGCACTGTACAGGAAGGGCCAGAGTCGGCTCTATCTCCTGAGGAGACTGCGGTCCTTTGGAGTGAGGGGGCCACTCCTGAGGACCTTCTATGACTCTGTGGTGGCATCAGCCATCCTGTACGGTGTGGTCTGCTGGAGCAGCAGCGTCACAGAGAGGGAGAAGAAGAAACTGGACAAGATCATCAAGAAGTCCAGCTCAGTCCTGAGCTGTCCTCTGGACTCGGTGCAGCAGGTGGGGGACAAGAGGGTCCTGGCTAAACTCATGTCTATGCTGGACCATGAGTGTCACCCCCTGCAGGACGCCCTGTCTGCTCTGCAGAGCAGCGTCAGTGACAGACTGATTCACCCTCGCTGTGTTAAGGAGAGATTTCGCAGGTCTTTCCTTCCTGCTGCTGTCAGACTGTATAATGAACAATGCTAGTCATGTGTCATCTCCATAGCAACCATGGGTCATTTCCATAGTAATAATAACAATGTGCAATATTATTTAAAGTCACTTTACCTGCTACTTATTTATTTAACCACCACTGTCCATCACTGCACTGTACACAATCATCTCAGAATCAAAAACACTTATTGTGCAATGTTCCTGTGCCTTTTAGCTTAGCTTACAGTGTTGTGTTTTTTAGTTGATTGTAAATACTTATTATTATTTATTTTGATTTTGATGCATGCTCTTATTTTCCTACTGTTTCTGTAACTTGCGTTGTGACACTGCAATTTCCCCATTGTGGGACAAATAAAGGATTATCTTATCTTATCTTATCCTATTGTAACTCAGAAAACAGAGCGATATGGGCCCTTAAAAACAATGTAAATTTATCGCAGAAAGAAGCACTTTTGCCTTTTGTTCACAGACGATGATAAATAAAACCTTTTTTGATGTTGAAAAGTACATTTAACAGTGTTCACTCAGTGTCGTTCTGTTTTTTGTTGTTTTGGGGGTTTTTTGGTCAGTAATTTAAATCTACTCCACAGAACACGTGGGCAGGTTCCAGTGCAAAACTTTAAAAAAAGAAGTGTTTTTGTGCAGATTGAGTTTTCTTGTGAATTTCGATGGAGGTGACAGAGGAGAGGAGGAGGAAGAGAGGAGGAGGAGAGGAGGAAGAGGAGGAAGAAGAGGGGCAGGGCGAGCAGCTGTCACACTCACTATACCTCCCTCTGAGCGACTGATCAGGACTGCAGACAAGAGAGAGAGAGAAGTGAGGGGGAGGAGAGGAAGGAGAGAGAGGGAGAGAGAGAGAAAACGAGAAATGGGGGGACTGGTAGAGGAGGGAGAGAGGAGAGAGAAAGGGAGAGGAGGCAGAGGGAGAAGGGAGCGAGAGATGAGAAGAAGAGAGAGAGGAAGGGGGTTGGGCAGGAGAGAGAGAGCATGAGAGGGGAGAAAAAGAAGGAGTGGAGGCAAAAGGATGAGAGAGCTAGTTAGGGTAGATAGCGACAGAGGGGGAGAAGTGGGAGAACCTAAGGAGAGAGAGGGGGAGAGGAGAGGGAGGTGAGAGAAGAGAAGATGATAGGAGAGAGGAGGGAGAGAGATGAGAGAGACAGAGGGGGGATGGAGGGAGAGGAGAGAGGGGACAGGGAAAGGCTGATGAGAGAGAGGAATGACAAATAGAGAGAGGAAGAGAGGGAGGATAGAAACAGAAAAAAAGGAAGGGGAGCACAAAGGGAGAGAGGAAAAAGAGAGCAAGAAGGAAAAGATGGGGGGAGAGTGAGGAGAAGGCTAGTGTGAGATGGAGGTGAAGAGAAAGAGAAGAGGCTGGGGGGAAGCTGATGAGGGGAGAGGGAGATGAGATTGTAAGAGAGGAGTGAGAGAACCCAAGGAGAGGTAAAGAGAGAGAAAGAGAGAGGGAGAGGGGTGTAGAAAGAGTATGAGAAGAGAGTGTAGAGAGGAGACAAGGGAAGGTAAAGCTGAAGCAGAAAAGAGTGAAAGAGAGAGAAAGAGAGAGGTGAAAGAGAACCCAAAGAGTGAGAGAGAGAGAGAGAGAGAGAGAGAGAGAGAGAGAGAGAGAGAGAGAGAGACAGAGAGAGAGAGAGAGAGAGGGAGAGGTAGAGGGAGGGAGATGGAGAGGGGGAGAGAGAGAGGAGGGCGAGAGGGAGGAGAGTGGGTAGAGAGGAGACAAGAGAAGGTAAAGCTAAAGAGAGAGGTGAAAGAGAGAGGATTACAGACAGAGAAAGAGAGAGGTGAGAACGAGAGGGATGGCACATAGAGAAAGAGCGGTGAGAAAGGGAGGGATGACAGAGAAAGAGAGAGGTGAGAAAGAAAAGGATGTCAGATAGAGAAAGAGAGAGGTGAGAAAGAGAGAGGGAGTGATGACAGATAGAGAAAGAGAGAGGTGAGCGAGGGCTGAGGAGTGAGAGGGGGAGCAGGAGTGGAGGGGTGGGCCCCGGCATCACAGCTGCTGCGACCTGTCAATCAAATCTCAGGCCTCTTTGTCTGTGGACGATCTGGACAAAAGGCGACAGCACAGTGAGCGTGTGGACACTACACCTGCAAATACATCCAATAACATGTTTTACAATGTTTTTTATTGAGTATACACTATGTAAAGAAAGAAAAAATATACATAATATAAATAAGCTCGCCCTTATGTAACAGATAATACTCCCTACAACTGTACAACAACTTAATTTTAAGTAACAAATAACCTTATGTCCTGTCAATCAGCGTAGTATTTGCTCTGTTGTTATTTTATCTTGATTATAGCTGTGATTTTATAGTTTATTTTATAGTTTAAGTAATATTTGTCTATTTTATTTAGACTTGTACATATACATTTATTTTTTATAATTATGTCTCTTGCTCTTTTTTTGCTATACCATTTATTTTTGTTACTCTCTGTTATTATATTATATTGTGATGTGTGAGCTACTGTGTCCAAATAATTTCCCTTGTGGATCAATAAGAATAAAGGAGCACTGCGTAAGTTTTCTGATGGAGGATCTGAAACCTATCTCCATGGAGACAAGAAGGTGGTAATAAACCAAGTATGTATTTATTTGTATTTTTGTTTTTTTGTTTTTTGTTTTTTTGGCAATAAAAACACCTGCAATTGAATCAATGCTGTTTAAATGTCGTGTATTACGCATAATTGACTCTCGTGAGCTTTAAGTCATGTTCTAATGTTGTTCCCTCCTCAAAAACAGACCTTGCTGTGTTTTGTTTCATTCACACATGTTTGAGTAACACTTTATTATTAGTCTGTCGACATCTCCAAACCTCATAATGCTCCGTTCCACTTTGTGATGTCATGTAGTGGTAGTTTTCAAGTTAACGCTACCATTTACCTTTAGTTCAGCAGAGATTGGCAATCCCAGGGCTGAAATCATCCAAATGATTCATACTAGTGAAGGTGTGTGGAGTTTAAAAACACAGCGGAGCACTTCCTGTATTACCACATGACATCACAAGGTGGAACGGTGGAGTGTTTTTAGAGAATATCAGCGTAAATATGCAGGAAAACACAATTCCAGGTCTGTTTTTAATGGGGAAACAACATTATAACAGATCAAAAAAGCATAATACAGGCCCTTTAAAAGAAGTTAATATCACACTGTGGAATAGGCAGATACGGCAATAACATTTTCATAAATCAAGCAGGTGATGGACAGAAAAGTTAAGAACTGATTAAGACACTGAATTGCTATATACACATTTGACATGAACCTTTTTACTATGTTGATTTTATGCTATTGTTTTAAAGTTGAAAAATAAATGACTCAGTAGTAGTTTTTGTTTGTGTAAGATAATATTTATGTAGTTCTAAGGGAGTGTGATGTCACCCATAGCGTTCAGCTCCAGTCAAACGAAGCTCACGGTCATGGAGCGAATTTGTAGCTTGTAGAGTTTCATTTCGGGAGTAGGAATTTATTTACGGACAAAATAGCGAAATAGAAACACCAGGATCATGTAGAGACGAAAATGACGAGGCTCACAGCAGCAGCTTCAGAGAGAGGGGAGACAATTTTTCAATGTAATGTCAACTGGAGCCAGAGTTGATAGAGTTGGAAGAGCCCCCACTGATATATACAGTCTATGGTAGTTCTCTCTGATAGTGCATGAGTCAGTGTTCTTGTTTTATTTTCCTTTTTTATTATTATCAGAATTATCCTTCTTTTATTAGACAAATTAGACAAAAAAAACAAAACTCAGAAACCTTATTTTATATCATTTGTTTATATAAAAGCTGTATTGTGTAACTTTTCTGGCGGCTTTTCTATGTGGAGATGTTATTGCTTTGTCTGGAATGTTTCGTAGTATGGCATCAAACCTTTCCATCGTCACGGAGACCAAACCAGAGTTACCAAGTTGCAGGCCAGCTCTGCGGAGAGGCGACCCCGCGCACAGTCAGAATTTTTTTGTCCATTTTTCTAGGTATTTTTGAGCAATAAAACCATCTGCAATTGAATAAATGTAAGACAGAGCTGTTTAATGCCATACTGCGGAACATTTCAGGCAGAGCAGTGACGTATCCATAGAAACGGGCAGGTGACGGACCCCCGGCCAAAGTAAAGTTACACGGTGCGCCGTTAAAAAACACAATACTGATCTAAAATAAAGCAGTAACTGACACTTTTATGTTGATTTTGGAATCAGAATATTTCATATAATTATAGTAGGTACAGAGAGGTGGGCGGGGATAGGTGGTAGGTGAAACAGACATTTTCAGAGCACTCGAACCGAACTTGTTTTATTTTTGTTGATGAGAAGCATTCAGAAGTAATTCACAAATGTTTACTGGATCATAAACGTTGCTCATAACAGCTAGCCTACTGTTTTCACCTGAAACTTCTTCACTCATCCGTGCACCAGCAGTTACAGACCTTGTGACCGCAGATGGCGTTGTATACACAAAGGTAAGGCATGTGATAATAAACCAACTTGATTTTCAGATGTTAGTAAAAAAAAAAAAACATGAAAGACCCAGGCTAAGGTGTGTAAATGTAATTAAAAAGTCTGTATAATGTATAACGAAGAACATTTAAATCTAATAAAGCTAAATTTGGCAAAGACAATGAACAATAGTGTATGTATAAGCAGGCCCATCGACAGAAATGTGGGGGCCCGGGGCAAGAAGATTCACATGGGCCCCTTCAAATATTAATTCATAGGTAGAGGTTCCAATTCTGGGCCCCTAAGATCGTATAAGGACATTAAAACAGATCCACACTGCATACACTGTCATACTAAAGAGCTACACAAAGAGACGGAGATTTATGGCACAGTTAGGGTCTCGGGAATTGCTTTGCTTTTTTCTTTCTTTTTTTTCTGATGATAAACAATACAACAATGAACATCTCTGGGGGGTTGGTGACTGCAGCACAGAGAGCATCTGCATACAGGAACTCTCACAACACTGAGTTCAATGGTGAAGCAAAGCAGTTTTATTAATTGATACCTTGCAGGGACATCACACTGGGGGTGTTCTGCATGCCTTGATATGGGCGGAATGTTCAGCAGTTACCATGGTGACGCAACGCACCCACAAGCAAACGCAGCCAAAAATGTTTTACGATAATCTGAAGAGGGAAAAAAATACAAAATGGATTTAAACAGCACGTTTTTAGGAGCTTGTGATTGTGATACAGTGATTCAGACAAAGCAATGCCTACAGTTAGCTTCACACCCTCAGGGAATGTTGACGACATCAGCTGCAAAGTATCAATATCAAGCACTGAGGTGACTGTAGAGCCGTTATTATTGTAATCCTATGGTTTTCAGATTTCCCCTCTTCCAGAATGGGGAACACGACATAGGCTTTGTGTATTTCTTGTTTGTACTATATTTTTAATAAAAATAAACAAAGAAAGTTCCACAAACACTGAACCAGATTAATCACAACGTCCATTATTCCTCATATATTTATTTAAATCTACCAAATCATTTTAGTCTGACGAATAGTCTGTAGTTTTAACAGTCCGCAACTCAACTGGACAAAACATCTTAAATCTAGCAATATATTCTTGCACAAAACAGCAGCATCAAAGTATTTAGTATAGTATTTATGTATATTAGTATATTGTACAAATGTGTGTTTTAATAATGGACAGTTCAGCCAAAAAAGGGCCTTTCTTTGTCACAGTTGCCTCCTGAAAAAAGAGTGCAAAATAAACGTTTGCCTATACTGCCCTCTAGTGGGGAAATACAGAAGTGTCAGTTGACGTAATCTCTTCGGGGGAATCTAATTAATGCACTTTTAATTGACTACATAATAAAAAATATATATTAATTTTGTTTAACCCTTTTTTTTTTTTTTACCCTTTTCTTATTTAACATCTCACGTATACTGACTTCCACAGGTGAAAAATACTTAAACTATTGATCATTATAGCCTTGTGTTGAACATGGCTGCCATCTGCTGGAAGTAAGAAGTAATGCAACTGTAATGCCATCGCGTTTTAGTTTTCCTTTATCCTACCATAACTTTGATAATATAACTTGTGTATTATTATAGATATAGCAGTTCCACAATTTCCAATGTGTTTTTGGATTTTTTTGGTGAAAAATAGCAGTTTCTATGGCAAGTAAGAACCCCAAGGCATATTATATGGTGATAATTATAAAGCCTTTATTTGTACATGGCCATAGGTTTAAAGCAGTAGTTCTCAAAGTAGTATCAGGGAACTTCAGCATTAATCATTACTTGAATATTTCCATTTTTTATGATCTACAATCTCAAACATACAATGACTTTGATGGAAAGAACAACACCGATAAAGTAAGGACTATGAGAAATGATCCTTTCATTAAAATTTGCTCATGAACATCAGTGTAGAGAACGAGTCCTTGGGATATTTTTGTACTGATAAGGGGTCTCTGTTTCTGCTGTGCTGGGCCTTCTTCAGGGTGCATGCTTCTCCTTCTTCTTCTTCTTCTTCTTCTCTAAATATGGTTTATTTTGAATGTTGCTCAAAATGGCGCCTATGAACAGGAAGCTGGAAGCCATGAATTGAATAGTTAATAAAGTAAATATTAGTAGTTATATTATTTGTTACATATACTGTATATCTCAACAGTGACCACCTAAGCCCACTTCCAGAAGTAAATTTCTCATCCCAAAGATTTTCAGAAATGCTGAAAGTCTAAGGGACTTCAGTTATGAGGTAACTAATGACCACAAGACCTACAATTGTATAAAGTTATTAAAGCATTTCATTTCACAGAATCTTTTGTTTTAAATGTCCTTTTTGGACTTAAAAAAAACACCTGCATTATGGATTTTATTCTCTACATAGCCTCTCTGATGCTTTTGAACTCTTAATATGTGAAACTGTCTGTCTGTGGTTTAAAATTAATGGGAAAAATCACCAGAACTGGAACTGGAGCAGGAGGTCAAAGTTGAGCTCCAAACTCAACAGTTCATAAATCAGTAGTAGAAAAAAAGTATTTCTTGATCAAACACGTGTCACTCAAACTGCGGTCCAGGCGAGTGAACAGAACAAGTACATCAGACAGAGGAGCACCGCAGATTTGTTTGTTTTGTTTTCCTGTTTCCAAGAGACTCCATTGTTTCTGCAGCCACAGTCCACCCACTTTTATGTTCTCCAATTATTTATTTAAAGTACCGATATTACGCAGTTTTCTTATCTTTGTTGGAATGTTGTTTCCTGGTCAAAATCATGCCTGGAGTTTTGTTTCCTTGAGTTCTTCTCTTTTCCACCTTGTGATGTCATGTGGTAATACAGGAAGTGCTCCACTGTGTTTTTAAACTCCATACACCTTCACTAGAATCATTTGGATGATTTCAACCCTAGAATTGCCTATTTCTACTGAACAAAAGCTAAAAGGAGCTGTTAACTTGAAATCTACCGCTACATGACATCATTAGGTGGAACAAAGCATTCCCAGGTATGTTTATGACTTAAAGTACACAAGTCAATTTTGCGTAATATAGTATTTTAAAGTGTAACTGCTCTGTAACTGCTTATAGTACATGATCTTCAGACATTTTAAAAACAGTGTGACAATAAAATAATAAATAATATACAACAAAATTCTCATTCCTAACAATATTTTGATATTTTAGCTCAACCTTAGTCTGAACCAAAGCTGCAGTGACACCAGTAGATACGCAGTTTCTCTGTCTATCTTCTTTTGTGTTTGTCTGTTTTAACTAAAGCAAAGGTCAAGTATTGTACTAAATGACGTGTTTGGTTTATATTGAGAACAAAAATGTGTCAAGGTGAAATTGTTGTGTTGGAATTTCTGGGAGTTGAGCCAAAACAGGCAAAAGTCCAAATGGAAACAGCGAGTGAGATTATGTCACACTTCTTTGAATGTCTGTGATATAATGGTTCAATCTACGTAAACTTATGAAATCGTGGAACAAAGGGACGTACGTAACAAACTTTCTTTTATACATTTGAGGATTACTGCACCAAATAATACGCTTTGTTTTACTTTGAATGCTACCAGCACTTTTTATATTCCAGTATTTTCTCATGCAGTGACAGGGTTTCTGTTTCTTATTCCCACCTTCCACAGCAAGATGGATTCTCGTGATATTTGTGAGTCCATAAACTTACGAGAATCCATCTTGGAGTGTGTCCAAGTGTGCAGTTAATTGGGAGGGCGACCAATCACAGAGCAGCATTGAGATTTGTGTGGAAGCCAAAGGTGAAGTTCCCAAATGAATCAAAAGAAACATGGCAAACGTGCTTCAGCAAATTTTAGCGTGAATACCGACTTTTGTTTTTGCTCGTGAAAAACGTACAGAAAGTAAGTGCTTTGTGCATTTGTGGACAGGGAAGATGTCTGTGCTTTTCTCTAAACTGGGTTTAATACGTTAGATTTTTTGGTTTGTTCTGCTGTTGTGACGCTTCAACCAGCCAGATTCAAATAGGATTTAAATAGTCGTCATGACGCTCTGTTCGTCCCAGATTGATCATGTGGAGAACTCAGTTCAGAGTGATACACACATCGGTCTGCTGTGAGCCAGGTTAATTCTCAGTGATGAAAATATCAGTCACAAAGTGTTGATCCTCATGATAAAATATCAATACTTTTCCAAAAATGTAAATTTTTATACAGCGCTTTTCCACCTTCAAGGCACTCAAAGTGCTTTACAACAAGGAACCACTCACCCATTCATACACACATTCACACACACATTCATACACTAATGTGAGCAAACATTAGGGGCAAGGTGGGCTGAGTGTCTTGCCCAAGGACACAATGACAGAATTCATCTGTGGGAACTGGAATCACACCACCAACCTGTGGGTCAGTGGATCTAACTCACTCAGCCATTGATGTTTATGAGGACAGTGGGAAATCGAACAGCCAACCTTCAGATCAGTGGAAATGTCTTTCAAACTGCATGAGATCTAAGGCCTGCGGGCCGACTCCGGCCCTCCACGCCTCTTTGACCGGCCCCCAGCCCCTCTGCCCCCCACCACTTGAACTGGCCCTATGAGGCAATCCTCAAAAGTTGGTCATGGTCTAATTTTTTAAATTACTTTTTTGGCGAATAATAACATGTCTGCATCTTGTATTTTGTTGATTTTTTCAATTAAAAAATTATATTTATATGAAGTATTTATATTTATATTCAAATAATTATATGACATATTTACATTTACCGCCAAATTTGCCGCCGAATTTTCGTCACCTGACAAGCTCAAGATCAAACTGTGACAGTGAACGCACACAGTGTCTGTAGTGCAGATATTTCTTATATATATTACATTATGATATTTCTTACCTTTGATGATATTGTTATTATAAAATAACTAAATGAAATATCTGTGGTATTTCAAATTAAAACAAAGTGTGAAGTACTTACCGGTACTACTTTTGCAAACCACTTGTAACGATAAACAAATATGTGCCAGGAATTCTGTGTTGATATAGTATTGTGGATGGTCTGGGTCATACAATTCTGTTCTACGGCCCCGACCCCGGCGAGAATGTGGCCCCCAGAGAAAAAAGTTTGGTGACCTGGTCTAGAATGTTCCTGAGTATGGCATTAAATAGAGATTGCAGAAAGGTTGTGACTCTACTAGGCAAAGTTACAGTTACTGAAATAACTGCTAGAATTATAAGTTTAATGCCATACTGTGGAACATTCTAGGCAACGCAATCACCATAGAAACAAGAACACGGACTCCTATACTAGAAAAGTTCCATAGTGCACTTTAAGCAGGTGGAAAAGACTAAAATAGGGCACAATGATCTCGAACAGAAATGCTTGGAGAGTTCTCATATTGAAAGTGCTCATTCATGGTACAGATTTAGCCGTAGTCTCAGGACATTGGCGGGGTCTTGTGCTCTGGTCTAAAACAGCCTCTCCTCTCATCAGACAGAACTCAGCCCTGGGACCGAGCAGCCTGTTTCAGAAATATGCGCCCCCTATCTGTCCCCAAAGACCACTGCCCTGATGAAGAGAAATGAGTCCAGGCTTTTATCGTTTTACACTGGGTCCAATGGGAGCTCCAGAAACAGCCCCTCTCTCTGGAGTCATCTGAAGACTGAAAGAGTTTAAAGTCAAAGATATCAAGGGCCTCATAAAAGAAAGGAGAATATAAAAAGATTCTTACAGTCAAAATATGAGCTAACTCTTTAACATGAAAGCTGTAACTGCAGCTTGTGTCCTTGGGCAAAGCATTTCACCCACCTACATATGACTGTGTGGTTTCAGTTTTTATTTATTTTGTCTCTTCGTGGAGAAACATGACATAACAAAAGACAAAAGAAAAGCACATAGGACTGGACAACATACATCACTCAGGCTCCACACATCTGCACAGTCAGTCCATGTCGTTAATACATTTTATGGACTGGGTGAGAACAGGTTTTTATACTTCTTACTGCGTGTGGAGCACATGAGAGGGACCTCTGATGATCTTCAGAGCTTGTCTCACATCTGACTGTTCAAAGACATCTCAAAGACAGCCTCATTAGGGGTTACCAGTCTAAGGATCTGTCATTTATACAGTCAGGTTTCCAAATCAGCTGATTATTCCATACCTTACACAGACTCTAGCTCTATATGAGGTCAGCATAATGATTTGGCCCTTAATCTCCAAAGAACGCCATATTATTGTCCACTTGAACCCCTGGATTTTTATAACTTCAATTTTATTTCCATGTATTGTTACCTCATCATAGGCTCCAATTGACCTGGGGTCCACTACCGCCTCTTTTATTTTGTTCATATTAACATAAGTAGTGATCATTACACCATTTAATAAAGTGATCTACTCTAGATGTATGTGTGAATATGACTGTGATTGTGGTAGTAAAGGATAATGTAATGTAATCCAATATTATTTTGGGATTTAAAAAATATTTATTTTATAATATATTTTGTAAAGTATTTCATCATTTTCAGTGTCTCATATTACATTTGCTATTTTGCATTTGCTGGTGAGATATTTATATTTTAAACTGTGTAAATACCAATGATAAAGTTATTTTATCTTATTTGTATTGATCATCTGGGGTGTGCAGTGGGTGAATAGAAGGTGCACTATGACACTTTTTCAGTTGCCTGCTTTTTCTCATGCGTATTTCATTGCTTTGCCTGGAATGTTCCGCAGTATGCCATTAAACTTATCAAATGTTTATTCAGTTACAAGTGTTTGTAACTTAATTACGCTCTCAGACTGCACTGGAGATTTTCAGAGCCTCTGATTTCAAGAAATAAGCATGTTTAGAGTTTAGAACCTTGGGAGTACAGCCTTTAATGGTCTTATAATGACTCAGGAATAGGTAATGGCTCCATCTAGTGGTGCAAAGTTATATTACAAGCCAAAGAAGGTCAACCCTGTCTTCATTTGCATTTGTGTAGTGATTTGTGAATAAAATAGATTTGGATCACATAATCTAAAATAATTTTGAAATAATATGAAAGTCTAATAAATGACATGACAAAATAAAAGAAGAAAAACACATTTCAACAACACAAAAGCCTATATTTTGTATAATTTGCTCTCACATTTAGAGCTGATTCAAATGAGCCACATTTTTTCAAGAGCCAGACTGCTTGTTACTATCTATAATCCTGTGTTTATCTTTGCTTGATTCAAATTATGACGCTGTGCAAATCACCACCACATCTGTCTCATCCAAACATCAGATTTTTATTTCAGATTTAATCCTGGACTAGCAGTTATTTGTTACCCCATGTAGGCACTGCTGTGAAATCTACAACCTTCTTCTTCCAAATCAATAAAGCATATATAGTAGTAGTAGTAGTAGTAGTAGTTTTAAGTGTGTAAAAAGGTTGAAGTACACAATTTTAAAGTGCAGAACATGCTTCAGAATGAACTTGTATCTCTACCTTGTTCCCGTTGTAGGGAGTATTATACCTCTGATGACTTAGGCCAAGATAACAAGGACTGAGTTGGCAGTAGCGCAATTTCTCTAACACTGCCCACTTAGTTCCTTCTGTTACTCTAATGTTGAAACAAGAGAGAAAAAAATGTTGCTGTTGTTTCCGTACAGTCCTCATCCCATTTATTTATTATTTTATTTTATTTTATTTTATTTTATTTTATTTTATTTTATTTTATTTTATTTTATTTTATTTTATTTTATTTTATTTTTATTTTTTTTTAGAATTTCTGGCTCAAAGGCTTTATTGGACAGGACAACTGTGATGTCAAATAGAGAGGGAGGGGGTGGAAATATTTAGCAAACAGTCAAGGCTGCACAAACCCCCAACACCTGCTGACAGTTGCTTCCTTATGGTTCTCATCCAGCAAATGCATAGGCAAAATTATTCAGTTTAATAAACAGGTCATATGACAATGTACTGTTTAGAGTAAAAGAAATAAAAAAACAAAAAACAAAACAACAGTTAATAATTAGCCCTTTAAAAGACAGTTAAAGGTGCATTATGTAACTTTTTTTTTTTAGTTGGGGGCCTGTTATCTGCTTGTTTCTATGGAGATGTCACTGCTCTGCCTGGAATGTTCCACAGTGTGACATTAAACAGCTCTACCTTACATTTATTCAATGACACATGGTTTTATAGCTCAAAAATCCCTAGAAAAACAGACATTCTGACTGTGAACGGGGTCGCCTCTCCACAGATCTGACCTGTAGCTTGGTCTGGTTTGGTCTCCGTGTAGATAGGAATTTTTAATGCCGTACTGTGAAACATTCCAGACACCTTGAGCATTAAAGTTTGCAGTTACAAGTTTATGAAAGAGTAAAATCACATTATTCCAGTAGAAGAAAACGTTTTATATCGAGTTTACACCTAAATCGCTCATTAAAAGTCTTTTCTGGTGAGACGTGAGCGTTCTGATCATCTGCAGGTTTCTCTATTTTTAGCTCCTCGTCTTCAGCTCAGAGATGGAGGTCAAAGGTCACATACTTTCCCCTCAGTCTGGAATCCCAACTTAATTTTTCCATTCGGCGGAGCGCGTGCAGGAGGGAGGGAGGGAGAGAGAGAGACAGAGAGGGGTGTCGTTATCAGGGATCTCTCTCTCTCCCCCTCTCTCTTTTTCCCAGTGGGATATCCTGCACCCTCCTCCCTCTCCCTCTCTCACTCTCTGCTTCCTTATATCTCTCTTTTACCCTTTTCTTTGCGTTCTCTGTTCGCTCTCTCTCGCTTTCCCCCTCTCTCCTCTCCACTCTTCCCTCTCTCTCTCACTCTCCGCTTTCTTATATCTTTATATCTCTCTCTTTACCCTTTTCTTTACGTTCTCTCTTCTTTCTCCTCTCTCCTTTCTCCTCTGTCCCTCTCTTTCTCCTCTCTCCCAGCACCCCTCTCTTCCCCAATAGGATAACATGCACCCTCCTCTCCTCTTTCCCTCATTGTCTTCCTTTTCTCCCTCTCTGCCCCATTCTCTTCCCTCTCTTGCCCCTTTTCCCTCACTCTCTACCTCCTAACCCCTCCACCCCATTTCCTCCCTTTCTCACTCCTTCCATTTTCCCTTCCACTCTCTTCTCTCTCTCTCTCTCTCTCTCTCATTTTCTCTCTCTCTCCTCTACCCCTTTCCCTTTCTCCCTCTCTCTCTCTGCCTTCCTCCCCTAAACCCCCTACCTACCTCTCCTCTCTCATCCACTCTCCCTTCCTCACTCTCTCTCTTTTTCTCTCCTCTCTAGTCCTCTCTACTCCTTTCACTTCCCTCTCTTTCTCTCTCTCTCTCTCTCTCCCCCTCCCGTATATCCCTCTCTCTCACCTAATCCCTCTTCCTCCTTGCTCTCTTCCCTATTTCTGCCCTCTCTCTCCACCTTTCTCTTTTTCCCCCTCTCCTTCTCCTTCCATTCTCCCCTCTCCTATCACCCTCTCCCTGCCTTCCTCCCCTAAACCCCCTACCTACCTCTCTACCCCACTCTTCCTTCCTCTCTCGCTTTCTTTCACTCCCTCTCCTTTCTCCCTCTTTCTCTCCTCTCTAGTCCTCTCTGCCCCTTCAACCCCTCTTTCCCCTCCTTCTCCTCTCTCTCTATCTCTCTCTCCCTCTAGCCTCTCAGTGGAATATACTACACACAGTTCTCTCAATAATATACTTTTCTCTCTCCACCTCTCCCCTTCCCTTCCTCCCTCTTTCCCTCTTTCCCTCCCTCCGTCCCTCTCCCCCTCTCCCCCAGTGGGATATCCTGCGTACATTTAGCTCTCTCTACTTTTTGTGTAGTAGTAGTAGCTGTTATCTGCAGTGCGCACATATTTGTCTTGTTATTTTTAGGCTCATTTCCACTGGCTGTAGTGTTTCTGCTGCTGCTTGGCCTGAGGTGCGCGATAAAACAGAGGAAAGGAAAGTGACGTGAGGGAAATCCACAGCAAACACCGGGACTACGGTAAAGAAGTAAAGATTATAGACCAAAAACAAGGACGATTCTAAGCGTTTAAAGAGTTTTCGGAGCTATCTACTCTGTTATAATGTTGTTCCCTCATCAGAAACATACCTGAAGCCTACGCCATCCACGCTCCCACTCGGCAATTCTCCATAAATATATAAAAGCATGATGCAAAACAATACACTACAACTTCACAAACCTGATGTGATGTACAGTAGTTTTTGGTGAATATGGCATTTTCAAAACGATAAAAGGTGACATGGTGATCTAAATATGCATCAGTATTAGTGTTAATGTGTTCTATGTCTGTTTTTTCCAAGACGTATTTCCTTCGGGACAAATATAGTAGCCTCGAATGTTGATAAAATCGAAAAAAAAAAAAGTTCTGAAAAATTAAATATTGTAATTTTTAAGAAATAAAGCAAATACCTTATAAAATTGTTTGACTTCTCTCTTGATTTCTTCTCTTTTTCTCTTTCATGTCTCTCTCTCTCACTCTCGCTCTCCTAATTTTCTCTCTCCCTTCCTCTAACTTTCTCTCTCTCTCTTTCTCATTCCCTATACCCATATCCCATCTTCCTCTCACACTCCTTTTTTTCTCTCTCTCTACCCCCTCTCTCTTTCTCTATCCCCTGTCTCCTTTCCTTTTTTTCTCTCTCTCTCCTGCCTCTTTCTCTTTTTGTGGATATTTTAAATTATTATTATTATTATTATTATTATTATTATTATTATTATTATTATTATTATTATTATATTTTATTTATTATTATTTTATTTATTATTTATATATATATTTTTTTACTTTTCTCTGTTTTTAAACACTTGTATGTTATGGGAAATTATATTATATTTTGCACTATATACATTGTCACTCTAAAAGTTCAGAGCACGGAGGTTAAAAACACCTCAAAATAAACTGAAACTGAAATTTAAAAAAAATTGGCAATAACAACAGTTCAAATCAAATAAAGTAATCTAAAGTAATATAAGTAATATAAAGACATAATGTTTAATGAGTCTATGTTACGCTGTTTTCTGATCTGTTATAATGTTGTTTCCTCTTCACAAACAGACCTGAAGTTGTGTTTTACCGTCACTAAAATCATTTGGGTAATTTCAGCCCTGGAATTGCCAATTTTTACTGAACTAAAGGTAAAAGGAGCTGTTAACTTGAAAATTACCACAAGGTAGAAGAGAGTATTTTGACCTTTAGCCATGTGAACAGACGAGTAATGTTTTTGATGAGGTAACAACATTATAACACGTTTAAAGCTCACAAGAATCAATTTGCGTAATATAGGACCTTTAAGACTTTTTTGTAGAAGATTTTGTGTCGGTAAATATTTGTGGAAAAGTGCTGAAAATGACATGAATAAATGAACTCTACACTGGTTCAAACGTCTTTTACATTTTATGGATTGTCATTTTGTCGTTTCCCATGTGAGGTGTTTGTTGTGTAACTGTGGAAGTTGCAACACAGTTTATTTTTGTCACAATATTTTAAATTCTGTGAAAAAATCATTTTCCTCATACTTCAGCTCATGTTTCCTTTTACATCCCTCCCTCTCTCCCTTCTCCTTTCTCCCCTCTCTCTCTCTCTCCCTCTGTATCTCCCTCTCTCCCCTCTCTTTCCCTCTCTCCCTCCCTCTCTCCTCTCTGCCTCTCTCTCTCCCTCTCCTCTCTCCCTCCCCTCTCCCTCCCTCTCTCTCTCCCTCCCTCTCTCCTCTCTCCACCCCTCCCCCTCTCCTTTCTCCTTCTCTCCCTCCCTGTCTCCTCTCCCTCTTTCCTCTCTCTCTCCCTCCCTCTCTCTCCCTCTCTCCTCTCACTTCTCTCTTCTTCCTCTCTGTCTCCCTCTCTCCCTCCCTCCCTCTCTCTCCCTCCCCTTCTCCCTCTCCCTCTCTCCCTCCCTGTCTCCTCTCCCTCTTTCCTCTCTCTCTGTCTCCCTCTCTCCCTCCCTCCCTCCCCTCTCTCCTCACTCTCTCTCCCTCTCCCCCTCCTTCTCTCTTCTCTCCTCCTCTCTCCTCTCCTCCTCCCTCCCTCCCTCTCTCCCCCTCTCCTCCTCTCTCTCTCCCTCCTCTCTCTCTCCCCCACTCTCTCCCTCTCCCACATCTCTCCTCCTCTCCCTCCCTCTCTCCCCCTCTCCTCTCCCTCCTCTCTCTCTCCTCCTCCTCCCTCCCTCCTCTCCCTCTCCTCCTCTCTCTCTCTCCCTTCTCTCTCTCTCCCTCTCTCCCCCTCTCCCTCCCTCCTCTCTCTCTCCCCCACCCTCTCCCTCTCCCACATTTCTCCTCCTCTCCCTCCCTCTCTCCTCTCCCTCTCTCCTCCTCTCTCTCTCTCCTCCTCCTCCCTCCCTCTCTCCCTCTCTCCTCCTCTCCTCTCCCTCTCTCCTCCTCTCCCTCTCTCTCCCTCTCTCCTCTCACTTCTCTCCCACCTCTCTCCTCCTCCTTCCTCCCTCTCTCCCCCTCTCCTCTCCCTCTCTCCCTCTCTCCCTCTCCCACCTCTCCCTCCCTCTCTCTCTCCCTCTCTCCCTCTCTCCCTCTCTCTCTCTGCTCCACATGGGGCCAGTACTATTTTTATCTTCTATTTAAAACCATTAGGGCTCTTTGTGCCATTGCGGTGGATGTGGTTAAGTTTATGATAAACACTGGTCACTCACACAAAGGGCTTCAACAGGAGGAGCGAGAGCACTACAAAGAGACGGAATAAAGGATCACGAGTCTGACATTTTTGATTCATTCGAGCTTGTTTGGGACAAAAGAACAAATACTAAACAAATAATAAGAAATAAAGTATGTTTTTGGTGAGGGAAACACTTTATAACACGGTAGAAAGGACACAAAAAAATCTATTTTGCATATTATCTCTTCCTTAAATGTGGACAGTGTAACTTTTGTGGACGAGGGTATGTCACCTGCTTGTCTCCATACATGTTAGTGTCTGTAATGTTCCACAGTATGGCATTAACACATTTATCTGATTACAGAACTCTCACTATAGTTTAAATGCGACGTCACTCAACCCCATGTTTGAGGTTAGCCGGTACCACCAGTAAAGTCACACGCAATTCACCTTTAAAAACACAATCATCACGAGTTTAGTAATGCATATTGAGTATAGATTTGAGCATTTAGATAAAGGGCTCCTTGCGTGTGTGTGTGTGTGTGTGTGTGTGTGTGTGTGTAAGGAGCAGCTCTTGAGTGTGAGCCGGTGCCACTCACAGCTGTGGGCCTGACACTGAGCCTCTGTTCTCCTGAAGGGTTTTCCTCTCAAAACCACCGCACACTGAACACATGGAGACAGTTCTGTGACCTAATGTGTTTCAAAGTCATTCATGTCAACATACGTCTGATAATATTTTATGATTTAAAATGGGATATCGGCTGAACCAACATTTTAGAAGCGATATCCGATCAGTTGCTGTTATAACATAATAAAGGCAGCACCTCCTGTCACTCCGTCATGTCAGAGACCAGCTGAAAGTGAAACATGTCTCCTGTCTCCTGCGTCTTGCTAACTCGGTGATCTATCAGAAGTATTTTGCAAAGATGTCTTCACAGGCTGAGGGTACGGGACAGAGAAGGACCTGCTGCAGAAGAGTCAGCAGATATAACTCACCAAAGTGTCATGTGTAATACAGATTCAACACGACAATAATCTTGTTTCTGCTTTTATAAACATAGTTCTGACTAATACATTCACCTTAACTGTCCCTGTCACTGTCCACACAAGGACTGGACATTATACAAAACCTCTGGTGTATTTTCCTCAGTGGATTGAAAACTGTGGAAATATTTTGCTTTTTTTTGAGATTTAATTCTCTGTAAAACAAAGAAAAAACTGAACCTGAACCTTTACTGAAGTAATGTGTAGTTCAAGGACCCTTGACCTCAAATCCTCTCCAGGCAAGTCATGTGACCAACTCCTGTCATGTGACTATTGATACTTTGCAGCTGATCAACATGTGACGCTAACTGGAGCCACTGCTCTGTCTGAAACCCTGTCAGTCAGGTTAGTAATTCACTCTCACCTTATGTGTTGACAATTAAACATCTAAACAGGATCATGAACGCTCGTATTGATCACAGGCTCCTGAAAATGTGCTGTTTAAATCCATTTTGAGTTTTTCTTGAGTTTTCGTACAATCCTAAAACATTTTTGGCTGTGTCTGCTAATGTCTGCATTGTCTCTCCATGAAAACGTCTGAATATTCCACCACAGACATACGTCCCCCTGCAGGGGGGTTCACTACAAAGTATCATTAGCACCCTTCCTGCTCTTAAGGCTCACTGTGGTCTCCAGTTTATGTTGGGGTCATTATAATCTCAGGACGCACACTGTGAGATGAAAAAGGACTCAAGCACACTGGAGTTTACAAAAATGTTCATAGCCTTTTTTTATTTCATGGCAATCATTTAAAAAAATGCCAAAATGCCCTGATGAAGGTTCTTATGAAGGTCCAGTAAGGCCAAAACCTATTTTCATAATCCAGAGTCTGAACAGAGCACAGGGTCAAACAGATCTGGAAACATTTGTTCCACATTCCAGCTTTGAGCTTTTTGTGAATAAGCTGTACATAAAAAAACATATGACAATTTCAACTACTCATTTCTCTAAAACATTATTAATATCACTGGATTTAAGATTTGACTAAAACACTTGCCTAGTCTTTTCTAGTTTTGTAATTTTAATGACGGTTATAATAATTTCATTTCCTGGTTGTTACGTGGCAACCTGTTAAAAAGTAAGATTTAACATAAAAATAAATGACAACACCTTTATTTTGTTAATTCAATGTTCACGGTGAGAAAAATGTCTTCCTTGTAGACTGATTCTGAAAAACTATGATAAATATTTACTATAGGTACTATGCCACTAAACCAAGTCATAACCAGAAAAATACATGAATCTGTCCAATGCACTACACAATGTACCACCTGTGTAGTTTAGTACGGTTTACATTATTATAACAGCATCTTTTCAAATGTTTGAGGTATGAGGAGGATCTGGAGGACGCTGCTTTGGGAAAGGGCAGTTTGTCCATCTGCAGACACAAGAAAACGACATCAGTTCACCGTCAAGACCGTCAGCAAGAGGCGACAGAGAGATTTTAGATTAAAAACCCATATTACGCTATTTTCTGATCTATTTCATAATGTTTTTCCTCATCAAAACTGCACACTACAGCATTTTACATGGGCGGGTTTCAAATATTGTGTCATAACTCAACTCAAGGGTCAAACAAACTTTAAATAAATTATGGTTTATGAATCAAACAGTATATTTATTACGCAAAATGGACTTTTTAACTTTAGGCCATGTTATAATGTTGTTTCCTCGTCACAAACAGACCTGGAGTTGTGTTTTGTTTCATTCACACATGTTTAACGCACAAATCCTGCAGATTCAGAGTTCTTCTCTCAAACAGAAAACACTGTTCCTCTTGTGATGTCATGTGATTGACTGAGTCGTATTTATTTCGAGTTTGTGCCAAGAGAGAAACAATAATCATATACATACTACATATACGTTGTAAACAACAGAAAAGCACATTTCTCGAAAAGGAGTGGGAAGGTTTCAAAATTATGTAGTTGCTTATGTGCATTGATCACGAAACTTTACAAATATTTACATACAGCAAAATAAATTACACACTATGCATACTAAATATCATTTTTACCCTTTTTTTGTTTTGTTTTTTTGATCACCCAGTGCTGTCACTCACCCTTATTCTTGTGTACTGAACAGTTTTTGGATATTGAATGGTAGTATATATATATATATATATATATATATTGTTTGTGGTAATACAGGAAGTGCTCCACTGTGTTTTTAAACTCTACACTCCTTCATTAAAATCATTTGGATAATTTCAGCCATGGAATTGCCAATCTCTACTGAACCAAAGGTAAAATGTAGCTGTTAACTTGAAAACTACAACTTCATGACATTACAATGTGGAACAGAGCATTTTGAGTTTTGAAAATGTGGACAGACTAAAAATAAAAATGACTCAAACATGTGTGAAGGAAACAAAACGCAACTATGTTTTTGAGGAAGTAGATTTTGGGTTTTTGCGTAATATAGGACCTTTAAATGTGTTGTGTGATAATCCAGTCCACTTTATTTACAATTTATATATGAAATTTAAAACAATAATACACTTGTTTGACTTATTACCAGAAATATAACTGTCCCACTGAGTCCTTAATGACGCAATATTTGGAAACTACCTATAGAAAATGCTATAGTTTGCAGAAAGCAGCCAGTTTTTCCAGTCTTTACCATGACCACCTCACAGCCTGTGCCCATAAACAGGTGAGCTAATGCCGAGATGGAGCCAGGAAAGGCCAGTTTATTTTCATTAGCTGTAATCCACAACACATGGAGCTGGCAGGATCCACATAGGCACTGACTAGCTTCCTGTTAGCTTTAGAGAGTTGGTGTTGTTTTTCCGAATATGTTGCTGCCAAAATCTGAGCAGAAAATCTTTAGATCAAAGGCTTTGTTTGGGCCCGGATCAAAGTCACGCAACGGAAAAGCCAAAGACCAACTCTGCCCCGTTTCTGAGCGGGCAGGGGTAAGTGGGTCACAGACTGTGGGGTAAAGGTGCTCAACAACTGAATGAAATCTTTAAAACTGCACATTTATCTTGTCTCCATGGAGATATTACTGCTTTTACAGGAATGTTCCACGGTATGACTTTAAACATATCCATTTAGCATTTATTCATTAAGGGTGTTTCTATTGCTCAAAAATACAGTAATTCAGTCTGTGAATAGGGGCGCCTCTCCACAGATCTGATCTGTAATGTAGACTAGTGCTTGTCTCCCTTGTGATAGATGGGTTAAATCGATACCGTGAAACGTCCTAGACAAACATTTCCATGGAGACAAGCAGTTGGCAAATCCTCAACTACAAATGTTACGCAGTGCAAAATTTAAAGCCACAGTATGGAACTTTTTGGACAGAAATTGACTAAAATTAAAGCATGTTTTTTTAGTTTTTTTTTAATTAATTGCACTGAAAAACATGTCCTTATTCTGAGCGAGCTTGCATTTCCACGAACGTGACCTGAAGGAGGGTGTGTTCCTGCTTGTTTCCGTGGAAATGTTGTTCCTTTGGCTATAATTACACACTGTCAATCACAACATGGTATAAAACGTATCTATCTCCATGGAGAATGTTCCAAAGTATAGTTTTAACTATGGGATCATACAGGTGACTTGCCACTTCCAGAAAGCTCCACACTGTATCTTTAATCCTGTTGCCTTCATCTAAAATATGATTAGAGTGTGTAAGAAGGCATTTGTAGAGTCTGGTATGAAAAATCATCTCCAAAAACAAGTACAGACACATTCTTTGTTGGGTGACTGGGCAGGCCCTAATTAAGAGCTTGGTACGGTGGAAGGGTCTTGGACTAGAGTCACTGCTCCACCATATCAAGAGGAGGAGCATCTGTTTAGGAAGACAAACCAAGGAGAGGTGTTGTGTCCCACAGAGAGGAGGGAGTATTCTTAATCCAACGTGAGGGTTTTGTTCAGATGTTCATCAAAACCCAAACCTGGATTTAACTAACGAAACACAGACGTCACGGCCTTGGTGAAGACACATAATAACAACAATAACACTGGATAGCTTTAAAACTTGAATGTGCTTCTGTGGAATCTGTAATAAATGTACAAGTGATAAAAATACTTAGCTCCACTGTTTATGGGATTGCTGGAAAGTTAACAACTACTGGAAAACTGTGATTCAAACCATATCCTCCATAGCTGGTGTGGAGGTTCCTCTGTATTTTGGGTTTATATCATTTAAAAAAAAACATTTTGGAAAAACGTGGACGCTCCTCCTATAAAAGTTTGGACTGTGGAAATGGCATGTTGTGTTGCATTGGAAAGACTTATTTGTTTCAAGAGGAAAAGATGAGGACTTTGAACACATTTGGAGATCCTTAGTTGAGTTTTTGAAAGTATAAGTATTTTTTTTTATAGTGACTTGAATATTTACAAGTTTGCAGCTCATTATTGTCACAAGCAATTGTTTGTGTGTGGTTACTGTTATTGTCTGTTTTATACTTGAAAATTGTTAATCCTTTAATGTGAAAAGTCTTAATAAATACATTAATAAATATAAAACACTGGATCTCTTATCTGTAGAATTCTTAATCTAAATCAAATCTGTATCATTATTAGGGTTTGAATAGGTGAATTAAGGAACTATCTCGTGCCATCATATGTTCAGATAACAGAGTGTGATGACCGGCACGTATGGATGGTTCACAGCCCAGATGCCCTTGTGATATAAGGTCATTTATAAAGCAGGTGTCTGAGGTTCACACTGAGCATGTGCAGGGAGGACCTTTGATACAGGAGCTTTCATCTTAAAGGGTGCAGCCTTCACAGCACCTCAGTCTGCAAAATCTCTCAATTTGACTTTTTTTTTTTAACCCTAACCTTAAGAAAAATAGGGGTTTAAGATTCTGTATTTGTGAGGACTACAGTGGAAGTTTAATTTTTTTTGGCAGGATTACAGAATATGAGAATTGTTATTTTGTTGTTATTTTTATTTATTTTTTATCCCATAAGCTTCCACACCACCAGAGAAAGTTTCTAGTTAGGCCTGCCACAAAAGCAAATTCATGTTTGAGTAACCCTTTATTATTAGTCTGTCTACATCTCCAAAGCTCAAAATGCTCTGTTCCACCTTGTGATGTCATGAAGTGGTAGTTTATAAGCTAACAGCTACCTTTTACCTTTTGTTTAGTAGAGATGGTCAATTCCAGTACTGAAATTATGCAAATGATTCTAGTGAAGATGTATGGAGTTTAAAAACACAGTGTATTACCAGATGACATCACAAGGTGGAACAGTGTTTCCTGTTTGAGAGAAGATCTCAGCCTTATGCAGGATTTGTGTGTTGAACATGTATAAATGAAACCAAACACAACTCCAGGTATATTTCTGATGAAGAAAAAATCATAATAACAGATTAAAAAAATAACATAATATGGGCCCTTAGAAAAAATAAAATAAATGTCCTAAAACGAGCTGCCCTGGAGGTTTAAATGTCTTGGATTGATTGGTTTGTCTATCCTTTGCGAGCCCGCGTTATTACCTTAAATATGTAATTACTTCTTTAATATTTAATCAGTACCATCTCTCCATCCATCTGCCTCCTCTATGTCCCCGTCCTGTCCGATAATGGACGCAGCGGCTGTCCTCTGGGGGGCGTATCTGCCGCGCGTCCCCGTGCGCTACGACTTTAAGAAAGCGCCGCGTTTCGATTGGCGCGGTGACGTCAGCCCGCCTATCCTCTGCAAACAGTCAAGGCAATGCTCCTGGCTGGCGAGTCCTGTTTTAGGAGGGAGACTTTTAACACTGCACGGAATTTGGGGGACAACGCGCGTGGCTGAGATGACCAAGAGCTCCGTGGGGTCGTCCGTGGATTAAACACCAACTTTTGCCCCAGAAACAATGGCTTTTTACGCGCGAAAGTAGCTCCCCGAAAAGCTTGCAGTCTGTCGCCTCGTCTCCTCTCCTTCTCCTCTCACCACTGCTAAGCAACTCCTGGTAGATGCACGACTACTGCTGACAAAATATGCCCCAGCCAAGCCGCCTCCACCCCGGCTTGAGTTGTCAGTTCACCGCGTTGTAATCCGCCGTTCCTCCAGACGCTCAACGCTTGTATTCGTATCTTTTTTTACTCCTTTTTCCACGCTACAACCTGCGAGAGAATTATGGCAGGAAAGCTGACAACGGCGCAAGGTACGGGGATACTGCTCGTGACAGCCAACGTTGGATCCTTATTTGAAGATGTAAGTCCACCCCATTGATAAATATTCCCTGTCCCGTCCGTCAGCGTTTCATCTTTACGCACGGCGACCACGTTTTTCGTATCGTATTCAAACCTCTAAGCTGTGCTGGAGAGGCTGCCTGATCACGACTCCTGTGCCAAAGTGTCTGTCTTACACCCCATATTTCGAGCATATGATCTCCTGTCATCATATTGACGCATGCAGAGGAGTTCCCATAGAAAAGCAGAATGCGTAGCGGGGTCTGTTGTGTGTCTATTGGAAACGCATGTGTCCTTGGTGATTACATTCAAACATTGATTGTGTACGATCAATGGAAGCGCAAACAAGTTGAATTCTAATAGGCTGGGAAACTTTGGCACAGATGAGTTGCAACACGTGTGGATATGAGACGCAAATAGTGATTGATTTGAAATGTTAAGACCCAAAACAGCTAATTTTAGTTCATACCTTACTAATGAGGAGGAATACCTGCTCTATAGCCTACATTTACTACTTAAACTTGTGGTGCTGGACTTGAATAGAGTATAATGGCCATATATGTTTACAAAATGAGGCTAAACTGTGGTATTTATTTTATGGCAACTGATCTCTGTCCCTTGGTACAACAGGTGTCTGGCACACGCCCCCTTTTAAATGCAGTCTGAGCACATGGACCTGATACAAGATAACAGGATTTATAGTAATATGGTATTTGGACCATAGTTTTACTGATTAATTTTATTTGAGTGGCGTTCATTTCTTTCTGTTTTGGTTTTGTTATGACTTAGGCCTACCGTATTTGCATCTTATTGCTTCTTAAGTCCTATATTACGCAAAATGTACTCTTGTGAGATTTAAGCCTTGCTCGAATGTTGCTCCCTCATCAAAACATACCTGGAGTTGTGTTTTGTTTCATTCACACCTGTTTGAGTAACCCTTTATTATTATTCATCATTTCCAAAGCTAAAAATGCTCTGTTCCACCCTGTGATGTCATGCTTTTTACCTTTAGTTCACTAGAGTAAGGCAATTCCAGAGCTGAACACTGTTTTCTGTTTGAAAGAAGAACTCAAATATGCAGGATTTGTGTGTTAAACATGTGTGAATGAAACAAAACACAATTCCAGGCATGTTTTTGATGAGGAAACAACATTATAACATAGATCAGGAATTCAATTTTATACCCAGGAGTCTTGTCATTTGTGATTTCTTGACTAAACCCTGAGCTGTCACATTGATGCTGTAATTCAAGCGTGATTTAGTTTGACTTTGTCCTTGTACTATATGATTAGCAGTGACTTTTGACCTGGCTGCAGCTGGATAATATCTTTGTATGAAGGGAATTACTGTTCAAATCTGCACCATTCAACTTGTATTAACCCAGAGCCAAGTCTTCAAAGCTGCCTCGGGTCAAATGTGTACTTCATGTAGACAACTGTTTTCATTTTGGGTAGAATTTTACATGTAATTTATATCCAAGAGTTATTGTTTAATGCCATATGAGAATGATTTTCAGAATTTTAGCTTTCTGGAGCACTTTAATTTAGCATGAAAGTACGCTAAGGAAAAATGGAACTGTGAAAAACTTGCTGCTATTCTTTGAAGTAATGTCTTTTTAGGCATGTGTTATTATGTCATTTGAGTTTCGCATGTAGTTGATTCAATTTTTTCTGTGGTAAAGTGATGGTCAAGATGGGTAAAGTAGGTTAGTAATACATTTTAATCTTTACCAAGTTTAAGATGATTTTTATTTATATTAATAGCTTGCTTAAGTTATATAAGCGCAGTATGAGTAAGAATGACTGGACTATTATAACTAAAACTAAACAATTAAAAAACAATCTCTCTAAACATTTTCTCAATTTCATAATTCTTTGATACAACAAAAATGCAGAACTGGTATTGCCCAAGTCTGATTTGGTAGTGAAGTTGCGGTTGCTTACACTTATTCTCTTATTTAGTTCTTAAGAAAAGACGAGTGCTTTTTGCATAGAAAGAAACCTGCTGTTGCTGTCTGTTTACGTCTTTGTATCCCACAAGTTCCACTTTAAAATTCATACAGAATGCCACATGGCACCCGGCACCCGTTTTTCTTGTAATTATCATTACATAAGCATTGCGTAACTTGGAGCTTTGTTGTAGTACAATATGTAATGTTCATACTTTAAATGGTTAAAGATGAGGTACTGAAAAATAAGAAGGGAACAACTATTAACAGCGGTTTTAACTTTGCCTTAGCTCATCATTAATAATTCACATTCTTCCTGCTCGCGTCCCAATATGTTATTTTGTGGCTAGGGATGGACTGATAAATCGAGCAATAGATATATCAGACCGATATTCCAATATTTTGACTTTTTAGTGTATCGGATATCGGCCTTAAGTCTCCAGAACAGGCCGATATTTTGTTTTGGTCAAATTCCTGCCTACAAATGTACACACAGCTTTGTATTAACACTTTCATACAAAGAGATAGTTGCACAAAACGTAACTACACAGCTCTGGTTTGCGGTAAAAAAAAAGGGCTGTGTAGGAGATTTAAATGACATGATTTGGGGAAAATCATCAAAATCATCCCAACATATCGGCTCAAAAATATCGGCAGAACTTATTGGCCATTTTTGTTGTGTATTCTAAACAGCCAGTATCAATATAAGCCATGAAAAAAACTCATATTGGTCGATCTCTACTTCTTTCAATGATCTGATGGTTTGCAGTAGTCTGATTTTGATTCACTGCTGCTTTGCCTTTTGCTGTACTCTCGGGGAAATACAAAATTCTCTCTCTTTTACAAGACCTTTAAGTACAACTTTTTTCTCTTCTTAAAGCAGACCTGTTACGCAAAATTACTTTTTAGGGCTTTTAACCATGTGTTAGTTGATTCCTTTCTCATTTACCCTCTCAAAGTTGTATTAGTGATTCGTGCATGTTTGAGTCATCTTTATACTCCTGAAGTCCAGACAATCCAGTTTTCTAACACGGAACTCTGCAAACTTTTTATTTCAATTAAGTCGTTTTGGATCAATATTGTGATTTAAAATGACCAAAATATAACATAATGATCCGCGGGTGTCGTAGATTGCAACTATCGTAGACACAAGCGCAATATATGCCCTCTTTAAAGGGAATGTGACAGGATTTTTTCCATAACAGAACCACTTGCTTCAAACTAAAGAATTAATGCTGCAAAGTTACAAAAGCAAAGCAATGATATATGACCGGTGACCGTAAACGTTCAGTGTGTTTGAGACAAAAAAGCGGGACCATAAAGAGTAGTTAACGTCAGATAGTGCCGACTCACATTGTCTGAACTGTGTGAAGGAGGGATGGCTGACAAAAACATGGGACATAGGGGAAGAACAAAGATGTAGTGAAAGGGTTTTGAAGTTGTAGTTCGGGATGCACCGATCCAGCTTTTTCCAATACTGATTCTGATACCATGGCTTTAACTATCTGCTGATACCCGATATCAACCAGTACCAGATTTAAAAAATAGACTTTATTTCCTAAAAACAAAAATTATTATATGACAAAATGTGTGATGTAGCTATTATTTATTTCTCAAGTATCTACAGAACAACTTTGTATTTAAATAATCAAACCGTTTAAGACGTTCTAGGCCAGAATATCGGCAGAAACGATATTTTGGAGCAGTCTGAGCTGAATTTTAATGGATTGCAACTGATATTCGATATTAGTGTTGTATTGGCGCATCCCTAGTTGTAGTGAGATTATGAAGTTTGACAGTGTGAATATGTGACTTATATAGTGCTTTTTAGACACTCAAAGCCTCATTATTTCATATCCATTTAGGGCTTAAGCTGCTAATGTCGTCACAGCTGCCCAGGGGCTTTTTGACAGAGACGTGGCTGCTCTTCTACCCCGATGGCTTTCTCCACGACAACTATTCACTCGCCTACGTTTGCCAAAAAGTGATAGAAGTCATTATACACCCTAGTGAACACTTATTATCCACCACAATGACAAGCACTTTTCATAACTTTTTTGGAGACCAAAGCGAAGGTGCGCTGTCACGGTAAAGGAAACAACAACTAACACTAACTAAACACGCACTTCCTGATTATCGGTCAATAAAACACATTCAACTTGGATGCAGACAGCACGCAGCACACATTTTGAACTTAAGAGCTGCTTAAGACAAAGTTGCATTGGAAAAAAATTGGGAACATGACTTTAAGAAAATACCAAACCAAGAAATGGCTGCGGTCTTCATACCGACTACTTAAATGGCCCGTATTACACTTTTTTCTGATCTGATAATGTTTTTTTCTGATCTGATAATGTCGTTTCCTCATCACAAACATATCTGGAGTTGTGTTTTGTTTCATTCACACATGTTTAACACACAAATCCTGCATATTTAGGCTAAAACAGAAAACTCTGTTCCACCTTGTGATGTCATGTGGTACTACAGGAAATGCTCCACTGTGTTTTTAAACTCCATACACCTTCACTAGAATGATTTGGATGATTTCAGCCCCAGAATTGCCCGTTTCTACTGAACAAAAGGTAAAAGGCAGCTGTTAATTTGTAAACTACTGCTTTAAGCATTTTGAACTTTATAGATGTAGACAGATTAATAATAAAAGATTGCTCAAACATGCGTTCTAACATGGCCTAAAGCTCAGAATAGTTAATTCCGTGTATGTATATATGACCTTTAAGAGCCGTTTACAATATATCTGTACTAGGGCAAGACAAAGTTACCTTGGAAAAAGAATCGGGAACAGAAAATACTGTACCGAGAAATGTACTTAAGAAATGTAAGTGTACTGAATGACTCATATTTAACACCAGTTCTTGTAGTCATACTGGCCTAGTGCTGTAGATAAGGCACCTGCTCTGTATGAAAAGGGTGTGTCCAGTCCCAACAAGTGTCTGCAGATTCCTCACTCGTTAACTACACATACTTTTACTACCATAGACTTGGACTTGTGCTGTGCTGGTTATATCTGTCATTAAATGTGTTGGTAAAGGAAATTATAGTTCACAAAATACTCTAATTATAGTTTGGGGTCAGTATAATAGATAAAGAGAAATTATGAATGATTAGAATTTTATACTGTGAAGAAAATCATTATTTGCTTTGAATAGTCTAGAAAGATTATAATAGCTTTAACCAGTATTGTTCTAACTGGGGTATTCAACTTTTTTCTTAAGTATATTTGACTTTGTGGGGACAATACGACCACTGGACGCTGTCTGCATCTAACTGTACTTTGCAGCTGATGATCAATATTCTCTGGGGGTGTCACGCTAACTGTAGGCACTGCTCTGTCTGAAGCTTTGTTACTCAAGTTAGACTTTAATCGGATCTTTGTTTAAACCCGAACTTTTACCACATCTTATATGACTGCAAGTTGAAATATTGTCTGTAGTTGTGTGTTCTATATTGAAATGAAGCAACAATATGAATTTTATTGATCCATCAGGGAAGCATGCCATGGGGGTGAGGTGCTAACTGGAGGTATTGATCTGTCTGAAGGGCTGTTACTCAAGTTAGACTTTAATCTGAGCTTTACTTTAACACAATCTGACAAGAAAGAGCTGACCTGGTTGGAACTACTTGTATTTGTGCTGTTGTCTTCTCAAATAATATTACAGTCACAAGTCATTAGTCAACAATTTTTCAGTTTATGAGTCACTCTCACCTTATTTTGTTGAAAATACACTTGACCAGAACCATGAACCCTTGTATTACTCACAGGCTCCTGAAAATGTGCAGTTTAAATCCATTTATTATCTTTTTTCCAGTGTTGTCAGACTATCTTAAAACGTTTTTTTTGTGTGTGTTTGCTAATGTGAGCACCATGGTAACTGCTGAACATTCTGCCAAAAGAAATGCATGTAGACCACCCCCAGCATAATGTCACTGCAACTCATCAATAGGTGAAAAGCACAATAACAAAATCATAATAGATTACTAACACAAATAATACAGTATAAAGAGAAAAAAGTCAAAGTGCAAAAAAAACCCTGTCCTCTTTCATCGTAACCAAACAGTTTGGGTTGAGTGCTGTCTATAATAGTCTCCTTGTCTCTCCCTCTCTCGGCGTAGAAAACATGAAGCGTCCCCGGTCTCGCGGAGTGAAGTTATAAATAACCCGTAGCAGCTCTCAGACGGCTAACAAACTGAGCCAAAAGAAGCCGTCTCCCAGTGAAAGTGGGTGTTCGGCTCCTTATGAGGCTATGTATAGACCGCTGTTGTATGAATGAATGTGGGCTTTGTAAAGGTCTAATTTTAGTGCGGGAGGATTTACGGTTATGGCTCCCTAATCAGATGTTAAATCCGTGTCGATATGAACCGTTTTGTACTGTTATTATCTGCCCACAAATTATGCCACCGTTTAAGTAGGTCACATGTGTGTTAACTAATCTATTTAAGTGGGTAAATAAATTATGGGTTATTACTTTTAATCCATGTATCTTTACTCCAATGTGTTGATGTATTTATTGGAGATAACTGGTGATGTTTTTATAATGACATTTCTGTTCCGATACCAATGTCGATACTTTGGCTTTATGTGTCTGCCGATACCCGATATCATCCGATTCTAGGGCAGAGACTGAAAATAGGCTAGTAAATCATCTTATTACACCAATTTATAGACCAAAATGTGATATTGACTAAACCGATATCTTGGAACCGTTATCTGATTGATCAAAAAATGTCAATACTGGCGCTGATATCCAATACCAATATCTTCATGCTTATTTATTTAATCTTCATGCTTATTTATGGGACAGTGCACATTAATCAACATTTACATGTAAATATGCCAGAATTAGCCAGACGGCTATTTTTCATCTGTAGTCCCAGGACAGATGTTGGGTGTCCAACATGTTTTAGGTTGTGTTATCGTATCGGTGCATCCTACCATGGATTTTTTTCTTTCTAGACACCTAAAACATGCTAATAATAATGCATTTCATTTCTATAGCACTTTTTTGGACAGTCAAAGACCATTTACATCGCTTTATACATTCAGTCCATATACCGTGGGAGTAAGATACTACTGTAAACCACCACCAACACTCACACACACACACTACAATTTGCGTGAAGTGTCTTGCCTAAAGACACATCAATATTTTGCAGTAAATCCACTGCTGCCCCACTGTTGCACCTGGTATTCCCAACGGCAGTCTCCCATCGAAATACTAACCAGGCCCAACCCTGCTTGGCGTTTGAGGTCAACTATATAATTGCATTCAAACGAATATTTACACATAGACAAGGTGTGAGCGTCTAGCAAAGTGTCTAGCCCAAAGACACACCAACAGTAAGCCGTGGGTGGAACTGGGATCGAATCACAACGTGTGGTTTGTGGGCACATGCTCTACCACGGAGTCCTGACCCAAACTGTCAAATGTGATTACCGACTAGATATTTTCAAAGAGTGTACTAGTATGTGCAGGACTAAAGCGATAGTCCTTCTTTCATGAATTCACAGCGGGAGACTGTGGGAGGAAAACAGAAGATGTAAAGATCTCCAAGGTCCACAGTTTTCCCAAGGCTTTGCAAATTTGATCATCCGTTCCCATCCGAAAACACTGGAAATACCCTTTAATCCCACGGGATCCAGATTAATGGTTTACAGTACAAGCAGTCAGATTGTCGAATGGCTTGTGAAAAGGCTGTATTTTACATTTTGTTAATCTGGACTTCATGTCTATTTCCTGGGCTTTCTAATGCTTGGACGATGCTATTGGGTCATTTGTTTATGGTTGAGCTCCTCCCTGAACAGAATTTGCCTATTGAGGAAAAGAGCGATCACTAAGGACCATGTGTTAGCATTGTTCCATGGCTCAAATTTGACTGGCCTAATTTGAGAGACAATCCAAATATTTGTGCAGAAGTATTTTTATGGATACATTATGCTGTAGGCAACCTGGGAGATTTTGTGGTTGAGATTTGATTTGCAGATTATGTTTTCAAATTGACATTATTTTCATGTTGCAAATTTTAAACACATGCATGAGCGTTAATATCTGAGAGAAAAAAAATCACATACATTTAATATTTTTTGAATTCTTTTGTTTTCAGAATAAACCATATCACTTAAATAGGTACAGCTTTCCATGGACATTCTTCATGGACATAGATACATTTTATGCCAGACTGTGGAATATTATAGACTAAAGAACAATATTTCCATGAAAAGAAGCTGGAAGAGACCCTCCTCCAGGCCAAGTAGCAGTCAGGTTTGTGGAGATGCAAGCCCGCTCAGAGTAAGAATGCATGTTTTTCAGTTTTTCAGTACAAAGTAGTCCAAGTATTGACCTGGTTCAATTTAAGGGAAAAGTGTATTTTGTCTTATCTTTGACTTCTAGTTTTATTCTAATTTTTCCCCACCATCTAAACAGTGTCCCTCTGTGTCTAAAGCCTGGATCATAAAATGTAGGGAATAGCCTGTTTTAGCTGATATTTCATAGTTTTATTCTTGTTTTTTCCCACCATCTAAACACTGTTCCTCTTTGTAAAAAGCCTGGATCCTAAAGTGTAGGGAATAGCCTGTTTTAGCTGATATTTTATAGTTTTTTTCTTGTTTTTTCCCACCATCTAAACACTGTCCCTCTGTCCAAAGTTGGATCATAAAGTCCCCACATTGTGCTGTTTACGGGGCTGGATTTCGTGCAGTTGTTGGACTTGAAGCCAAACAAACAGTAAAGTGTTCCACCATGGCCTGGTCCAGAGGAAACACAGCCCGGTGTGATGTGATGCCTGTCCACTGCATTTGGGAGGACTGTCTCCTGATGAAAACCAAAATCAAATTGTGAATGTTTTGTGTCATTGTTTATGTAACTGCAAACTGTGATGAACTATGACTAACCCTTCCTTTAACCATTTCTTTCATTCACTAAATTTAATACTATCTTTTAAACTTTACATTTTACTTTAAAGAATATGGTATTGAAAAGTAATAGGAAAACATACCAACTGTTTGTGTTCGATACTGATCTATACTATCTACTATAGCTTCAAGTATCTGAAAATAGCATTTATTTCCTTTAAACAAAAAATAAAATAAGACAGAACTGCTCCAAATGTGCTGTGTAGTTATTTATCCTCCAAGTATCGAACTAATAACTTTGTATTAATAAAAGTTCAAACATTATGCAAATTTCTTGGCTGACCATGACCTGTAAATAGTCTTTTTATATGCCCAACCAGGATATTGGCTGAACCGATATTTGGAAGCTGAGATGTGATGCCGATATCCTATACCAGTGTTGGATCGGTGCATTCCTATTACATACTTGAGTATCCAGCTATTTAGTCCTGGTCTAGTCTAGTTTAGTTCCATGTTTAGTCCCAGTTTTGGTGTGATGCACCCTCAGAAACAAACAATTTAGGTACCTCTCTGTCCTTTCTGCACTGTCCCATGCTCTCTCGCTCTTGTATGACTTTAACTGTGCTCCAGACTTTCCAAACAGCAGAAGTCACTGGCAGCAGACCCATCTGATCATAACCACTCACACCCCAAGAGACACTCTCCAAGAGACGAGCATACACACTGTCAAGCAACAATCCATGACGAGATGGGCCATTTATATAGTCTGGTTCTAATTGTGGTTTTGGCAATATGCAAAATTTTGTTCATATTGTCTAATAAGAAAACAAGCAAAAAGCTGAATTGCTATTAACCAAAACTAACACTGAAATATCAAGTTATATTTCTGCACTTTTAAGGTTTTAAAATCCATTCAATTCAGTCCATTTTGTGCAATATGGTGCCCATATTACGCTACTTTCTGATTTGTGTTGTATAGTTGTTTCCTCATCAAAAACATACCCGTTGTGTTTTGTTTCATTCTCACATTTTTATCGCACAAATACTGGATATTTAAACTTTGCTTGTGGTAATACAGGAAGTGCTCCACTGTGTTTTTACACTCCATACACCTTCACTAGAATCAGTTGGATTATTGCCTCCGCCAAGGAGGTTATGTTTTCGCCTGAGTCTGTTTGTTTGTTTGTTTGTTAGCAAGATAACTCAAAAAGTTATGGACGGATCTTGATGAAATTTTCAGGAAATGTTCCTAATGGTAAATCCAACAGATGATTAAATTTTGGTGATGATCCAGAAGAAATCCTGGATTCTGGATCACTTTGAAAACTGAGCTGCTTGGCGGAGGTCTGCGCTCTCTGAGTGCTTTTCTAGTTTCAGACCTGGAATTGCCGATCTCTACTAAACAGAAGGTAAAAGGAGCTGTTAACGTGAAAACTACAGGTACATGACATCATAAGGTGGGACAGAACATTTTGAGCTTTGGAAATGTAGACAATAATAATAAATTAATTAATAATAAAGGGTTACTTAAACACGTGTGAATGAAACAAAACACATCTCTGGGTGTGTTTTGGCGAGGTAACTACATTCTAACATAGCTAAAATCTCACAAGGGTCAATTTTACGCAATATAGGACCTTTAATCTACAACTCGGGCACATTTTAGCAAATTTCTGATTGCAAAAATATCTAATTATCATTATCAGGAGACTTAAAACCTATTTCTAAGTTAATAAAATAGGATAAGTCCCTGCTTAGACTGTTGCCCTCACGACCCAGCCCCGGATAAGCGGAAAAAAATGGACGGATGGATGGATGGATGGAAGATAAGATGTTACTTTTTTGTCAGTTTCACCCACCCTTTATTGGCAGATCTGACCTCGGCTCATCTGTTTACTCTAATTTTCATTATAGACACTTATAAGATCTCCATATGCTGTGATGCAAACCACTCCAGTGAAGAGGTGGTGATGCCATATTGTTGTTTTGACAATATGCAAAATGTGTATGTCAGTTGTCTATAATACGAAAGCCAAGTTGATGAAGCAAAAACAACCAAAACTATTCCAAATATTTGAACAATTCTTGAACCTGAACCAGGACATCATCTGTAGAATTGCAAAAGATATCTGATAAGTATTTTCGAGGGAGTCCAAAAATATACTTTTCAGTTTCGCCCACTCCTTATTGGCAGGTGGATTATCTGATCTGAACTACTCTAATTTTCTTTATAAACACTTGCCAAGACCACCATATGCTATGATGGAACCCACTTCTGTAAAGAGAGGGAGATCCAAAATTGTTTTAATGATTTGCAAAATTTGAATGTCAATTTTCTATATTAAGAAAGCTTAGTTCCTAAAGCAAAACAAGCCAAAACTATTCAGTATGTTTGTACAATTCTTGAACCTCAACCAGGACATATGCAGCACAATTTTAGCATGTTTTTGTAGGATTGCAAAAGATGTCTAATAATTGTTATTGAGGGATTCCAAAAATATACTGAGTTAATAAAGCAAAAACAATAAAAACTATATTTCAACACATACATGCAATTCTTGAACCTTAAAAAGACATCTTCACCACATTTTTGTAAGATTGTTTTCAGGAGACTCCAAAAATATACTAGTACTTTTCATTATTGGCAGCTTGCTCATCTAATCACAGCTATTCTAATTTTCATTATAAACACTTGCCAAGACCGCCATACGCTGTGATGCAACCAACTTCTATGAAGATGTGGGCGATATATTATTTTGAAGATATGCAAAATTTAAATATCATGTCTTTATTAAGAAAATGACCAAAAAACCTGAGCTGCTAATATGTAAAAACAACAAAACTGGTTGTGTAACATTCCCAATAGTGAATTTCAAAAAGTACAATTCTTGTTCCTCAATCAAAGCATTTACAGCACAATTTAAGCACATTTAAAGATAAAAACAAAGAGAAAAAATATATCTGATTATTATCGGGAGGCTCCAAAAATATTTCAATATTTTTGGCCATTTATTTAGTTATTGGCAGCTGGATTATCTCATTACAACCACTAAAACTGGCCAAGATCTTCATATGCTGTGATCCAACCCACTCCTATGTTTTGACAATATGCAAAATTAAAATATGTATTGTCTAACATAATCTATTATCTATATTGAGAAAGCCGAGTTGAAACAACATGAAAACAGTCAAAACTAGCTGTGTATTATCCCATAGATTTGTGCAGTTCTTGAACCTCAATCAGGGACATCAACCAAGACACATCTGTAGCACATTTTGTAGGATTGCAAAAATATCTTATTGTTATCGCGAGACTCCAAAAATATACTTTTCAATTTTGCCTTCCCGCTATTGGCAGCTTGCTCATCTGATCACAACCACTCTAATTTTCATTAGACACTTGCTAAAACCGCCATACGCTGTGATGCAACCCACAATAAAGTCTATTGCCTATATTAAGAAAGTGAGTTGATAAAGCAATTCTTGAACCTCTACCAAGACACATTTTTGCAGGGTTACCAAATTATCTGATTATCGTTATCGGGAGACTCCAAAAATATACTTTTCAGTTTCGCCTACCAGCCCATTGGCAGCTGTCCCATCTAATTACAGCCACTCTAATTTTCTTTATAGGCACTTGCCAAGACCACCAAACTCTGTGAATAGACCCTTATGGCATCTATATTTATTCCAGTAATCCCTGTGTGAAGTCCCATTCGGTGACAGCTCATTAGTGCAGACAGGACCCCACTGAGGCGGCATATTTCCTCAAACTAAAGATAGAATAGAGCCTACTTCCCTGTGCACAGAGCCAACAGGAGCCCATAGGATTTGTACGGGCGGTTTGACGAAAAGAGGCTGAACTCGATGCTCATTAAACTAATGGAATTACCTCGTTACTATTAATGTTTTTTCATATTAATTTTCTGGTGGCGGGTCCATCACCTGCTTGTCTTCACGGAGATGTTCTTGCTTTGTCTGGAATGTTCCAAGGTAGAGATTAAACCTGTCCATCTCAAGGGAGACAACTATAGGCGACATTACAGGTCAGATCTATGGAGAGGCAATCCTATTCAGAGAGGATTATTATAACACGCATAATGAATAAATGGTACATAGATGTGTTTAATGTCATACCACGGAACATTCCAGGTATTGCAGTAACATCTCCATGGAGACGAGCAAGTGACTGACTCTCCTCCAGAAAAGTTGCGCAGTGCACCTTTAATTTTCTATTTGGGGGCTTTTGTGTAGTGTTTGCATGTTCTCTCTCTTAGTTGGGTTTAGATGAAGAGGGGGAGTGTTCCAGCTGTTCTATTGTTGATCTAATTTCATCTAGATACTCCAAAAGGTTAGTTATAAATGATAATGATGTTATAGTTGTTGAATTGGATGTTTGTCTCACATTATCCCAATCATATCAAATGAAGCGCTAATCTTTTAATTATTGACTTAGCGTTTTTTATTTTTGAAAAGCCCGTGGTCTGCAGCATAGTTGGATTAAAATGTGATGTAATTAAAATCTATTTAAACTTTAAGCTTTCTCCCATGTTATAACGTTGTTCCCTCATCAAAAACATGCCTGAGGACGTTTAGATATCATCCATGCATGTTTCAGTAATTTAGCGATCTCTCCTGTACACAGCAACCTGACAAACCTGATGCGACGTGCAGTCGTTTCGTTGGCAGGATGCACCCTGATTGTGTTGTGATGGGGCTTTGAATGGGGAGTAACTTAGCCCAGAGAGCAAAGGGAGGGCAAAAATGAAACTGAAACTTATAAAACGTGTTAATACATTGTTTTCGGCAAAAGTTGGATAGCATTTTCAAAACGATAAAAGATAAAATTGTGATCTAAATATGTGATGTGTTAACGTTCATTAGAAGTAAATAAAATATGCTCTCTTTAAAATATTGTCTTAATATTGTTATTGAGATAATGCAGAAAATATATTACATTAATTTTGTCAATATTTGCTCTTTAGCCTTTGAATAAATAAACTGAAAAAATAAATATACAAAAATACACACAATACGCAAAATCTTGTCTTACTGTATGATCTGAAGACGCGATACTTCATTTCCATCACCAGAACACGGAAACTATTTACAGCCTCTGAATGTTTTGAAGCTGCTGAGTGTTGTATCTTGTTTTGGTTTTGCAGCATTGACCATAACACCATTTTCCTGTAAACATGTGAAGATGTTACAGTAATGGCCCGTGGAGACCTCGGCTGCTCTAAATTTAGCCTGATCACATGGGGGCGGTTGTGAATTCCCAAACTGAATGATGTGGCGTTTATAGTCTTGGCATCAGCTCCTGTCTGTGTTTACTGCAATTCAGGTTTCAGTCGTGTGATACCAGGCACGTGACGGAGATGGACACGGATTTGTAGGAATAATATCGAATAGGAAATTGTGATAAGATTTGTGTTTGATTCTGGAGCATATCCTGGAGCATTAACATTTGAGAGAAGACTGAAATATGACCTGCTTAAACGTGAACTGTGTAACATTTCTCATTTCTGCTTGTCTCCATGGAAATTTTATTGTTTTGTCTAAAATGTTCCACAGTAAATATTAAACTTATCTGTCGCAAGGGAGACGAGCAGGTTACAGCACTACGCTACATTACAATTCAGGTCTGTGGAGAGTCGCCCCTATTCAGGAATTATATTTTTGAGCTATACAAACACCTGTAATTAATAAATGCTAGATGGAAATGTTTAAAGTCATACTATGGAACATTCCAGGCAAACTAATAACATCTCCATGGAGACAAGAAGGTAGCGGGCCCTCCACCAGAAAAGTTACGCAGTGCACCTTTAAGTAATATAAAAGTCACAAGCATTTCAGAACAAAAGGGTTGGCGGTTTCTTTTCTTTTAAAGCTCCACGTGTAACTTTGTAGTCTAAAAATATATAAAAAGTATGCTTATATCGCTTGCATCTCCACAAACCTGACTCTTACTTGGCCTCTTACTGCTTGTTACCATGGAAATGTTGTTTGTTTAGCTATAATATTCAACAGTATATGACATAATGTGCAACTTGGTTAGATAAAAGTTCATAAATAAATAAAATCAAACTTATCTGTCTTTATGGAGTGTTGCTTTAACATAGTGGGAGGTACTTTTTCACAGACTTTTTCAAATAACGATTTTCATATTCTTGCATTTCCAACACAGATGGGATGGATTTATTGAGTTCGGATTTTATTTTTGTTTTATTAAATTGCCCATATTTTCTGATCTATGTTATAATGTTTCCTCATCACAAACAGACCTAGAGTTGTGTTTTGTTCCATTCACACATGTTTAACACACAAACTCTGCATATTTAGGCTGAGTTCTTCTCTCAGACTGAAAACGCTCCACATTGTGATGTCATGTGGTTACAAAGGAAGTGCTCCACTATGTTTTTAAACTCCAGACATCTGCACAAGATCATTTCAGCATTGGAATTGCCAATCTGTACTGAACTAAAGGTCAAAGGTAGTTTTTAACTTGAAAATTACAGCTTCTTGACATCACAAAGTGGAACAGAGCATTGATCTATCTTCATGGAAACCAAACCAGACCAAGATAAGATAAGATAAGATAATCCTTTATTTGTCCCACAATGGGGAAATTTCAGAAAACAAGTAACAAGTCAGATCTGTGTAGCGACAACCTGCTCAGAGCCAGAATGCCTGTTTTTCTAGCTACTTTTGAGCAATAAAACCATGTGTCATTGAATAAATGTAAGGTAGAGCTGTTTAAAGTCATACTGTGGAACATTCCAGACAGAGCAATGACATATCCATAGAAATAAGAAGGTGACGGACCCCCAACCAAAAAGTTCCACGGTACACCTTTTATATTTGATTGCGTTTAACCTTTAGCCCTCGTAGTGGATATGTTTTTGACTGTGCTTTTACAGGATCTGTCTTGTGCAGAGGCAGTGGAAAAGTTTTATCAAACACAGATCAGATGATGCTATTTTGGGTCCTCTCCAGCGCTGCCCTCCTCCGTCCTGCCATAACTCCGGATTTATGAGGGAACAAGGTCGGAAAAATCAGCAAGTCACCTGGCACTGCTCCCAGCTAAATATGAACCTCATTATCCCATTTTAGGCATTTATCAGTTAATAAATACTGTCCCATTAGTTTTTATAAGCGTTTATTTTCAGAGCTGCGAAGGGCTACTTGGATCATTAAATAACTGGTTCTCAGTGTTTTATCTTTATCGTAAAGCTTGCGTAAGGTTTATTTTGAGGAGTGAAAATCTGACGGTGATTTTTTTTTTTTTTTTTACCCTATGTATTTGAGCTATCTTTGTACTATCTTTATTTTTATATTTTATTCATAGTTTCTGTGATACAACAATTTTAGTCAACCATACAGAACATCAACATAACAATAAACGCAAATAAAAACAATAAAACAATATTCAACAAAAATTAGAACCAAAGATTAAACCATATTAACAAAAAATAAAGCAAAATATAACAAAATAAAAACAGGACAATCCATAAAAAGACAAAACAGACAAAACAGAGAAAAGCATAATATGTCTGTAAAATTCTTACACCAGTTCTTGCAATAGTTTGTCTTACTACACTTACTGCACTGTTTGGCAATAATTTACTTTAGAAATTAGCTGTCTTTTTCTTAGAAGAGATTTGCTGCTGCAACCTTACTTCCTGTATTGGACTACGGGGCCTTGGACGCCCAAACACTAAGTTCACCGGATTCGACCTTTCACACTTACATACACTTTCTAACAGGCTGCAGGGCACAGACCCAGAGTGAACTGTACTCTGGACCTCACACTTTACCTTCTCAGGATGTCTATACACCATAGATTGCATAAAGAAAGCGTTCGGCTCCAGTCAAATGAAGCTCACGAGGATGGCAGTTATTGTGCGAATTTGGAGCTGAATTCCATATTAGGAATAGGAATACAATTAAGGACAAAATAGCGAAATAAAAACACCAGGATCACGTAGAGCAAAACATTTTAAGACCAAAATGACGACGCTGCAGCCGTCATAGAGACAGGGGTGATGTTTTTCAATGTAAAGTCAGATGGAGCCAGAGTTGATGGACACGCACTTCCTGTTTGAAACATGGCGGCTAGTGGGTTAGCTATGCCCGTTTATCTGTGCTACACACCGACTGTCCCGAGTGTCAGGACAGAGAGGGGAAAAATATGATTTTGTGAACTGTTGCAATAGGATCTCATTTTTTAAAAGAACCAAATGGTTTTCTTGTTTTTCTTTTAATGCTGATTAACACTGAACCAACACAAGAATCAACACTGAAACAGAGCAGGCAACACGAGTGAGGGATTTGGGCACTAAAACATATTTGGCATCGTTATTAACTGTTAGTTTTTTCATTATGTTCATTGTAGAGCAACGTTTTATTTAGATTCTGGATCATTTCAAAGGCTCGTCACGCCTCCACACACAGATCTGAGCCTTGGTCATTTCTCTCTCTGATTAGTCTGTTGTTAAAATGAGTTCTCACATTGGCTTCTGTCATATTAATGAATATTAAAAGAGCCGGTCTTTTGAACGCCTCTTTGAAATTAATGGATCCAACACATTCAGATATCATAAAGGAGCTGAAAATACCATCACTACTGGAAATGCATTCATTAACCTGTCACTGTTTATAGCTGTTTTATATTTGTATGTAGTTTGTGTTGTTGATGCCTCTTGGTCAGAACTCCCATGATAAACAGATCTTTCTATCTCAATGGGACTTCCCTAATTAAATAAAGGTTAAATCATTATTTCCAGTTCTAATCCATGTTCATTAGCGTGTTTTATTGCCTTATAATGTGGATACTTTTTCACCGTGCATATTTTGCGCTAAGCTGGAATCCCTGTTTTTCGGGGTGGCCTGGGACTCGTGGTTTGTGGCTGCCCAGATGTAATCCTGTTTTGGTGTTCTCTAACCACCACTGGGATTTTTCATTTGAAAGTGACCTTATAATGCCGATGGAGGTTATAATGTGAGTGAGGCTGGATATGCATTTTAGTCATGGTAGTATACAGTAATTATACTAAGAACTGTGTCAAAAAATGTGAACTGAAATTCAATTACTGGATGTCTTGGCAAAATCATTACAGAATGTGTTTAAAATCCGAAATGGCGAATATGAGCTCAGAGATATGGAGATGTTTATAAAAAAGAAAATGAGAACAAGTATGAAATTTTGTATTGCTGGTAAAGGGGTGGACTTTTGGAATAATTGTACAGAAAAACGTTTTTGTGTGTACAACTCTTTCTTCACTTTAAAAAGAAGTTTAAATGTTTAACTTTAGGCAGATGCATGACTTATACTGTACTGTTGCTGTATCGTTAGTTTGCTATTTTTACAATTATGAATGAGGCCATGACATAAAGGTATAAGGGTAAACCTAATAAGATTAAGCTCCAGCCTACATCTTTTCCATCTTCCTGTATGTTAAATATGACTGCTTCTTGAATCATGTCTAATGTAATTTACCTGTGACCCAAATAAACGGACGAATTTATCAGTCTATTGCATTGAAAATTTTTATTCACTTTTTCTTATTGTAAAACTAGTGCTGTCAATCGATTAAAATATTTAATGTCATAGTTAACTCTCGATTAATCGCAAATTAATCACACGTTTTTGTCCCTTGAATCATCATTTTAATTCTTTTATCAGCACAGAAAAGTGGGTAGGCGCTGGGACTTCTGGGCCGTGCCGTGCTCGGCTGCCTGTAGTTTGTTTTCATGTTGCACGGTGGAGCTGGTGCTTTTGGCGGAGAGGCTGGGTCCAGCGGCATGAGGTGTCTGTTGTCGACTTTCTTCTTCCTTCTCCCTTCTTGCTTCTTCTTTCTTCTTCTTCTTGCTGCTTCTTTCTTCTTCTTCTTCTTCTTCTGGCTTCTTCTTCTTCTTCTGGCTTCTTCTTCTTCTTCTGGCTTCTTCTGGCTTCTTCTTGCTTCTTCTTGCCTCTTCATCTGGTTCTTCTTCTGTTTTTTCTTCTGCTTCTTTCTTCTTGCTTCTTCTTTCCCCTAATTTCTTCTTCTTCTTCTGCTTCTTCTTCTACTTCTGCTTCTTCTCTACTTCTGCTTCTTCTTTCCCCTTTTTCTTTCTTTCTACTTTCATCTTCTTTCGTCTTGCTTCTTCTTTCTGCTTCTTATTCTTCTGATTCTTCTTCTTCCTTCTTGCTTCTTCTTTCCTCTTCTTCTTCTGCTTCTTCTTCTTCTGCTTCTTCCTTCTTCTTTCATCTTCTTTCTGCTTCTTACTCTTCTTCTGATTCTTCTTCTTCTGCTTCTTCCTTCTTCTTTCATCTTCTTTCTGCTTCTTACTCTTCTTCTGATTCTGATTCTTCTTCTTCTGCTTCTTCCTTCTTCTTCTGCTGCTTTTTCCTTCTTCTTCTTTCCCCTTCTTACTTCTACTTCTTCTGTTTCTTCTTCTGCTTCTTCCTTCTTCTTTCCCCTTCTTCTTCTTCTTTCTTTTTTCTTTCTTCTTCTTTCTCTGTTCTTTCTTTTTCTTTCTTCCCCCTTCTTTCTTCTTCTTTGTTCTTCTGCTTCTCCTTCTTCTCCTTCTTCTGCTTCTCCTTCTTCTGCTTCTTCTTCTTCTGCTTCTTCTTCTGCTTCTTCTTCTTGCTCCTTCTTCTTGCTTCTTCTTCTTCTGGCTTCTTCTGGTTCTTCTGTTTTTTCTTCTTCTGCTTCTTTCTTCTTACTTCTTCTGCTTCTTCCTTCTTCTTCTTTCCCCTTCTTTCTTCTGCTTCTTCCTTCTTCTTTCCCCTTCTTTCTTCTTACTTCTTCTGCTTCTTCCTTCTTCTTCTTTCCCCTTCTTTCTTCTGCTTCTTCCTTCTTCTTTCCCCTTCTTTCTTCTACTTCTTCTTCTGCTTCTTCCTTCTTCTTTCCCCTTCTTCTTTCTTCCTCTTTCTTTTTCTTTCTTCTTCTTTCTTTTTTCTTTTTCTTTTTTCTTTCTTCTTTTTTCTTTTCTTTTTCTTTTTTCTTTCTTTCTTTTTTCTTCTTTCTTTTTCTTTCTTTTTTCTTCTTTCTTTCTTTCTTTCTTTTTTTTCTTCTTTCTTTTTTCTTTCCTCTTTTCTTCTTTCTTCTTCTTTCCCCTTTTCTTTCTTCTTTTTTCTTTCTTCTTCTTTTTTCCTTTCTTCTTTTTTTCTTTCTTTTTCTTTCTTCTTTCCCCTTTTCTTTCTTCTTTTTTCTTTCTTTTTCTTTCTTCTTTCTTTCTTCTTTCCCCTTTTCTTCTTTCTTCTTCTTTCTTTTTTCTTCTTTCTTTTTCTTTCTTCTTTCTTTTTTCCTTCTTTTTCTTTCTTCATTCTTCTTTTTTCTTTCTTTTTCTTTCTTATTTTTCTTTCTTTTTCTTTCTTCATTCTTATTTCTTCTTTCTTTTTCTTTCCTCTTCTTTCTTCTTTCTTTTTCTTTCTTTTTTCTTTTTCTTTCTTTCTTCTTTTTTCTTTCTTTTTCTTTCTTCTTTCCCCTTCTTTTTTCTTCTTCTTTCCCCTTCTTCTTTTTTCTTCTTCTTTGCTCCTTCTAGCTGCTGCTTCCTTCTTGCTGCTTCTTCTTGCTTTTCTCCTTCTTCTCCTTGCTTCTTGTTTCTCCTTCTTCTTTTTCCTTCCTCTTCTTGCTCCTTCTTTCTCCTTGTTCTTCTTGCTTCTTCTTCTTTCTTCTTCTTTCTTCTTCCTTCGTCTTCTGTTTCTTCTTCTTTCTTCTTCTGCTTCCTTCTAGCTTCTTCGTCTTCTTCTTCTGCCTTCTTCTTCTTCCTAAAACATAGCAGATTTCTGCAGAATCAGTGAGTTCCTTCCTTCGTTTCATATGCGTCACTGAAAGGAAAAAATCTGATTGCACAATCCTGTTTGGTTCTGGTTCGACGATGGAGGATGGAGGGTGTCTGGACCAGACTGATATCCCTCTGTATAAAGTAAACAAAGAGATAACATTCTGGATTTTCTAGGCTCTCTTCCTCCTCCTCTTTACATGGAGACCTTCTCTTGGTGTTTTGAACGTTTCCATTGTTTGGAGATGTGGAGGGACCAGTCCAGGATAAGAATCGACTAGGCCTTGGTGGAGGACGGGACTCATTGTTATACCAGGGTTTGTCAGGAGAAGAGTTTGAGCCTGAAAATCACATATGATTTCTGTTAATGGCGGTAATGACAAACTGTAATGACAGATAGAAAATTAGAGCACAGTTGCAATTGACAGTCAATATATTGTTGTTGTCAATCTATTGTAGTCCAGTTTTAAAGAGTCTTATAATAGTTGTCTAGTCTTTGTTGCAGCCTTTGTGATTTGATGGTTGTGTTATCAGATTAATAGCACAGTATTCACTTTGTTAACCAAGGTAACCTTTTATGGGTTACTTGTTAAACTATTGTATATAGTTTAACTTCAACAAAAACCTTTCTAGTTTGAAGTTACTTTCACCTTTATTGCCTGGTCCCAAAAATCTTTGGCCAAAAAAGATATCAAGCTGGTAAAGTCATGTATGTGGTTTCTCTGGGACGCTAATGCTAATATTTCAAGCTAGTCTGCTCCAAAAGCTAGATAAAGGTTAGATAAAATGTACAGAAAACCAAAATGTAAAATCTGCAAAATTTACCTTGAGTGGGAACCATTTGTATAGTACAGCTTGACGTACCACCCATGGTGAATTTGTACCTGTATCCAAAAAATGAAACCAACAGAACAAAATTAGCGACTGATACTTAGATCAAATGCTAAAAGCTAACGGATTAAGCACTTATATCGAAAATAAATGCGATATGATACGAGAACGTCAAAAAACACCCTGTCTGTTCCTCTGTCTAACTGTAAATGCAGAACTTTGTGATGCAGCTGTAGAATTTAGTGAGACGTTTCTATTCTAATGATGGAATCTTAATATTTATGTGAGTGAAAGTCATACAAAATAGATATACTAAACATCTTTTTATGGACCAGTGCTGTTAACAGTTTAATTAAATAATAAAAACAGAAAATAAATGTCACTTTTGCACTGATTGAAAGCTGTCCTCTAAAAGTTTTTTTTTTTTAGTTTTTTTTTTTTAACCTTAGTTTAAATATTTTAGTTTTTCTGCAAAGAGTACAACTGTCAAAGGCCAGATCAGAGTTTTACTTTCAGAGGCCAGATCAGAGTTTTGCTGTTACTTTAATCCTAACAACAACAATAACGATTAACGATAACGGTTCCTGAACGGTTCTTTTTTCAGTGTCTGTATTTTTAAAAATGTAAATTAATGGCCAATATTATTAAGAAAATACTTTTTTCAATCCTTGAATTATGTTATAACTGTGTTAATTCATATTTTAAAACATAGTACTAGGCTATACTATGTTCAGTTATAACTCAAAACAAATGTGCATGCAAATTTCACTATACGGTTACCTGGACGGAGGGTGAGGATTATGGAGAAATTTACTGTCTCGTTTGGATACATCTTTATCCACATGCGCTCTACACTGGATACAAACACCACATTTGGGAATTATGTTTTTACCGGGACCGTGGAGGAAGAGGATTTTGGCGGAGTTTGGTTCATGCTATATATTTGGCTTCAACTACACGGACACTACCCACTGTGACTTTATTATTACGCACAACACTTTGAGACACTGTAAAGGCCTCGCACTGGTGTTTTCGATTTTACCAGCACCTGCACTGCTGATAAATTGGTGTAGTATTTACTGGCTAATTGACGCGGGCATGTAAAGCCAAAGAACTGAAAGTTGGCACCGAACAAACGTTTTTCGGTACCGGTACCACTTACTGAATCTTTTCTTGGAAGTTTCGGTACCCAGCCATACTTTACTCTGCGTGCCAGTGTTCATTCAGATGGAAAAACCACAGTACATGTTTGCAATTTGGACTTTATATATGCTACGATTGTGTCCCTGGGCAAGACACCTCACCCATATGGACCAGTCTTTCCTCTGTATGTGACTAGTTATGCAAAGTAGGGCATCTGGTGTCATAATCAGCCAATAACCACATGTTTGATTTGCTCTGGCAGTACTTGCAAGAATCATAATGCGCCTAATAGAAGCACAAATACTCTTGCTTGAGGAAACATGGTATTTTGTATTCGATTTGATTTTCTCTCCTTCTCTCTGCTCCAACCCTGGATTAAAAAGACCCAAGGTGATCACTGATGATTTGATTGGAACACCATTTGAGTACAATTTGACTATTTGCACAACCCTAATTGCAAAGACGTTTTGCAATGGGATTTCCTATTCAAATTATTTTCCCTTTTCTCTTCACACTCTTTTAACAGGTCTATTAAAACTTTTATCTTTTATGTGGCATTTATAAAGCAATTAGCAATATCTGACCATCCTGTGACCTTTACATGTGCACAAGAGATTACAGCTGAGATAGGTGTGATGAAACATGAAGCCCAGTGTTTTTGTAGATGAATCGTGAATCGAAATCGCAATTTGAATGGACACAACTGGCAAATTGCAAAAGCTGCAGTTCTTGACGTACGATCATTTCCTCTTGCCTTTTCCTGTTATCAGCGATACTGGTGATTCCACAGATATCGGTATTGCTCTGATATTGAATTTTCCGATATTTTGACATTTTTTCTGCTCTGTCCCAGTCTCTGTGTGTGCCATGTGTCAGTGCATCAGATTTGTCTTTTTGACCAGACAAAATTAATGAAATTATGAAATTATATCACAGGAAAATACAGTTTATTGTTTTTATGGTATAAACTAAGATAAGATCACTTGGTTTGTAAACTTATTTTAAAAGCTTAATATCAGTATCGGCAAATATTGGTAATATTGGTCACAAATATCAGCTACAACAGTAAGACTAGTATCGGATATTTGTATCGGTAGAAAAATATCCCTATATCTGCGTAAAAATTGCTTGTTAACCCTGTAATCTAGATCTGTACAAACATGTTCTGATGTCCTGAAATGTGATTCTTCTATTACTTTGTCAGTTCATATTTCAGTCTTTTTTTTCTCAATTCTTCTGGAGGAGTTTAAAATGTGAACTTTGAACAGAATCCTCTTACTAAAACATAAATCACAGATCTAATTTATCCTGCATCTTGTTCTAATTATTACATGTGATTCTCCCACACTTGATCTCTCATTACCTAGCCCCTCTTCTATAATCTCACATGAATTATTCACCTTGCAACATCCGACTTCCTCCTGATTGCATCTTGTTGCCGTGGGGATTCTGTTTTTGCCAAGTCAGGTCACCAAGCCCCAGGAACGGATTGTGCTGGGAAGCTAAAGTTAAGCTAGCCGAGGTGTTAAAATTATTACTGGGAAAAGGCCCGAGGAGAACTTGCCAGATATGTTGACGTTACCTGTTAAAATAAGCCATCACTGAAGAATCAGACTGGTGTTTATTGTAGAAGTATAAGGTTTCGATGACGTACATTACTGGTATTGGAAAAATAAATATAGGGTGTCCCAATTAAAATGCTTGGATTTCATGTCGGGAATGTTCTTAAAGAGATAGACTTACCAGTATTTTTCGCAGAGTCTGATACTTTGATATTGGTACTGTAATATTATCAATTTGGCAGTTATTTTAGCTGGTGTCTCTCTTCTAAAAGTAATTCTCAGTGACGATTTGTACAGCGTGACATTGTTCACTTAGTTGGAAAAAAGCATAGTACCAATGGTTTTGTGTTATGGATGTGAATTTGGATTATATACATGCTACTGTTGTGTCTCTGAGCACGACACCTCGCTCATAAATGACCCACTCCATCCTCATTATGTTCTTAGTTGTGCTGTGTAGGGCATCTGATGTTCTCATTGGCCAATAACCATCTGTCTGGTTTGCTAGAATGATTACGATACCTCTTTCTCTCTCTGTGTGTATCTTTTCTCTCTCCATGTCTCTCAATTCTTTCTCTCTCTCTTTTGCTCTCTTTTCTCTCAGTCCCATGTCTCTCTCAATTCTGTCTGTCTCTTTCGCTCTTTTCTCTTTCTCTTACCTCTCTTACCTCTTTTTCTCTCTCCCTCTTGCTCTCTTGTCTCTCTCCATGTCTCTCAATTCTCTTTCTGTCTCTGTTTCTGTCTCTCTCTCTCTATCTCCATCTCCCCCTCTCTCTCTTCATACATACCTCTCTCTTTCTCTCACCCTCTCTTTTTTCTCTCTCCGTGTCTCTCTCAATTCTATCTTTCTGTCTCTCTCTCTGACTATCTGTCTGTTTCTATCTCTCTATCTCCATCTCCGCCCTCTCTCTCTTCTTACATAGCTTTCATCTCTCTCCCTCCCTCTTTTTTCTCTCTCCATGTCTCTCAATTCTGTCTTTCTATCTCTCTGTTTCTGTCTCTCTCAATCTGCCTCTCTCTGTCTATCTCCATCTCCGCCCTCTCTCTCTTCTTACATAGCTTTCATCTCTCTCCCTCCCTCTCTTTTCTCTCTCTCCATGTCTCTCAATTCTCTGTCTTTCTATCTCTCTGTTTCTGTCTCTCTGTCTGCCTCTCTCTCTCTATCTCCATCTCCGCCCTCTCTCTCTTCTTACATACCTCGCTTTCTGTCTCTCTCTCTCTCTTTTCTCTCTCTCCATGTCTCTCTCAATTCTGTCTTTTCTGTCGCTCTGTTTCTGTCTCTCTCTGACTGTCTCTGTCTCTCTCTCCATCTCCCCCCTCCCTCTCTTCTTCCTTCACTTTCCTCTAGGTCACTGTGTCTGTTAACCTCTTCCTTAAAGTCTTGTTTACAGTGGAATTCCCAGAGCAGAGAGACTCCCTCTGCCCTGACATGTACGGCCTGTTTTAGCCTGAGCCAAGAGCAGAGAAGAAATGTTTTTTTGTGTTTAACTGGTGTCAACTCGATCACGGTCACTGTCACTCACATGGGGAGCGTGTTCTGTGGAACTGTGTAGCCGTCATGCTTTGGCAAGAGTGAAATACCATTGGGAGATATTAGAAAAAAAATAATACAATACAATAATACAATACCTTGCATCCCAAAATGTTTTTCCCTTGAACTGATTAATCACATTTTTTATTCAATTTGGTTTTTTTTCTTATTAAAATGGATTTCAAGGTAAAGTTACAGTTTATTGTCCCTGTAGAGAAATTTAATCTCTGCATTTGACTCATTCTTCAATTCCACTGGGGCAGATCTTGAGCTAGACTCAGGAGGAATACCTTCGCTGGAGGATTTTAACTATTGTGCATGTTTTGGGCTGGTTGGGGATCGAGGAAACTGAAAGGGAAAAGGGAGGAAACAGAGGCGTGGACCCAGGAATCGAACCCAGGAACCTTCTTATTGTGAGCTTTGAGTGTAGCCACTGTGCCGTGTAAAGGTTTTATTGTTAAAATGCTAATATAGGCATTGTGCTTTTTACTTTTACTTTGGTTAAAATGCTTAAAGAAGACCTATTGTGCTATCATCTATGACAGCTGTGGATCATTACGTCATAATTTGCACTTTTTAAATCGCAATATTCATTTAAAACCACTTAATAAAAGAAACAAGGCCACTAACTTCAGTGTTAGAAAACAGCGGTGACCAGTTGGAGCTGACGTCAAAGTAAACATCACAACAAAGAGTCGGCATATCCAATGGATAGCTGCAGATCACGCTAGCCAACAGCAGATTTTTTTTTCATTTGCACTAAAATGACTTTGTACAACTGCCGAATCCTGCGCGTATCACTGATTAAGAAAATCAAATTGGAGAACCAAATAAGAAGAGAGCAGTGTGTGTACGCCATAGCACAAATCACGTAAAATACAACGGGTGAGTAAATAGTGAGGAAAAACAACTTGGTTAAAAGCTGTGAAAAGTTGATTTTGCATAATAGGTCCGCTTTAATAGTTTGGTCACTGGTCTCAAGCTTAAAATACCCATAGTCTATTTATGGTCCAACCTGCCCTGACCCTTTTAACCAACTGTAACTCATTTGGACCTCAGAGGCTTCTGTAGACAAGTGCAGTTTAGAGGAATGTCCCAAATTAACAGTTGTCGGAGGCCATTTTCACAAGACTGGAGCAAGCAACAGAGGGGGAGGTATTTCTGAAATTTGGGTTGTCCTCCTAAAAATAAAATAATGGAGAATGTTCCCATGTGGTGTATGGCAGGAGTGACCCAATGGACCAAATTAACCCAGAAAATAGGTCTAGGAACAAGGTTTCTGTGCTGTATATTTCCACCAAACAACCAAAAGCATGTATGATTGTATGATTGTCTGATTTTCCATGGCGTAGCCCGTGTATTGCCTCCTTATTTGGTATTTTAACTACAAACCTGAGTGTCTTTCAGTTACAAGTTCAGAAATGTCATTATATAATCTTCAACTCATTGTGAACATAGCTTAGAGGCAAAGAAATGCCACACCTTTGACAAACTTAATTTACAAAACCTAATTTGGCTATGGTTAAGTTATTTAATAGCATCTATAGCTTTGGGTTATGTATGTAGGTTATTCAGATAAACATTGGGACTGTACGAACAGCAGCTGTGTCATACAGTTTACATGTGTAATTGGAATAGAAAGTTGACTTGGGTGGAGATAATTTGTCTTTGGGCAATAGTAGCTCATTTGGTAGAGCGTTCCACTGACCCACAGGTTGGCAGTGTGATTCCAACTCCCACAGATGAATGCTGTTGTTGTGTCCTTGGGCAAGACCCTTAACCCACCTCTCCCCCAGTGTCTGTGTACACTGGTATGAATGTGCGTCTGAATGGGTGAGTGGTTCCTTGATGTAAAGTGCTTTGAGTGCTTTGAAGGTGAAAAAGCTCTATATAAAAATGTGAACATTTTAACATTTACTTCAAATTGGCGTCCTTGTCTCGAAGTAAGTACCTTACTTAATACTTAAATGTGCTCTATGTAATGCTTCTGATGCGGGGTCTGATACCTGCTTGCTCTGCCTGGATTGTTTGTATGGCATTCAACTTGTATGACTTGCATTCATTATCTTAAAGGTGTTTTTATTGCCCAAAAATACTATGAGGAAGGTCCCCTCTCCATAGATCTGACCTGTAACTTTGCCTGGTGCAGTCGCCTGCTTGTCTCCTTAGAGATGGTTAAATTTACCATACTGTGGCTCATAGGCAAAGCAATAACATCTCCATGGAGACAAGCAGCCAACAGACATGCCACTAGAAAAGTTACATGGTACAGCAAAGTCATGTATAAATGTGTCCATAATTCTTGTCCTCTGATATTGTTGTAACCTCCTGTCTCTGTGTGCGTCCTCTTCTTCCTCACATTCCTGGTAGGACCTTGTTTATTTAACCTGCTCTTTGATGGAGAGGGTTTGGTCTTATTGTCTCTACAGGAGCTGCTGCTGTTGGAGATTTCCTGGTTAAGTCCATGTTGTTTTATCCCCAGAGGCCTCAGACTGAATGAAGCAGGTCTGGCCATGTCCTTACCTCCCGGCTGGTATTACTGATCACAATTTTTTTTGTAATTCCCTTTGTTGTCACGTAGGGCGTGGTACCATTTTATTTAATTTTTTTTTTCGATACCAGTACCTTAATCTACTTTTCGATACCGGATTCTGAATGGTTCATGCTAGATATATTTACAACACCACATTTATTTGTGAATTACTCTTACCAGGACCGAGGAGGAGGCGGCTGGTGGTGTTTTGGTTCATTTTATCTGTTTGGCTTCAACTTGGCGCAAAATCCTTTTAAATAAATCAGTGCGATGCGTGTATTGGCTCATTGACATTATCTTTGGTTCACTAGAATTGGGAAGCTAACTGAACGCTCTACTCTGTTAGAAGCTCTGTTACTTAATTTGGCCAGAAAGAACTGACTTAGCTGGAACTACAGCAGGGATGATTTGGTGCTTACACAATCCCATGTTTTTGTTGAAAATCAAACATCTAAATAGGACCATGAGCGCTCGTTTTAACCACAGGCTCCTGACAATTTGTAGTTTACTACTGCGTTTGCTAATTAGCATTGCATCTCCGTGGTAACCGCTGAACGTACCACCAATAGAGATGTCGATGATACGCTTGGGTCTTTTTAATCGAGAGGTCTACAGCCGGTCCTTTGGGAGTAACATCATGTGGTTTGAAAAAGAGTTCAGGCTTTGGAGGAAGAAATTTGGCTTTCTGTGAAATGGCAGTGATTAAAAGTTGTTTGAAAATTGAATACAGCATTTTTTCAGACAAAATACTTAATTCAATGTTGTGATCAATCAGTATTAAAGGTACACTACGTAACTTTTCGTTTGGGGGTCTGTCACCTGCTTGTTTCTATGGATATGGCATTGCTCTGCTTGGAATGTTCCACAGTATAACATTAAACAGCTCTACCTTAAATTTATTCAATTACAGGCGGTTTTATAGCTCAAAAATACCTAGAAAAACAGGCATTCTGACTGTTCGATCATTCCAACATTCCAAAGCAATAACATCTTCATGGAGAAAAGCATCTGATGGACCCTATACCAGAAAGAAGATTTTTTGATCATTTTTTGTCATATCAGCCTACCCTTCCATACACAGACCCTTTGATTTGAGCGTGTGTCCAATGGAGATAATGAATTCAAAGTCTAAAGTTGATGAGCAGTCTGGAGCAGGTCTTATTTGTGTCTAAGATGCAAATGCAGTCTCTTTGTTACTCGTGCACTGACTGAGGCTCAGTGTTAATTATCCCATCATTAGTCCTCCCACTCGTCACACTACAGCAGGATACAGACCTGTGCGCCCATCACAGGGAAGCATCACCACACGTCTGCTCATATTCACATGCAGGAATAATAATATTTAACAGTAATATTTAAACGTGTAACTTTTCTGTCACCTGCTCGTCTTTGAAACATAGAGGGATGTACCGATGATTTTCAATTACGATACCGATACTTTAACTTTAATTTATCTTTTGCTGAACAGATTTGTTTGAATAATATGAATAAAAGTCCAAACATTATGAGGCCAAAATAATTCTTATTATATCCAATTAAAGGCCCAACCAGGACATTGGTTGAACTGATATTTGGAAGGCGATGCCCAATACAGCAAAATGTTCAGTATTGATGCCTGTATTTGATATTGGTATCTGTGCATCGCTAGTTTTTCTTCTTCTTATAATACCCTGAAAAACATGCATTCTACTGTCAGTGTGGTGGGCTTTCCACAGATCTGACCTGTAATTTGGCCTCACCTGCTTCTCTTCATGGAGATTATATAATTCCATACAGTGGAACATTCAAGGCAAAGCAATAAAATCACCATGAGACAAGCAGGTGACGGACCCTCCATCAGAGGTTACCTAGTACACATGAAGAAACACTTTTTTACCGTACATATATTCATGGTACTGATGCTGTTTTTTCTGTAATCTAACATTGTCCAAAAGAAATGGTAGTTTTGCTTAAAGTGGGACGAAACATCTAAACTTCATCCAGAGTCACATTTCAGATAGAGCCACTAAACTGGGCAGTACCTGGAGGTCTAAAGAAAACACCGGGCTGTAATCAGGGCAGCCATTTGTGATGTCACCAACTACTGGAAATTGCAGAGACCACTGATTTGTTTATACATTTTTAACCACAAAACAGATGTACCTAGTTTGGACTAAAATTGCAAAAAAAAAAAAAAAAAGATAGTACTTTTCAAACACCATATGCACATTTTAGTAGCAAAAAGTTGATTTAGTGTTTAGTTCACTTTAACTATATTTTTTAATTTTGAAACAGATGTGTACAGATTATGATGCTTGTTTTGCTTGACCTGTTGAAATCCAGACCAGCCATCTTATTTTAACACTGTACCGAATGGAAACAATTACAGGGAAAGACTGCATTGCTAAATATTTACCCACACGAAAAGCCCTCTGGAGCTAAGTTTATTACAATATTGTTTTTGGAAAATCAAACACATGTACAGCACTCTTACAAATGTTACGGACCTCTCCCAGTTTTTCCAGTTAGTTTGAGAGGATTTGGGGTTGGGATTCTGTCATAATTCCAGTTTTCCTGCGCTCTGTTGCATGTGTGGACTTATCGTGCTGAGCTGTGGGTTATCTCTCGGACTTCCAGCAGTAAAGTTTCCATGTAGACAACAATGCAGACCCTCCCTGTGGTCCTCACCCATTATACATCTTTGTGTGACACTTCCGCTGGTTTCCTTACAATGTCTTGGGGAAGTGGGCCCTCAGTCCTGTTTTAGTGAGGCAGGACAATGTGGATTTAAATGAAAATAACTTAAAAATGGCAAATTATTCACTTTTGTAATTCTAAATAGTTGCATTTTTACCAACTAATTCCATAAGTAAAGCAATTGAAAGGAATAAAGGGCATTTTGTAAAGCTAATCATGCTACTGTATTACACAGAATTGACTCTTGTGAGCTTTAAGTCATTTTATAATGTTGTTAGCTTCTCAAAAACAGCTGGTATTGTTTTGTTTCATTCACACAGGGTCGAGTAACCCTTTACTATGAGTCTGTCTACATCTCCAAAGCTCAAAATACTCTGTTCCACCTTGTGATGTCATGAAGCAGTAGTTTTTCTTGTTCAGATTGGCAGTTCCGGGGCTGAAATAATCCAAATTATTCTAATGAAGATGTATGGAGTTTAAAAACACAGTAGAGCACTTCCTGTATTACCACATGACATCACAAGGTGGGACAGAGTGTTTCCAGTTTGAGAGAAGAACTCAGAACTCCAGGTATGTTTGTGATCAGGAAACATTATAACCCAGATCAGAAAATGTCGTAACACGAGCCCTTTAATGCATTTCTGTCCTGTTTAAACTGTCTTTCGGTTTTACGTCTGAGGCCCCAAATGCTCACTGTACCTGCCCAAATCTTGCCCCTGATTCTCATTCAACCCAAGCAGATGGTGGTCCTGTGTCCTCCCCTTGCTCCACAGACTTTTATAAGCCCGTGTTCCTGTCAGAAGCAGTGAGGAGCCTGGTTAAGAGCACAGATAAATGTGCAGTGGAACGTGTGCCTTCATCACCTGCTAAAGCTCCACGTCTCATCCTCATTTGAGTTTTATTGGTATTTGCCTTCTCTGCTCGCCAGATGGAGGAAACCTTGTTAAATTATGTAAGTGCAGTTTGTAGGTCTATGGAGGAGGTAAGAATAATATTACTTGCCTGTTGCTTTCTCCCACATGTAGGATTTCAGTAGTACATTTTTATTTAAGGGTTTATTTTGTACTATTTTCTGATCCATGTTCTAATGTTTCCTCATCACAAACAGACCTGGAGTTGTGTTTCGTTTCATTCACGCATGTTTAACACACAAACCCTGCATATTTAAGATGCGTTCTTCTGTCTCTTTCTCATTAGTCTACTAGTCTATATCCCCAAAGCTCAAAAGACTCTGATCCACCTTGTGATGTCATGTGGTAATAGAGGAAGTGCTCTAGTGTGTTTTTATACTCCATGCACCTTCACTAGAATCATTTGGATAATTTCAGACCTGGGATTGCTAATCTCTACTGAAGAAATGTTAAAGGTGGCTACTAACTTGAAAACTACCACTACATGACATCACAAGGTGGAACAGGGCATTTTGAGCTTTGGAGACGTAGACAGATGAGAAATAAACTTACTCAAACATGTGTGAATGAAACAAAACACATCTCCAGGTTATGTTTTTGAGCAGGTAACATTATAACACGGCCTAAAGCTCATATGAGTACATTTTGTTTAATATAGGACCTTTAAAGCTGCACTGTGTAACTTTTCAGATGTGAAGGACACAGCTTGCTGTCTTCATAGGCATTTCTTATTACATGACAGTTGCCGTGTGGTTAGAGTACTCATCCACCAACCTGAAGGTCATAGGATCGATTCCCACTCGGAACAAGTTATGTCGATGTGTCCTTGGGCAAGACACTTCACCCACCTCACGTGTTGTATGAATTCGGTGTGTGCGAGTATCTTTCAACACCACCGGGTATGGAGTGAACGAATAATGACGAGTGGGTTTTGTCTGTAAAGTGTAAGGCGTTATTTCTGTTGCTCTGAGTTGGTGTCGCTGAAGTTTTAACCACATTAAAATCCAAATATTACCAACTACTTTTCACCATCGTGATTTTTTTTTTTTCTACCTGCTGCAGTGCGGTTTGCAGTGCAGTTATTCCTGTCATTGCTATAGATATACTGTATTTTATGAACCAGATAAAAACAGGACTTTCAGAGCTGCAGGAAGCATGAGAGATGCAGTATTTTTACATTTGCGAAGACTCCACATGAAAACCAGAGTGAACGCAGACGGTTTGGCTCTTTCTCGACCCCAAAGAATCTGTGTTAGCTTTTGGAGAGTTGTTGTTGAATGTTTGGGTCAAAGGTCAAGGAGGCTCCTCAGCTGTTTAATTGATTTTGGCTTTTGGACTTTTTGTTTGTGAGAACAGAGGGGGGCTTAAAGTGTCAAGATGTTGAATTTTTGTCATTACTGATGGCAAACATTTGTTAGACTAAGATGCATGTAGAAAATCACACTTTCGTTTTTTTTTTTTTTACTTTATTATTTTTTTTTTTTTTACCAATTACGAGCATTGAAAGCTAGTAACTTTATTTACATTATTCACAGTTAAATAAAAACACAGTGAAATGAAAATATTTTAGTATTATAGCATTTTAATATCAGGGCCTCCACAAAGTTTATGCAGTTTACGCACTCATTGAGAAGAAATAAAATTACTAATGCACTTAAAGCTGCACTGTGTAACTTTTTGAGTGGGAATCTGCCACCAGCTGGTCTCCGTAGAGATGTTATTGCTTTGCTTGGAATGTTCCGCAGTATTGTATTATTATTACTTAAAAAAATCTTGAAAAACACACTTTGCCTGGTGACCTAACCTCCTTCTCTCTGTTTACATAGATAAGTTTAATGCTGTACTGCGAGACATTTCAGGCAAAGTAATAACATCTCCATGGAGACAGGCAGGTGGCGGTGGCTGTGGACTAGAAATGTTACTTGAACCTTTTACCTATTGACGATTTAACTGCGAGGTCAAATACATACCTCCAATTATAATGTGAAAAGAAATGATGCTTTGAGGTCATAGCCCAGTTTCTATTCTGAGGCATGTACATGTATTGAGCCCTGTTCCATTTTCCATCTGCCCTATTTATTTTGATGTCAGTTTATTCAAAGTCCATCCAACCTGCCTCTCCTCTCCTCAGCCTAATTCTGTTCTGGTCTTAACCTGGATTCAGGCAGTTCCCAGGAGCCCAAAACCATGACACACTTATGGCAAATTTTCCACTGAAATCTAGGCCACGCACTACTTTATTTAAAACATTATATAAACTCACAGTAGATAATTGAGGAAAAAGGTGATTCTTAGAAATACACCAATTATGACATTTCTAAACGGATTTGAGTGGTTACAATTTGCAAACCGAAATGCATCCATAATATTCATGTGATATTTTTATTACTTTTTAGCAATTTAAAGGTTCTGTATTATACAAAATGGATTCTTTTGTGCTTTAAACCATGTTAGAATGTTGTTATCTCCTCAAAAACATACCTGTTGTTGTGTTGTGTTTTATTTAACACATGTTTGAGTAATCCTTTATTGTTCGTTTGGCTACATTTCCAAGCTCAAATACTCTGTTCCACCTTATGATGTCATGTAGTAGTAGTTTTCAAGTTAATGGCTACCTTTTACTTTTATTTCAGTAGAGATTGGCTATTCTAGGGAAGGTTTGCAGAGCACTTCCTGTATTACCACATGACATCACAAGATGGAACAGAGTGTTTTCTGTTTGAGAGAAGAGCTCAGCCTAGATATGCAGGATTTGTGTGTTAAACATGTGTGAATGAAACAAAAACACAACTCCAGATGCATTTGTAATGAGGAAACATTATCAGATCAAATAGCTTAATATAGCCCCTTTTAAATATGAGTTTGTTCCTCGATGTGTTTTAAGATGTGCATCTGAATAGAATCCTGCTATTAAAACTTAAAGATGCACTGCGTAACTTTTCTGGTGAAAATAGAAACTAGTTGCTGTAACCTTGTAGCCTAGGATATTCCACAGAATGGCATTTATAACAAGGAAAATCCCCCTAAAGGACAGTCCATATGTCACATGTTTTGGAGAAAGGGCGAAAACCAATTAGGATTTTGAAATGAGAGTTAATGTGATCGGACAGAGCCGCTGGACATGAGGTCCTTCGCTTGTTCTCACGGGATTAATCCAAGACCATATGTGCTATTGTGCTCTCCAGATAACTTTCCTCTACTGGTCATGTGCGGTGTCTCTTTATCTTGTCATTTACTTTATGTGAACAGCTTTGGGAACTCCTTTTTGCCATAGATGGGAATAAAATTGACATTGATTGACAGCATGAACTGGTCATATCTTTTCCTTGACTTTATCCACTTTTAATAAACCAAGATGCTCAAATGCAAGTCTCAGTTCAAATTCTGTAAATAATGAATACATTACATGGCTATTTGCATGATTTTGTAAAGCCCAATGAATCTTAATTAAACTTGCAATTTAAAAATATTTTGGCTTAATTGATCTGATGCCTGCTGGCCAAGTTACAGGTCAGATCTGTGAGAAGTGCCATCTCTCACAGTAAGACGCAGGTTTTTTTAAAAAATAATAATAATGATAACTAGAAAAGCACTCAGAGAGCGCAGACCTCCGCCAAGCAGCTCAGTTTTCAAAGTGATCCAGAATCCAGGATTTCTTCTGGATCATCACCATTTCCTGAAAATTTCATCAAGATCCGTCCATAACTTTTTGAGTTATCTTGCTAACTAACAAACAAACAAACAAACAAACAGACAAACTCAGGCGAAAACATAACCTCCTTGGCGGAGGTAATAATAACAGTAACAATAACAATAATATTTACTGGTCATAGTTGGCCCAGAAAGTCTCATAATGTTTGAACTTTTATACAAAGTTGTTCTGTAGTTACTTGAGACAAATAACAGCTACATACACATTTGGATCCGTTTTGTCTTAATTTATTTTTGTACGAAGGAAATAAATGCTGTTTTCATTCTCTGCACTTGTATCTGTTGATATCTGCAGATATTTAAAACTGTAGGATCAAAATCAGTATCGGGACTGGATTGGTGAGTTCCTAACAGATATAATTAATGCCATACTGTGGAACATCCAAGGAATAGTATGCATTTTTGATCGGTCATGGGTCTTATCCTGATTTTCCTGGTTGGGACTCCCTGTATTCCTCGTCTTGGCCCTGGTCCAGTCCTGGGCTCTGTGCTGTTATGGAAACTCCTCCGTTTGTTTTGGAAGTCCAGTTTTTGGCCTGGTTTGAAGATCACAGAGCGGCTCTCCATCTGGACCTGCGTGGACCGGACTTTGCCCCGATTTGGTCTTGATGTTGGCTTTACTGTCCTATTTCTGATGCCTTTTCTGAAACATGTGGAATGGGCCTCTCCTCAAATGGAAACACGGCTCTCAATGAGGTCCTGGAAAACTCAGACTCCGCAGACTCCCTTTTAAGCATTTGTGGGTTAGTGGGTCAAAGTCGTGCATCAAAATGAAGTTTTCTGTAATAAAAATGTCAAGATTATTTGGTTAATTGAAAATGTTCATTATTCAGGTCACAATATGATGGTAAGAACTAGAAAATAATACTTGTGACAATTTTACAAGCAAAAAGAAGTAATTTCAATTCATTCAAAGCATTTTGAGCTTTGGAGATGTAGACAGGCTAATACTAAAGGGTTACTAAACATGTGTGACCACGTTTATGATGAGGTAATGAGGATTATAACATGTCTTAAAACTCACAAAAGTCAATTTTGCGTAATATAAGACCTTTAATTGTTTTAAAAATGCATTAGTTCACTTCTGGTTCTTATCTACCTATTTCCTTTGCAAGATAATTGAGTTATCCAGGGTTTAGTTCATTTTCACAGGTAATATTTGGTTTGTTCTGGTTTTCAAAAATCTATATGTCTACATCTTGTTATTTGTCCTTCTCTTGTATTAATTGAGTTCATGTTTATCCATCTAAATTTAGATGCAAGCATTAAGTACATACGAGTGTTGCCATAGCAGCTAAATCATCAAGTGCCTTAATTATGCTGAAATAATTAAATCACTAAATACCAACATGGCTATAACCTTTAGTCTAATTACATTGCAACATTACAGTATTTTGTTTAGCCATGCCTCTCCTGACCTTTTTTCTCCTAATACTGTTTATTTTATGCGAGTCAATGGTGCATATGCTTCTCAGTGTCTTCACAGTGGGTATCTTGTTCTCCAGAATGTTTTTAAAGCAGATATCCAGTAAAATGATCCCTATAATAATGTTGGTTTCTCCACTCCCTCCGTTTGATCCAGAGCAGGAAGGAGCCAGTCAACCCACTTTGTCCATTAGCTGCATATGAACTTGTCAAGAATTTTAGTGTAAAGGTGTATTCTAAATATGTAAAGATGTGTGCAGTAATGTAAAATGTACAGTATGTTTGCAATTTGTATTTTTGAATCTGATTTTTAAGGTTCTATATTGCGCAAAATTGACTCTTGTGAGCTTAAAGTCATGTTATAATGCTGTTACCTTCTCAGAAACAGACCTGGAGTTGTGTTTTGTTTCATTCACACGTTTGAGTAACACTTTATTATTAGTCTGTCTACATCTCCAAAGCTGCTCTGTTCCAGTTTGTGATGTCATGAAGTGGTAGTTTTTACCTTAACAGCTATCTTTTACCTAGAGATTGCAAATTCCAGGGCTGAAATGATCCACATGATTCTAGTGAAGGTGTATGGCGTTTAAAAACACAGTGGAGCTCTGCATGACGTTACAAGGTGGAACAGAGTGTTTTCAGTTTGAGAGAAGAACTAAGCATAATAACCTACTTTCATCATAAACAATATAAAATTGAATATTTCATAAACCTATGTAATCTGTTGGGAAAATTTCATATCCATAAATCCAAATTCTCCAATTTCAGACCACTGTTTAAAATCAATACTCTAGACATTAAAAAATATCAAACACTAAACAGTATATCTAACAATAAATCTATCAAAATACTTAATATTGCAGAAGAATTAGGATTTTATGTTTAACCACTTCTTCAGTTTGTATTGATTTCCTTGTATGTATATTTTTCTGCCTCAACTTGTGTATGTATGCATGTCAATTTCGTTATTGTTTTGTAAATTATTATTATTATTATTATTATTATTATTATTATTATTATTATTATTATTATTACTATTAATATTAATGATAAAAAAATAATAATAATATTTATTAACAACAATAATAACAACAATAACAAAATAAAATTCAAAGCCTAAATATGTAGGATTTGTGTGTGAATGAAACACAACTCCAGGTATGTTTTTGATTAAGCAACAACATTATAACATAGATCAGAAAATGGTGTAATATGAGACCTTTACACGTACTGTATTTATCTCAAATCTAATCACAATACTTGCAATACTTGTCAGAAAAAAATGTTGAGTGAAATGTTGACAGTGACTTTTAGCGTGTGAAATGTGTGTCTCTTTCTATTGTTTGCTAACTGAACGCAAACAGGATGCAGAGCGCAGGATAGGGCTGGTGATAAGACAGAATACAACCCCAGTATAGAAGCAGGCGTGTGCAGAATACAGCTGATGCCCCATGATTAGCATAACAGCAGTGGGGCTATTTTAGAACAGGAAGAACAAGGGAAATCCACTCATACAAAGTGTTCATCCCCTCTGTCCTGTCTGTGCTATTGATAACAGATGACTAAGACTGCACTCACTCGCCTCTGGACCTGCTCTGGTCTAGTCCTGGACTAAGACCGCACTCACTCGCCTCTGGTCCTGCTCTAGTCTAGTCCTGGACTAAGACTGCACTCACTCACCTCTGGACCTGCTCTGGTCTAGTCCTGGACTAAGACTGCACTCACTCGCCTCTGGACCTGCTCTGGTCTAGTCTTAGTCTAGTCCTGGACTAAGACTTTTAGTCCTCTTTTAGCACTGTCTTAATCCTGTCTTAATCCTGTGTTAATCCTGTTTTAGTCCTGTCTTAGTCCTGGTCTAGCCCTGGTCTAACCCTGGTCTAGTTCAGAGTTTAGTCCAGGGTTTGTTTTGGCGTTTGAAGGAAGTCAGGAATAGGTTAGCAAGGGATTATTTTTACATAAAAGATCCAGCAAATTATTCAGTATTTACGCCGATATTTAATACCAGTTTTGGATTAGTGCATCCCTACTATCCATCTGAATCCTACTTTCTCAAATGTATTCAGTTCAGAATCTAAATATCTTGACAGTTTTGTGGTTGATCTACACAGTAGCACCCAGACCTTTATTCTTTACTTTTATGTAACTCTCCCATTCAATTCCTATGAACGTGTGACTGATTCATCGTGACACTTGTCTATGCGGCGGCAGCGTTTACTCAGTGGACACCAAACACACGTATTAAGCACGATCTTATTTGATCTTCCGTGTTGAAAGATATACTAAACTGCCATTGAACTCTTACTGACAATATTGACCGTGGGTGTCCCCTTTTATATTCAAATATAAGCTCTGCCTGTGACATTATAATGTTTTTATTGTGTCATATTTGGTTGGTGTAGACTATCGTTTGCACTCAGGAAAGCATACAATGATGTGAGACGGCCTTTATTTCTTATATTTTATTACAAATGTATTGAAATAGGGCTATATGATTTTTAGCAAAATAAAATCAAACTGTAATTGTCCAAAATCTGTTTTTTTCAAATAGGATTCAGTCCACAGTGCATGTTTTAAAGGTCCTATATTACACAAAAATGACTCTTGTGAGCTTTAAACCATGTTAGAATGTTGTTACTTTATCAAAAACATACCTGGAGTTGTGTTTTCTTTAATTTATATGTGTTTGAGTAACCATTTTGAATGCTCTGGTCCACCTTGTGATGTCATGAAATGGTAGTTCTAACAGTTAACAGCTAATTTGACCTTTTCTTCAGTAGAGATTGGCAATTCTAGGGCTGAAATTATCCAAATGATTCTAGTGAAGGTGTATGGAGTTTAAAAACACAGTGGAGCTTTTCCTGTATTACCACATGACATCACACTTTAATTTGAAAACATTATAACAAAGATCAGAAAACAGCATAATATGGGCCCTTTAAACGCATCCAGCAGTGTTAACAGAAATAGACAGGAATATGAACTACTAAACTAACAGAAGAATCACAGTGTATTTCAGAACATGTTTGAAGAAATTTAAACTGAAGTTGCAGGTGAATTCAAATATAAATAACCTTTGATATTTGACATTTAAAACTGATTGTTCAACCTTAATTTCAAAGTAAAATGATTAAACTTTTGACTAATTCCAAAATGACCTTTACAGGGTTGTCAAAAGTATAGAGAATTAGATATTAATCAGTATTAATACTACTTCTTTTGAGCAAGTACTGAAAAATTTTACCTTTTCTGATCAGGTTTTATATGCTCTCGACTTGAACTTTATCAGAAGTACTATAGGACCAATATTATAATATTATATATAATATTTAATCATGTATTGTGTAACTTTTCTGGTGGAGGGTCCGTCAAATGATTTTCTTCAGATGTTATTGCTTTGTCTGGAATCTGGACCTTTCTATCTTCATGGAGACCAAATCAAACCATCTTACAGGTCAGATCTGTGGAGAGGCGACCTCGCTCACGGTTTAGGGACTAAAAAATGCATTTTATTTCCATCAAAACACTGTTAAGTACTTGATCCAATTGTGTTATTAACACAGCAAGTAACAGTTGCACAGCTTTGTATGAATAAAACTTCAAAAATTATAAAACGTTCTAGGCCAGAATCCTGCAAATAATCTTATTACATCAAAGTTAAGGCCCAACCAGGATATCGGCTTAAATGTATGGAACCGATACCTGATATTCAACACCAGTATCGGTATTGGTGCATCCCAGATTGAATTAAACTTTATATCAAGACAACTCTCCTTTACAATTGTGGTGATCTTTCCCCCAGAGGTCTATTTACATTCCCAATACCCCGGAGTTATATTTAGAAAGACATTGGTTTATTCCGGCCTCATAAACTGGCCCAGATCCAGGCTTTGTTTTGAATCTGATAATGTGACTTGTGTCTGCACCGCTTCTGTTCTGCTCCAAACTAAACATCACATTAACCTTTGTCACTTTGATATTTCACCGAAAATTTCTCCCCGGTTGATTTACAAATATTTGGTTTAAATTACTCTTAAATGTTGTCTTTTTGCTGTAGTTGCCAGGTTGACGCTGACAGTGGCCAGACCTGCAGACAGTTTTATTATGGGTTTCACTGATGCCATGTGGAACAATGGAGGATTTCACAGGAAGCTCTCTGAACCTTAAAGTTAGAATCTATTTTAAGCCTTTCTTAACAATTTAACTTAAAGATGCACTGCGTAACTTTTTAGTTTGGGGATCTGCCACCATGGAGATGCTATTGCTTTACCTGTAATGTTCCACAATACGCATTTATTCAATTATGTGTGTTTTTATCGCTCAAAAATACCTTTAAATACATGAATTCTTACTGTGAGTGGGGTCGCCTCTTCACTGATCTCACCTGTAAACTGGCCTGGTGGTGTCGCCTGCTTGTTTCTATGGAGATTGAAAAATTTAATGTCATACTGTGGAACACTGCAGGTAAAGCAGCAACATCTTCATAGAGACAAGCAACTGGTGGGCCGTCTACCAGAAAAGTTGCACAGTACACCTTTATTTCTAGTGGAGGGTCCCGCCACCTGCTTGTCTCCATGGAGATGTTATTGCTTTGTTTAGAATGTTCCACAGTATAGATTAACCCTATCTATCACAAGGGACACAAGCAGGTTACAGCACTACGCTACATTACAGTTCAGATCTGTGGAGAGTCGCCCCTGTTCATAGAAGGAATTATTGTATTTTTGAGAAATAGAAACGCCCGTAATGAATAATTATGATTTATGAATAATTATGAATAATGTGTAATTTGTAATAAACTGTAACGTGGTTGGGTTAGGCCTTCATTGTCCCTGTAGGGAAATTTGTCCACTGCATTTGACCCATCCTCCTTAGCTGGAGGATTTGACCTATTGTGCTTGTTTTGAGTCGATGGGGGAAGTATAGTGCCCAAAGAAGAATAAGGGGAAAACAAAAAAGAAAATGCCTTTAAAAACTATTATGCTTTAATATTGTAGTAAAAGATGATGAAAGGAAATGATGATGGTGAAAATAATATTAGTTATGTATAATGATTAAAAGTGATTATGAAAAAATGAAAAAAAAAAAAGAGAGAGAAAGGAAAAATTAAATTATAAATTGGCCAAAATATAAATATAAAAGGGCCTAGCAGTGTGGTTATGCTGCACTACCACATTATTTTTGTTTTATTTAATTAAATTTGTGTGTGTGTGTGTGTGTTTGGGGGCAAGGGGTGGGTTAGAGGTGGGCAGTTTTTGCTGTTTTACATTTGTTGTAGGTATTGTTCAGTGTTTTTGCGTTTTGTTTTTTATGTTTGTTATTGTATTTTGATAAATGTGCCCAAACCATGCAAATCCTAGGTGTCTTTTTGCTGTGAAATGAGTGTTCTAGCTACTAAGCCACCTTGTTGTATCATTATTTTATATTATATTCTTTGTAAACCACAATATTAATCTAAAATTGCTAATAGAAATAAGAACATTGACTTCCTGTTCCAAACCTCCTCATATTTAACCATAGAGGATTTTTATTTATGTTTGTGTGTTTTTGGTGATATAATATTTTGATTCCTACGTGTATGAAATGGTGTTTAAATCTTTTGAAGAATTGCTAGTGAATACAGAGCTGTGGGCGGGGATAGGGGGTAGGTGAAAACAGATTTTATGAGGACTCTTGCCTCAAATGCAAGACAATACAATACAACCTTGTGAGCTAATTGGTCTGGAGAAACAAAAGCTCATAAAAGTTGATTTTACATCATATTTTATCCTTAAAACTTGCAGAAGGACTTCTTTAAAATAAAACTCAAAATGTTCCTTGCTTTGTTCGGTCTTGGTACATCTCAAATTTGTAAGTGAAAGTGAGTTTTGAATATAGCTCTGCATTTTTCTTGCTGACAATTTCATGGAAGAAAATGATGAGTTTAAGGTCCTGCAGATCATCTCACATAAACACAGCGAAGCCCCTGCCTTGTGTCATGACTGAGACCAGTAAAAATGTTCTGACACGATTTGGTTGCACTCTGAAGTTGTGGTCACAGTATTTCCTTTAAAAAACATTGACTTTTGAAAGTACATTTGGCTAAAAGCTCGTATCCGCTCAGTAATTAACCAATAGTGCATTAGTGTTCACTTCCTTTTCAGACCATTATTGTCCATTATTACCAATTAGCTGTATCCTGTCAGGAGTTTCACATTCACATTTGCTCACATCACTTATGCCGATAATGTTTCTTGAGTAGCTCTATCGTTTACAAGAATTTATGTGACTCATTATTTATTAAAGTTATTAAAATACCCAAAATATTACAAATTTTGTTCTTGATTTGATTCAAAAATATGCATGAATGTCTTCTATTAGTAGTGAAGTTAGGGTTGGGAGATATGTTATTATGTTCTTCTTTGTATCACCCACAGTGTACGGTTTTCAATCTTTTTTTTATTTATTTTTTTACTTTTTATCTGAATTTTGTTCAGTTGAATCAATCCTTTTTTTCTCTCATACAATAAGAAAAAATACTTTTACTTTTCAATCCTTTTCAAAATAGTAGAGGAGTAGAAAGTGCAGGGACATGCTCTAAAATGTAGTGAAGTAAAAGTAAAAAGTATCACTGATCCACTGCTTTGTATATGAATATGTTCTTCCTTTTTTTTTTTTGCACAATGAATTTGCTAAAAGAAGGGACAAAAGATCCATATTCAAATTAACTCTCTGTATCTTCTGGATTTTTTTGCACATCACATCCGACCATTCATTTTCAATCTTAATGTTATGGAAATAAACAAAAAAAGAAACAAAACTTCTGAACCATTTACTTAAAAAGTCCGATATATCCTCAAGAGTCTGAACTCACGAACTGCACGAAATTGCAAACAACTTTAAATGCCCTTTGACCCTTCAGCTCCACAGTGCACTTGAGCTAAGCCTTGATCTGGACCACATTAGCTGGAGGATTTGAGATGTTTTGAGATGATGGGGGAAATCGGAATGCCTGGAGAAAAATAAAGTTTGACTACATTTTTTTTTTTTCATGGCCAACGCCGATACCAATAAGATCTGCCGATGTTTTTGGGCCAATATGAAGGGCCGATATTGATGATTTTCCCCAAATTATGCCATTTAAATTTACTAAAGTCACCCACAGCCCCTTTTTTTAACGTTATCTCTTCGTATTAAAGCGTGACTATAAAGCTTTGAGTGTATTTTTAGGCAGAAGATTAACCAAAACAAAATACTGGTCTAAGCTGGAGATTTAAAGGTGCATTGCGGAACTTTTCTGGGTCTGTCACCTGCTTGTCTTCGTGGAGATGTTATTGCTTTGTCTCAAATGTTCCACTGTAGAGATTGACCCCATCTATCTCAAGGGAGACGACTATAGGCTACATTACAGGTCAGATCTGTGGAAAGGCAACCCTATTCACAGAGAGACTTACTGTATTTTTCACCAATAGAAACACCCGTAATCAATAAAGGCTAGATGGATATGTTTAATGTCATACTATGGAACATTCCAGGCAACGCAATAATATCTCCATGGAGACCAGCAGGTGACGGACCCTCCACCAGAAAAATTACATAATGCATCTTTAAGGCAAATAGCTGATCCTTTAAAAAATCCAAATATCGGTTTACCAAATTTCCCTTGGATCAGTAAAGTTGGTGTAAATCTAATCTACAGAGAAAACCCACCCGGACACAGGCAGAACATGCAAACTCCACACATAAGCCCGTGCAGCTGCCTTTGTGCTGTGAGAACTGTGTGTTTTTAGTGTTTTTTGTGCATGACGCCTGTAGAGAATTGTAACTTTGAGTGCTTTTTAAACCATAATCCTTCACAGAGCCGTGCAATTAAGTGGCTCTTGTCCCAGAGGTTCTTACATAAACCCTTAAGCTCAGGCCTGACCAAAGATAATTACTGAGGATTAAAAATGACAGTGTTATTTCTCCTCTCCTCTTTGACATTTTCTTGGATTTTATGCTGAAGTTGAGAGATTTTGACACAGATATGAGCCTGTTCAGTCTCTTCTCTGGTTGTTGTTTTATCCTCGGGAAAGATGCGTCAGAAGTGTGAACATGTGGGATCGATCAGGCAAAGAATGGCTGCCACTTTTTGAGTCTGCCCCAGGACAGATGTGACTACAGAGATGGTTCATTGCAGAATAGTGACTGAGACGCAACTAATGTACCAAAGTGTGATGCATGTTGAGTTTTTTTTAAAATGTACAATATATTCCAGCATATTATTATTATCCTTTACCAATTGAATGTATTTATTTTATCATATCACATAAATCACCAGTCAAAAGTTGTTTTTTTTTTCTTTATTTTTAAGTTAAATTACTCTACTAAATAATCCAAAAACATTCATTTTGTCTATATTTTATATTCAGATCCTCAAAGTAACCACCCTTTGTCGAAAAATATTTTGTTGGTTTACGTTGGTAGTGTATGTTTAAACAACACCAGTCGAAAGTTTGGACACACCCGCTCAATGTTATTATTTTTTAAAATTTTCATTAATTTTATATGCACACAGAAGACATTAAATATGAAGAAATATATATGGACATATGTAGTAAAGAACAGTAAAGCAAAGGTGGCTACTTTTGAGTATTTGAATAGAAAAAATATGTATTAAAATATATATATATATAAAATATTGTATAGTTATTTCCATTTTTTTCTTTGCTACATAATTCCATATACCTTAGTTCATATATTTGGTTTCTTCTGTATGTAAAATGTATAAAATGAGAGGGCGTGTCCAAAAGTTTGACTGGTAGTTTATAATCGAATATTTCATTTCAAAATCACGCTTTAGTAACTGAAACTGTCAACCCCTTTTTAACCACAACCCTACAAACTGAAGTACGAGACTAAACAAATAATTTTGCATTTACACATTGCTTTGTTCAGACAGTCAAATGTTTTCATGTATCCACTCTTCACAGTGTTGTTGTTGTTGTGTGTTACAGTTACACTCCCCCATCCGGACATGCAGCCCTGATAGTGGCGGTAATGATAGTGCAGCGGAGACAGCCTCCTACAGCTGAACGCACTGCTCTCAAATCTCAAATTAGACCCGTATACAAAGCTGTTCTGTCCTTACATGTTGTTGTCTTGCCCCAGTGTTAAGCAGCTCTTGAAGTCAAAATAAGTCAGTCGTTCAATACTGGTCTCACAATTCGATACACATGTTCGGTTGATTTGTACATGTCCCTCCATGCGCGCTGTGTTGTCATTTAATTTGGTCCGAAAGGGAAACGGTTATCGCAGCGTCGTCCTCAGATGCAGCAAGAAAACAGCTCCACAGGGACTTGGGTGTGTGCACGCAGTGAGAAGAGGAAAAGAAATCATCAAATCATCATCAAAGAAGGAAAAGTCTGATAGTGTAACTCCCCTACAGTCTATATTAAGAGTAGACTTACTACATTATAAAATATAAAATAGTCTGAGAAAGCACTGTTCTAATTTTCACTGA